>OW679200.1:88293187-88404768 GCA_940337035.1 Agriotes lineatus | reverse complement strand
GACGTAAATATCACTATCAGTTGGTTAATGTGAAAATCGCTACTAGGGTGTTACTCATTTTACGTTCCCATACCCATAGGTATAGGGAAGTCTTGGAATCATGAAAATTTTGGAAATCGAGATTTTCACAGAAATATCCGTTTTGGGCCTCTAGGAACCCAAAAAAGTGGTTTTTAAAAAATGTCTGTCTGTGTGTGGGTGGGTGACGCTCCTACAGCCGAAAGTATTGCTCCGATTTTGATGTGCTTTGGAATGCGGGGGTGCATCGAAAATTCATCCACAAAATACGCTTTTCAAAAAAATCCGAAACCGGAAGCGGAAGTTACGCATGTTTTTTTGGTATCACTCTTTTCGTGATTAAAATTTTGAAAATTTTATCGCGGATAACGATAGAGGGTCATAAGACAAATCTGTTAGTTTTTTGCCGAACTCGCTAGGTTTAAAATGAAGGGCGCTATGATATTTTGAAAATTTTGAGTTTAACGCCCTATTACTCAAAAACGGATGAATCGATTCAATTGATTTTTTTTCTGAATAGTATATGAAGGCTAACATGAGGTGATATAAAAAGTGTTTTGAAAAATATTAAGGGGCCTAAATTACAAATTTTCAAAATTTTTGAAATTTTCTAAAAATAATTTCTCAAAAACTGCCCACAGGAATTTGTTTAAACTTCATACACTGATAGGCCCCGAAAAGGGCTATCGATCTGTTTTTTAAAGAATCTCATAAATTACCTGTGGCGCCCTCTACGAAGCTTTGAAGTTTGAAAATTTAAACCCCTTTAATTAATAAACAAAACAAGATAGGTAGCTGGGGTTTTCACTGAATTGCTCAGTGCATAATGGAGCATATGAATTTGCAAAAAAATATTACACTCGTGGATATATGTAAGCGCACCGGCCCCAAAAATCGATTTTGTATGCCCTAGAAAATATAATTTCCAGGTACTTAGAAAATTTCACCTCGGTGCTACAGCCGTTTTGAGGAAAATAATACATAAACTAGCACAGTGGCGGCTTGTCCACTTGGCGCCATCTACAGAAGCTCGGTGGTCACGTTTTGAACTACACATTCTTTTATATTTACCCGCAATTTACGTGAAAGTGTAAACGCTTATCACGGTGAAGACGTGAGTCATCGAGTTGAAATTTTGATATGTTGTAAAGACTGTTGAATAAAGACGATATGAACAGTTTCCAGTATGGGAAAGTCCAGGGAGGTAGTCACGTCCACTTTTTTGCTTTTTATATTGCCGCCATATTCAATTTAAATTTCAGGTTTTTATTTTTTACTTTCATTTTGATATTTGAATTATTGAAGTACATTTTGATTACTTTGGTTGCATATACTATAATACAAGTCATTAATACATTATGGTTTTACTTTGTTTCACAAAAAAACTACGATTCATATTTAAGTTTAACAAATTAACAAATAATTGGTCATAAGTTACCAATAATTATGGCTAATTCTATAATATTTACTATTGTCATTCCTCTCGACCTAAATGTGACGGAACTTCTGTTCAGCATTAACGTAATTTTTTTCATAAATAGGATATTGTGTACTCATGGATTATTGTAGAATACACTAAATTTCTGTTAAGATTCTGCCGTAGAAAACACGAAGAATAGTGATTCATTTCAAGATATGGGAATGTTGTAGAAAAATTAAACTTAATACAAAATTAAAACTGAATATGAATGAGATATTTGATCAAATTGGAAAGTTATCTGAAAATGTTACGTCGGTTTCCACTTCCCATGACGATTTAATGTGCAAAACTTCTTGTCAAAAGTGGCATTATTTATAAAAAAATCATGAATTTCAATTATTGAACATTTTAAAAGTTATTTTATATATGCGCTTCCTTCTAACACCTGCATATTAAGAACGCATTTTTAGCATACCTAACAAAATTAAATGGAGTGACGAGAGAAATAGGTGTCCTACTGATTTAATAAAAAAATAATTGTCGTTTTATTTTGAAATTAAATCAACATGTTCAAAATTTTTAGAGGATCTAAAAGCATATACATCACTTTTGACTCCGAAAAGATGCCAAAATAAGTATAACTTTAATAATCAAGTGAAGCAAAGAATGTATAGCAGGATTTTTTTGTAAAATGAGTTTTACGATTTTTATGAATAAAATAACAGAATAACAAATTTGATTTCTTTCGTGTTTTTTCTTCATCCTGTACTTGGCATTTGGTAATTTAATTTGCGAGATAGATTTTGATTAACTACACGGGAATCTCAGTATTTTGACCAGGGTTCTTCCTTGGAACATCATGAAGTTGGCAACCCCAAAGGTAAATATCAAAAAACAAGAACTGTGATTGAAATTACTAATGGTAACCCAAAATATGGTACTCATTGTATCGCAACGTACGGTGGTTTTTCTGACAATGTATGTACAACTAATTTCTACATGCAAAGTTCTCAAAGTGTAAAAATCAGAAAAAAGAGAGTGGGATCGTTTGCGTTACTTGGAAGACTGTAAAAAATGCAATCACCAATTCCATGCTGATTATGTTAGAATGTATAAGTTGACTAAGTTTAAGATCAACATACGACAATTGCAGAGGTGTGCGAACAAAAATGAACCGCACCTAAAAGTCGACCAAACAACAACAAATCCACCCATAACCCAAATGAGTAATTCCCACCTTAAGCAAATAATGCGGATGTTCGATTATTACTCTGTATGTTCAGCATACGTATCCAGTGCTGAACAAATATCCAGGATGACACTCGCTCGGTCAATATTGACAATGCGAGCCCCAAAAAGGAGGATCCTGGTTAGTGGGACCCGACTAATTTTAAAGCTAAACAAAGCTGGTCACGCTGTCACAGCCTTGTTTGTTTTCCGGATTTCCACGCCCACGTAAGGTAAGAACTAACACTTAAGCGCCTGGAATGGGTACTTACAGATCTCAATACCATATTAAACAAACTTTATTAGCAGGAAGAGTGTTGCATAGCTCATTAGCTGCCACAAATACGAGTCTCGAATATTTTGCCACTGTTTCAACATACATATAGCGCTCGGCAGTAAACAAGTTTCTGCAAAACTAATAACAGCAATTTAACTTTCAGCTTTAATTATGTCTTGTAAACTGAGCAAGCGAAAACTTATTGCATCTCTTTCGACAGATGAGCGCCGCAAGAACATTTTTTATTGCGGCTCTACATTCGATATAATTAAGCTGGAATATTCGCTTTCAACACTAAAATGAGTTGAAATAATAAATTCAAAACTACAAGTATTTTACTGCATATATATATATTTTTAATTGAAAGCCATTGTACTTTCTGATACAACTCTAAAATGAAACTGTACTTATACATTCTAAAATGATTTTATTCTAGGCATTTTTTATAACCAAATTCAACAGTCACAAGTCACAAGATTTTGTGTTATAGGAGCAAACTAAATAAAAAAATCCGTAAAAGGCTTTACCCAGAATTTCTCTCGTCGACATTGTGACACTAAATTATTTTTAAAATGAAATTAAGTTAGGAGTAAAAATATCTTCATGTTTCTAATAAATTAAATAAATTTTCAAACTAAAAAAAAAACGTTACGGTTGGCGAATTCGAAGGGCAAGCGGACCGCGTATGCAGTCCCAACGTTTTGTGGGATATTGCAAGGGAACGGGCCATTTCGACCTGAGCTACGGAGCACCGACCCTACGAATTCCTGCGTTGCAGTCGTATTAATTAAGGCATTAATTTGTTGCTCCTTTTTGTATCGTACAACATTTATTCGGTATGCCAATTTTTGGTAAGAATAAAGCCTGCGCTATATACAAATTATTATTTTATTTTATTTTTATTTTATTTATACCGCACTCAGTCAACAGCCGTTAGGCCAATTATAGGCGTCGCTGTGCATTTATGGGGACTTCCAACCCCACTAACGACTGTCATGATGTCGTTATGACCAACTATTACCGTGACAGCCGTATTACGAGGCGCCGAGAGATGCAGCCGTGGAACTCCCATCCAAGCTCTGACCAGAGAAAGCGTTGCTTAACTCTGCTGACCGAACGTGGACGCTTGTTCAAGCTACACCACCCGAGACTTGTATTTATTGCTAAGTTAAATCAAAAATTAACAAAGTTTACTTTTTTAAGGTGTCCCCCCAGATAAGTGAAACGACTCTTGTAAAAGGTAAAAAATTCTCGATTTAAATTTCCATTTTATTGGGTTCAGCCCTGCTTGGTTAAAGGCTAATTTCTAACATAAATTCAGTTTTGAAAAATCAAGCATGCCTTGGAAATTTTTAAAAAACCTATTTTACTGTAGAGTAAAGTGCCTTTTATGTAACAAATACGACAAAAAGTTATTAAGAAAAGTTGTTTAGAATCAACATCTAGGCTCCTATACCAAATGTCAAAATCCTCGGCCAACTTTGATTTCTCACAGTTTCTTTTAAGTTCATTTCCCAAATCAAAGAATTTTATTTTTAACAATGGTATTTGTTATTATGAATAAAAAAACTGTAAAAAATATTTGTTTTTCCATGACAGTCTTTGTTAAAAGTAAAATTCTTTAATTTGGTTTTGTCGTATTTGCCACATTAAAGGTACGTTACTCTACAGAAAAAAATGGTTTTTTGAACATTTCCAAGGCATACCTACTTGATTTATCTAAACTGAAATTATGTAAGAAATTCGCCTTTAACCGAGCAGGGCTAAATCCAAGAAATAAAAATTTAAATCGAGAATTTTTACCTTTTACAAGAGTCGTTTCACCTATCCGGGGACACACTGTATATTTGTCTGACATTTTCTCGGTTACATGCCAGGTACATATATAATGTGTATGCAAAATATTGTCCTCCTCCGACAAATAGTTTTTGAGTTATACCGCCAACAGGCAGACAGACGGAATTGAGAAAACCTGTTTTTCGTAATCTAGGGACCCTGAAACGTGAAGATCTGAAGAAATCTCGAAAGGTGATTTTTTCGCAATTACAATACTTCGTCTTTTAGACAAGGAAAGTAACAATGGGGATAATAGAATAAAAGAACATACACATCACAGTCTATCTATGCGAGTTCAAAAATACCAGATTTATTGTATGTATAAAATGTTTTTCTTTTAAATTCCAGTTAAAGTTCCTGAACTTTCCCTTATTATTCAAGTAAATTAGAAGCCAAATCTAACCGAAATATATAAAAGTAGTATGTAACATGCCACAAGAGAAAAGTATAAAATAGCCAATTCAACACTTCTTGATAACCTAGTATGGAAACGTTATAACCCTCGATAGGTTCGTTTTTCGTACACAAAAAACATACAAAAATAGAATCGAATCCACTATGCAGTGTCCGCCAAAAAGTCGGCATAATATGGTAAAATTTTTAATTTTTGATTTAAAAAAAAGGTTTTACGTCAATAATTTGTGCTTGTCTAAAAACCTATCTATCCCCTATCATATATAGCGAGTGATTTTTACTTATTTAGAAAATGGATTTTTTCGAAATTGTCAAAATCCAAAGTGCTATTTTTCGGAAATTAAGTACGATTTCAATGAATTTTTTTTAGCGTGGGATATTTTTAGCTAACTGAACAATCTGAAGGCCAGAAACCCCCTAATTTTTTTTCAACTTTAGCTAAAAATAAATTTTTCAATTTTTACTTCCTTTTAGGATAAAGGAAGTATTGGATTCACCCTAAAAATTCGAAATTGAGTTTTCAACAGATCTTCACGTTTTAGAGTCCCCTGAACCCAAAAAACATGTTTTTGTTCATTGATCTGTCTGTGTGTCTGTATGTATGTATGTATGTATGTATGTGTGTCTGTCTGTATGTCTGTCTGTATGTCTGTCTGTATGTCTGTGTGTCTGTCTGTCTGTGAACAGAATATCTCAAAAACGAAATAAGGTACGACGTTGAAACTTCATATAGTATAAGTATGGTGTGTACTCTTGCGATTTTTCAGTTTTTTCAATTTTTTCAAAAATGGCTCTAACGATTTTTTCAAACTTTACATTTTTAGTACATATTTAATGTGTATTGATGTGAGAAAGGTGATTTTCCGGTTAAATGCCTCTAAAATGAGTTTCTTTTGTTTTGTTTTTTTCATATTCTTTTTATTAACTTCTATTTTAAATAGAACACCCGGTATATTATTGCATTTTTAATTCAGCTTAAAATTCTAGAGAAAATTTGTCTCTTGCACTAATGCTCTATTTTGTACAGTTTCTGTAGAATTTGTATTTTTTTTACAAATGCTTAAACATTAAAAATAAAATTTTTGGCTAAATATAAGATCACTCTAAAAAGAAGTTGTGTGCGTGTATCACACCAGATTTTTAAAATATTTTTCAAAATTTCACATACCAAGACTTAATATTAAAATTAATTTTTTTATGTGAACACTAAAAATTTATAATTGAAAAAAAAATAATATAAAATGTTAATTAGTTCTTTAGAATTTTTATTATTGACCGAAAAGTAGTATGTTTGCATAATTTTTACGTTTTTTATGCACATCGCGTTTTAGGAAAAATATTTTTCAATTCTAATTAACATCTATTTAAATGGCTTCTAGAAACTCTAATCCCTGTTAATGAATTACTGTTACACCAATCCTGTAAATGTTCTTTTACAGTTGTCTAAATGAAGAGACTTTTAAGAACATGTAAATTGGATAAAGAAAAATCTCATTTAGACAACTGTAAAAGAACATTTACATGATTTTTGTAACAGTTATTCATTAGCAGGACTAGATTAGAGTTTCTGAAAGTCATTTAAAATTTAAATATATATTAATTAGAATTGAAAAACATTACTCCTAAAAAGTGTCTTGTTAAAAAACGTAAAAATTATGCAAAACATACTTTTCGGTAAAGAATAAAAATCTAAAGAAGTAATTAACATTTTATATTATTTTTCCTAATTATAAAGCTTTAAACTGTTCACATAAAAAACTTTGAATTTTAATATTAAGTCTTGGTACGTGAAATTTTAAAAATTCTTAAAAAATTAAAAAATTAATTTTTAGCTAAAGTTGAAAAATAGTGGTTTTCTGGCCCTGAGATTGTTCAGTTAGATAAAAATAATATACTCTAAAAAATCTCATAGCAATAGAAAAATAGCACTTTTCGGATTTTGACAATTTCGAAAAACTCCTTTTTCTAAATAAGTAAAAATCACTCGGTATATATGATAGGGGCTAAATAGGTTTTTAGACAAGCACAAATTATTGACGTAAAAGTTTTTTTTGAAAAATCAAAAATACATTTATTTTCCATATTATGCGGACTTTTTGGCGGACACTGTATAAAAAATACAACAAAAACAAAAATTATTAAATCAAAAATTCATGGTTGCGTTTTCATTGGAAAAATCTACATAAAAAAGTAGACATTTCCTTATACAAAACAACACACGAAGTTATTTTTTATAACAGTAACATTACGCAGTAGGCATTCGTCTTCTTTAAAATACAATATTTTCCTCATTAAACAATTTCTCAGTAACAATAGTATGTCTCACTTATTTGAAGTTTTCATTATATAATCGAAGACTGTTTAATACTGAAAATAAGCAGAATCGAAAGAAATAGATTGCTGTACAAAACCGATGAGAAAAACAAAAGAAAGTATAATCGCATTTTGATATACACTTTGAAGTATAATTTAATAGAACGATGTTCGTACTTTCTTCTCTGTATGGACCGTCGAAATAAAACACGGTCGTTGAAATATAAAAATCCGAGGTTTATTAATTATTACTATGTACAAACAACCGATATCGACCAACGCGTCTTAATCAGTGACTGGTATTCGCTCCCAACACTTGTAAAACAATCACTTATTTAGGGATTTACAATACGGCAAATTCCTTCGGCTATTCTATAACTCCGCATAACTTGATCTGGCTGGCAATCATTTTTGTTTTTTATGTGGCTGCACATATTTCTCAGTTTTAGTAGTACATTAGATAACTAAGGTTCTCCTCTTACTTCTCCTAGCTTTAAAGGTCTATAAATATGCAAAACATAAACCAGAGGCGCACATCAAATATTTTAAATTTACCAGTAATGAAATAATATTGTAAATTGTCTGTATTGCGAACATGCCCCCCTCATTGGAAGGCCGAAGAGGATTTTCAACCCTGGAACCATATTTGCTAACTTTCCAAAGACGGGAGCGGACACAACTTCGCAAAGGACCCCTAGGTTTCACCGCTGGCTGTACTGATGGTGGCAACCCTGGGAACACCACCCCTCCGTGAATGTAGCTGGATAATACGTCCAAACTGCCAACACAAAGCAGACGCGCTATCTTCCTCCGAGATGTACTCCCGGTGCCAGCGATGCCAAAACTGATGTTGGCATTAGTGAATGTGCCGATATTTGACAGTATTTAGGTCTGCGCCCGGAACTGTTGTCAGCGGCATACCCACGAGGAAGTGAGCCGGAGTAATGAGGATTGCAATCTAGATGGTCAGATAAAGGGAAAGCGGGACGCGAGTTTAGCACAGTTTCGATCTGTAGAAGTAAAGTATTGAGCTCCTCACAAGTTAAACGAACTTCTCCCATGGCCCCTTTGATGTGTTTTTGCTGGATTTTATTCGAGCTTCCCATAAACCCCCAAAGTGGGGTGAGTATGGAAGAATACATTTCCAAGCAATGTCCTCACTGGTAGGAAAAGTTAGTGAATACCTCCTTAGTAATAAATACACACAATTCTTTTACTTCAGACTTAGCTGATATAAACTTGCTGCCGTTATACGAGTATATTCGAGCTGGACTTCCTTGACTAGACACGCACCGCCTCAATGCCATCGTAAGGATATCTTTTGTCAAATCCGATATCAACTCTAGGTGGATCGCTTTGTAGTGCAACAGCATACCATTTGTTAATTTTTCCTCCGCGCCCCTTCCTGCCTTTTATCAGAAGGGGACCGACATAATCTAATCCGGGTGTATGGAATGGAGCTGGTCCGTTGTTGGTTGTATTATTTTTGGGTTATATCGAAAGCATGAAAGGTATTGCACACTACTCTGTTCGTTACATTCCTACCCAATAATGGCAAAAACTGCTCAAACACCGACGTCAAATGCTGCTACGGGCCTGCAGGAAGCAAGCGAATATTTTTATTTTAAAAAGGCGCATAAAATGGCTTTTCCGTCCAATGAAATGAATGTCTTTTGGTGATAGGAAATTTACAAGAGCCCAGATACAAAATGAGGGTTTTGGACTCGAGCTTTGTTTGCTCGTTTAGCCTGGCTTTAAACAAAAAAAAAAACCATGCCGCGACGCGTGTTAGCTTTTGCAGCTTTGAGTACCTTTCGTAGGAAAATTCTACTGCCGTCTAAGATACGAATGAGCACGGCGAATGCTAATTTTTAGGGATTTACAATAGGGCAAATTCCTTTGGCTATTCCATAACTCTCGTTTTTAATGTAACTACACAGATTTCTCTGACAACCAGAGGCGCACATAAAATATTTTAGAATTACAGGTAAATAAATAATACTGTACATAGGACATAACAATTTAAAAAAAGCGTTGTACAATTTAAAACACTCGAGAAAAAGTTGTTTCCGCAGTGAAAACTTGAATAAACAAGACAGATGGGTTCCTATGTGTATACAGAAAAATACTTTACTCTCACTTTCTTTTTCGATTTTGTTGTATTAATCGTGTACTTTATATACATACTATATATATATTACTTGTTTTTTACAAGGATTTCTCAAAATACACTATTTGAATGCTATTATTTTCATTCAGTATATTTCTACCGTCCCATAATGCTAAAATTTGCGGTCAAATAATGTTATATCTTTCTCATTTCTGTGATTATTATTTTGAAATTGATTCATTTGGATCAGAAGGTCAATATCGTTATATTTTGGAAGAGCTCTATTATGTATGTATCTACAAACGTAATCGAGTATGGACAAACTGAAACGCATTATATCCTTAAACTTGATAAAAACGATTAAAATAACACCAATGAATTGTTTTAACCCGATTAACTGCTAACTAGTTTGACTACTACAGTTGCAGTATTCACAAAAAACGGTTATTTATATATTAGTCGGCGTTTATCAATTATAATTATTTACATTGTAGATAAAGGTTATTTATTAAAAATAACTACAAATATGCCTTAATGGTGACGTTAATGATTAATTAGCCTCAATATGTTAACACTTCAGAGAATTCCAGACGAATACTTGGCAAATATTTACCATGTAAGATTGTGCAGATTCAATGGCATTGATTTTTCCATTTTTGACAACAATGAACTTTTATTCTAACTCAAGACTTCAAAACACATAACTGGATAAAATTTAAAGAATTATCAGAGAACGTCTCATTTTAGCGACCCTTGACCTATTTTTAATGAAACGATTTCGCGTTAGTCAAAACATCCCAAACGGAAATGTCGTGTTGCAATAGTATGGGGCTTCCATCATTTATCTAGCATTTGCCCGATGGATCATACACCGAAAACCAAAAATTTAACAAAAGTTGCACAACCGAAGATCTGCCACTCTTTCTTATCGTGCAGTTACAAAGATAAGATCTATCAATTGATTTATCTGGCGAATCCAAACCAGGAAATTGAAAATTCAATCAGTGGCACGCAATCGTGGATCGAGTTCCAGCGATTCAACAGCGGGGGAGAGGTCACACTCTGACCTCGCAGGAATCTGCAAAAAGTGAACTATGGATACCTTAATCATTTTAATTGCCGATTTATCATCATTATAATTCAAAATTTGAGTGCATCTAACGGTAGACGGACGCCTGGGTGTAGGTGGATCCCGTAACGTCTTCCTTCAACAACGATCAAATACAATGGAGCCAGTAATAATTAAAATTCAACACGTAACTAACAGTGCCCGTGACCTTAACCCTGATAGCTCCATGATACATCGGGTTCAAGCAGATGTGTTGGCCTGTTAAAATAAAACAACTGCACAACGTGCAATGTTGATGAAATTGGCAATTATTTAACATGACATCATAGCATTGAAGTATGCGTAATGCTAATTTGCGGATTTAAATGCAATATGCAATAGACCAGGATGCTGCCAAGACCTGCAAGAACTAAAACAATTGATACACAAATTTTTGATTTATTAACTTTGGAAAAGGTTTCAAAAACATAGTAAAAATTAATCAAATCAGCACGAACCTACATTCTAATTAAATCTTAAAAAAACAGTAGGCAGCTGCATTTCTTTGTTAGATGTCATTATGATATTGTCCAATTGCTATCTGGGCGTTAAAGTTTAGTGGTCGTAAAAAATACATTAAATAATACAATGTCTTTGTGAACAACCATATCTAAATGTTGGAATAGTTGTAGCTGGAACAAATATTTGACCTTTATGATTGCTCGTCTTAATGACTTGTTGTTGGCCAAATTCTACCGGTGCTGAGAATGTGTGATTGCTGTTGATAACGTTTAGACAAGAATTTTTGTTATTGACTTCTGAAGACTGCAACGTTATACAATCATTAAAAATTTCACTGTTTTTATCACTTTACTTTCATCAAAATCTGTACCACTACACCTGAGCGATTATGTGTATGTTGAAAAAAGTTACTATACTTTTCTTATTAAACCAAATTCTGTAACGCTCAAATATTTTTATCAATTTTTTATACGCGATTATAAATGCTTTTCCATCAAGTTGCATTTGAAATATTTGTTGTATGAATAATATGTTGGTGGCACTGTAAGTTTATGTCAAATTCGAGGTTAGCAGGTTAGGTTTTGCGTCAGTTTTGACACAGAAACGCAAAAACCTAACCTGCTAACCTGGAATTTGACATAGACTAATCTAAGTATAATTGATTGGTAAGTGAAGGTGTTCTATTCGAAGTTTATACAAATGTAGAATAAAATAACTGCACTGAGAACATTTACTGCGCAAAATACCGACGGAGTCGTATGTATATATAACAGCAATGAGATAACATGAATAAAAAACAGAGTTAAATGCTTAAATAAGAAAGAGATGAACATACAAACAAATATTTGAGTAGACTTGACGCTCATTTTAATTACGGCAGATGTCAACTAATATGCCTACTAAAGTAACTTTTTTGTACGGTTATCTCTTACCTACTCAAGTAATCTGTGCATTTGTTCATGCTATGTCATTGCTGTTATATACATATAATTATGGTTCCCTCGATATACAAAGTTGTTTATATAAGTTTGCGATTTTCTTTGTCCTATTAAGATTGTATTTACCCGAGGCAGGGGCAAATACCCAGGTAAATGCCCATTTATAAATACCCTACCCACTGGGTATTTACCCGACCCACATCACTAGGCCCACCACATAGGCGGACTTACTCTACTAATAATTTCTGTATTTTTAAAATTTAATTGTAACTAAAACAGTTACAGAAGAAAGTAAATGTTTAACGTTTTTAATAAAAAAAACAAGTATTTTAAATTATATACAAAATAAGTAAAAGTATTTTAATGTTGCTAATAATACTGAAACAGTAAAAGAAAAAATTTGCATTACACTAATTTGCAAATAAAAAAACTACCGTTAATCATACGCTTTTACCGCGCGCCCATGACCGCGCATATATTAATTTGCTTATGGATGTGTTATAAAGTACGCGGTGATGACACGGCCGATCATGTACGAACTGCGCTCGATCGGTGCCGATTAAAATATGACGCAGAGTCGCAGGCATAATATTCGTTTATATAGAGAGATTATAGACAGACAAATGATAAATAATATAAAACAATATATAGGAGATGCTTAATGATCTCTAGAAAATAACTAATCTAAAACCTTTTCGTTTTCCACATGTTTCCCAAAAATATCGAAGAATATTGGGTCATTGAATCAGCTTGCGTACACAATTGTATAAAAGGATAAACTTGAATTGTGTTGCAATAATATGATGCGTTTTAACTTGATTATCTAAAACAACCCAAAAATAATTGAATTGTTAGTTTTTGGAATTTGTAGAGCGGAAGACTAATTTTTCATGAGTGTTTGTTAGCACATCAGCTGCTACCGCTTCAAACAATTTTATAAAAACAATACATTTTGAATTTATTATACGGTATTATTTTCTAACGTTTTATGTAGATCCTGAATGAATAAATGGAATATTTAAAAAGTTTGCGTATGATTCCAATACAGTAAACACAATAACAGTTACTCTTTTAGACGATTTTAGAAAATAATTAAACGACAACGTTATCATAAAAAATAAGTACTTCCGTTCCGTAACAGCGATTTAGGAGTATCCTATATGAGTAGAACCTGTCTTGGCATTTAGTAAATTTATTATTTACGTTTTCATTGATAAATTAATTAAAATATCAATCCGTAACTGCTATATAAATAATAAATATAATACACGAAACTTAATATGAGGTCAAATTATTGCCTTTAGTAGAGGCTTGCACCATTCCTATTTATGGCATTTAATAAAAATATGGCTTTTGCATTATAATTTACGACTCCAATTATAAAGCCAACAAAGCTTCTCAAAGGTTAAAACTCTGTAACTTTTGCTAAATTGGTTTAATTCAATAAAAGCTGAGACTCCACATTCTTTGGCGGTCTACAATTTTTTATTCAATCAAGCTTACCTACAATTGTAATTTTCCCAAAAAAATACTTTAATAAGGAAATAAATGAGACACAATTTATTTCATTACTTGCGAACGTTTATCTCTCGATTTTGTTTCGTCATCCGCATAGATTTTCTGACAAATGCTCATTCTTCAATTAATCAAATTTTGCAATTCAAATAATCATAAATTTCTGAATTTATTTAAAAATTAAGTACTGATATTGCCTTCGTTTGCTATTGTATACGATATTTGACTGCCATTGCACATCAAAACTCACTAAAATCAGCATATTTCAAGATTAATATTGAAAGGTTACTTACTTCATGTATATGCAAAAAACAAGTTTTTACAAAATTATTCAAGTAGGTACTGTGATAAGATTGCGATAAGCGGTACGAACTGTATTTCACTTTCCGGACAAGCAGCTCGTAATGATATTCCAACGTATTATCTAATCTCGATCATAGAATATCATCGTGGGTACACATAAGCATACTGCGCCTGATGAAAGATATTTAAATTTGACACCTACGTGTAAGTTAAAGGCGGCTGTGGAATTCGGAATTTCTTTCGCATACCTCCTTCCTTAATGCCATGTTTTATTGGCCGAAAAGAAATTTTGTTATTTACTGTATAAACGTACCGATATATAAGCGTTTAACTGGAAAATTGAGGTCAATAAATATAGCAAAATATACAGATACTTAGATGGCGATAGATGTAATTCTTACTAAATTAGTAAGTGAACAAAATAATTATTTCTAAAAAATAAAATATCCATTTTTGATTTAATTGGGGAACATATAAAAGAAAATGAGATCTAATCTGTTACACCTTGTATCTGTACAAGGTGTACATCGCAAATGGAGCAAAATTGTATAGCGTCCTTATAACGCAGCGAGAAGCGCATACAATGCCCGCTCGCGGCGCAGTGATTGAAGCGTATGACTCGGTTCAAAACGAGCCTGGGAGCTCGGTTCGATTCTCACTGCCTGCATTGTTTTTTATTTACATCTGTTTTTTAAATGGACTGTTAGAAATTCCTCTTCGCTCTAAAGAATGTTACAGTGGAACATTTTAATAAAACTATTGCTGCAAACAACGGTGCCTTCTAAAAAATATTTAAGTAAACGTCGTGGTTCGGGTAAAATAACGTAATGATTTATTTTTTTGCTTAATTCTATTTTTTAATATTATCAGTATTTCAGCAACCATATGCTGGTTTATGTTCACTAGAAGTTAGCTTCAAATTTTAGTAATGCAAACACCTACTAATTTCTCCATAAAAATCACAATAGCCTAAACGTATCTTACCACACCAAGTAGGCCCATGAAACTCAATGGATGATCAACTGATACTCACCTGAAATAAAATAAAAACACAATTAGGACATCGATATCAACACATCAAAGCACACAAATAATGCAATTCAACAATACAATTTTTGACATTATCGACCTCAATCTCGAACTCGAAAATTACCCAACGTCGATTCTCGATTTCGAATTCAAGAATCTGGATGGAGTTTAATCGTGCGTACCTACCGCACTGAGACAGTTACGATTGCGTAACGCCTAAAATAACCATGTGCTCCATACATTAACGCTCTGGGATTCCACTAGTGATATTTCTGATACTGCACCCGAAACGAAAAACAGAGGAGCCGTATCGCGATCGCCGCGCGCTGCACTCAACGTAAGGGACAGAAACGTGCAACGATGGCCGCGGAACGAAGCTAGTGCAGATGGAAAAGTGTAGCGATTACCGCATGCCGCAGATAGCAATGTACAGCGATCGATGCGCGCCGTACTTTCGAGTGAAGTTCCGTGTAGAGCCCTTTACCGATTTTTACATACTACTATACATTCAAATTGGCTCAAAATGTACTGACAACAAAATGAAATGCCTTAATTAGTTGAATTAATAATAAAAATAAATATTTGAGGTATTCGTCATTAACGCATCTTACCACTGTTTACAGTTTTGCACATTTACTGCCGGTCTTATAAAGGCCACTAATCTGACGTTAACTTTAATTCGCTGTTAAAATAAACAAAAGCCCATCAAAACGTCAATGCTTATGACATTTTATTCATTAGTAAACAAATTTTGATGCACTTTTGTTTATTTTAACAGCGAATTAAAGTTAACGTCAGATTAGTGGCCTTTATAAGACCGGCAGTTACTGTGCTAAGGACGTGCTTAACAAAAAACAAAATCTGTAGATATGAAAATTTATATAAGCATTTGGATTCTGACTTATCTAAACGTTTACTCATGTTATACTGAATAAGATGCGAGCACAATACATATAACACCTTGATAAGTGGCATAAATGGTACATATGGATATTTCACAGATAGTGAAGCTGCGTGCGTCCTAAAAGCTGCATCGTCACCGATCAGACTTACTCCTCCGTGGTCGGGTCACTTCCGACACCGCCATCTAATGTTAACAGCACTAACTTTACTACCACCTAGACAGGATTCTATCCTAGCGATGCTATATACATATGTAAGAGTTGGGACATGAGGGTGATTTACTATGGAAGACAGCTGTGACTATGGTAACCACAATAAATTTGAATAAAATTTTGTGACATTTATTTAAAGTGGTTTTTAAGCGATTAATTGTAAAAAGCGAATAGATCAAATAATGACATATTCGATTTGAAAAAGATGTTGATGTTACCTTTTTTGTCTTTCAAATAAGACCAATAAAATATACTGCTGATGACGACATATGGTTCTAATTTGTGGATCCACATGACTCTTCTTTTATCTAAGCAACGCCAACGGCTCAAACTTTACTACCATACAGGATGCTGTTTGTAACTTCTTTTGGTGAACTTCGTGTGTTTTTAAGTTTAAATACGTGATTTAATGTCACCGAATCGTACAATAATAGAACTAGTTCTTCATTTTACAGGAACTGATTCAAATCGGAGAATTTATTTAGGATGTGTGGTGTAGAAGCAACACTGGAAACTAACCCGAAAAGTTGGTGCACCATCCAGCCTAGAGGAAAATCTTAGTGTTAGAAGAAAGGTTACAGGTGGTAGAAGAAAGGTTAAAGGTGGTAGAAGAAAGACTGACATAGTCAAAAATCCCTTGGGGTCGGAACAATCTTACGACGGACGTTTTAAGCTGGTAAAGCTAATAAATTCCACTCTTATGAATACGTACTTTTTGTTTATTTATTCATTAATCTGAAAAAACTGGAAACAATAGTCTACTATAACGTCGTAGTGCCTTAAAAATCAAACTTGAGTATATTATAAAAAATAAGGGTAAATAAAGTCTTGATGTACAGTCGTGTGCAAATAAATCTGGGGAAATGTTTTTTTTCATATGTATGTTGAGTTGTGAATTGAGGAATATCTTCATGGATTTTCTGCTACCAGAAAGAGCTACATTTTCATTTACTTGTCAAAGTTTAATGTAACTCTTTCTGATAGCAGGAAATCCATGGAGATATGCTGCAAATCTTAAGTCAATTTACATATGAAAAAACCATTGTCCCAGATTTATTTGCACACGACTGTACATGTATGTATAATATTGTTTTGGAGATAAATTATGTCGAAGAATTTAGAAAACACCTATTATTTTATTAATACATGATTTTTACTATTGAAATAATAAAAAATCAATAAGTCCTAACATATTTAATATTTTAAAGATTTAAAGAAAATACAAAACGTTTTGCAACTTATGGTTGTTTCATCAGTTGTTTTAAAACTAGTATATTTAAAATTGATTTTACATATCTGTCCGAGTGATCGAGAAGTTGTAGGCTCGAAGGACCAATGTCCGCGATGCTCCTTGAATTTATGCAAACCTTCGATTTGCGTGGATTACTTCTTGCACTCGTTCGGGACGCACTTCGGAACACAAATTGTATAATTATATAACCAGGTTGTTTTACTGAAGGAGGTCAAAGTTTTGTTTGATAGAAGATGTGACTGGAGTAGCCAGACCCAACTACCCGTTAGATAATTGTAGCCTGTGCCTGGTCACAAATGAATACACCTCAGAATTTAGAAGTATATTGAAATAGTAAATAATTACAAATCCTTATATATAATTGAATGTGTGACGTGTTTGCTGTTTTTGAACTCAAAAAATCTAGTATTGGTATAGGCACAAAACACGACGTTTGCATAAAAATACTTCGCCGGTCAACAATGTGTGTGAAATTTGACCTAGTGATAGTATTATAATGCGGCAGTCTGCATAAAGCTTCCTTATAGTATTGCAACGTGACCCAGTAAACCAACACTCGCTTTGTATACAAATAGTTTAATTGGCACATGTCGTGAACTAGTTTTTATATTCTAATTAAATGCACTTTTGTGTCCGCATGATTTTACTTAATTGTTTTATCTCATTGGCAAACAATAGTTTGAACAGTATCTGAAGGGAATAAAATTAGGTTAACGAATATATTCGCTTCAATAGAACCTGCATACTTACATTAAGTTATTAAATAGTTGATTTTGACCATTGTGCAGAATTAATTACATTTTTATTTATTATGATGTTTATACGTTATAGATCTATAATTCATTTACATTCTGCACTCCACTATGCTTAAACAGCGTATTTTACTTTTATATTGAATTTTTCAATGGTCAGTTTTCAACCCCAATGGGTTGCATTTTCTGTTAAAAATAAAAATGTTTCAACATGTTCTTAATATAATATATTCAGTATTAAGCTCTTTAAAACGTAGAAACATCATAATAAATACAAATGTTGTAATTAATTTTGCACAATGGTCAAAATCAACTAGATAATAACTTAATGTATGTATGCAGGTTTTATTGAAGTGAATGTATTCGCTAATCTAATGTTATTCCTTTCAGATATGTAAGCTCAATTTTAAATATAATAGTTTTAAAACAACTGATGAAGCAACCATAAGTTGCGAAACGTTTTGTAATTTTTTTAAATCTTTAAAATATTAAATATGTTATGACTTATTGATTTACTATTATTTCAATAGTAAAAATTATGTATTAATAAAATAATAGGTGTTTTCTACATTCATTGACATAATTTATTTTCAAAACAATAATTTTATATTTCGAAATGTCAATTTTCCCAACTTAAATTTGATGTATAATAGTTATATAAGGTGTATTCAAATTAAGTAGCAATACGTGACACGTGATGAAGATTAAGCCAAACATACCTTAGTATCAAGTTGTACCTCTGATGACTTAAAGATCCTTAAAGGTCACGAAGAAAAAAAATATAGATATTGTTTGCTTGTTTGTTTGTTATGGACAAGGTCTAGGCATGCGGAGTACCAGGTACCTTGGACACCGACTGCTTTGGTCATATGGTCAAAGTCCTACTTAGAATTTTGGTGAGACCAAGGAGTTCCAATCCTAGCAAGGGATCTTGTAAGTACATGCTACACATCATAGTAACATAGGACCCATGGCTTTACATCACTTCCGACTGATGGCATTCTGTAGAGGATTTCATCAACATTTTTAATTTTATATTGGATGAGAGATCATCAAGGATCAAATGACGATCTTCGGACACGAAGAATACGACGAGAGAGAAGGAGAGAGCTACTTGGGCTTCGAATTCAAGACGAAAATGCATTTAAGAATTGTCTACTTTTCTTGGCGTTTGTTCTTGAGATTGTTCACACTCAACAAATTTGTCTTAATTTTACAGTCTGTAGATATGTAGAGTTCCAGTTGCAATACCTTTATAGCAAATACCAGTTACATTATTTTTCGGTGTAGCAGGAAATACAAGTGACATTCCTCACTTGGTATTTCGATAAATTAAAAATAGATCGCGTATTTTCTATATTTACTTTAATCTCAACAAAATATCACTTAACGCTTTTGTGTCTGACAATTTAGCATTCGAAGTGGATTTACTAAGTATTTTTCTTCATCCTGGCTTTCAAGCGTTATTTTAACCCAGTTTAAGTATGAATCATAAATTGGTTTAAAAGTTATCATGCTAAACCTTTATTAAGATTAATCTCCTACAAAAACAAATCTAGTGTCACAACTGGAGTTATGCAAAAGAGGATACGAAATTCAGTAATCGCATTAATAAGACATTCCAATGTTTGCCAACAGCAGACAGCAATTCCAAATTTTACATTAATCAAATCGGCGACAATCAGCATTGCATAACTCGATTCTGCAATCAGCTATATCGCAGCAGGCCTGGCGATTCAAAATTTTTAATCCGGCGGACTTCCAGCGACGCGTCACCTTTGGTCAGATGGTTATCAATTAATCTCATGGGCAGGCTTGACCCGCGCTGACACGAGAAGCAAAAAAATTGAAGCCGCACGAAATTCAGTGAAAGACCAATAATTAGTAAAAACAAGTTATTGAACACGAACGGTCAAGTAGTAGGTGGTGCACGTGCAGAACGACCTCGACAACACATTTAATCAGCGGGGTGCAATTATATTTATACTTCTTCATTAATATGCAATGTGGGCAGAACGAACTGCTACATGAACAGCATGACGCGTTGTCTTCTTTGCCGACTCCAACCGAAGTGAATTAATGAGCGGGCAAATTATGGGCCGGTCCCGAAAATCAGTTATTTGCGGAATTAATGGCTTTTAAATATGTCCCGTTCGTAAAGAACAATTTTCTGAAGCTATGCACTTATAAATCACAAATCTAACGGGCCATGATGCGATTTTAGTGCAGATTATGGGCATTGTAATATTTATAATATTATTTGTTTAAATTACTACTACGCTATGGCTCAATCGTAGCGAATGATTTTATTTCTTCTGGCAGTTTATAATTGTAAATTGACAAGACAAAACACTGATCATGGTATAAAATTAGAACGAACATCTACTACTGGTTATTCGCCTTAAATTATCAAGCAGTTGTTGCTAAACCTATTTACATAGAAATTGAAATGTTAACACTGACACAATTCCAAAAAATAGCCCAGTCGAACATAAACGCTATGTTTCTAATATCTTGAAAGGACAGTAGTGTTCAGTAAGCTTTCGAAGATATTAGAGCGTACATGCACTTATCATTACAAAGGGGCGCCAATGAGTCTTTATGCAACAAATTTGTTCAGATAGCAATGATAAACTCAAAGCTTAAACAAAATCACAATAATCTGAACTGCAAATAATATCATCATAAACTCAGTTTGCAGTAAGTAAAACACACATATTTACAGTAAAATGTATAATAGTCAACATCATATCAATAAAATGCAGTTACCTTTTAACATCATTAAAACGTTCATTACGCGGGGTGCACTTAAAAGTCAAACTATCATAATTACTATCACAGATTAAAGCGATTAGCAGAATCGCAAACACACAAAGCAGATACATATATGTATAATAGCAACAAATAGCCTGACAAGAAAAGCTTGGATGATACCTTAGGAGTGCTCGTCAGAGACGATGGCATAATGCAAAGTTCAACATACGGAGTCAAAGCCAAATTACCAAATAAATAAGCAAAAGGTGACGTTTGAGGAAGCCTGAAGTGCTTCAATCAAGTACGCTGGCACACGGCACAGCAATATAATTTAAATCAGAAGATGCAAAAATGAAACGTCAATGGGATTTTGAACAATTCGGCCCGAGACGTCGACTAAAGGCTCCTTGGGCAATCGGCACAACATAACAGCAATCCCTTCACAATCATTATACTCAGATCGACATGTTGTACTGTGAAGATGTACATACATATACCTAAACTTAAATAACCAGAAAGTAAAACATACATAACGTTATAGTTCCTCCGATTCTAAGACAAACACTGGCAAACAAATAAATTTTGATTTTGTTTGTAAAGATTACAACTATAGAAAAAGTACTCCGTTTCTTCTACAAATGTAATTTTCTGAACTGTATGATAATAAATAAGTATTGCCCGAATATGTACATGTAACAAAGTTATGGTTTCAAATATGTTAACGTCAAGCAGTATTGTGAAAACATTGTATTAGAATTGAAACATATATCTATTTTCTTCTTTAGAATAAAAATGCACCATTTTCTGATGATCTGGTCGAGTATTAACATTTAATTTCGTCCCAGACTTTCTTTATCATATAACTTGTTATACGCTCATGTTGGATAAGAGTGATATGCGCAACAACCCAGTTTAACTGGAAGTCTACCTCTTCTTCTTTCTGTAGGTATTAGACATAATTGCCTGTTACGTCCCTTAATTCTGATCTTTCCTTCTCTTGCGAGGTCGTCCTAAAGATCTTCTGCTCTTCGCTTTATATAGCCATATTTTCTTTGCTCTTCAACTCTTTCAACGCGTTCTTTCCAATTCTTTCTATATTCTTTAATTGTTTCGTTACCACTGCGCTCTTATAGATCTTCTGATATTTGTTTGTAACCTGTCGCTCTTCTTAAAAATCGCATCTCCGAAGTTTCTCTCCGTTGTTTATTGGCTTTCGTTATTTCCCAGTTTTCACTGCTATATATGCCGCATGATATTGCCATTGTCTTATTAAATTTAATTAAAGTGTCTCTTCTAACTTTATTTCGTAACGTTCTATATCTTGTACCATTTATGTTATTAAACTTGGTCATCTTTTTGTGTATATTTTTTTCTTGGTATGAAATTGTAGACACAAGGCAGTTAAATTTACTTTACTGTTACTAACATTATCGGTGCCCCCCCCATGTGTGGGCCATTTAAATAAACAAAATATAGACATTTTATTACTTGTTATGTAAAACTAAGATATTGCATTATTCCTATTAGATATTTGAAAACTATTTGTTAGAAATATCAAACTTACTATTAAAAATTAAATTTTAAGGTTGCAATTTGACTTATAAGATTCTTAAAATAACACGAAGACGCAATATCAATTTAATGAATATTTTTAAAATACTCCTATTTTCTAATCATGATTTTTGTAAAAAAAAAAGATAATTATTAGCTTTAACAAATCTCAATGGGATTAATAATGTTATACGTCAACCAAAATGTGTTTTTGCGACGAGATGTAAAACCGCAATAGTTATTTACGTACCAAGGGCATTATGAAGATGTTTATGTCCGAGGGCATGACTGTCAAGTAATGCCCATGGTGCACACAAACTTGTGTCTTACTAAAGATACTGTTTTTTAATAACTTAAATAATGGATCACAAAGTAGATAATCAATCATTGCTTTGTACGCATCGACGCATCGAGGTATAATTGATCGCTAATGATCAGCGGGCGTTATGAATTACAATTCCCGAATGAAAAGGCGTTATGAATTATAATTCATGATTTTAAGGCCCCAGTTGTTATGGAGTTGGGGCCTCGATGGGCGTGAAGTTCCGCCGCTTGCAGTCGAGGTCACAATAGAATCTCGAACGCTCGAAAAAGAGTTCGACTCCCGCCGGGGAGCTCCGGTTTTCACTTAAATAAGGCATTACAGTTTAAGTGACGCCCGCACCACCCCGATGTAATGTACTAGTAACACAAATTAATTTAAAATCATTAGATACAACATTTGAAAGTATCTTATTTTTTTCAGAAATTATGGGAGAGCAGCAATAGCAAATTATTGCTGTATTTTCTACCATGCCAGAAACTGTATTAATTTTATCATATTCAACACGAGAAACGAGAAAATGTCTAAGAAATTTGCATCTGGGTCGCCCCGCAGAGGGCCTTCGTTTAAAGTCATTAACTGAAAATAACATATTTTTACCACCTGATTTATATTTCACTAACTATTTGCATTATTAGGAATACCTAATATCACTGCCAGAAACATTAGATAGTCGCGCGTGGGTATCACACCGTCACAATATGCATAAGTGGGAGGGTCACGTGATATATTTTGTACAGTCTGATTCTTATTTTATTAATGTTTTGCATCGGAAGCAAGACTAAAATATCATTGCCAGAAGGTTTTTCTTACGATGACGTGGAACTTGACAAGTTTCAATTAATGACTTTAAATGAGCGCCTAAATGCAAATTTCTTGTAACCATTTTCTTGTTCCTCGTGTTCGATATAAATTAATAGTTTCTGGCATGGTAGAAAATACAGTAATAATTTATTATTGCAGTTCTCTAACTATTTTACAAGATATATTATATTGAATTTTAATTTATATTGTATACACAGGGTGTCACGGAAGAGCACGATCCTGTGCTTAGAAAATAAGTTATCTATATTAATTATCTTTTACCTAAATACTAAATGAGATATCGCTGCATCTTCTTGTAAGTATAATGGGTTGCCTATTTTCTAAGCGCAGGTACGTACTTTTCTGCAAATTCTCAGATATAATATACAGGACGATTCATTAGCTTCTATACAAACTGTGGCAATGAAAAGCAGATTTAATATCATGAAGAAATGTTCATATAAACGTATGTCATATCTTTCTTTGTTCAGAAGTTATAGTGCTTTTAACATTTTTCCCTTTGAACACTAATAAGTAATCATAATTTAAAGAAATTAAAAACATTTGTTGTAACAAACAGGAAGCAAAATTTACCTACAGTAAATATTCAAAAATTAGTCCATTCTCCTCAGTGAGGCGAGGCCCCATCATACTACCACATATCTTGTATCAGGTGGAGTGGAAGATCATCCAGATGATTAAACAATGTGGTGTTCAAAAAGTAAAATTTCCATTAAATACATTCATAAGTAATGTGGTATTAGCTAAGCCACCCCAAACAATTACACTAAATCTGTAAATTACGCGTTCTGGTCCCATGTGGATTGTCCAAAGACCAAACATGGTCATTGTGGAAACTATTAATACCGTCTCTTGAAAAATTAGATTCACCTGACCGTAGCATTCTTGAAATAAAGTTATTATCTTGGACGTGTTGTAAAATCCAGTGACGAAAATTTAATCGCAGCATCTCCTTGATGCAATGCTTGTACACTTTGTCGATGATAAGGGTGCAGCATTTCTTGATTTATTGTTCGCCATACAAAACTTTGTGATAGCCCCGAATTTCGTGCTATGCGTCTGGTTCTTTGGTTGCAACATTTATTACGTTTTCACGATCTGGACCATTTACATCATGCGGGCGAATGGGTCTAGAAGGAGCGGCAGTACCGGTCATGTATGATGCATGATGTACTGAATATGGGATGCGACTGGTGGCGTCTATGAGGAAATCTCCATACACAAACACAATGTCAGCATATTTTTTTATTAGAAAATGGATTCATTATTAAGCAAAATTGCACAAATACAAATTTTAACAAATAGTGACAGAAAGCATTAACATAAACAAATTATTTTCGATAGGTTATTATTTAAAATGACAGTTACTAAATTTTGTTTTGCTACATCATGATTACCAACATTTTTCAACTTAAACATTTTGTTTTGCTATATCATGACTACTACGATTTTTCAACGTAAACATTTTAAGACCGCTATAACTTCTGAACAAAGAAATATAGGATATATACGTTTATATGAACATTTCTTCATGAAATTAAATCTACTTTTTATTGCCAAAATTTGTAAAGAGGCGAATGAATCACCCTGTATACAGCATCATTCAACTTCAGGATCACGATAGGGATTTACATAAGGAATACGAAGAATTTATGCAAAGTTGCGCATGTTATTGCTGAATAATATATTTTTTTTAATTGGACCTCCTAGCCCAGGGGTGGCGAACCTTTATTCATCTACGTGTCATTTTTTCTAAAGAAATGTTTAATGAGGCCATGACGTGCCATCAAACAATGTTGACTTAGTGATTAATGGAGAAAATATAAAACTAAATACTATCAATTTAACACTTTTTATTTGCAACCAAAAATATATATTTTGTACAGCAATAGTAACGTTATGTTTATTTAAATGAAAGAAAAAATTAGTGCGACTTCTGCTGTTGCAAATTAGATGCTAAATAACTTATATTAGTTTCATACTTTGTTACTTTTAGCAGAATGCAAGCTGAACTGGAGTCATCTGACAAACGGCTTCTAAGGGAATCTTTAATGTTAGTCATTTCTGAAAATAATGACTCGCAGCCATAGGTAGATGAAAATATTGCAAAAGCCAGCTTCTTCAGACAGCTATATGTGTCTGGAATTAAATTCTACGTTTTCATAATTTTCATATTGGCATTTTTACTCATATTACGTGATACAGATAGTCTTTCTATTTCATTTAATTCCAACTCTTTCCTTGTTTCGATACATTTTTGAATCCATATTGAACTAGACTGGAAATCAATCAGCTGCATTTCAGTTTCTCCAATTTCCAACCAATCAAATTTTGCCAAGTTCTGTTTAACAGGTAAAGTCACATCAGGATACATAATAAACTTCAGTGTTTCCGATAATTCTTTGAACTGAGAAAATCTCGATGACAATTCTTTGATTGAAGAATTAATTACC
Source organism: Agriotes lineatus (assembly GCA_940337035.1). Lineage (NCBI taxonomy): Eukaryota > Metazoa > Arthropoda > Insecta > Coleoptera > Elateridae > Agriotes > Agriotes lineatus. The sequence goes on along the minus strand of OW679200.1, from coordinate 88,378,774 downwards.
GAATTAAACTCTTCAGTGACTTTTGCTTGGTCTGGTTTTTCGTGTAAATCCAAATCGCTGGTGATTTTTTTCAAGTTTGGGAAAAACTTGCAGTTTAGCCTCGAAAGCACGAATGACATCTATTATAACACAATAATTGTTTTATTTGCGCCTTGAAGCTTCATGTTCAACTCATTGTTAAATATAAATTGTTTAGATTAGGTACCTAAATTCCTTAATTAATGCCGTGCCCAAATTATTTTGTCACGTGCCATCAGTGGCACGCGTGCCATTGGTTCGCCACCCCTGTCCTAGCCGTCTTCTTAGCTTTCGAATAACAATATTATAAAAATCTAAGACAGTTTTGAATTCTTCAAAAAATGTTTTAATAATGTCAAAACAGTTTTCTTCTAAGTAATACCAACAATCGCTAGGTTCAATTTATGTTTTGAGAATTATTCAGCATGCGAATGCACAACTTTGCTATTAATTTACTAGTCTTAATAATTGTAATTTTAGTTTCCGCAATCATAATGATGATCCGTGAAATTGAATAACCCTGTAGAAGGAAAATATTTTCTTTACATTGAAATGCTAAGCTACTATAAATTTAATAAGTAGATTAACCCGGTTTTACTGCCAACTTTGGGAAATAAAAAGCAAATCTCCTAATTATTTAGCTATCGCGGCCTATAGATTTGCCTACACATTGTTGGTACTTTCAACTGGTTCAATTAAAGTGTGCCAAATTAATAATTTAACAAGAGATTTACATGGCATAACATGTTAATTACTTTATTAGCTCCCATCACATCTTATGACTCAGACCTAGAATTACAAATAGATGTGTCCGCATCTGCATATTATTATAAACGAACCGGGACAAGATTTTAGATAATGAATAATTTAGGACAGTCAGTGTAAAAACTGTACCTACCAAAGCACATTGCAAATTCTGTTCCACACAGGTAAAATGCAATGAGTTAGGGTTACAATACAAGTACGGTTTTAATACTATATGTATATACCGTGCACGTGTAAAGTCTGGAACTATCGAAATAGAACTTTTATCAAAAGTTTTGGAAAGAAATCCTCGAACACGTCAATTTTTATTTTAAAAGATACATATTTTACTGTTATTGTCACATTTAGATTGTCTTTTGTTTTTGAGTTATGACGTTCGCGACAATTTTTTTAAATGGAAACCCTCAAATTTTATGATGAATTTTGACAGAGCATGAAATTCTAAGACCACATACGCTAAAAAAGTATGATACTGTATTGTTAAATTATCGAGAACATCGTACGGTTAACACATCCCCTCAATACTAAAATTTCAATTTGTCCTTTTTCACTCAAATATCGCGCCATTATTTATTTAATTACGAGCATACAACATAAACAGATAAACAAACTATGAAGAACTGTCATAATTTTAGGGCTAACTCATTGTTTCATGGCTACTTGATTTTTATTTGATTTTTGCTTTAATACTTTAAAAGCGATTTTCTCGAAAATTTCAAAATACAATATCATACTTTTTTAGTGTATTTGGTCTTACAATTTTATGCTCTGTCCAAATTCGTCATAAAAATTTAGGGTTTCTACTTAAAAAAATGATCGTGAACGTCATAACTCAAAAACAATCTAAAAGTCACAATTACAGTAAAATGTGAATTTATTTAAATAAAAACATTTGATATACGTTCTATTTAGATAGTTCCAGACTTTACACTCGCACTGTATATATATAAAATATGCAGTTTTTTTTAATTGGTAACACACCTAAACGTCTTTTCAATTAACAAACAGTGTATGATGGTATATTATTCTAATTTTGCTAGATTGATTGTTATACAATACAGTTCTTGCTCTGATTATGTCATTGAAAGTGTACGGCTTAGCTCGATACTGAATAAACAAACAAATATAGAAATCCGTAAAAGATTTTTCCGATATATAAAAGCGAAAACGCACCTATCGATCTCTTTCCATTCATAAATCACCTACTGCTTGAACTCAATGAACGCCCAGTTTCTAGTTTTTGGCCAGTTCTCATAATTTATTTTCATCGCTCGCGATGATTTTATTGGTCAAGACTGCTTTTCCACAGTCGAATTAATGGCCAGTAGGCGCCGCCTTTGATACACGCACAAAAAATTTGATTATCCAACACTTGTTAAAGTTCCGGCGCCATTAAATCTGATTACGTCTTGCATAAATTGGAAACGATGCTATTTCTAAACCAGATTTATGCTCGTTTCTTTAGTGTATTCCCATCAATAGCGAAATTGAAAAATTCAACGAAATATGATCCCGTTTCTGCTTTACCAGTGTTAACACCAGTAAATTTCTTGGAGCCCTGCATTTTTGCACTAGTTAAGTTAAGAGTCAAAAATCTGTATCCATCATATGTTCTTCAATATCTTTATTTATTTTATTTCTCAGATATCTACAGTATTCAGCGCCTTCCATTTTCACCTACACGTATGTGAATCTCTTTTTAATGACTGGATTTTAAATTCTATACAGTTATAATTATTATTTATTTTAAATCGAAATCCAAGCAACATAAGTAAGTCTCGTTTCGATGGAAAACAAATTCCATTGATGACATGATCGCATAAACATTCAGATATAATTTCTTTAAATTTTTAATCAAAAAGGCCGTAAAAAAAGATGTGTAAAAAATGATAATTGATAATATCATTAGAATAATGTTCGCTATGTGCCAACAATTTAAAAAAAAAGTCACGTTTTCCTCTTCACTGCAATGAATTCGTTTTGGGGATTTTATACAATAACTGTAAATAAATTTTTAAATTATCGTTTCAGTTTTGCTTCTGTTGTTTGAAATGGTACGACTCAAAGCATTGCTGTGTGTTTTCGTTCTTTGTTTTTTAAGGATTACGTATAGCCCCCCCCCCCCCCCAATCTCACTAACTTTGGAATACGTGAAAATATTTTAGTCAAATTTAATAGTAGTAAACTACACTAACTTTAGATATTTTTAAGCCATTTGAGGTTAATCAAAAATTCAAAATGTCCGTTCATTTGAAAGGTCCCATTGAGTAGGATACGTAGCTACAATTTTAAAACAGTTTGATTAACAAACTGGCGCTAGCTAGTATTGAAGATTATGTATACTAATACTGGCGCCACTTTGTTAAGAATCATAAGAATTTTCTGAAATCGTAGCGCATTCTACTCAATTAGACCTTTCAAATGAAGTACCACATGACCCCCTGTTCGATTTAAAAAAAACATCAAATACAGCGCCGAGCGGTCATCTAGAATTTCTGATTTCAGCTCTAAAATTGCTTAAATACATCTAAAATTGGTTAGTTTACTACTCTAAAATTTGACCAAAACATTTTGACACATTCAAAAGTTAGAGGGAGGCGAGGTGCAATTTTGGTCCTCACTATATGGTAGTGTAAAACCAAAAACTACTGATAGTGTTTTAGAAACAGTTTAGGTGCTTTATATTTTAATAAAAACTGTAAATTTTGTTCAATTTATCCTTCTTTAAACCTTTCAAGATAATATTTATGGATACGTACATAGGTGTGGTGAAAATTCGACGATCATTGCCAGGCTAAAATTCTTCCATATAATTATGGAAAACCAATTAGAGACGTCTCCACATTAAAAATTAAGCGAATACGAAGAACCACAACACACGGAAATAACCACAAGACCGAGATCAAGATCGCGGGAACGCCTCCTCAAAATAGATCCGCAAAACTGGTTTAATTTTGGCAGATGCTTGAGCGTTTACTCACTTTATTATGCCGTTGTAAACGCAACAAAAAATACCTCAACGCAGGATTTTTCGCCCGGGTGGCGCCAAGTCGGGCTATCGAATAGATTATACGTTTATTGCTTTTTTATACGACATTTACACTCAAAAACAAGATAAATTCTGAAAATGTTTACGGTTGCACCCAAGATCGCGCGAAAACCGCACAACTTGCCGGTTGTAACTTAACCATAATGGTGGAAATTTATTGCCCCGGTTTTCTGAAAACGCCTGGAAATTTCCCGTTACAATGAAGTTGGCTTATTAAAAATTTAAAAAGCGAGAGCTGTAAAAGCTTCCTACAGAATCACGCTTAAAATTAATAACTGCCAGACAGAAATTTATACAAGCTAGTAAAACTGTCACTATAAGCTCACACCTGAGTGTCATAAAAATATATATAAACCACAAATTTAAATGGAACCACAGGCTCTAATAAGCGATAATAAGGGAACTGAAATCTAAGCAACATTGTGAGGTATTTCCGGCATTTGTCCTGTATTATTTACGTTTGCTGCCAATTATTTCAAGTATAGTTGGGTTTACGAAAATTAAGAAAATTATTTAAAATGCTAACATAGTCCTGTAATTAGTTAAAGCAAAATTAAGATTTAAAATTTTTTATAGTTGTACTCACCACGTCTTTCCTTTAGAGGCTCATGAACATCTAGTAAGTTAAGTTAGCTTAGCTGTTAGTGTAAGTGTGGACAGGAGTGTGTGAACTGTGCGAACGCTGCCCGTTAAAAATTTAAAACTGCCTTCGCTGCTCGATCCGGATCTTATTAGAGCGAATTTGTACTTAGTGCATCCGCCTCTTATAAAAATATGGTCCCGGCAGGTGTGCTATAAGCGAGTTGTACATGCATTTTTCGGAGACGTCATTTTTATAGAACTGTGAGCTGCCACGCCATCAAAATCCTATCTACAAAAACTTAAGAGCAGAAACGTCAAAAACGAAAAGAATAATGAGAACGACGAAGAGCTTGAAGTACAGTCTGTTAGTGTAAAAAGCGTAATTAACATTAGAATTTATTTCGTGCATAATTCTTGGTCGTGTAAATGCTCCTTTATTTGAACGCGGTCGTCCTGCGACGCAGCTTTAGCGATTAGGTCGTAATCTGCTTTACCGGCAGGCTATGCAGCTCTTTCAAGCAATTCGTTTTAGATTTCGTTTATTTTTCTCTTACAAAAAAGTGGCGTCGGCCAAATTTCTGTGATTATGCTGCAAGTTTGAGCTATTAGCTTCAGGTATTTTGAAATATTAATTGTGTAAGCTTCGCTTTGATACGGTTTATGAGCTTTGGGCACTTATATGAGACAAATACGTCAGCGTCCTTGATACGGTTTATTAATCACACAGGTCCTGACCAATTGCCTGTATTAAAGGGTGAGTGAATTACTTCAATTTCAATTCTGGTAACGTAATGCAATTACCCGAAATTCTTCCGGCATTTTTAGGGTCATCTGTGAGTTGCAAAACATCAGCGATTCCTCCTACATAGGAGTTCCCCATTGTTTGCTTCTTGGCCCAGTTCGAATTTGGACCTCATCATGTGAGTGCTTTGTATGCTGTGACGTTTGTCAGCATCCTCCACAACCCGTTTGGGGGGTTATTCGATTCACCTTCTGCAGATGCATGATGCTCTCAGATAAGCAGCGTACGACGTAATGATCTGTGTTAATGATATTTGTACCGCATAACAACGTGAAAGAAGCTGTAGCTGTTCTTAACATGTAATTGTACATTTTACTGGTTTAATCTTAAATTGCGCATTGAATTGTGCTAATCACATCGCCTTTCGAGTAAGTAACGCCTAATCAAAATTATAGAATTTCTGTACTGGTTACTATATGCAGCATTGTTTAATAAATCTAATGCACTGTTTATACCATTCATTATCTGATTTCGTTACTGCTACCTTCTGTATTTCAGATATTGTGTTATAGCCTGCTGCGATTCAAACTGAGTTTTTAAGTTCTCAATCTATCTGAATATATTTGTTAAAATTGGAAATCTTGTTGGCGCTCACTATATTTGGTAATTACATCATTTAAAGAACTGTACGCCTTCTCCACTGAATCTAGCTGGTGGGCTCTCAAATATGCTCTCATAGCGTTGCGATATTTGAAACTATAGTTAACAAGAAGTGGCGTTAACAAGTCCTATTACAAAGATGAAGAAGAAAAAAAATGTATATTAATTTTTACGGTAGGACATGGTATTTAATAATATTGCATGTAGCCGTTTCACTGAAAACGTAAAAGAAATATCATTTATACAGTGTGTTTCACTTCTGACCTTCACATCCCTGTATCTTGCTTATTTATTTTCTGAGTAATTTAAAATTTTGGTCAGTTATACTGCCCTTTAAGAGTTATTTTTACTATGTTTAAATAATTGTATTGCAGATCACTAGCGTATTACGATAAAAATAAACGCAAAAAATTTAAAAACACACTAGGTCTACTTTTATGGAAAAAAAGTTATTAGAAAAAAGTGCTTGAAATCACAGAAACTGTTAAAATCCATCATTATTACGAGTTCATAAAATAAATAATTCACTTCCTACCTTCATAGTTCATACCCATGTATGTTCCTTCATTTCTTTCTAATAGATTTCAAATTTTGGTCAATTGTTCTACCTTTTTTTTAATAACTTTTTTCCATAAAACTAAGCGTACTATGATTTTTCGAATTTATTTTTGATTGCAGTATGCTACTGGTTTGCTCTAAACTTATTTAAAAACAACCCATTTAAAGGGTTTTAAATTTTAAATCGATCAGAAAATAAATAAGAAAGATACAAGGGCGTGAAGGTGAGAATTGAAACTTTTATTGTAGGAAATCATAATAATTTTTCGATAAATATTTGGATTTTGACTATTTTTGTGGTTCTGAGCAACGCTTTGCAACAACTTTTTCTATAAAACTGGTCCTACTACGATTATATTATTTAAATATTGTAGAAATACATCTTTAAAGGGTAGTATAAATGGCCACAATTTTAAATAGATCCGAAAATAATAAGAAAATTCTGAGATAACTTTGTAACTGTTTTCGTTCTCTGTATCGACCATCAAATATAAATAAAAATATCAGTAGTAATATAGCATTTTTACAAATGAGTGTTGCAACTTGCAATCCAATTACAAACCGATAGCTCTAACCCAAAGTCGTTAAACATTAACTTTAGTAAACATTATATTAGCATGGGAAGTTCTTATAATAGTAAATTTGTATACCAAGGCACTGAAGTTTAACTTTTTACCGCGAATATAGATTAGTTGCCGTGGCCCGTAGGGCCAGGGTAAATAATCCACATGAGGGATAAAAATGAACTTCAGTGCCGAGGGGTACATTGTTTTTTTTTTAAATCGAGTAATCGTGAAATTACAACATTTTAATCAACTTTGTAGGTTATGTTGACGTGACCTACAAAAAATCATTTCTTAAAAATTTTATAGCTACGCACTAAATTGAAATCAAGTAGTACTTTTAAATTAATCCAATACGCGTGATAATTGTGCTTAAAGAGAATAACATTTCAACTTTTATATGATACAATAAATATAGATATATGTTTCCAGACCAAATTATTTTTTATATGTAGCTAATCTACTAAAAATATAAGTTAAAACACTTCAGAATTTTAATTTAATAAAACATAAAGGTACATGTATTAAAGTAACATTCATTAGAAATAATACTTATACTCATTCATGTGAAATTAAAATTCATATAAATGTCAAAATCCGTTTACTACATGCAAAAAATCATATATAAATTCCACGGGATTAATCGTGCCAACTCTCGTCGTAGTAATTTACTGTAGTGTCTATGGTAATAGAAGGAAGGCGTCCGTTTATATTAAATAAATTAATTTAATTAATTTTATCATATTACTCGTGTACCATGTACTTGCCTACTCCTCGGTCGCCGATAATAAAGACCAGCGCCGCCACGATCTATTGGTTCTCAAGACATCCGTCTAATTTTTTGGCGTCAATTTACCAGGCTTATTGCGAAATTAATTAGTTCCGGCTTGGCTAATAAACCCTTAAAATGTTGCAGCTAATAATCCGTATTGCACGTACAGTTTAATAAGACGGCTAATCATCTGATTTGTGAGGCGGAGTTACACGAGAATGGACAGAATCGGAATGGTTCTTGCAAGATATGCTGCCGTCCGCAGTTTCTTAGATGAAGGTGATGAAAAGGCAACCTTAATTTAACGAGCCAGCCACTTAGAAAAATATTGTAAAATGTATTTAAAAGTTAAACAAATTGCTGTAGTTTTATAGTTATTTTCACCCAAAAGACGACGGTTTGCCTCTCCGCACGTCTGTTGGCGGTGTAGCTCTAAAACTATTTGTTGGAGGAAGAAATGACTTTGCATGCAAATTAGATGTCCACCTGGCTTAAAACCGAATATACTTTCGGTCAAATATATACAGGGTAGGCCCCAAACTAAAATTCTACCTATTTCTTGCTTTAACTCGAAAACTATAAATTAAATAAAAGTAGTATTTTGCACATAGCTCAGGTTTTTACCCTTGATGAAAATAGGCGTATTTTGGACCAACAGATACAGGGTGAACACCTTAAAAATTTAAATTATTTTTTCTGTTCCGCTAAGAATTCAAAATTGTTAGTTTCAGAACTTCCACTTGCGAGGGAAGTTTCGAGTAAAGCCCTTTACTGATTGTTTCTACTAAATTAAAGGCTTAATTACGAATGTTTTTATGTTTGCGTATAGCTTGAAAGACAAGAATTTGATCATACATACATGTATACAAATATGTAAAGGAAAGCTTGATATACTTAACATCGTTTTTAGCTCATTTCTTCGTACATAATAAAATACATTATGATGCACTGCACAGTTATTCAGCAAAATGAATGTCTAATTAATTAAAATAGGTCTAATAGGCGGATATCTCGCTGACCGTCCGTTTTGATATATTTAATTTTATATGTCTGGTGCTGAATGGTTCGATTTCGAATAGCGAGATGCTTGCTTCTGAACAAAGAATTGAAAAACGCATAACAAAATTTGTAATGGAAAACCCGATAAAAATTTCTAATTGTTACAAAAATGTAACTAAGAAAATTGTAATAGATATTCCAAAATACAAAACCAAATAAAACATAACAATATTACTGGCTATAATAGATGTTGAAAACAACCTTTGGTGATGATACAAGACAATATTCCACACGTTTATACTTGCTTTGCAGGATTCAACGATGAAATTCCTTAAATTAACAATTTTTACTATAGCAGTCGTATACTATAAACCAACGATTTACAATGGCCCCCGATGGCGATGTAGAAATCCAATGGATTTAAATCCGGAGACCTATCCAACGATTCTAACAAACACCTTTCGAGTGCTGACGAACAACTATGCTAAAATGTGTTGTGGCATTTATTTTGAAACATCGTGTATAGACAGCGATGAATCTAGTCGAATCGAATATCAAAATAGAATTGTGGACATATCACTATGTAGGTCTAACTGAATTCCTCAATTAACGTTATTGGTAATTTCTAGAATTAGAATTAGTAACAACAGTACAATTCGCAACGATAACAAAACCACTAGCTATAACAAATACAATTCGCAAGGACAATTGCAGACATCAAAATCGCCCCACCGACTAGATTAGATCCGGTGGTATAATCCCAGTAAGGTTGGATAAATTCGTCAATTCAAATACAATAGGGATAGGTCCATAATTAAATATAACAGCAATGAGATAACATTAACAAAAAAAAACAGAATGCTCGAGTAAGAAAGAGATAAACTACAGGGTTGATTTAATTTTTTTAACGAGAAAATTTCAACCTTTCTTAATTTAAACAGAACGAGATGATTGACGTTGCATGAAAAAAAAGGAAGAATTAGATTATTTATATAGTAATTGAAAGAAGCGCAGTTGGAAAAGCGCTAGGCTTGCTTTAAGCAACTCCTTGGTTCGAATCCCGGGGGGAATGAAATTTTTCCGCAGCCTTGGCGATTGGAATCGGGCTCGATGAGACCATTCACAGTTGGGAACCAAATTAACTTTGCTCTATTCAGAACCAGACTTAAGAGATAGAGTAACAAGGTCAACACGTCACCATGACACACGCCTCACACAATGGTTGCTTCGCAAGCACAAAGGCGCGCTTCAACTTTATCCCGAATCCGGGACAAGTTGAGCATTGTACCACCAGATAATTGTAGTAATTGAATAGAAGTTGTTACATTTTGAAGTAGTTTTTCATATTTGTTGCTTATTTGATCTAACCTAACCAAATCTCGTCTAACCTGAACAAGGGCGTAGCCAGGATTCCAGTTAGAGGGGGGCATAAATTTAATTACTCAATCAACTACTATTATTATTATTATAGTTTTTTTTTCATTTTTTACAAATTACAAAAATTATAAGTTGAAATATCATCAGTTTCCGCAAATCTGCTGTAGATCGTAGCTTCTTTTTTTAAATGTAGAATGTGAATTGCAATAATGATTATAAATCAACTGCCTTTTGCTCTTTAGGGGTGGGCAACTGCCCACCCCTGCCCCTCCCTGGCTACGCCCATGAACCTGAATGAAACTACTCTAACCTAGCTAACCTAACCTTACTATCCTTAATATATGGTAACATGGGGGAATAAGAGACGAATGGGGCAATAAGAGACATGCATATCAATTATCTCGCAACTTGTGTGTTACATTGAAGACGTGTTCTGTTTAAATAATATTTGTCTTTTTTAGAAAATATATAGGATATTATTTTTTTGAATTTTTTTGTCAGACCAAGGGTATAACTTGCCTTCAGTAGCACTTACAACAAGTCACGGGTAATAAGAGACAATCACCAATAATATGAAGTAGTAACGGTCGAAATGTAATTGATGTAACTTAATTAGGACAGAAGTAGGACACATAAATTTAAAAACCTGTAAAGTCAATGAGAAATTCAAAATCATAAATCAACATCATTTAAATACAAAGATTCAATGCAATCTAATGATCAGAAAAAATATTAGAGAAACACTTTCTTAAACGGAAAAATTAAATGTGTTAAACGGGTTTAACTTTCAACAATTTAATAGACACCGAAACTATTACATTAGGTTAGATTTTCACAAAATCACATGATGTTGATGTGAAGTACCAACTTTAAACCAGCAATTCAAAAATGCACTTCTAGAAATAAATTACGAACTTCTTTAAAACACTTTGCCTACGTTGTTGTAGCAACCTCATATATTAAATACACTGTAATTGACACCTCACGATTTCATTCGTTGGCAAGTGTCAAGCACTAAATGTGATTTTCGTCTCGTACTTCCCCCAATCTCTTATTCCCCCTGTTTCCCTAACCTACTGACCTAATGTAACCCACATCAATCTAACTTAATCTAACATAACCTAATTTAACTCAATTTGCCCTAACATAACCTACTTCGATCTTAGGTAACCTGCTCGAACCTAACCCAAGTTAGCATTTTCAATGAAACTTTCTCAGACCGAAAGTGCTACCAATCGACTTGTGAGTTGTGATATCAAAATGTATAGTTATCGACTTCAGTTATACCGTACTGCATCCAAATAGAATTAAATAAAGGCTTATCTAGGCGTGAAACTAAGGAACGAGGGGCACAGGGCCCTCTAAAAATGTGCCCCAGTAGTGCTCTCCCAAAATAAAATGAAATTTTGGCGAGTAACTTGTTAATTTGATACTGTTACTATGTTAAAATGTTTGTAATTCGGTTGTTTTTTTTTGCATAAATGTGGATTTAGTTTCTAGTAGGTAACATTATTATTGTTATCATTCTTGCTACATGAGTATTATTGTTATTATTACATCCTTACTGTTGTTAAATTTACAGAAATATACTGCAATAGTAGCCTACACTTTATGAATTGTATAATTTCTATTAAGAACTGCCTGACCAATTCAGGGCAAATTAAAAGAATGTAATACTAATTACCAAAAATAAATGGTTTATTGCTCTTTCTCTATTTTGCCTATTTGCAATAAATTAGGGTTTCCTCTGGTGAACCTCTAAATTTAGTGCAATCCACAAATGATCTGTCAGTGCCAAAATAGCGTAAAATTGAATTTTCAAACACCAAAATGGCAAAAATGCATCAGGTAAATACAATTAATTCTGTGACGTAGCAACGGCTAACCTCGTTTTGTTTCAGGATGACGTCAAAACCCACGCTCAAATGTGCTTTTGTCCCATTTCCCGCAAAAACTGCATATTCCGCGTCAACTCGCACTGTCTAGGGACGCTATCTAAATTATTCGAAGCTGGATGAACCTGGGATTCTAGAAACACGGTGAACTTCTCGGCAAAGGTCAATTCTTGATAAACCCTGGTTTCTACGAGGCTGCACCAACTCCTTGCTATGAAATTTTTACCTTTTTGAAGAGGTGCTCCGCCGTTGGTTCGCACACTGGAAGGGCGCCACGGCAAATACTCGCATGGAAATGGGTCGTTGATCCTAATTCTTTTACCCACGGGTTGCTAAAGCTTTCCTTTCCACGTAGCACCAAAAATATCTGCCTTCCGATGTCTGGAACTGCCTCAAAATCGTCACCGAGGTTGGCTCGCACTCAACGCCGCACCAGGTGGAAACTTTCTGGCCTAATTGCACTATCTTTGGAATTCCTAAACTTTTGAAAACTACACCCACAGATGTCCAGCAATGGTAAAAACTCCAACACAAATTTAACTCAACAAAATGACTTTTTATTATTAATTTCTGTACAAAAAATGGAGCTTAACTTGAACCCAACATGAAATTTTTCAGCTGGTTTTATTAATTTTGACAATTGACCGTCTCGTAACTAAGCAACTAGATTTTCATATGTTACAGTTTTGATGTCATGTCTTTGCCTAACTACTAAAATTGTCTTTTTCTTGGAATAAATGTCACTACACTTTGCTCTGTTTATAATGCACTGAGACACTTGAGTTCATTTAGCATCTCACTAATTGCATTTCGATCGGTTGCCTTAATCTTTCCATTTATTTTTGCAATAATTATTTTGCTCGCACTGTTTTTCGCTTACCTTTCAGTCAACTTGCCGTTTCCTGACTTATAAACTTTTAATACATAACGCCCATACAATTTCTGTACCTAACAAATCATTTTGTATCATTTTATTCACATTATGTTTGACGTCACTAAGCTCAAATCCGTCAGTTACAAATTAAATTGCATTTGCCCTTCCGAACATTCATCATATCTGAAACTCTGAACGTAACCCTTCTGACACCTGCCTTATCTCATGCCAACTTTTATCCTGCAAACAGTGCAAGCTTTCAAAAATCATAATCACAAATTGAAAACAACATAACCCAATGCTGTCACGTCTAGTCATTTCGCAGGTAAATGAATTATACAAAAACAACGCTTTTTTGGATAAGCTTACCGATTTTCATTAATCAGAGTATATAAGAACTTGTTATAAATGCCATCCCATACGGCAACATCAATTATATAAAAATTTTTGACTGAAAAAAATATAAAGATGATACCAAGTTTGGATTCGTTTTTGGCCTCTTGTATTTGCAGAGTAAAATTTTATTATAAGTAATTCACGTCCATTCTCATATTGGAACACGAGCTCTTGAGCAAACAGTGAAAGTAAAGAACAGTGAATTACTTTTAATATCTTCAAAATTAATCGGTATGATTTGTTTTTTATTCTCGACAACATAAATATTTGAACCAACCTTAGAAATAGATTTTGGTAATCGCAAATACGCAAATATTTTCCTTTGAGATTAATGACTAAATTCCTAATAAATTGTAACTGAAGCTTTATCTAATTTTTTAAGACCTCCACGGGTAATATTATCCGTACATATTTCCAGTTTGGACGTTTCAGGAAGATTAAGCTTCGACACCTAATAGATAGGGGCTAGCGACCAAGAACGTGCATACGTAACGAGGACCAGCAGTAAATAAATCTTTAGTGTTTTTCTCGAGGAGGCGCCTATAAAATATCCTTGATGGCCAGGACAAGCACCCCAGTCTTCACGCCTCTAAACGCAGAGCAGTTCGGAGTTAGTGATCTAATCCCAAATCGGAGTTCAAGGTGAGATGAATAATAACCGCTTCACAGAATTCCAATCTTTCAGATCAACAATGGCGCCTGGAGGAGATTAAGCGCTTTTTTTTCAAGCCATAGGTGTCAAATGTGGCATTATATCGAAAGCAGCCATCGCATACGCTCGGGAATAAATGGATCCTGAATTTTTTGCTAATTCGTTAACGTACAAATGCTTAGTATTGATGTCGAGATTTTTGTCGGCGATTGAAGAGGCGAATACCCCGATACAAATGTTTATCGGTGACATCTCGTATTTCCACGCTGTTCAAAGTGGCAGAAATTAACGATGTGTTGCAGACAATTATAAACCCATGTAAAATAGCAAAAAACCAAGTATACGTCACGATGATACTAGTTAAGTACATCTATATGCAAATGTGCTGGATTGCAATTTTAAATAGATTTTTTAGCAAGAAATTTAAGTTCGATATAAATAAAATAGAAACTTTAATTAGGAAAAAATACTTATTGCAAAAACAGATTACCTGTTAACATATTTATTTTAATTGTTTTTAATTGGAAAAGAAACACTTGTAATATGTATATACTTTTGTTTCCTTGGAGTTATTTGAAAATATTCTATCATTTACTGGCATTCGTATAATTATAGGCCTTTGACAAAACCAACCACTGAAATATAATAAGTACGCTGAAGCTACTAATAAGTTTTAAATGTATCACAGAATCGAAACGAGCCCGAAGTTAATTCAGGGATCAGGGGTTGTTTTTAAGATCGCAATTTTGAGCGACCGATATCGTAGGTGGGCAGATGAGAAACATTACATGACCGACTATGCGAGCTCTTATGTGATTTTGAAGTGTTATTTGTGGTAATTGATATTATGTGGACTCATAGAGTAAATGAGGCAATGAGATCTGTAATAGGTACTAGTGTTTAGGTAGCTTTGCAATTGGTTTTCGTCTTCACTTTGAATTAAAACAGATTATGGTTACCTACACTACGCATTTATGTGTTTGCGCAAATGAAATTAAGGGCAAGTTTTAAAAATTATTTTACTGTATTTAACGTACTGGTGCTTGCATTTTTAAACAGAACATTCGTAGGTATGGCCAATCACATTTTGAATTTGCAATTTTAAAAATTCATTAAAAGTAGGTCTTGCTTTTCCTGTACCTAATTACCGTATTTATTATTCGTCTTTTTAAAATTCTTCAGTGTTTTAATTTAATTCTGTAGTCGCTTCCCGTAAACGATATTTTTAAAAATTGATTCTAAGCAATGTGTTCAGCTAAAACACTGTAAGTGGTCGTTAACACAACTTTTAGTCGTGTTCTATAAGATATATAAACATTTTTTCAACTTCCGACGATGCTGTCTTTCTAAACAATCTAAAAAAATCTGTAAAGGGGTTTACACGAAATCGCAAATGCGGTCGCAAAATAGATACAAATATCTTAAAATTGCTAATAATACTAACAATAAAAGGAAACACTTAGTAATGCGAGTTACATTAATTTACAATTTTTTTAAAAAATTGCGTGCGGTGGGATTCGAACTCGCGCTCTGACCTCGATTGCAAGCCCGGACGCTTTTATTTCTGAACCACGGGAGCTCACGTATTATATTAGCTTACGACAGCGGTATAAATGACGCGGACCAACAATATCGATGCAGGGTGTTCACCCTGTATCTGTTGAGTCCCGAAAATGCCTATTTTCCTGTAGCGTAAAAAATCTGAGCTAGGAGCAAAATATCAGTTTCATCTCACTGATAGTTCTTGAGTTACAGCAAAAATAGACATTTTTAAGGTGCCCACCATGTATATATTTGAACGAAAGTATATTCGGTTTCGATCTAGGTAGATATATAATCTGCATGCACAATTCGTCGTTTTTGAGCTATATCGCCAACAGGCGGACAGACAGACGGAATTGAGAAAACAGTTTTTCTCATTTTGACATATAAAGTGTAACTTTTCAAAACTGACTGAAGTTTCGAAACGTCCAACTTTCTTAACTAGTTATGAAATGAAAATATTTCACACGTACGAAACAGCGAAAGCGTATCTACTTGATTTTCAGTATATTGACATTGATTTGACATGACATATATAATTTTATAAATTTTATTGGTTAAGATTTGAAGATTGTTTCTTAAAATTATAAAAAATCTTGTATAAAACACGTTAGGAAATGCCATTATGTGTAACTTGTGTGACTCGCAAAATCCTACACGTTACACAAAATGATACATTTCCTAACTGCTTTTATAAATACCTACTTCGTCACCCTGAAATGTGAAAATCTGAAGAAATCTCAGAAGGTGATTTTTTCACTATTACAATACTCGTCTGTTAGCCGAGGTAGGTACAGTTATTGACCTCTGCAAGGGAGAAGTGTCAAAATTAAGTACAAGCTACTTTCATGTGGGCTAGAGATATAAATGTCGCCGGTAGTTGTTTACACTTAAAAATAAAATGTAAAAATGATGTAATATGGTAAAACAAACATTAGAATGTCCAAACCATCACAGATATATATGCAGAAGATGCGAATGAAATACGTAAAAAATAGTGCTGGGGTAACGTGCAACTCGTAACAGAATGTATTTTTCTAACATACATACTTAACCCGGACCTTTTCTACTTTTCGGTGTAGAGTTCTTCTAACAAGTAAAATTAATTTTCTTCGTTGCAGAACAATTTTGAGCAAATCTGTGCTACAACGGCCCTGACAACCTCGCCGTTCGAGTTGGCAATTTAGCGCTCGCATAATCAAGTCTCCTTTCTATATTTTTCTATAATGAAAATATTTGCCACTTGCAGACAAATGATGTTTTTTTCTAGAATGATTCGCATTTGTGTCATAGGTGTCGTACTACTTCATCATTACTATATGCATTTCGTAGAATAGATAGAACATAACTGTGTGTCTGTGTAGGTAACTGATAAGCAACTATATCACTAGTGAATCACCCGAGCTACACTTCGGTTCGCTAATTTAAGAGAGATTCATTAATATAAATTAAAAAAAGGATGTATCGGCCGGGAATCGAACCCGGGCCGCCCGCGTGGCAGGCGAGCATTGTACCAGTGAACCAACTACGCTTCGTTGAATAAGGCGCTGCTATAATGGTATGTAAATGAACATTAAGGGTTTTATAATTTATTTTTACTCTACTTTTTCGTACTTTTTTTGAAATGAAAAACCGGCCTATGATCTAAGTCTAAAAATTAGCAAAATTTTAAGCTATCACACAATTTAATCGGTCCAGTATCTTCGGAGTATAGGATATATAACAGAAAGAGCAGGGGTTCAACATAGATCCCTGGGGAATTGAGATGTTACGTCATGTCTCAGAAGTTTTGCAGTTGCACATATTGTTAGAGATTTCTAAGAACAGCCGGATGGTCAATTGGGAGTAACTACTATAATTTCATATCTGGTCAGTTTAGTTACCAAGATGTTTAAATTCGTGCAATTAAATGCACGGATTAAATTATACAATACCGCAACTGGATTCAGTGTTAAGAACGCAGTAACTCTGAATTAATTGGTTAGCCTGGACAGAATTATTTCTGATTCTACGAAATAAGATTTTTAATTTTCTATTTAACGAGAGTGACTATTTTTTCTAGTGTAATGGAATGATGGAAACTTAAGATCACAAAATGGAATTAAGCAATTGTATTTACGTGAAGAAATATTTAATAGCTATTTGCCATATTATATAATAAAAGACGAATGGGAAAAATTCTATACTACCTTAACACGCCCGTCATAAGACGGACCTTCAGTTTTTCTACTTCCATCACTTCCACTACCTTTCTTCTATGCTAGTTGGTGCACCTACTATTAGGGTTCTTTTCCGATCTCTCCTCTGCGCTATCCATCCTCGACAAATTCTTCAGTCTGTCTTTATTGTATTGTAATTAATAGTCGTTCTACAGTGACACCTCATTCTGTAGCAGTGATGTTTGTACCATTACCATTATATGGCATTGATGGAAGTAAACCCTATCGGTGACGCCGCGACGTGACGGACGCACGCAGCTTCACTTGCTTTTATGCATCTGATTCCAGTGACCGTCAACATTTTCTACGATTTAAAATATAGTTGCTTACTTGACTCCTTGACTGCCTACAAGGAGCGAAATTCTTCCAATCTTGTTTTTTTCTTCTTCCTTCAGGCGTACTGTAGCGGTTCATCAAATTATTATTCACCCACTGTACATATCTACTTCTTTCACTATCGTTACATATTTTTTACTTTCTATTCCTGTAAACTTCGGAGAAACACATCGTGGCCTGCGTCTTTAAGGTGCATATTAAGACATATTCGGGTTCTTCCATACCCAGACTCTTGTATAGTCAACTATTCGATACTCTGTTGGCTTGCGTTCGTATTTCCCGATACTTATAATTATATAAACACAGTTGAGTCTTCCTTTGAATCTTAGTTGCGATCGTATTACAAATTTCTAGTCTACTTCAAATACGTATAGACGATTATGTTTATTTTCGTTTAATATAATAGCACTTCCCCATGAGCTAAATAATTAATTTCTTTTATAACTCAACTTATTTCTTCACCATACTGCTACCCAGCAGATAATATAATTACAACGTATGTGCTATTAAATTTATAAGCATTTGAGCACATTAAGCAATTCGTTCTTCCTAGGAATTAAATTATGAAAATATAAATAGTCAAGACGTTTCTTCTCTATGAGACGATCAATCTCATTAAAAATAAATGTTTCTGCCAATCTCATTTGTCCGACATGACTTGGACGACTTTATGGGTTAAGTATATCAGATCGAAGACTGGCGATTACAAGTTATAAGTGGAACGTAGTAGGCGAAATCGCCCACTAATTTAACGTTTCCTCATAAAAGCGCTGCCATCGTGGGTGTACTCATGTAAAAATATAGCAGATGCAAACTCTAGTAATAGAGAAGGCTGCATAATCAATCATATTAACACCACAGTTACCGTTATCACATTTGCAACATCGCACTGACTCCATCTGAACTCCAGCGGGGGCATTTCAATTTTTCATGTGAAAGATCTCCATTTATCTCCATTATATACATGGAGAGAGCGCACCAACTGTCAAACTGATTGTCAGCTTCAGGTGTAGTTTATGTGTCCATACAAAATTTATAGTTTTATTCGGTGTAATTTTAAATTCTGTAAACAAATTTCTTACTTCTAACCATTAAGGTTGTACAGTGTAAAATTCCACTGTAAATAATGGTATATACTTTTGCGTTTAATTTCCTTTTCGGGCATTTATGGAGAGAGCTCTAGTGAAGACTAACGTTTCAGTCCACCAAATAATTGGTCCTTTGCTAGATCGAATAACGGTTGCAGATTGTTCAAAACTACGTACAAAATAGCTAAAAATATCTTAATGTTGCTAGAAATAGTACAACGGAAACATAGAGTAATACAAATTACATTAATTCGTGCTTCCAGAGGGAATGTCATTTCCAAGCAGACGCCGTAGGCGTTGGACCAAAAATGCTAGTAAACGCACATGCTTATCGTTGACTTCTGAAGGGCAAGATGACGACAGGACAGACGCAGATACGCAGGCACAACATGCGTTTGTATATAAGAATATTGGACAATGAAAAGTTATTAACAGATCAATTAAACTTTCAGCTACAGCTGTCGCTCGAATGTTGAGCGAAATAGCGATCAGTTAGATGTATACATTGGATGAGAAAGAGTTCTGCTTTTATTTAATGTAACTGACAAATGCTTTAAGCGAATGTGTACCATCGGTCTAAGGAATTTTGAGAGACATTATTACCTAACATCCTAATAACGATAATCGTCTCAACTCCCCGTGACTATGGTAACTGACACAAATGCCAAAAATTTGTATGGAAAAATGTCCGTCAATCTCAGCTTTCCCACAATATATGTTATTGATAAGAAGGATATTAATTGTATATTAAAAGATCATTAGCAAGGTGCAACAAAAATATGTACTTGATAGGAATTTTAACGTTTAGCCTACAATTATTATTGTTACCCATTACAACTTTAAAACCAATATTATAAAAGTGTCGTTTAACTATGGCAAACGCTTTAAAACGTTGAACTAGACACAGTAACAATAAATCTAATTCGATTTATACTATTTATTAACCTATATTTCCTTGTAAGTATTCGCGAAGTCGTCTAGTTTGCAAGGAATTTTCATTGCAAATCAAAAATGCAATCGCCTATTTTAAAAAAGGCGAGCTATAGAAACCGTTTGTGTTTGCAAACGCCGCGGTAAAAATCAGCAATCGCCATATTTATGGCGCCGCTATAAATTTTAATAACTAATAACCGGGGTGCACTAAAAATAGAAGAACAAAAGGTAATTAACATGATTACATTTAAACGCAATAAAAGCTCTTAAAAATAATCGCAATTGAATGATCAGCACTGGAACCCAAACAGTGATTAGACTTTATTGCATTGCACTTAGCGGTCTGTTTACAAACTCTTAACAATCGCTGCACCAGTCACCCCACAACGCATTAATCAACAAAGCAGCAAAAAACAAATGAGTGCATTCGCTAGCGGTGTTCTATACGTTCAATATTCATTACAGATTCACGACAACAATGTAAAATATGTATATTTACTCCATACGCAGAAGTACATGAAAGGATAGATTTTTCTCAATACATATATCGATTTAAATATCGACATATCAATGTACACTTGTACAGCATAACCCATAACGGTATAATGAATAATTACTGGTTACATGGACAACTACTACAGGCGTCGGTCAACAGTCGGCAAGATCGCTATTAGTTGTCCGTTAGATGCCACATTAAGCCGTCAATCCCGGTTGTCATTTCAGAAAATCGATACAGCATTGATGTAGTGGTCGACTGTATTCCTCGCATTTTTCTATTAGTGTTTTCTAGTTTGCAAGTGGTCTACTGCGCTGAAGGCTCTTCTAAACCCCGCTTGTTCATTTCGCTGTTATAAGTCCATTTTATCTTCTTAATGATAATTTTGGTGAAGTGTTTATATGGGTGCGATAACAAACTGATTGGCCTGGTCTTCTTTTTTGTGTAGAAGAATGACTTCAGCATTTCCCCAACTTGGTGGTATTTTGCCTTGTTCTAAGCAATGACAAAAAATAATTTGATGGTGTCTATCAGCGATTTTCCTCCATTTCCGTGGTGATTTGATCGCACCGCGGGATCGTCCATTTTTTATTTCTCCCAAAGCTGTGTATTTCGTAATCTCGGAAATTTACACAGAGCCTACATTCATTACCGATGTCCTCCCTTTTTAATGTTTGGGTTTGGTTCCGTTGAGGAATAAACGCTTTTGTAGAACTCCTCTACAACTTATATTTTCTGTTATAATCTGGTCATCTATTTTTTAAATTTAGTTGTTCGCACTGTAACGAAGGGTGGCAAAGGGCGGGCCTTACCTGTTGGTGAAAGTTGTATTTGATATTTTGCCAGCTGGTAAATATCGGCCTAGGTTGGCTAACTAGTCGAGAGGGTCGGGGTTCCAGCGAAGCTGAAAAAGAAAATAAGGGAGAGGACGCCAGGTTCTCGAAGGAGACAAATCCTTGGGTCGGACCTCCCCAAGTTAAAGAGATACTCCAGACAAACCAAAATAATAGCATAACCAATAACGGGATTTATTTCTGCTCTGGTTCGATAGTGCTCACATCAAACTCATACAAGACACATACCAACAATATACATATACATATAAAACAAATCAACAACCAATACAAACATATCACAGCAAGTACATAATACCACATATAAATATCACAAGTTGACCTATAAACCAAAGAATAGTGCTACGATATTCAAGACTATCCAGAAGGGCGTTAGATGCTACGTAATCACCTAGTTAAGCGTCCCAAATCATAAACCAAATAAATAAACGCAAAAGCGTGTCTGATCATATATACAACAACGGTCACCGTGAAGCGGCGATCGACATCTAAGATCAAAACCAAAAAGTTCTAAATATGCAAATAGACTCCGTTAAGCGGAGTGCAATCCATGGGGTGCGCAAGTATAAAGTAATGCCAACGTTTAACCCCGAGAGTTGGCTTAGTTAAATTGACTTTACTGCACACAAAATTTAGACGGCGCGGTACCTGCAGTTTCTGAGAACTCACAAGGGGTGCTAGGTCCTATAAGAAATTCATAAGGCGTTCTGAGAAGCTTCAAGTCATTACTTGCGGTCATTCTAAACCCTAAACATGACAATGAATTTAGAAACGGGCAGCTAAATAAACACAGTAATAATCCCGTCAGCGGTAGCATAGTCACAGCCCAATTTTGACAGCTAAAGCCAAAATCAAATTGATGTCAACGCACTAGGTTGTTATGCGTGAAAAACGCATGAAAATCAATCTAAAAGTGGCTGCAACACAACCGGGTAAGTACACCAAATAATCAAAAATCTAATTACGCAAGTAAAGCACACAAATCGTATTACACAAAATACTATCATCGCAATTCTAAAAAGTCATAAACTCAAATCAACACACAATCCATAACTATAGCACTGCAAAAAACCTCTCAGGTACTGATGAACCTTGTTAGATGCTACGATGCAGCGATCGCAGGGGAATGGCAACAAACCCCAGCCACAGGAATGGACAGCACACTGGCTTGCAAGTAGTGCACCGCATGTCACAGGCAGAACACATCACACCAATATAAAAACCATCCCAGGAAAAAAATATAAAGAATGCAGGTGTATGTGCCAAGCTGATAAACGGAACTGTAGTTTATTCAAAAATTGAGAATGATGTTAATAAGGTTGCCTAAACATTTAGGGAAAATGTACTGTATATTTAGGAAATAAATGTGAATTGCGAAATCTAATTATTTCAAATATTTCTTGAAAAACGACAAAATTAGCGTAACAGCACTCTTCCTGTATTAGTTTCTTTCCAAAATTTTGATATTTTCATTGCTTTCGATTCAATTCCTTGATTTGTCTAGTATTGTAATTCGCACTTTTCCTGTATTAGTTTCTTTCCAAAATTTTGATATTTTCATTGCTTTCGATGCAATTCCTTGATTTGTCTAGTATTGTAATTCTAATATCACTCCTGATGTCTCTTTATAATTTTGTTAATGTTGCTAAAATCATGGCTGTCTCCGTTTAATTTCCGTCTTTGTTCAATAAGTGCCAATGTTGGTAGAGAAGCTCTCAGTAGTCTGTAGTCGCTACCTGACAATCTCTCTTCTGTTTGAGAGGATTAAATCTATTTCATTATTGCTGAGACCATCTTTCATGTCCACCACATATATTAAACGTTTCCATATTGCATATGTGTTCGTGATTAAAAGTTTTGCCCCTCTTGTGGATAAGAATAGCCACATCTCCTAGTTCACCACAGTCATCTTTGTTGTTTTGGTAGAGTGTTGGTAGAGTTTTTAGGAGTGTTTAAGTTTAAGTTCTTCCTCTAGAAGCTGAAGATGTTCTTGGGATCTCATCGTTTGGCTGTTCTATGTTGCGACATACAATTGGTTTTTAGAAGTGGCTATGTTTGTCTTTTTGTTGGTAGCCAATATTCTCCCCACCCCAGAATCAATCGGGCGTATCAGACTAAACAACAGAGTGAGAAATAAGGACATAAGAAAATAACCGGAGTGACGGATTTTAACGAAGGCATCGCTAAGTTTAAATGGAGCTGGGCGGGTCACGTGGATAGAGATAACAATGAAGAATGGACCGTCCGAGCAATGCAGTAGCTACCAAGAACAACGAAGAAACAGCAGGAGGAAAATAGCAACAAAAAAATCAAAGATTGGAAGAGATTAAGAAAAGCTTACGTCCTACAGTGAGCGATGGAAGATGGAAGAAAATGATAATGAGATGCTAACGACCTGCATTGATGATAACATTAGCAACTCGATAATACGAAGGATAATGTAAGAAGAGCATGACCATGAGCATATAGACGCGGATGGTTTGAACAGTAAGAGTAGGTAAACATTGAATAATGTTGCCTACAAGATTGTTATCAAATCTGCCAATTTAATTGCCAACCTATAGAAATTGGCTTTATTTTTGTGGAAATATTAATATACAGTACTTCAAATATTAAAGATTTAGTAATTTATAGGTGGTTTTTAACATTCATATAATATATTCAGCTGTGAGCTGTGAGAAAACTGGAATCTATTTATTATTTTGCATTGCTTTTACATAAAAAATATATTTATCAAAGCGGCTAACGAGTAAACCACTAACAATAACCCTTTTAACAACCAACATTTTCAGTATGCAGTATATTAAGTGGAATGCCAATTTTCAGCCCATTATGAGCGCCTTATTAAACTTTAATACGTATGTTGGCTGTTTTGTGATTTCTAATCCCTAGCCCGGAGGTCAGTTAATTTTAGGTTTTAATTAAAGTGAGTGATAAATTTGCTTACGACAATAACGTCAGCGCCCCGAAGGCATAGTCCGTGACTACATCCACCAGACAACGTGTGTGCCGCACGTAACAATTTTGCCGCTTCGTTAAGACGGCGGCGCCTGTTTCGTGGTCCAGTGGATCATCTTGATCTCTGACAGGCCCGCTCTCCCTCAGACTCGATTCGAACCAGACAATAATAATATTGACCTCCTCCAGCTCTTATAGTCTGAGGCGTAGTATACCCAAAGAAGAAAATGTGTACTTCATTGCAAAATTCCATTATATCAATTATCAGCAAAAAGGTCATCATTTCTGTAAGATACAATTTTTTAAGAGATATTTATAATGCGACACGTAGAGGATCTTAAAATTCGTTTAATTTTTGATCGTTAAAAATCAAAATGAAATTATTAGAAACAAGCTATGACGCTAATTTCCATATTATAGGCACATAGATTCGAGGTTCAGGGCTAATTTATTTTTTCCAGGATTTATATCGGTCCTCATGCATACATTTACAGGCTAGCGACTTAATACAAAAATTCTGTAACGCACCTTCGGTCTAAGGTTTGTGGTTTAGAAGCCCAGCGGGCATGTGGTCACACACACTTGCTCGTATACACAAAATAGCCAAATTCCACAGTCATAACATAACGACATTTAGCAGTACGTGTTCTAGATGACAGTACTTATTGTCTAGTACAATATTTCAGGAATCTTCAGGTGTACCACCGATGATGTGCCTGTAAAATGCTGCAATACGGATGCTTACCGCATCTAGTGCCTATTAGCCGAATGCTAACTAGACCAATGAGCTACAACTCATATCAGTGTTATATGCATTTGCGGTTGCCGCCCCCGCGAAAGACGGAAATCACAATGTATTTGTGGGAAATAAGCATCCCAGGCTATCCAGATGCGCTTTCTGGAATCACTGATAAGTTAGGTGCTTATCAGGTCAAAGGTTAGCGGTCATCTCGCTGGATGTCCACTATCTCAGGTACTATCAGCGGTAGATGATTTGGTACCAACTCAGTTGCGCCATCTAACTGCATACAACATCGACTGCAAAGATACTCAAGAAATACTATCTATTACACATCTTATTAATCCACATAATTACCACAAGCAACACTGCAAAAGCACATAAGAGCTCTCGTGTTGGAATGCTACCATCTGTGGTAGGTATATCAGATTTCACAACATTCACACATGCACGCTTTCGGCTAACTGACTGCCAGGTCCATTGAGATTTTAAAACTACCCCTTAAAATAACTTCGGGCTTGGTTTAATACTACAAATATTTAGAACGTATAATATTTCAGCGGTTGGTTTATTCCTGTAATTATACAAACACTAATAAATAATAGCATATTTTTAAACCACTTAAAGAACACAAAAGGAACTATTACAACAATATTTTAAAAATATTCCCAGGTTAAACATTAATTAAATCTTAGTGAACAGACAGATATGAATCCCAGATTTTTGTAGTTGTAGTATGGTAGTATACGCCACAATGCAAGTAAACGTTTCCATTTATCTATATTTTTGCAACTTTATTTTCAGAGAAAACTGTTTAAGCATTAGTAGAGCTAAACGAACCTGAACTGTTTTAACATTAACTAAGGTGTGAACACTAAGGTGAAAGTTATGTAACAGCAGTGATAGTGGTTTTTCTAATGCACATATTCTGTTAGTTATGGTTATAAGTTATAGTTATAACTAAAGCTGATAATTATATGCACTCAAATGTACAAAAATATGCGCATATATATGCATACATTTTGTTGACTATATGCACCCAAAGTTACAATATATGCACAATTATGCTCTATTTTTTAAAAAAATAAGTAGAAGTATTCTAAATAATGCAAAAAAAATAATTATTTTGTAGGAGTATATTTATTTCTCTAATTTTATTCAAATGCGTAATTAATTTTAACCTTTGACTAATAAACATGGGCTGCCAACGTCAACTTTACGTTGTAAGCCAACATCAAATAAGATTTTCCCTAACCCCGCTAGACCCGACACTCGAAATTCGACTCTTGAAATGGATTCTATGTTGGCTGATTCCTTATACATTGCTTCCATGGGAAAAGTAGGGGTTGTTGGCAGTCCATGTTTATATAGTAAAAGATTTTAACGGGGACTTCCCCTTTCCCCTGCTAATTTCGATGCGCGCACTGCACTCCAGCGGCAGAAAGTGAAAGTATATATCAGTCGCACACAACCATTTTATTAATAAATTTAATAAAATAGTAAATTACACAAAAAAATCTCAAAAAGTTCTTACATAACACATTATTGCTAAATATAACCAAATTTGTAACATCCAGAAAGTATGCTCAAAAACGTATAAATATGCAAAATATGCAAAATGAAACTTGGCTTAAACGATTTGTTTTCACATAATTAGTATATACAGTGTCCGCCAGAAAGTCGGCATAATATGGGAATCATTTTAATTTTTGATTTTTCAAAAAAAACTTTTTACGTTAATAATTTGTGCTTGTCTAAAAACCTATTTAGCCCCTGTCATATACGTATACCGAGTGATTTTTACTTATTTAGAAAATGGAGTTTTTCGAAACTGTCACAATCTAAAAAGTGTTATTTTTCGGAAATCAAGTAAGATTTCAACGAGATTTTTTTAGAGTGTATTATCTTTAGCTAACTGAATAATCTCAATGCCAGAAAACCCCTAATTTTTTAAACTTTAGTTAAAAATTAATTTTTCAATGTCTTAAATATTTTTCAAAATTTCACATACAAAGACTTAATATTAAAATTCAAATTTGTTTATGTGAAGACCTTAAAGATTGATAACTGTAGTATGTTTGCATAATTTTTACGTTTTTTATGCAAGACGCTTTTTAGGAGAAATATTTTTCCATTCTAATTAATATCTATTTAAATGATTTCTAGAAACTGTAATCTAGACCTGTTAATGAATTACTATTACAAAAATCCTGTAAATGTTCTTTTACAGTTTTCTAAATGAGGATATTTTTTAGAACATGTAAATTGGATAAAGAAAAACTCATTTAGACACCGGTAAAAAACATTTACAGGATTTTTGTAATAGTAATTCGTTAACAGTGCCAGATTAGAGTTCTTAGAAGCTATTTAAATAACGGGTGTTCATAAACAGTCGTCATCCCAGTAGGTTTTGACTATGTCTATTAAAATTGAGAAAAAATGCGCTATGACAGTACTCAATCACGTTTCATTGTGTTGCACGAATTAATCAAAGACATAACATTTTGTTTTTCAAAGCAACTGGGATGACGACTGTTTATGAACACCCGTTAGATATTAATTAGAATTGAAAAATATTTCTCCTAAAGAGCGCCTTGCATAAAAAACGTAAATATTATGCTAACATACTACTTTTCATAAGTAATTAACATTTTATATTATTTTTTACACATAAACAAATTTAAAATTTAATAGTACGTCTTTGTATGTGAAATTCTGAAAAATATTTAAAAAATTGAAAAATTAACGTTTAGCTAAATTTAAAAAAAATAGATGTTTTCTGGCCTTGAGATTATTCAGTTAGCTAAAGATAATACACTCTAAAAAATCTTGTTGGAATCATACTTAATTTCCGAAAAATATCACGTTTTAGATTTTGACAATTTCGAGAAATGCCATTTTCTAAATAAGTAAAAATCACTGGGTAGACTAAATAGGTTTTTAGACAAGCACAAATTATTAACGTAAAAAGTTTCGCCGGCATATCAATTATAGAAATTATGCATTTGCCATATAATATCAGCTTTAGTTATAACATGTGAGCAAATGAAAACGAAATGAAGCTTAGCTTTGAAATAATTAAGTCCTTTGAAATAATTAAGTCAGGTGCTCTATTACTTCTGATGTTTTAAATTTAAATATGATAGTTATTATAGTTGTAGAAGTGTCAAGTTGTTTAAATTATCAAATTTTAAATTACACATGTTTAATCAATGAACAAAAAGTTTTTATAATAGAAATGATTGATGTAGCAGATGTAACATTGTTTAAAAGTGTCGGTTTAAATAAAATTTTGACATTACAGTCGCCGACAGTTATGCAATGGTGTAGGTTATGTATGTGTATTTCATTCTAGTACATCAACATAATGTGAATTAATAATCGACATGTGTTTCAATTTCCAAAGCCAAGCTTGATTTCATTTTCGTTTGTTCACATGTTATTAATTAAAATTTGGTACCTTACATAATCTGTTACATTTTCGATCACCCCTATAATATAATTAAATGGAGTATCTCTGCCATATCCAGAAGTGCTTGGTCTTGCTATTGATGGAAAGCTTTTGTTTAAACTGTCAGCCTACTTGATCCAGCCTCTTCCCCAGCACGGCGGGGGCCGGAAGTTGGGTAACTAATAACACTAAATATGTTAAAGCCATATTTACAAATATTTTTCATTTGAAAACGCTACAAAATATAACGTCCCATCAAGTGGTCGTTGTTCCCAGCATACAGTTAGAAATGACCTGTAAACATTCAATTGTTCTTCGCTTTCAGCAGCATGTTTACAATTTGCAACAATAATGAAAACACAGGAAACAATATGTGTTTAATGGAGCATTTAATAACAAACCCTTCGCTGTGTACTGATAACGGTGTCGTAAAGGCGAATTTGTTATAATGTCTGGATCTCCCAAAGCACGGTTGTTTGCAATCGCCTACTCGAGACACAGGAACTTTTATTTTATGCTTAATTAAAGCTTAAGGGGGCGTAGTACGCCTTCAACGTGAATGTGGTTGCATAAGTAAACAAACATTTTTATCTAGAACAGCGACCTGGGGTTTCATTTAACGTTATGGCATGACCTGTCAGTAGCACCTTTACAATAATTTAAATTCGCAGACGTCACTATTATATGAACTTTATTGTAATTTTTATAAGCTTTTAAACTTTACTATAAATCCCACGAGCTACGGCGTTCTACAGCTACAAAGAATGGTTAGTCACAGAGACACTGAAAAATGACGCACGATGTTGCATTTTTTTTCCGTGTGGCTTTAGTAAGACTAGTACTTTGATTTTGAGGTTATGGATCATGGCGAACTGTATGTTAGCAGTGTTAAAACACGCAATTGTACTGCATGCTGATTAGCTTATATTATGTTTAACTAAAAAACTCCTTTCGCTCAGTATTTACACTAAATTAGTTCCGGGTGCAACTACGGAACCGAAGCATATTACAAAACCCTAAACATTAACTTTCCATTTACATCAATCAGATTATGTTTTAAACACATAGATTGTTATACGTTAACGCGTAGTATAAGAGCACCCGAATAGTGTGAGGCTAAGCGCCATGGAGTGTAAGGTGTTACATTAATTATCTTTTTGACGCGTTACGGCTCCAGACATAATTTCGTGTTTTTTTTCCTAGAGCATAATACGGCCGATGCAGTTGAATGATTGGAACCCATTTTGCTGTGGTCCTCTAGCAAGTTTAATTCCTTTTTAAAATTATGCCCCGTCATAAAGCATTTAAATCGTAAAGATTCGTGGACGTATTTTTTACGGGGTCTTTTCAGAATCTTTTATATTGCGCGAGCGGCGGGAACAAACCGATTTCTTCTATGTAGGAGCTGCGGAATGCGACACGCTGTTGTAAAAGCTGCGGTAATTAAGGCTTAATTATGAAATAATGAAATTATAATTCCCAGCAACTCGTTTTGTAGCGTGATAAATTGTCTTTCTGGCCGGTTAATTTGACTATTATTAATAAACCATAGACTGTAGTTCGTTTAGCGCGTCGGATAAATAGGAAAGAGATAATCTTGAGTTATTTGAAGGAACGTCAAGATGGGCGGAAATCCAATTCATCAAGATTAATTTGAATTATAGGATAAAATGTGAAATATTACTAATGTAATCCTGAAATAACGACGTTATAGCGTACATTTATTTAGCTGCCAGCGTTAAGACTTAGTATTCAACGCCTATTGCAGAAATGAAAAACTAGTTATGTATAGTTATTTTTAAATATTATATAATAAAATGAAAACCTTTATTTAACAGTTCCATCTTGTATATCTTGTATTAAATGTTTCAGCAAAATACTTCTAAAACTTAAAACACCAATGCTATGCCTGTTTCTATAGTAATGGTATACTGCTTACAGCAATTCTGGTTGCATTGCAAACGCACGAAAACTAACTGATAATGCAAATGGGTCCAGAATTGATATTCTATATTGTAACAATAAGTCACTGATAAACATTGATAATTACATAAGAAATTTAATTGGCAGAGGTTAGTATTGAAATGAAACAGTATCGGCAGGGTTGCGTTCAGCTTATTTTTTAATGATTTGTGCTCGGTGTGGCAAATACATCTAATTTATGATGACTGACAGGTTAATAGTGTAACGTCAAGACAGATTAATGAATTTACATAAGGACAGAGATGTTTCGAAGCGTTACAAAAGTATTATACAGCGGTTCTGTAATCATATCATGATGCTAGCAATCAATAACGTAGTTAAAGGGTTAACAAAGCAGCGTAAAAAAGCAAAGGAATGCAAAGAGCATGTGAAAATCAACCTGATAACTAAACAACACTACAATACAGTGCTAATGAACTTATGAACCAGTGTTTTAATAAACTAAAAGTGATAAAAGCAATCTGAGGTTAGTGTGTTCTGACATGTATCCAAAACAATTTAGTATTTAAGGAAAAACATTGTAAAAACTTACTTCAAACAATTGTTAACTTTTTGCTACGATACCTAGATGTTAAATTATTATTGTTTATTAGGGAAGCCAGGCCAGAAGCTGCTATAATATTGGCTCCCAAAGTTTAATTCATTTTGAACATTAAAAGTAACAATTTGTGCCAGTTATTGGTTTTTATTTATTCGCCAATGTGCACAGCCCAGTTGTCCATAAAATTCACAAAGTTACAAAATGCATTTCCAGAGGAAGTTGACCCGGAAGCTTCGTCCTTTGAAAACGTGACGCGGATCCGAGGTCAACTTTTGAAGTCCGAAAGAGAAGGTTGGAAGCCGATAGATGTGGACAGCAACGTGCAGCACCTACAGAAGACATTGTTCATGGTCCAGAAACAGGTGGCGGCCGCAGGGAGCGTTCCAGAAAGATATTACAAGCATAGCGTCACTTCGATTTGCAGTGGATGGACATAGATTCATAAAGCAGGAAGTAAAACAATTGCGAGTTGGCATCACCTATGACGTAATACAGGTTAGCCCAAAATACTTGATTCGTTAAATTGCATTGTTATTGTTTACCTGAGGCGAATTTAAAAATTGTTGGTCGATTTGCGTCCAATTGCGCTGGATTTTTGTTTGTTCGATCAGCTCTGTGTACCGTTCATCTTTGAGGTTAACTGCCACTCGTTTAAAAGTATGCATTTGCTATACTAGGATAAATTTCATACTGGATGTAACAACCTAACCCTTTGGTATTGAAGTACTCAAAAGCTAGTCGCGCATTATTTTGATTTAGTTGCCAATGATTACAATATAAAAGGCAACATAATTTTTAATAAGCCCTGAGAGAGTCAGTAATTCATATTAAAAATTGTATAGTAATTGTGGTAATATTTATTGCAAATTACAAGTGGGGCTAATATTATCATAACATTATATCATATTTTAAAAAGACCACTAATTTTTTAAACAATTAATAATCAAATATGCACATAATATAATATAGGTATTGTTCCGTTCTTTCAAAGTTTTCGCTTATATATTTTCAAGCAATCGAAATTTGAAATATCTTTTTCAATCCTGTTTAAATGTACGTACGTAATAGGTTCAGCGATTTGATGATTGAAGGTTTTTAAGGAAAAATTGTAGTACTACACCGGCAAATTATAATAGTGAAATAAAATGATGACCATCTATAGCGCAAATTGTTGCAAAAACCAGTTAGAGAATCGATGTGCTTTTAAATCATTGCTAAAGTATTGTTTTCAACGAATATTCTAGAGAAAAACCATAAAAATTGTATCGTCGTAAATAATGGGAGACTGTGGTAATTATTTTTCGGAGGAGTCATGAAAAAATACCTTAACGAATTTTAATGAAACTACAAGCATAAAAGTAGTGTTTAAATCAAAATTTTTCAGAATTTTTTTTTTCGTGTGGTGAAGTACATCCTTCGCGAGGTGCCATGTGTATCATAACTAGACCAGAAAAGGCCGATATAAAATCCACCCCAGATGAGGCTAGCAAACTACAAGGGGATGCAGATTAAGAATGCTCAAAGTAATGTGAGAAAATAAGATACACTACGAATAGCATGCTAGAATATTGCCTCATGGAGAAACAAGAGACCAAAAAGTCATATTGGAAATGTATACACACAAATCAACCCTGCACATTATCGAAGAAAGGGCGAAGGGATAATAAACCATCAGAACTATGGGCTGGGAGAAGAAAGAAGAACGAGCAAAGCTAGTAGTTAGTAGCCATACTGATACATGAAGAACGAAATATAGAAAGCGCGAAAAACATTAATAATCGACTGATAAAAGTTACTTTACAGTGTAACAATATACAGGGTGGCCAAGGTAAAAGAGGTCCCGTGTCCTGTACCATACTGAAAGTGATATTGAGCGCTCGAGCGGCGTCACGTGATGTCCACCGGCCATTTTGTGTTAACTATGTATTGCTCAGTGTTGCGTTGTCACTTATTAATAACAATACAGTTCTGCAGATTTTAAATATAAATATAATATTAATTTACCTTTCTGTATTCACACGGAACCTCTTTTACCTTGGCCACTGTGTAGTATATTACGTTACCAAATCGGTAAGTGCCTTATAACAGACCAACAAAAGGTTAGAGGAACGAGGCCCGAAGGGCCGAGTGTTACTATTCGTTGAGGAGTATTCCAGTAAAGCACTTAACAATCAAGTCTCGTATAACATTTATTGTGTTATTAACTAATAAAAATACCGTTGAATATGGCAAATATTGTTTGTCTAAATAAAATGCGTGATTGTTGTTTTTATAGTAACTAAATACAAAACAATTTTCTATAACAGTCCTAGGACCGTTATCTTCATAACGAGCTTGATATTTTGTTCTTGTCATACCAACCAACAAGAGTACGGGAAGTTGACAGTTTCGTCGACAAGTAAAAATAGGTTGGTAGCGAAATAGATATTTAT
Source organism: Agriotes lineatus (assembly GCA_940337035.1). Taxonomy (NCBI): domain Eukaryota; kingdom Metazoa; phylum Arthropoda; class Insecta; order Coleoptera; family Elateridae; genus Agriotes; species Agriotes lineatus. The sequence goes on along the minus strand of OW679200.1, from coordinate 88,345,300 downwards.
GCATTAGAGATATGAATATGTTTTTTCCCTGAGGTTGACATAGGTATAGACCGAAGGCCTCTGGCCTGAGGTCTGTAAGTCAAACGAATGTAAAGAACATGAATATCTCCCGTGGTGCATACAATATTTTATTTACTAGCATATTAGTAAGAATAGTATGAAATTTCAAAATGTCATAATAGCATTTAAAATAAGAATATGTAAGTAACATCAAGGGTTGTCTCAATGTATGGTTGCTAAGACGTTGTCTATAGTTGCATGGTTACCACGAGTTTGAGAAAGAAATAATTTGGAGAATCCCTTGCGAGTTATGAGTAGCTTTTCATACTTTGTACCTATGACGAAAATGAACAATATCATGTTGCTAATAAATAAAATATATCACCATACGCACTAGATATCAGTAAACCTATTACACTAGCCGGACGACCTGCAAACAGGTAGAAATATAGTTAGCAATCAACCCCACAGGGACCATAAGCCGTAAAAACAGGCCAAATGGTTAAGATATAAGAGAAGATGAAATGTAAGAGCGTTTATAAAAAAATGCCTGAAAGTCGATAAGTGTACATAATCTAACACCCAAACGACTGGTTTTTAAATACATATACCCTTTTTTATTATTTATTTAAAAATTGAAATTTGAAATTCCACGGAAATCTAGATTTGATAAATTTTTAGAAAATGTTGGCAGTATTTTTAACGAAAAGCCTAACTTGTGTTATACCAAAAGAAAGAGAACTAAAAATCCTAATAGGAAGGTGATCCGTCATGCTTTTAGCGGAGATGCATTGATATAAAGCAATAAAACTAAAGTCTTCTCCACGAACATTTATTTTAAAATTATGAGTGGCTACATGTTTCAAAACCAAACTGGTTTCATCCTCAGGCCATAATGATCCTTAATATATAGGTAGTCGAAGCCCATGTTAAAATGAGGTTAAGATTTTTAAACGTTGAAGACAAGATAGAAATTGTATTAAAAACACACCACATTGGACAAGAAACTGATTAACCAGCCAACTACGTTATAAAGATCGTTGTACTGATTAATGCATCAAAATTTAAAAATTCAAAATTAGAAAAGTAAGGAGTGTCTGTCATTGAAGATGACAGCACTCAGAATCCTATCAAAATATATATAAATATACAGGGTATTCCATTTAAAATAAAAAAAGCTAAATATTAATAGTCGAAACAGTTGACTGTAATCTATATCATTTAATAATATACAGGGTGTAACAAAAATGTGGGCCGCTACTTCAGGAGCGTATTCTACTCATCAAAATAATGAAAAAAAGTTAATATTAATATATGTCCAAAACTTAGTCGTTTTCCTGTTACAGTCATTTTTGTGTTGAAATTTAAGATAATTTATGAAGATTATTATTTTATTTTCAGCCATAATGAAATAAAAGAATTAATTATCCATGGAGATATGACATGGAGGTGATATCAGTTACCATTCGAAGATAGTTAAAATGTATCTAGTGGCCTTCCATCAGATAAACATACAAAAAATTAATTATTCATTTTTGAACATGTTTATATCAACTTTTTTCATCATTTTCATGAGTAGAATACGCTCCTGAAGTAGCGGCCCACATTTTTGTTACACCCTGTATAGAGTTTATTGGGTCCAAAATATTTAAATAACGGACTATAAGCTAAGGCCTTTATTGTACATCGGACAGTATTTGCAGGTAACGATCAACCAACAACATTGGTTTTGGTCTATTTTCTTGATCCTCTATTACGAAAAATTATTAATACATAGGTATACTACATTAAAATTAGCCGTAAACTACACTTTTTTCTGTAATAGATTATTAATATAGTTAGCAGTGATCATACCGTTTTAGAAGGCAATATATGTAAATTACTTTTGAATGCAGTTCAATGTTCAATTTGTCATTAAACATTTACAGTCTCATTTATCTAATCAATAGTACGTACCGTTTTTCATACGTTTGTGTTGCTAAACAATTCATAAATATTGGTAATAGTTTAGTAAGAGCTTTTTAATAAAGTAGACACTGTGGATCATATTACTACCGCAATACAGAAAACGGTTTGTAATATACATGGTGTATTAAAAACATGGTGCTAGACCTCAAGAGGTTATAAGGGACGTTAAAACCTACTAGTTTTTCATACTATTTTTTTGAAATCCTTGCCCGCCGAGTTACATCCTCCTAAAAAGAGAAAGCCTAATTTAATTAAAAACTTTTTTAGCTCCTTGAGGTTTTTCGCCAAACTCATATTTTTTGTGTCCAAAAATAAAATACCGCCATGGACACATTTTAGTAGCCTTATATTTCATATAATAATTATTAGTAATTTATAACATAACCAACAACACAGATATTAATTATAAAAATGTCAAGTAAAGGTAATAATTTAGATTTCAGATTTGTTATAAAATAGCGTAGGCCTTGTAAATAATTGACAGTATGATGTTTTTAGAATAGCATTATCTTTGTGTAAAAAACAAATTAAAATTAGAGTAGGCTTGGCATTTCATGCAACTAAAACAAAACTGTAAACAAGACTATTGAGGGCAGCTTCTTCAAGAGGTTAGTTGTGTTTTTACTAAGCTCCCCAATAAATTATATTTATGTGCTATTAAAATACCCAAGTTTACCAAAAAGTTGTGTAGAGTATTTCAGAGTGATTCTACGGAGGGCCAGCCAGTTTTCTACGGAGGGCCAGCCAGTTTTCTAAGTGCGTGTTTAAGTGTATAAGCGAGCAGCGTACGTGTGGTGCACCAGCGCCATATATTAAGGCCCCCCAGCTTCAGCGAAAGCGATAAAAAAGGTTATCGAGTTGCAGCAGACATCGAGCTGGAAACGAGAGCAGATTCGTGCCTTGCTAACAAGAGGCCAGGAACGACGTACTCCACAGCATCGTTGTACGTTCAGCGAGGGGGCAGGTAGCCCGAGATCATCTAAAGGTCAGATTTCCCATCTAGAAGTGTAATTTTGTGATTGTGTCCGATTGGCGTCGGTTTTGAGCTTTACTTCCGGTGGTGGAGTCAGTAGAAGTGTTTTGTTTTGTGACGCGGTGTATTATTATTATTATTGCATAGCAACAGCGTTTATTGCGTAGACATCAACAATTTAAATAGAACACGGAGCTTGTTTACGTATTTTCGACACCAGGGAACCATCTTGGAATTAATGTCAGTCCCATTAGTTAGAGATACCGCGCTTGAAAATTCCCATTAGTGAAATCGCAGCATACAGAGTGCGTCCAAATAAATGTCTATTAGAACTTTAGATAACTATTAATAGCAAAGTAGCAGTTTAGTTTTGGATGTAACAACCTAACCATGTAAATAAAGCCATTTAATTAATTATAAAGTCGGAATTAAAATATTAGCCGGGCATTTTACAAAAGTTGAGAGATTGAGAGTCATATAATTAACCGAGGCAATTAATAGTACCACAATACATTATAATGCGCGGCACAGTTATTCAGGAAGGTGCCTTGTATAATAGTGCACTTTATTTTAATACAGAAAATCTTTGGCTTTTAGAAAAAAAAACTAAAAGAACTAAAAAAATTTTCAAATAAATCAGGCTTTCTACTGTAACGCTCCGTTTCAATTTCATTTCTGTAGCGCGTTAATGCATTTGTTACCTCATTTCGGATCATCTTATATCTAATGGCTGTAGCAAAAGTATTCAAGATTATCACAGCAAGTTGGCGTTAAAACAGCGGAAGGTCTGACAGAGTATTGATAGTTTCGAGAAAAACGCTCTCGCGAGTCTCGCGGATTTGAATTGCTGGGCTTAGCTGAAATCGTTTTAATTGTTTTCGTAAGGCTCATAAAGGCGCGTAAAAATGAGTATAGTCGTGTTAAATGCATTAACGCGCTTTTGAAACAAAGTTGAAACGGGCGTTACACCTACTACATATTTTTTATAATCGAATTCTTGTCCCACAACCCTTTTTCCCGTATTCAGTAAAATGACAAAAACCTCATTTTAACCAACCTCTTTAGGAGTGTGTAGCTCAGAGGGAAGGGTTTAGAAGAAAACATTTATGTACTTGGGAAATTTGTAATTTACCTACAAATATACAAATAAGCATTCTTTAAACATGTAAATCATGTAAATAGGGTTATACGTATACTTAAAAAGTAGGTTTATCAAATTATGTTCTGCAAGGGGTTGCCAACTGTCAATTGATTCTGAGCGACTTCCCTTCAGGGGATTCCCTCATGCAATGATTGTCAGTTTAGAAAAGTAGATGTGGTCATCACACAACTTATACTTCTTAAAAAAACTTTTGACAAATGTTAGAGTTAATTACGTAATTATTATAACAGGTTGTAATAGTTATTTATGTATTAAGGGTATAATCAATAGATTACAGCACAAGGGTATGTTTAAAGCGCGACGCGAAGCGGGGAGCCTTAAATTTCCCGAGAGCTATAATCGTGATTAGGCACGTGGTACATAAGTTTTATTTTATTTTTAGTTCTCAAAATGAACAAAATTCAAGGATTCGGTATTTTGGCTACAGACTACTGCGTCAGCGTTGTGCTGGCGCTGTGAAGTTTTGGTGTGATATGATTTCTATGCAGCTTATTGGTGTTGCTACACTATATAGTTGATACTTGTTAGACCGCGTAGTAACTTTATATGCTCTAGGGGGCCTAGGGCCATAAAAGCCATTTTACGCCTGATTATGGTTCTCAAATGAAATAACAAATATTATTCCCATTATTTTTGTGAAAATCTAATTTTGCGACTTTCAAAAATTATACGTCTACAAACAACTTTTCAACAAAAGTTATAGACAATTACGTAATATAAAATAAAGTTTTAATACTATATTATATAATGAGGTGAAAAGCGTTTAATTATTGTTGCAAGATTGAGTAGGTAACCGAGACGTGAAGCGTCACAACCACTGTATTCTAAACAGAAATTTCCCCGAAAACGAAAAAAAAACAACTTCCGTTTCCGGTTGAACCATTTTAACCAAAAATCACTAGGCTCTCTGAATTTATATTACAAACGATGGTAGAAATTTTCAGGCGGATCCGTTACACCGTCTGGGCTGTAGAGAGGACGCAGACAGACTGATATACTTGCAGACCCACAGACTGACAGACATCACTTCAAAAACCACCTTTTCTGAATCACAAGACAGGGAAACGGATATTTTCGCAAAAATCTATAGTTTGAAAAAAAATCACGATGTACTACTACTACTGAAATGATTGAAATTGTTATTAATGGAAGATTTGATACCACTTACAGCTTTACAACACTTTTTTGTCAATTTTGCCTAAAACCTGCGGGTGTTTTCAAGTGGATTTCACCCACCTGGGGAAAATCAACCCGTATCTGAATGTTGGGCCTTTAGCATACCATAAAAAACACCTGGAAGAGCTAGAACTACAATGTTACAGAAGGATGCTCAAGCTCCAGCTGGACGGAAAAGCATAAGCAGAAAGATCATATCAAGGTAATATAAAAAAAGAAGTCAATTTGTAGGGCATAAGTAATCAATGGCGTAAAATCAAAGGCGTACAACGAAATGAAAAAATTGGCTCTTGACGTATGTGGAGAACTGTGACAAACTAGTTGAAAGACCGAAAACAAGAGAGAAATATTCTTCCATGGCTCTTCTCCACTTTCCACACTTCTCTTCATCTCATTCCTTGTCTTTTTCATTTTCCCTTTTTTCGCTGTTCATGCTCTTCTTTCAAATAACACAGATAACGAATGTCATCTATTAACAGTCATCAAGTCATCATCGTTGAAATATGTATGTATTACATTAAGCTGATTTCAATTCGCATATCGGAACAATACTCGTCCAACATACAAATTTCGTATTATACGTGCTATATCATTCTGATTTGTAGGCAACCAAAATGCTCTTTATAAAACCATATATAGGGTGTCCCAAAAAGAATGGGACACCGATTAGTCATAGATTGCTCACGTCAAAATAAATCGATTAAACCTAATATACCTTAATACAAAATCCCTTCAGTAAGAAATTATAGGGCCTTGAAGTTCATTTTTTTATTTTTTTGTTAATTTCCACAAATGTACGGATATCGATTTGATTTTTCTTTCTTTACATACTATTATGTACTACACTAATAGGAAAAAATCATAAACTAGATTTGACTGTAAGGGGCACTTTACTTATCTTTCAAAACTGTTTTTAGCTCTAACTTCGTTATCTGTACAACAAATTTAAATATTAGGTTTTTATATGAGAGAGAATTAAAATACACAAAAATAATGTACTCTTAGTTCATAAGCGTAAGAGCAACCGTTTACCTTAAATTTCCCATCAAAGGTTTTTGGTTGTCATTAAGACGTGCAATTATCAAGTAGTCATGATCGCAACAACAATGATCATCTAGTAAAAAGCAATGATAAATCAATTAACAACATTAGTGACATAAGAATTTGTTCTTGTATGTTTAAGAAAATGCCGCTACATAACGAATTCTCCACCTCACCTGTCACTTCAAATTATGCAAGAGCAAAATCAATTACAAATGCCCTATCGTTACATACTTGTCATTCAACAATATCAAATCGAAAGTACTCCCCTCTTTAAAGTTACCTCACTTTACTCTTTCATGTTTTTCTTCCAGTTTTTACTTAAATACCTGTATGCGTCACCTGTTCATGGACCTCGATACTCTCCTTTACCAAGCCAAACACACCCAGCAATCTCACAGAGATCTCTCAACGTCCAAACAAATCCTACGAACTCCACCAAACACCTGGATCCGCAAAGACCCCGGCCAAACACGATAAGGCACCTACCAACTTTTTCCAGCAGAACTGTCAGCAGCAAACGCCATCCACGTCTTCCTACCAAAATGTCACTTCAATGACAAGCTTGTCGAATTAGAACTCCATTAGATGAAAACCTCCTATCCACCCCATAAAACGCTATCTGCTAACAATCTCGATGTAAACCACTTCCAGTAAAAACCATTCCATGTTATCCAATTCTTACGATGTAATGTAATTTGACAATAAACTGGTTCGGGATCCCATTCCAGAAATTTGCTTTTGTAGCTTATAACTGTATTAATTAGGCATTCTCACCACATTCATTTCCTTCCTTCTTATCATCTTCACATTTTTAAATCTTTTAAAATTTACTTTTTATTTTCACTACGCCAATTTTAGTTAATTCACAACCCTTTTATATTCCAAACAGCTTATAACTTTTATAAAGGGTTTATTATCGTAATTTTAGCCGCATACAAATGTATTACATGTTTTTGTACCAAATTATTTTTACATACTGATAAATAATATTATCTCCTTAGTGATTTATATATTTTTAAAGTCCAACTCTCTATAGAAACTTTATTATATTTATCTAACACCCACTATGTTGAATGATAATTCTCGAATAAGTATTTGCCATTAATCCTCCACCTCATTTCAGATAATAATTAAATTATGTTATAATCTTACTGTTTCTTATATAGCATCATTCAATTGAACTTTAAATTCCATTTCATTTCTTGACCAAATACATTTTAATAATTTCGATATCCGTCTCATACTTAAATTCATCTTTGTTATTTAATACTGTAGTCTTTTTAGTTTTTACCATTTTAATCTGATATTAAACCCTTATACTAGACCATTACAAAATGTTTAACATACGTCAGGATTGCGTAGGCATGCAAATTACTAATTGAGAACGCTCTTACGTCTATCAAAGAATTAAACGAATCCAAATTCAGTATATATGCTTGAATAATATTATCCTTTTCTTAACTATTTCCATATAAAAATATAGTCCAATCAGGAACATTGTTTTGATGAAATTAGAATTATCACGTCGTATATTTTTAAAATTATCTTCTACCTTTTCCACGTTAAGTTTGTATTACATATATACCAGCACATTCGAACTGCATTTCTAAAATTTGACACTTTAATTAGCGGTCTTCACTGAACAGTTCCCAAGTATAACCAATTCTAGCCAATAAAATAGCTTCTGCCGGCCACAACTTCCACTCCGCCAGCTCGACAGATAAACCTCTGTGCAGCTAATGGAATAATTGCAGTTTTTAATTGCTCCCATATGTAACCAGCAGACGCAATTATGACGAAGCCGATGGCGGAGCAGTTCCTGTTCATACCACAGACTGTGTATTTCAGCGGGCACGCAGATGACTGATAACCTGTAATGTATTAATTTCGATCTATGCAGATAGCAGTAATTGATCTGTACATGTTGTACACAACGCAATTACGAAATTTAAAAGAGATATCTCCATCGTAAAGATACTTGTTGTCAAACAAGCTGGCTGCTTGCCCATGGGTCATGCAGTTCACAAAATGTTGCTTATTACGACCCAGGCTTTCGAAAGCTGTTTGTAATAATTGAAATAAAGAAGTCACCTAGTGTCGATAGGGATTAAATTAATTTAAACGGCATCGCCATTAATTAAAACAAAAATCCCAACGACTGATTACAATTCTTTAAATGGAACTTGGCGCCAGATATAATAAAATTATAAAATAAGTGATATTATCAGTGGAGCAGAAATTATTTTATAGGCACAGTACTTCTTGCCCGCCAAGTATTTCAAGCCATGCTAATGGCTCTCCTGTGCTGCAATTTGATTATCAATAAAAATCAGCTGTCTCCTGCGGGCGCAGACTATCAATCGCTACATCCGTATGGTAATAAGCAGCGATCTTTTTTTAAGGTCAAGATGTATCGAGAATTCACACCACTTCCTGACCGGAGCTGAGCTACTGGCGCCTGGGAGGTCATAGGTTTTAAACTGATTTGGAGCCTATACAAAAGAAATTTCTCTGCGCCTCCTTTTGTGCGTTTTTGGCACAGAAATGCGTTTGCGAAATGAATACCATCTGTTGCAGGACGATGCCCGTTTTGGCAGTCCACAACCGAAAATGTAATTTTTAATGTGGGAGGAGCCACCTACTTATTACAGAAAGCCTTTTCCGTGACCCTTTACTCAGTGTGTGGTGCAATTTCACCTAAAATTAAGATCAGATTACATTTTATATTTCGTTTTCCAATCAATCCTAGTTGTAAAAGGGGGACTGAATGAAAAACTCGCCATATGGTATGTGGCAATTCCGCAATGTATCAGTAGACTATGCAAGGCCGGTAGTGTCAAGAGGATCGGTAATTAACCAATCAGTAAATGAACTACTCGCGATACTCATCAAAGAGGTAAAACAATCGCCATGATAATTTGTTGTTTGATACATCAGCCCATGAGTGTGGAAAAATTAAGAAACAAAAACGCAAGAATAATAGAACACCGCAAAGAAGCTTTCAGACAATTTTTCTTCCTCTTCCACTTTGTGTACGTCTCCCTATTTTTCATTGACAAAAATTTCCTTTTGGTAGGGGTTCGAACGCTGATGATTTCCAGCTATCTACCCAACGTTTAGTAATCTTCAAGTTGTTTTATTTTCTGGCTTCTAGTTTTTTCATATATTCAGTGATCATTCATCTGTCCCGTGAAGGGTTGCCATCCGGCGCCTCCCCAGTTAGCGGATTGGGGAAAGCCTATTAGATATAGTAGATATTGAGAAAATCAATCTAGGGGTGGACCAACACTAGGCTTAGGGTGGATCAGCTATTGGGGTACGACCCTTTTTTACACTTAGGTGGGGAACTGGCCCTAAAGGTGGAGGATGCAGAAGTTAACGAGAAACCATTGCATTAAGGACCTACATATTGTAATAATCCCTCCTCACTAATAAAGTTATACAGTGTGTCCCAGGATTGATGTTACAAGATGTGAGATGGACAAACAAAATTTGAATTTTATTTTAAGGTTCTGGGATTCGGTGCTGCTTGGTTTGAAAAGAATTTTAAGAATATTTTCAGTTTTTGAAAAACAAGTAGGCCTTGACAGGGAAGCGAAATCTATTTTATTTTCAGGTAAACTACCCTTTTTACTCATGATACGGCAACATTTTTAAAAAAACTGGTACAGAATGATAAATTATGGCCCTATACAACATTTCAGAAAGATCTGTTGACTTAGAAAAACCACAATTTTTTAGATTAACCAATATAAATTGTATTTTATTTTCCGATAAACTACCCTTTTTGTTCATGATACGGCAAAATTTTATTAAGAAAAGTTGTTCAGAATGAGAAATTATGACCCTATGCAAAATTTTAGAAAAATTTGTTGACTTAGATTAAACTGCCATTTTTAATAAATGCAATTTATTTAATCTAAAAAACTGTTTAATCTAAGTCAACAGATCTTTCTGAAATTTGGATAGGGTCATCCTGTATCATTCTGAACAACTTTTCATAATAAAATTTTGCCGTATAACGAACAAAAAGGGTAGTTTATCTGAAAATAAAATACAATTTATATTGCTTAATCTAAAAAATAACGGTTTTTCTAAGTCAACAGATCTTTCTGAAATTTTGTATAGGGCTATAATATATAATTATGAACAACTTTTATTAATAAAATTTTACCATATCATAAACAAAAAGGGTAGTTTACCTGAAAATAAAATAGGTTTCGCTTCCCTGTCAAGGCCTACTTGTTTTTCAAAAACTGAAAATATTCTTAAAATTCTTTTCAAACCAAGCAGGACCGAATCCCAAAACCTTAAAATAAAATTCAAAATGTTTAGTCCATCTCATCTCTTGTAACATCAATCCTGGGACACACTGTACATATAATAGTTTTTTTTTTTAAATAAAATAATTAATTATGGCAGGGGAAACTACACTTTATCAAATGTATTAGATTCAATTCCAAACCTGCCTGTCAAACTCAAGGCAAATTAAAAGAGTGTAATAATAGTTACGACAAATAGTTTATTGATTTTTTTTATTTAATCTATGGGCAATAAATTCGGGCTTAGCTTCGTAGAACATGAGTCAAACTTGGTTCAGGGGTGTAGATTCATAAAATCGAGGAAAACTTGGTATGCCAAGTAACTCGTTGTATGACAAATACGCTCAAATATTTCGGGCAAATGCACAATTTCCATCTGACGTATAGCTAACCTCTAAATTTGACTCAGTAAACACGATGATCTGCTAGTGCAAAAACAGCGTTAAATTGAATTTCAAAACACCAAAATGGCAAAGACGCGTCAGGTAAATATTAATACTGTGACGTAGCAACTGCTAAGCTTGTTTTGTTTCTATTCTGACGTGGGAACAGACGCGCGATCGTTTTTTGTTTTATATCCGGCCAAAACTAAAAAATGCCGCGTCATTTCGCATTTCCAAGGGACGCTACTTAAATTTCTGGAAGCTGGACGGCTTTGGACCACTGGAATATGACTCTCCACTTCGTACACAGTCTAATTGCGACGAACCCCGCGAATTAGGCTTCCTGCGAAATCCCACCTTTATCGGAGACCTCTCGGACGCTGGGATACAACCCCAAATGACGCCACGGAAATTATGGACTTGGGAATTGCTTGTTGGTTGGAATTTTTGCAAGTACTGGTCGCTCAATGTCCTCCCTACATGTAGCACGCACTATTTTTGCTGGGCGAAGCTGCTTGCATAAGGAAATGGGCACCCGAAGTAACTCGCACTTGGACGAATTTTCCTGCTGACTAATATGCTTCACTCGGACCTCTTAACACCTGGCAAACTATACCCATAGATGCCCTGCACACTGTCTAATAACTTTAAACACAATTGGTATAACTAACAACTTTTTTATTTATAATTTTATATGAGAAATTGAGGAGCTCAATCTCGTCCCAACACAAATTTTACAGGTTTGTTTAGTTATTAATAAAAAAAGACAATCAGGCCACTTAGCAACTAGATTTTCAATTTTTATAGAGGAAATTAGGATTAATAACATGTTTAACCTTATGGACTACAGTTTTGATGTCATGTATTTGCCTAACTACTACAATTGTTTTTCTTGGAATAATTGTTACTACAATTGCTCTGCTTTTAAATCACTTTTGTTTATAATGCACTGATACACTTAGTGTTCCTTTGGCGTCTCACTAATTGTCTTTCGATCGATTGCCTTCCATTTTTCATTGCTCTTTGCAATTATTATTTTGCTGGCACTGTTTCGTTTACCTTTCAACTAATTTACCTTTTGCTGGCTTATACAGTTTTAGTACATAACGCTCATATTCTTGCTGCACTTAACAAATCATTCTGTATTAGTTTATTCACATTATGTCTAACATAATAAGCTTAAATCCATCAGTTACAAATTAAATTGCATTCGCCCTTCCCAACATTTATCATATCTGAAACTCTAAATGTAACCCCTCTAATACCTGCTCTATTTCATGCTAACTTCTATCCCTCAAATTATTACTATTGCTTATTAATGTAAAGTATTGATTATCTTGCAATAGATAAAATATTTAATTCTCTGCTCATGTTGGCCTTATTCATTTAGTTAATTAGGCAATCATAATTTCTATGGGTAGTGAACCATTACAATATATATGTCTAGTTCCTCATCACAATGAATAACAGGTACGTACGTTCAAAGCGAAATATTCTGGAGGCCCAAATCCCCCAATCAGATCTCCAGAGAATAATACCATGTAATAGTAAATACAAAAATTAGAACGTGGAACGTCACCAGCATGCAGTGGCGTATATAGCAATCTATTTAGAGGAAGGTCGTGTCAGAATTTGTGACCGACTCTATTTTTTCAAGGTCAAATGGTATAAAATGAAAAGTTACCATTTCGACTTGAAAAATATTTATGTACTTGAAAAGTAAGTTTCCTTCACAATTTTTTCTGTCGAAAAAAGAAAAATACATAACCAGAGTATCAAATGTTTTTGTGTTTTTTTTTTAATATAAACGAAACACAAATTCTCAACAAAATGGTTGAACTAAAATATGCAAATGTGGAAAATGTGCAACCACCTGGGAAAATTAATTAGTACGGTACAAATAAGACCCCGGACCCCCTCAAGGGGGGGGGGGCATCTCCGGCGGTTTTGAAAGATTTAATTTGGCGAAACTGATGAAAATGAAGTCTTAATACCATGAAGAATTGAAACAGAGGTTACACGATAAGAAACACCAATGGCAGAATACAAATTTAAATGAAATGACCGACACACTCGCAATACAAAGGCAGCAACTAAAGTAACAAAAAGAGAACCAAATAAAATAAATAAACTGATTCAAAAACCGAAATTGAACAAAACCATTGTTTAAAGAAGGAAGATACGCAGAATTGAGAGAAATGGCAAAGGAAACAAGACCTGGAAAAAATCTATGCAGTCGAAGTGGAGAAACTAATCGAACAAAATAAGGGTTTGAAGAACTTTAAATATAATGGAAAACAACAAATGATACCCATAAAAGACGAACGAGGACAGAAAAATTTCTACAGAACAAGAAAACAAGATCCACCCCGCCTACAAAAGCAACAAAAGGTACCTAATATCGAATCAGAAGAAATGCCAGAAACTATTGAAGACCTACAACATCACGCACTAAGAACGCTGAAAAATAATAAATCACCAGGAAAAAATACGATTTTGGCAGAAAATTTTGAAATAAGGGAGACCGTAAACGCTAAGAAAACTCTGTGATATCTGTAAGATATGTCTCAAGGAATGAAAAATGCCAGATAAGTGGAACAGGGCCATGGTTGTTCTACTATTCAAAAAAAGCGACAAGACAAACCTTCAGAACTATAGACGGATTAGCTTGCTCTCGCAAGTCTATAAATTACTTAATCGAAAATAATAACCATACACATAACTAAAAAGTTGGTGGAATACCAGCCCATTGAACAGCCGCGTTTAGAAGATACTATGGCACGTGTGAACATATGTTAACAACGGGAATATTCTTGGAAAAGGCGACAGAGCACAACCTCGACTTGTACTTAGCTTTTGTGGATTTTCATAAAGCCATTCAAAATTCAATAAACAGTGACCACAAATACGACCAGTTGCTGAAATATATAAGTAGAAATGCAACTTCTACTGTAGAAGTTCACGAATACACTAAACTCACCTCCATAGAGCGAGGCGTGAGATAGGGCGAGACTCTGTCCCCGAAACTATTTAGAACAGTTTTAAAGGATTCTTTAAACAAATGCATTGGGACAACAAGGGTATTCTAATAAACGGTAAGAGGCTACACCATCTCCGATATGCTGATGATAATGTCCTTGTCTCAGACAACCCTGTAGAATTCTGTCCGATGTAGAGATGGAGGGGGCATCAAAACTAGGTCTGCACATGAATCTACAAAATACTAAGATACAAAAAAAGTCCCAATATAATAATAAACAACGCCCAGCTAAAGAATGTGAGTGATTACGTATATCTTGGTCAAGAAATAATGTTGAGAGAGAAAACGAGAAAACCAAACGTCCGAAATAGATAGAAGAACAAGACTATACCTTTTTAACTTCAAATTGGAACTAAACAACTTCAAAATGGGAATAAACAATTTCAATTGGAGAATAAACAATTTCAAAATGAAATAAACAATTTCTATTTGAGAATAAACAACTTCAAATTGGGACTAATCGCCTTCAAATTGGGAATAAACAATTTCAAATTGGAACGAATCAATTTCAAATTGGGACTAATCAATTTCAAATTAAGAAAAGCTTTTTGTTAGTTGTTGCTGGTGCTCATTAACGTAATAATATAAAAAATCTGGTGTGATACACTCACACAACTTCCTTTTACAGTGATCTAATAATTAGTCAAAAATATCATTTTTAATTTTTAACCATTTGTTAAAAATTTTCAAAAATTACAAATTCTACAAAAACGGTACAAAATCGAGTGTTAGTTGAAGAGACAAATTTTCTCTGGAATTTTAAGGTGAATTCAAAAATGTAATAATATACCGCGTGTTTTATTTAAAATAGGAGTTAATAAAAAAAATAGAAAAAAAAACAAAAGAAACCCACTTTAGAAGTATTCAACTGGAAAATCACCTATCTCACATCAATACACATTAAAAATGTAAGAAAAATGTAAAGTTTAAAAAAATCGTTAGAGCCGTTTTTGCAAAAATCGAAAAAAACTGAAAAATCACAAGAGTAAACACCTACTTCCGGTTATGGGATTTTCTTCAAAAGCTTGCTGTCTCATCTACATAGTACACAAAACTTATATATGAAGTTTCAATGCCATACCTCTTTTCGTTTTTGAGATATTCTGTTCACAGACACACACACAGACACACAGACAGACAGACAGACACACAGACCAATGAAAAAAAATATGTTTTTTGGGATCAGGGGACTCTAAAACGTGAAGATCTTTTGAAAACTCAATTTCGAATTTTTGGGGTGAATCCAATACTTCCTTTATAGTAGTAAAAGAAAGTAAAAATGCCGTATATTAGAAAAGTGGATGCTGACAATGTAAAGAGGCAGATTTGCACGTTATACAATAATAATGGAGACTGGAGAACTCTCGCAGATACATTGAATGTCAAGAAATCGACCGCCTATCGATGGGTGAAACACCAACATATAGAGAGACTGGAATTTGCTTCTTCACCCTCTTGTTGGTTTTTCACCCATCGATAGGCGGTCGATTTCTTGACATTCAATGTATTTGCAAAAGCTTTCCAGTCTCTATTATTATTGTATAACGCGCGAATCCGCTTCTTACATTGTCAGTATCAATTTTCTCAATGTACAGCATCATTTTTTATATTATTAGATTAATAAGCACCAGCAACAACTAACAATAATTAATTCTGTCCTGTCACAACCATGTAATTGTCATTTTCTAAAGACTACTGTTAACAAAAAGCTTTTCTCAATTTGAAATTGATTAGTCCTAATTTGAAATTGTTTATTCCCAATTTGAAGTTGATTAGTCCCAATTTGAAGTTGTTTAGTCCCAATTTGAAGTTGTTTATTCTCAAATTGAAATTGTTTATTACATTTTGAAATTGATTATTCCCATTTGGAAGTTGTTTAGTCCCAATTTGAAGTTGAAAAGGTATAGATTGCATTTGGTAAACGATGTAAGATACTAAAAAACAAAAACAATCCTATGATCCTATGCATTTGAGAACTTAACTTATGTCGCTCAGATCTGCACTCCCACGAAGCATGCTATGAACCAACTAAGAATAACACAACGTGCTATGGAACGACAAATGCTTGGCATATCGCTGAGAGATATTCCGCCAGATATTCTAATGGAAGGTGGTCCAACACAATCTTAAAATGGGGAACATATTTGGGGAAGAGATCTAGGGGGCGCCCACCCATGCGTTGGATCGATGATCTTAAAAGAATTGTGGAATAGGCAATATAGGCATGGATGAGAGAAGCGCAAAACCACGAGAACTGGAGAAAACTGAGGGAGACCATGTGCAGAAATAGAACAAAGATGGCTGAAAGATTAAAGATGAAGAGTAGCGAAATAACTCAAATCCTCCTCACATATGTTCCTTAAGGCTGACATATTTTCCTTAAGGCTGTCGTCTTTCGGCCATTTTTGCGATAGTTTCGCACAGTAAGACATTCTGCTAATCATTTCGAATCGTGCAAGTGAAATCGATTTATTATCATCATTCTACTAAGTGCCCTTTTATACAGTCTTCACTTATTTTACGTTTATATGTTGTATAATTATAACCACGTATCAGTACAAGAATGGAAAATCATAGGTTGCCATTGGAAATTAGGTTGGGGAATCAACATGTGCTACGAGGAAAACCAAGAAGCATGAGAGGAAACTTAGAAAATGGGAAAGAGAGACTACCATAAGGAAAGTTTGTTATCTTTGCCCAAAAACGCAGGTACACTTGTCTCACTAGCAAAAACAGTGGTTGTCTGGAGTGTATCTATTCAGAACAACATGTAATCAGTGCCGAAAAACTTTACAGGCTTTAAAATTATCGAATATTTTCTGCTGATCTAAAATGTTGTCATATAAAATTTTACAAAAAGCAATTTTGATTGAAATGTTTGGCTGTTTTCATACATTATTTTGGTATTCAATGAAGTGTAGTGATCTCTTTTTCTCGCGTTGGTTGCTTTAAACATTGATCAATTGATTATAAATATATTAAAAATATCCTATCGCTATTTTCAGTGGAATATTTTAGTAAATTGTTTTTGTAACTAATACAGTAAACAGTATTTGAAACAAAGTAGGCCTTGAACTACATAATATCTTTAATATTTGATTACCAAACTTGAAACTGACAGTTACTACTGTGCCGAAGCAATTTTACTGAAGAACCTGCAAAAACAATGGAAAAATGTAGATAACACTTTTGGTCATTTAGTGATTAAAAGCTTCCATTAACCAACGTCGCTTTAAACTACCATGGCAACGAAGTTATACTGTTAAACTTACTGAAACAATTGGAAACCTGAATATCTTTTTGTTTATCAGTGAACTATACACAATAGCAATATTTTAAACGTGAAGAAGAAGAAACCATATTCAGCAATCACCTAACACTATAGAATTTAGTGTAACTTTCATATTTCTTTTGTTTTTACAAAAGAGAAGCGTCATATTCTTTTATTTTAGCTTTTAGCTATTTCTTTAGGATATTGTAAGAATTACAATCATATACAAGATAGTACCATCTACGGGAAGGTGAAATTTAAGGGCGAATTCTATTATAGAATTAAACCCACTTTGTTCTTTCATAGCCATACTAGATTAGATTAATTTTTGAGCATACTTTAGTTTGGGACCATATTATGCAACTATGTAATAGCATCTCAACAGCAAATATTAGCATTTCAGTTGTTTTTGGCTGTAGAATCCCATTGTGATGTACTTATCAGTTGTTTTTTTTTTTGCTTCAATTGTTACGCATGTATACCGGGTGACTATAAATGATTATGATTTTTTTCTTAGGTTGGCACTGTTTATGTTGGTGGCACTGTAGGTGTATGTCAAATTCGAGGTTAGCAAGTTAGGTTTTGCGTCAGTTTTGACACAGAATGACGCAAAACCTAACCTGTGAACATTGGATTTGACATAGACTTACAGTGCCACCAACATAAACAGTGCCAACCTAAGAAAAAAAATCACACTCATTTATAGTCACCCGGTATAAATAAAGTTGATTTAAATGCATAGTTGAATACTGATGCCAAATATACATAAAGAGGCTCAGGCAATAACGGTCATTTTATGGTTAATATTTCTACATTTACAGCTGCATACAATTTTAAATAAATTTGAAGTTTGTCATTTTCGACTAATCGCGTCCCTCGTTGTATACACAGCAATAGTTAATCGTCCAATAATTTTCCAACGCTAATTTGGCAATGTCTGGTAGTCGGTGGGGCAGATTGTATACAGCAATGTTCAGTCCTGTATATAGGGTGAGTTCAAAGAGAAATTACATAAGGGTTGGCTATGAAAGATAAAATTAATGTCAACAGCAAGCTTTAGAATTCATTAACTGTCATCAGTCATCACTGTGGTTGTTATTGTAAGTTTATATAAATACGTTGATATCGTGATTGAAAATTCTAAAGCTCCAAAGCTTGCTGTTGACATTAGTTTTATTTTCCATGGCCTACCCTAATGTAATTTCTTTTTGAACACATGGTATAATGGTAGAGCTAACGAATTGCAAATCAATCCAAGTCTGCATACCTTACAAAGATATACCATTTTCAACATCTCTTTAAATTCCAATTTCTACAAGTAGTTAAATAAGTTATAAAATACACCACAGACTTGCTACTTAGTCTATATTTAAGCTCTACGTCATTTGAAATAAATGAAAACACATGTAAGTACTACGACTACATCATAGTAACTGCTCCTTACAAAACCCACACTTTTTAAATTGTTTTACCTATTAAAGAACTAACGAACTAAAAATAGTACGAAAGTCCATACAATACAGTTAAAATGGAAAACAGTTTTAGGGTCAACGAATTTCCTCGTTCTTTCAAACGGTCTGCTCCCGAACGACATTCGCCAGATACAGACTCCGACCTTGTCGCAAGTCGCAGATTTGGGGTCGTTTAACTGCACACTCGCCGATGCTTTCAAACTAATCCACTATTCTAACAGGAAGTAAACAACAATCCTGCAGGTTGCGAGGTTTTTATCGGATGCGAATGTCAACAAATGCGTTTTTATCAACAAAACACATGGCAAAATCCATGTGACAGCGCCTACTTAGCTGTCAAAACAGCGTCAATCGGAAAAATAAAACAAATGAACGAGCTAGGGCTGCTTCGCAGCCCCGAGAGCGTTCGCAAGGGTGATTTGGTAAATTTGTTGCTCTGTCCAGCACCGTCCCTGTTTCATTGAGATTTCTGTGACGCATTCCGAGAATAACAAGGCCAATCAACCTAACCCCATAAACTGCGATCGACTTACATGTTTGTACGTAGCTCGCTGCGGACGCCAGGTTCGTCAGTATTACACTTTTCACCCCCGATTCCCGGGAATCGGCCATTTTACCGCACTAGGTTACATCCACTGCTCCGAAATCTTTACACAAACACAAGCAACCAGTTCTTGGAAATCTTATGCACCACAATGGCGAAGAATGCATACTACCGCCCTCTCTTGTCGCAGCGGCGAGTTATAATACGTACTACTTTTTGGACGCAAGGATTCCGGAAATGCATCATTGATTGATAAGTAATCTAATTTTCGCATGCAAAATGTAAAACTATACCGAGCTCGTTTCCGGGTTAAATAATTTCTTGGCAATTTTAAAAGGGATCATTACCATTTAAGAATTTGTTAAATACCCAATAAACCGTAAGCTGCTGCTATTCATTTCTTGATTAACGTAATTATCAATTACTAGTAGGTATCAATTTGCTAATACTTTATACAAATACTCGTGCCGCAATTTTGTATATAATCACTGAGTTTAATGAATAATTTAAGAAGAAACAGGAACTAAACAGACGCCACAGCAGTATTGGCGTCTACGATCAACTAACTAGCAAAAAATGTTAGTTGGATATCATTTGCTATCAAACCTGTAGCCAGAAACAATTTTTTTTTTAATTAAAAACAAATAAAACCTTTATATGGGAAGACCAAAAGCCCGCCCCCCTCTAACTTTTGAATGCGTCAAAATATTTTAGTCAAAATTTATGGCAAAGAACTACACCAATTTTAGATGTTTTAAAGCTGTTTGAGGCTAATAAAGCCGGGGCTCAGTAGAATATCCTTTTATAATTTCAGAAAAATTTGATAAATATTTTTTAAATGCAAAGGGGGTCATGTGGGTTATTTTCCGAAATTATAGGTAACATTTTACCAAGGCCGTCCATATTGTTCCAGGCCATGACATGGCTCTGTTGCCGGATTGTGTGCCAGGCCATTCCAAAACACACTAAGTTTTGTTTGTTTGAAATATATTTGACATTAAAAACTATTTTGCCAAGACAGGTCATGTAAGTTCCAAAAATGCCTTTGAAGTTTTATGTACCAAGCTGCAAGTCAACTTACACTTCATCAGGTGCTCCATATGTTAGCGTGTTCAAGTTTCCATCTAGTGGAACGGTGGCACAAAAATAGAAAGACATTTTGCATTTAGAGAACTGGCAGATTGGAAAGGCTGGTGTTGTGTGTGAAAAGCACTTTAAAAGAGAAGATATAAAAGGTAATAAAATAAAGAGACTTGTTCTGACTGTAATATCATTAGCTTCCAGGCAAGTTAATTTGAAGAAATTACTGTTTTAGATAAAGTCAAAATTAGTAACGATTTACTTGCAATGGAGAATTGTTTTTAAATCAAATATTACGGTGAAGTGACGCACTGCGATGTAACTAGCAGTGATTTTATAGATTTTTTTTCCATTGGAATGCATCACAATGACAGGGATAGTGAACTGACAGATTGTTTATTTAGTGACCAAAACTAGTAATTTTTTATTAAAGGTTGGTAAAGCTATGTTGCCAGATTGTGGTAGGCCATTCCAAAGGTCACTTTATAGGCCCGGTGTCATGGCCTGGAACAATATAGACCGCCTTGATTCTACTCAATGAGACCTTTCAATTGAAGTGTCACATAATACCCTTTCTAGTTAAAGAAAATACTTAATATTCAACAATATTCATATACGATACAATATACCGCGAGTGGTCGACGAACTACCGACATTTGTATTTCAAAGTACCTTTATGAGTGTTTATTGCTTCGATATCAATTAGTCTAGTGCATCAGCACGAAAAACCAGTTTCGAAGCAGTAAACACCAATAAACACTTTTGATAAAAATGTATGCAATTCGTCAGCCACAAATGGTATTTAAAGGATTATTTTTTTCGTAGCGATCTCAACCAATCAGAAGGCTGGATTTAGTTATCTTGTATAATTTCGATTATACAAAATCGATTATACTAGAGGAACTTCACTAGGCAACGCAATACATAACTTTTGTCAAATTGATGTTGTTTTCATAGATTACTTTCAGCTAGGTTAATTAATACAAACAAATCGAGCTGCCAATAAAATATTTATTGGATTCTAATATTAAAATTTACTCAAAAAATAATCAAATCAAATACAATGCGTACTTCGAACAGGTTATACGTCTCAAATTTCCCGCACAATAACAAATAGAGTCAGTTTGACAGAAAAATCCTCCCGCTGACGCGGTCGGACTACTTAACCTGTCAAACTGACACTCTTTTATTATTGTGCAACAAGTTATCGACATATAACCCGATTTAGTAGTAATTAATAAATTATGGCATAACCTCCTTGATTAGGTTAGGTTAGTTTAACAGCGTAATCGAGGATGTCGTGAATTATATTTCATTTAAATCAAGTTGCAGGCTATATAGTTGTTTCGATAGTAGTTTAAAGAAGGCTTATTTTATCAAACAAATAAAATGCACATGAAAGTTTATGTAAATTTGAGATTTTACAGGAAGTAAAATAGAATTCACAGGAAGAGGAAAAAATTGTCGTTAACGTTCCCCTAGTGAAATTGTTTCACAATATGACTCTGATTCGTGAAAATAACAAAAAATAATAATAATTATTATTATTATTATAATCGATACTTAGGGAATTAGGGAATTGCTTCAAATAATAAATTAATTATCATTGGTTAATAGTAAACATGGATAGGGTGAGTTGAATAGTAATAAAACTTTTCTGAAATTGTGAATATGTACTCTACTTAACCAGACCTTTCAAATTGGGTGCAGCATTACCCTTTTCCATTTAAAAAATATATTCAATATGGCGCCGAGCGGCTATTTTGAATTTTTCATTGACTACAAATGGCTTAAAAACGTCTAAAACTGGTGTAGTTTATCGCTCTCTGACGAAATCAAAAGGGAGGATAACTTTTGGTCCTGACTGTATATTTATTAGAAAAATTAAAAAACAAAAAACAACATAAATATTTTAATTGTATTATTATACATATAGAACTAACACTACCAGATTACCTATTGATGGGGATTGGGTTGGGACTACCGTCCCACGGTGATCGCCGTTTTGAAACTTGGAGAATTTCAGTACAAGTTAATATTGCGCAAAATAGAACAATAAACTGAAAAAAGTATTGACTACTTGTTAGGTACGTAGTTTAGAAGTTGTTTTGGGGTTAATTAATTAGTTAAAACAGGACTATGAACAATTTCCTGTATTTCATTCTACTTTGAGAGCTTCTTCGGGATAAGATTGAAGATAATATACTGGTTGAAGAACATATAATTAGTTGTTACACATTAGTTAGTTATTTGATAATTGAGACTAAGCGTCATCGATTAATATTTTTTCTATAAGAAGCTCTCAAAGTAGACCAAATATTGAGGTTTGAATAAATACGATTGTTCATAGTTCCGGGTCAGATAGTATAAACAGATGTAAAATGCGCGCACATCGCCCACTTCCATTTGTGATTTGGACACGAGTACATCGTTGCCTTTTTACTATGAAAGTTCTTCGTAGCTACCGATGATGACAACGTGGCTGTCAAAATACAAATTTAGCAATTGTTAAATATTTGTGTGGTGAGGGGTTTTAATGAATTTGTGACATAGTTCAGTTGACTAATTCACTTAAAAAATCATACGAGGGAAGTAATACTAAACTACGAAGAATAAAATGTTGTAATAAGGTCCTAATGTTGGAAATTCTCCAGGGTGTGCTCAAATTATGTTTCCAGGTGCCAGGCACCCCCTGACACCCCCCTAGCTACAGGCCTGTTTGCTCGTTATTTACTAGTGACTGCTAATGTTAACATATTAACTTACCGAATACAATCTTAAAACATTTCTCCCTTGCCGTACCCACCTATTTACAGTATAATAATAATAAAAACGCTTATAAAATATATGATATGTTTTTCTGACTTTTCCACTGTCTAGGGTGTAAATCACACAACGTTTCGGGAGTTTTGCTCTGCTCCCTAAATATAAATTCAAAGAAGTAATCCTTTCAATCGGTAGATCGGTCGTTCTGAATACATCATGTGCCGAATAAAGCAGAGCTTGGTATACACCCGTTATGTTTATTGATAACCCAGTTGCAGAGGCCCGTAGGACAGAGGCGAATAAACTACCTGTCTATCCCAGAAAGGAATTTCAGTGGCGGGGGTAACGTTATGTTTTTATTAATTCGAAAAATCGCGAATTTGAATAATTTTAACGAACTTTTGTAGGTTATGTTGACGTTTTCTATCACCCATCTGTCATCCCGCCAACTGCAAAAAATCATAAAACAATGGATTATTTCACTGCCGATTTCTCGTATTTTAATGACGATATCGATGTTCTTTGCTGTCGATTAAAAAAAATTGTAGTTTTTCTACGACCGAGTCAAAATGACAACTTTTTGCACAGTTTCTAGTGTTAAAAGTGACTTTTGTAGCACTCTTAATATTAGCGCCCGAATTCGGTATTTTTAGCACGTTGCCATTGGTGGCGTGTTTTAATACTATATTAAAACAAGCTTTGCCGTAAGTTTGAATGTCAACATAACCTAGAATATCTAACACAATGTGACGGAAAAAAGTGTCAACGAACTAGCGACGTTAAAAGCACTCCACTTTGCGTCGTTCTTTTAAACTCGTCGCACGTGCTTTACAATATACACTAGTATCATAATATACTATTGTATACCAAGGTCCTAAAGTTTAACTTTTTATCACAAATGTAGATTTAGTTGCCGAGGCCCATAGCACCAAGGCAAATAAACCACATGAGGGATAAAAAGGAACTTCAGTGCCGAGGGGCACATTAGGTTTTTTTTAAATTGAGAAATCGTCAAATTACAACATTTTAACCAACTTTTGTAGGTTATGTTGACGTCGCTTGACGTTTACTGTCGCCCTGCCACCTTGTAAGGACATTTTGAGATTGCATGAACGTCCGGCTAATTAGCGTTATTTCCTAAATTACTACCACACATGTATATAAGTGTCTTGAGTTTTATGCAGGTATTTAGTAGCTTTCTAGAGCACTAATCTGTGGTATCGCTCCAGTCCGCGCTCCAGCCGCGCACGTGTTTATTTATCGCTCCGCCGCAGACGTGAATTTGTTGAAGAAGTGCTTTCGTCCTGAGCCAGAATTGAGATAGTTGCCGTGTGTCTGAGAGAGCAAATCGGAGGTTTTGCCCTCACCACTTTTCAATGCGGCCGTCTTGGCGCGGTTTTTCAGAGAGAATCGACCCGGCGTTGCAAGAAGCAACAGGTTGTGGTGAGCTAGTTTTTTTCGGCCCCACGTGGCCAAGGGGCCACGCGAGGTATGCGTTTGTTCAGTGTGTGCCAATTATCGCCGAACGGTTCATTCTTTGAGTATGCGTGAGTACCGCTGTTTAGTTATGATTTGAACTCCCGTGGCTTCAACGCAAGTTTTGTTTCCCGCCTTGTTTTTGTTGTAATTGTTATTGTAAGCCTTTTGATTTTTCGTTTACCGTCGGGGCGGCACCCCCCTATATTATGCCCCTTGGACGGATTTTTTGTGAAAACTCGTTAGCAACTTGCCATGTTCCGAGAGGCCGTCGCTTGTTGTTCTGCCATTCCGTGCGAACTTGGCATTTCGCTCGTATGAAAGGATTATTCCCATGGTTTCGCCGCATATTCATGTGGAGGTGGTGCAGTCATCCCTCTGTTTGGTGTTTTTTCAGTGTCTGGGAACAGCAGCTGATTGCAGTAGCATGGAACATCAATTTGCCGCAAGTGTACAGAGTGATTCGAAGAAGTATCGGACAGTTGACGTAACGCTGCAGTCGTTTAACTTTTATTGTGTGCCTTTTTGCATTTGTCAAACCATTATAGTTGTTTACCTGTTATTACAATTAATTTACCGTTGGTTTTCATGGTTCTGTTTGACTTTATGTAGTAGCATTTGTAATGTGTCACATACTGCAACTTGTTTAGTTGTATACTGCCTTCTATTACCGCTACTTGATTCAGTATTTCGATAGTTTGATGTTCATATTGCAACGCTACCTGGTATATTTATTTAACATAAACGTTACTTAATTTTGCCCTTATGAATGGTAGCTTCTGTATGGGTATAGGTTCGGTTTACTTATACCTTGACTGATGTAAAGAACATGAGATAACATAAATTACATTTATTCAAGCCTATATACATATCAAAGCTTAAGTGTACAAATAAATCAACTTAAAAATTATTCCCTTTCGTAAATATACAATAAGATTTAATTTGAATCCTGTTATGGTCAGACCACCCAACTGGCAGGGGCAGTCGCGGCTCTCAACAGTTTGACAGTCGCTAGAACTAAACAAATGTCAGTTTAGCAAATTAATGCAAGCAAGGTGTTATCAATGATTTTATTTAATAAAAGGCACTAAGTTTTCAAATACCAGCTGAAAGGACTCTCTTATGTACTACATGTGTGACCGCAGAATGTTATTTAGTGATACCAATAGGGGATTGAAGGTTATCTGAATTGATAACAGCTAGATCGCGCGCGTGTCGAGGTGAAATAACCACGGGGTTTGACGGTAGGTAGATTGTGACCTGGGGGAAATTGACAATTAAATATTAAACTCTACTATGGCGCCAAGTTCCGGACACCGGCTCATAACTGTCGCTAGGCGACGGGGAATTTCGGGGACTTCCAATGATTTACAATCATACGACCTGACCTTAAGCTGGTTTTGTCATGAATTAATAAAATTATGTGAAAATAACACCGCTCGCTCTCAGGTGTGTGTTACTTCCAACGAGTAAACTAGAAACGTTGCGGCAATTTGCATTGTATCGAACTGAGCTATTTTATTTCAAATAACGTAGCCCGATCTCAAGTATACGTTATTCGAAATGATTCGGCTATAGAACTTTAGATAATTTCAACGTAGCGTAGTCCGATGGCAGGCTTACGCCTGTTTGAAATTAATCAAAGTGCTGCTGCTTCGGGACGATGTGCTAGCTATTATTGCGAAGCGATACGTAACTTTCAATTGTTTCAAACGGAATTATTTCAAATCGCGTACACCGATCGCAGGTGTACGCTATTGGAAACGAATCGGCTTCAGAACTTTAGATAATTTCAACGTAGCGTAGCGCGATCGCAGGTTTACGTTATGTGAAATTAACCTAAGTGCTGCGACTTTGTGAAGATGATTATTTACGCGCCCGAATTCCGGGGAACTTCGATTTAATTTAAAGAATTATAAACTGAGTGAAACAGGTCGGGGATGTTGCTCAGAGAGCTGGATTTGAATTTTCTAGAGAATTCTGGTATATTTCTGGTCTCGGGCCGGCGAAAAGCGGGACCCCGCTAGCACCGGCCGGCGGGAAGCGGTTGAACTGTCGAGATAGTTTCTCGAAATATTTCTGGAAAATCTCCTCGAGTTCGCGGAACGATTCCATTTTATATGTTGCAGTCGCACCGCTGAATATCGCAGCGCTTGGAAGGGATGCGCTGTGAACACTCCTACGTTCCAGTCGCGCAGAGCGATGAACTGGCGGTTCGAGGGTGCTGGGAATTTTCGATTGTTGCAAATGATTGTTGCAAACTGCGAACTTTTAAATGCCATAATATTCGATCATGCCAATTAGCATTTAAAAGCGGAGCGAAACGTTACAATATCTCTTTGCAGTATTTGCAATAGTTGATGTCAAGTTTATCGAATATTTTAATAGATTAAGACGTTACGCACTTTACATAAATACCGTTTACTAACCCATTTCATATTTTTATGTGTTTTTATACAGGGTGTTACGGAAATGAGTGCAAATATTTTAACCCGTAATAGAACTCGCTAAACTGGACAACTTCATTTATCATTTTTTCGAAAACGCCCTCAAAATTGAGTTAAAATTCAAAACAATTTTACTCTAAAAATGCATACCCGTCTATGGAATATTTTAATTTAATGGCACAAACACAAAAACATTTCTTTTATATGCAAACCAACAAAAACTGCATAGGTACTGATAAAATTTTTAGTTCACATCTGGTCACCAATGCACTTTATCACTTGAGGTAGGTAAGTTATTGCAAGAACTTTGCAGTTTTAATATACTTGTGTAGTTCACCTTTAACTTAGATTTGCTTACCAAGCGGCTCGTTAAATTTAGGGGAGATAGATGATTGAAAAAATATGCGATTAAATGAAAAACCATAAGTAGAAAAATTGTTCATTTTGGTGAGCTCTATCACTGGTTAAACTATTTGGACTTATTTCCACAACACCCTCTATATATGAAAATATTTTGCTAATACATTTCAGGTTTATTTTAACTGTGGTTTTCTTTGCTCTTGTGCATGCGATGTGCGTTTTGTATATTACAGTGTAAGAAGAGTTTGACCAGGTGTCCACGTGGATTTTCGAAAGGTAGGTCCGAGAGTGCTGAACCGGCTCGCTGACCAGAATACTGCCAAGCTTAAAGTTGAAAGGCGACCGTTATGCTTCCACTTTTTCTCGGCGGGTTTACTTATGCATTTTTCTAGTTTAGGTGGTGGTGGCGCCTTATCATTTTAGATCTGCTTCCCGTGTATTAGGCCGTTGCCCTTGTGTTACCTCGCTTTGAACCCCCCTTTCGTTCCTTGAAGTTAGTCGGCAAACCCTTTTGTAGCGGGCGTGGGGCAGTGGTCCTATGTGATACATTCCCGATTTTGAGTTATTGCCCGTGCTAGTCGTTTAGCTTTATTTTGGCTCTTCGTAAATATCGTGTCGTACCGTTACAAACTGGGGCGTTGTCGTAATTGTGGTTTAGCCAGTTACAACCTAAAAAAAATCGTAAAACAGTTTTTTATGAATATACTTTAGCTTTACATAGAATATATTCTATCTTATTTTATTTCATAATATCTAACCTAAGCTGGTTAACTTAATCTAATCTAAACTAGCTAGTTAAACTATTGTAAGCTAACGTTGAAACGGTACTAGCCCTCTGCTAATTAGGGCTAATGAACTTAATAAATTTCCTTCGGGTATCTTTCTCAGTCGGAGATAATTTGGTTCAGCCAGATATACACTTGAATATTAGCAAGCAAACACTAGGATAACTTTAGACAGTTTAATTATAAGGTTCACTATTTACAAACATAGGCATTGTTCTTAAGAAATCAAATAAAATGTATTTTACAATGTATTTAATTAATTATGATGGGCACCCAGTTGCCAGTTCCTTGCGCGCCGGCAACCCGTTTTGCATCTGTGTGTGGAAGGTCCGATTGGCCGCCTTCTGCAGGAATCGACGGGACGCCACTGGCCGGGGAGACGTTTTGCCCAAAGTAATTTGCAGTGGAGCCAACCTTCGCGCTCGAATGTCACGTCCGACGTTGAAAACCGCGTGCAGCTGCAAGTATAGGTTATTTCGAATATTTTATGTTTTTCGCCTTACGACACCGGGCTAGCGTTGTGAATCTCGGGGATATGGTGAAGTGGTAGTGCGAATTGCGGCCGGAGGAGAAGTTATCGTCGACGTTTTCCACCTGGGGGACTGCTTCGTGTCTTCGGCCCAAGATAGGTTAAGATCGTTGCGGCGCTGTCGCTCTCCGGTGTTACGATAGGAAGATGTTTGAAACGGTGAGTACAAACCTGTAGTCAAACAGAAATTAAGTGCAATCTTACAGGGGCCTTCAAGGCCGAGCAAATATTGTGTTGGACGCTGGATTTATTTAGTGATACCAAATTGACATATGAAACGGCCTGGTTGTTTAACCCTCGTTTCGAATACGTCTTCCAGGAAATTTTGATATAATTATTTACTAGCGTCCTCCAGGAGAGGTTTCAACATTTATTAGTTCAGGATATTCACAAGTGTTAAATTAAACAGCGAAACGGTTTCCCATTCGTGGGCGTCGTCTCTTAAAGCTGTTTATTCGGGAAACGAGTTCAATTAAACATTAGCTAGGAACACGGTCTCCAAGACTGGAGGCTTCGGGTTCGATCGTAGCTACGGGAAAATACTAATGACAGGACGGGTAAAATTCTCTCTTTAAACGGTCGGACAGGATCAGGAAGGGAATGAAGGGAGGGAATGAAAGAATGTATGAATGAAGTCTGCTAAGGAAGTTCCCTTGAAACGGACGAGAAGTGGCTTTTATAGCTCTTCTTCGTGCTTCGTGCATCAAGCCACCACCTCGGGCCTTCTAAGTGGGGGAGCAGTGCAATACGTGGAGCAGGGATCTCTTGATGACGTAGCCGGCCGCGCGTGCAAAAAATTCAAACTTGTGACGTAGAAATCGCTAGGCGGGAACGCGCGAATTGATTTTAATTCACAAAAACGCGTTTCGACTGGGCGAATCGTTACAACGTAAACTAGATAACCTACTCTAACCTAACAAAAGGGAATAACCTATAATCCTTAGAGTGAATAAAACTCAGTTAGCAATCAACTATCGTATCTGTTTTTAATATTACATTCATGCATAGCCCGGCGATCATTTTGACCTAAGGTTGTAGGGTTTGAAAAACTAGAAAGCAAGTCACATTTTTTTAAAGCGCATAACTTAAATAAACGTTGTAATCTTCTAGGTTCTCAGAAATATAAAATTTGATTGTCATGACTGCAGAGTTTTGCAGTTATACAGACATAATAAAAAAATAAACAAAATACAAGAAATATTCTATTCTTAACCAAAACAACATTAGAACATTACAAAAAAAGACATGACAATAGATAAAAGCTACATGTTAACTTTCAGAAAGATTACGTATTCAGTAGAGCGTCAATAATTCGGACGTCAAAAATCCGGACTGTCTATAATCCGGATTCGATTCTGGCGAGATACGACTATAAAACTTGCCGTGACCTACAGAGTGACGCGCGAATTTAGAGACCCTGAAACGTGAAGATCTAAGGAAATATCGGAAGGTGATTTTTTCACGATTACAGTATTTCATGCGTCTTTTAGACGAGGGAAGTAAAAACGTATGCTTTTTACTTCCCTCCTCTAAAAGACAAAGGAAGTATTGTAATCGCAAAAAAATAGGGTTACAATATTTGGTAGTTTGTGAAGGTGCATTATTTTTAAGTTTTGGTCACTATGCTTACCACTGCTGGAATATTTTTAACCCTAAAATATTTTTGTTAGCCTGGTATATCTTAACCTTGGGGAGGTCCGACCCAAGGATTTGTCTGCATCGAGGACCTGGGGCCCTTTTCTTTAGATTCTTCTTTAAGCTTCGCTGGGACATCGGCCCTCACCGCGAGTTAGCCAACCTACGCCCATATTTACCAGGCAAAACAGTATAACAGGTAAGGGCCAACCTTCGCATCCTTCGTCACAAGACCCCAAATTGCAATCCCTTCATAAGAACTAAGAATGGAACCTGGGTAAAAACCGGCAACCAAAAGGCAGATACCTTCGCAAAATACGAGGCTTGTTCAATTGAAACCCATCTTTGGTCCAGAAAAAATTTATTGGCAAATATATTTACAAATAATTACCACTACAATTAAGGCACATATCCCATTGTTTCACCAACCGATGTATACCCTGCTTAAAGAATTCTTGTGGCTGCTGCTTGAAGAATTCTTTTACGGCATTTTGTACTTCTTCGTCCGACTGAAAACGATTACCTTTTAACGCCTTTTTCAGTGGCCCAAAGATGTGAAAATCGCAGGGCGATAAATCGGGACTATAGGGTGGATGCTCTAATATCCTCCACTTCTTTCGTTGTAGATTTTCTTTCACTACTTTGGCAACATGAGGCCGAGCATTGTCGTGAAAATCGCTGTCAAATACAAATGATATGAACTAATCAATGTGACGTTTACAAACACAACTAACATTGCAAAACGTCAGTTGAGTGATTACAATTGTTTCCAAGGCTAACCTGACCAAAGATGGGTTTCAATTGAACAAGCCTCGTATCTTACAGACGTCTTCAGACCCTTTGAATCTGCAGCCTCTGAGGAAGAAGAAAAAGAAATAAAACAAGTACTTATTAGACAAAACATCTCATAACAGGGAAACCCTGAAGGAATTTCTACATGCTGGCATTAAATTTATAGCACAGCTGTTTAACGCAATTTTAAGAACGAGCCACTTCCCAAAGCAATGGAAGGTGGACCAAATTATATTGATACTTAAACCAGGAAAACCAGAATATGACGTAAAATCTTCTTGAACAATAATTCTATCTGCGGCTAAAATTTAATATAGCGTCCCCAGTCACACACATATACGTGAACATTTTGGTCTGGAAGCTATAATTTTAGGTTAGCTGCAGTTTAAGATTTGTGTGTACGTAATACATAATGTTCCATCATTTGACTGCTTTTCGGGGGTTTTCTGCGCTTGTGCGGCAAACGTCAAACCCAGTGGGGACGCTATACTGAAGTTCACTCATCTACTATTTCGACAAACGTATAAATCATTTCCCGCATCATTTTTACTTTCTGGCTTATCCATAGCATGTTTCTTCAATCTCGAAGAACCAATGTGATATTCTAGTTACTACTAATTCAAATTTATTCTGATTTCTTCTAATGACACACACATACTCGTATGACTTTTTTACCACTTTTTTATTTTTCCCGCTGACTTTTCAGTATGTAACAAATAATGTAAGAAATAAATCATACCTGTTAAATAAAGCACAAAACTACAGGCCGTGTTTACACAACTAAAAGTACCACAGTTGCAATCAACCATTTCTATTTTCGGGTTTTTGTAAACAAACTTCCCAGTACTTTTAATAGCGATATTATCACAGCAAACAATTACTTATTATGTCTATTACTTGTGTTTTTTAAAACTGCTGACACAGCTTCAAAGGCAAGTGAATTTTGGTTAATAATAATGAGAGTTACAGAATGCAACCAACGGCCGAAGCAAAGAAATATTGAAGCCGTACGTTTTAAGCATATTAAATGTGTTTCTGACTCTGATGTTTACACATAACCTATAAATTATTTTGACTACGAAACTTTTGCAAATTGTTGTTCATCGCTTTGATGGCGCTGCAAATATACCACAGAGTTGGCGTTGCACCCTGCATACGGGTTGATTATCAGGTATGCCGATCAACGAAGGATTACACGAGGAATAACAATTTGTTTTCTTTATTATAGCGACATTTTGAAGATTACCTAAGAAATACAGAAAACCACGAGCTATAATTCAACAACTGCTGCTCAGCAACATCCTGAATGCTAACGCTTGGAAGACATCTACTTTCTTTGAGAGCATGAAACGCTGCAGTAAAAAGAGTTGGCGTTGTACCCCGATGTCGGTAATAAACCTGCATACGCGCTGATTTTCAGGTATGCCGATCAAAGATGAATTACAGGAAGAATAACAATTTGTTTCCTTTATTATAGCGACATTTTGAAGATTACCTAAGAAATACAGAAAACCGTGAGCTCCCCAAGTTTGGAATCTACTTGGTTCGACCTGCAAAACACTACTTTCTGGTCTCGTAACGTAAATTACTATTAAGATTAATTTAGTTTGAAATGTGTAGAGCTCAATACTGCCGTCATAAGCAAGAAGGCGGTATCTACAAAAAAACCGAAATTGAGTCATTGGTATCGTTGGAATTGGTACAAAATTCCAATCATTTTAGATGAGTAACAAATCGATATCTGCACTGTAACTATGATTTTCAGATGAAAAAAGGCGGTATCTACAGAAATTTTGTTACTTATAAAGCGCAAGAAGGCGTCATGCAAAATGCAAAAGTGAAAAGCAGTATCTGCGTGTAGAAGCCGCCTTCTTCTTTTGTTTTGTTAGATACCGCCTTTATTGTCTGTTTTCGTGGTCGCAAATGTTCAGGTACGGCCAACTGCCGTTTCATTAAATTAATAGTATCAAGTCTTCCATTATACAACATTATCAAGTAGATGCCGCTTTTTCAATCTGTATTTAGTGTTCGGTCGATTGTTGCAATTTAAAGTCAAAAGGCGGTATCTACATTTTTTCGCTACAATTTCTTTATTTTTGATATAAATGGTGAATATTGTTTCTTTTTATATAAAACACTACTAAATTCATACTTATAATACAAAAAATCCACGGTTATGTACCGCATTGTGATAAAATACCAATAAGTTAAGTTTCGCCATTTATCACGAAACGCGTTTTTTGTAGATACCGCCTTCTTGCTTATGATGGCAGAATGAGTAGTTACTGAGAATAGGACACATGTTCATATGAACTTTTTTGCTTGAAATGATCTCAAGTGCAGGGGTAACTTCGCGAGGCACTCTGTATATATATAATATATTCTGAAATAGCAACTACTGAAAGGTTAAGTAATTCAACAAATTCTGGTTTCATTGCATCAATAATGTGTTAGTTAGGCGATCCCGGTTTGCTGTTGAATGATAGTTCTCTACAGGAGATAAGATTGAGATGACAAATTGCAATAAAATTGAGAATTAATTAAATTGCTCAATTTATTTAAAATAATGATAGTTAATAAAACATATTATTTTTAATATTAAGAACCAAAGTAAATACTTCCAATTAAGAAATGTGTTTGAATACTTTGTAAATAGTTGTCAAATATTATTACATCTTTTTGTATTTATTGTATAGTGGAAAAAAATTGGGCCAATAATTCGCCTTTGTGACATAGTTGCCAATACTCCAATTTAAGCGGGTGCAAGCTGGTTTCAACATAAACGTGCAGTCTAACAGGTAATTACCATAAACCATTGACAATATTGAATCTGTTGTCCAAAATCATGTGGATACAGCTGTTGAACTACCGATACCTTTCACGAGTGCTTTCCATCAAGTTCCATACGAAATCCTGTACAAAGAACAATTTTAAGTTTTAGATTTGCTATTTAGGTACCTATTGAACAAAGGTAAATCTACCCTCTCCGTAACCTCAATGTAATTACTGCTGCTGGCGTGATTACTACTACTTTTGTTAGTCTTAGCCCTAAATTTACACATGCCTGATAAATGACCTATCGCTTTACATTTAAAACATTTGGCATTTTTAAATTTACATGACTGCCCTACTCGATGATCCTTACCACAGCGATCGCACGCGTAATATTCTGCCTTGCTTTGTTGGCCCTTTTCTTGCCGTCGTTGCTGGTCCCTTGCCATCGTAGTTTTTTGCGCTCGAAGTACGTTGACGGATTGGTTTCCCCTCGTACTTGCAGCCGCCGTACTGGCTTCCTTTTTTAAAGCCATCTCCACCATTTCGATCATAGTTGCGTCTTCCTTGTATTCTTCTTCGCACAATTTGTCCAAGATGGGCCCCTTGCGAAGCCCCGTGATAAATTTGTCCCGCAGAATCTTGTCCCAGCCCAGGAATTTACAATTCACTGCTAGATTTTTGATTCTAGCCACTCTGTGATGCTTTCGTCGCGTTTCTGTCCCGTAAAATCCCACTCTTTCCCTATACACCGAAATCTTAGGGCTGAAATGGTCCCTCATGCACTTGCACATCTCTTCGTAGGTCTTTTCACATGGCTTTTTTGGATAACACAGATCGCGCAATAAATTGTAAGTCTGTGGTGATAATTGACTAATTAATACCGCACTTTTGCGTTTTGCTTCGTCCCTGTCCTTTATTTCGTTCGCCGCGAAAAATTGCTCCAGCCTCTCCTGGTAAACTGTCCAGTCGTGGCTATTATGGTCGAATCGCTCGATCGCTCCGATTACATACGCCATTTTTCCTTACGCGAAACACGAAAGTTTTTGACCGAAGAAAACACAACCCACGCTTAACGTAGTCACTTCACTTGAATTGTTTCCACTGTATTTTTGTCTTAACTTCACTTTTATTCCTCGTCGCCAGATGTTATGTCCTCGTGGTTAACGCTAATTAGAGATGTTGTAGTGGAAATATATGTTTATTAAATAAATATAACTTAGACAGATCTCATACAAATACAAGTTACTGTTAACAAGAGCACAACTCGAATGTCTTAAAACTAACCCAAAACCTTCGTCCGGGTACCTGCCTTTGTCCCTTAGGATAATCCGCAGTTACACAGCGTTGCCAAACCTCTGCTACACCACACATACCTTCTGTGAATAATTCCACATACTAGGTTTAGGGCATGAGCCAAGCAAGTGAAGCGTACAAGGTTTGGTAAAAAAAACCTTTAAACTAGTTCCACATTTGATCATATATGCTGCAGTATCACTGAAAAGCAGCCTTACTTTATCATATTGGGTCCCGGGTGGTGTAGCTTGAACAAGCGTCCACGTTCGATAAGTAGAGTTAAGCAACGCTCTTTCTGGTCAGAACTTGGATGGGAGTTCCACGGTTGCATCTCTCAGCGCCTCGTGATACGACTGTCACGGAAATAGTTGGTCCCGACTCTCATAACAACATCGGGATAATCGTTAGTGGGGTTGGAAGTCCCCATAAATGCACAGCGACGCCTATAATTGGCCTAACGGCTGTTGGCTGAGTGCGAAATAAATAAATAAATAAATAAATATTGAACTCCGCTTGGCCACAATATTCCTACAAGCAAACAAGCTGGTGTGATACACGCACACAACTTCCTTTTACAGTGATGTTATAATTAGCCAAAAATTTTATTTTTAATTTTGAAGCATTTGCTAAAAATTTTCAAAAATTAGAAATTTTACAAAAACGGTACAAAATAGAGTGTTAGTTCAAGAGACAAATTTTCTCTAGAATTTTAAGCTGAATTGAAAAACGTAATAATATACCGGGTGTTCTATTTAAAATAGGAGTTAATAAAAAAAATAGAAAAAAAAACAAAAGAAACCCATTTTAGAAGTATTCAACTGGAAAATCACCTATCTCACATCAATACACATTAAAAATGTAATAAAAATGTAAAGTTTAAAAAAAATCGTTAGAGCCGTTTTTGAAAATATCGAAAAAACTGAAAAATCTCAAGAGTAAACACCTACTTCCGGTTATGCGATTTTCTTCAAAAGCTTGCTGTCGCATCTACCTAGTACACAAAACTTACATATGAAGTTTTAACGCCATACCTCTTTCGGTTTTTGAGATATTCTGTTCACAGACAGACACACAGCAGACAGACAGACCAATGAAAAAAAAAATGTTTTTTGGGATCAAGGGACTCTAAAACGTGAAGATCTGTTGAAAACTCAATTTCGAATTTTTGGAGTGAATCCAATACTTCCTTTATTGTAAAAGGAAGTAAAAATAAAATAGCATTTACCACAGGCAAATTTATGTCGAGTATAAAAATATTAAGCAAAACTTCACCTAGGGTTTCATTAAGGTAACTACTGTAATAATTTGAAAAAGAGTAGTTTATTTATCTAGAACGAAAAGTGACATTTTAAAGGACGAGAAAGTAGTTTACGTCCGATGCGTCAGCCGAGGAAGGAATTACTTGCGAGGACCTTTAAAAACACTTTTCGTTCGTGGTGAATACAACGGTTTATTTCATACTGCACGTTCAATGAATTTTAAATAAAAGGTTGTAAATCATTTCAAATTTCATGTCAACAATTGACGTATAATTTTAAAGTACTTAAACTTTAAAATTTCACATTAAAGTACTAGGACTTTAACGTTCCATTTAAGTTTTAAAGTACTTGAACTTTAAAATTTTTCTTTAAAGTACTAGAACTTTAATGTTCCATTTTTTGTACCATAAATAATCCGAAAAATGTAATTTTTGACATCAGTATGAAATAAAATATTTTATTTCGTCTTATATGCCACTGTGCGACTCAAGCTCATAAATTGTTTTACTGGCGGTCCTATAAACCCAAACAAAAGATGCCAACGCAGATAAAGACTTACGGCATGACGGCGAGTGCTCTCATCGCAAAATTTGCACATACTTCATCTTCCTGCCGCTTGTTGTTGTTTCGCTCGTTTTCTCTTGCTTGCATTTACGGAATGTAAAATAATCGGATAATATTCCGATTTTATAAACATTCCGATTATTGAAATCATCTGATTATGCCCATCACTACTTATAGCTAACTACATGGAGTCTAAGTATTCTTATTCAAATACTTATTGACTTATTTATTACTTGTATAGGAATTAAGCATCTTGAGAAATATTTAACTAAAGCGTAACGGTTTTATACTCAAAGCGACCATTTTTCTAACGAGTTCTATTTTAGCAATGTTTTTGGAAAACGCATTTAAACACATCGATTTCACTCATTTTTATATAAAAATGTCGCTTTATTACATACGATATATATTAATTCAGTTTTATAACATTTATAAACAAAACATTGATAGTTTGAAAATAAATAATTTTTTATAAAATGTATAAATCTTTAAAATTTTTGCGGGGGATGGTAAAATTTATAGCTATTTATAAAAAATTCATTAGTAAACTGTTTGTCGTTTGAAAATTTTGAGAATACATAGCGCATTTAACCAGTTTATAAACGTACCGACTACAGAAAAAATATTAAAAGTGTAAAACTTCCAAGAGATATGGCTTCTATTAAGTGCAAAACATTTTTGCTTTGCAGTAGGCAATAATAACTTAAAACGTTCTGGGAATTAATCATTTAAAATAAAATAGTTTTATAGCTATCACTAATCAAGAGTAAATTAGCTATAAGCATAGCATCATTAAGAATGTTATACAACCTATCATCAAAACCAAATACTCTTATTATAGGTTTTATTAAGCTCTTCAAGCTAACACAAAGAGTAACAAATTAAAGTATTTATAAGTATAATAGGTTGTATAACAGATGTAAACTATTAGCTTTGACAACCTCTTCCAGAACATCATTATTTGGGCCCTTTTTGGGTTTATTAGACTCCTAGGTTTACTGTCTCAGCAATATAGATTTATGAATGGTTTTATAAATGGTGCTTATGGAAGGCCTGTAGTTTATTAAAAAACTTAAATTGTTACTTGGGAAACCAGTTTCACACGGTGCGCATTTTACGTAAACGTCCATTGCATATTGTCGTAAAAGAAATTACCGCACAACAAAATAACGCCCGTTCCTTCTCTAGTGTAAAGGCGCGGATGTGTTGTTCAATTTTCTCTTCGAAACGGCCAACCACGGAACGCCTTTCTATCATGTGATATTCACAGACCACTTGCGTTTGTCCACCTACTTCACCTTCCTAACTTGGCTGAAGTTTAGCCAGTTTAGGCAACATTACCTGCATTTCATGCAAAGCATGCCAAAACTAGGGAAGTTGGTAGCTACGTCTAAAGGACTAATTGACACGTTTATCATCGGTTGAAAAGTTCGAAACATTGCAAACGTATTCCAATGTTGGAAAAATTCAGTCTCTTTGAGAAAATTATTCACATTGAAAACTAAAAAACGACTCAAATATGTACAATATCAAAATTGCAAATTTAAAAAACTGGTAACTTTTAAACAAGAACGATTTTCTAATAAATATACTTAACACTTCCCAATCGCAATACTAACGAGTTAAAACTAGAAATGGTTTATTCTAGTTCGTAGCAATAAATTTTGCATCTTAGGTGGGTCGACTTTTTTAATTATACATCGAAAGTTCCAAGATTTTGTTCGCAATTAACTATTCACTTCCCTTGGGATTACTATAAATTTGAGATGTAATTCCAGTAGGATAAAGGTAGACTTTCCTAAGATTGGCACATATGTTATATAAAAAAGATCTCTCTTATTTGAATTGAGTAATGCCGCAGCGCACCTATTTTCACTAGGTTCAACCTTCGTTCTGTATGTGCTACGTAAAATACTTACCTTTATCATCTTAGAAATACTCGACTCGTCACATTAGTATTTAAATTTGAGCGAATTCAATACTATAATTAATTTACATACACTAAATCGTAACTTTTGCACACATACCCTTGATGCGTCTTTAGAATGCAATCAAACCAGACCTCATGGAGAAACACCAAAGTGTTATGTTATCTTGGTCTCACTTTATTTAACAATAAAAAAATTACTAAAAAGTAATAAAAACACATCGGTATAACTTAAACATTTATTAATGTCATTTATTTCTTCACCGGCTTAGTAGTGGTTTGTTGCGCCTTAAGAACCTTAACTACAATTTTTTGTTCTTCAATAAGGAATGCCCTGACGATCTTTTCTTTAACACATTTGTGGCAGAGGACACCTCCATATGCACGCTTGACCATTTTCTTGCGCCTGCACATGCGGGATCTCTCGTGTGATCGGGCAGGAACGATTCCCCTAAGTTTATCTTTGCACTGTCCACATCTCGGCACCTTCTTGGGTTTCTTGAGATACTGGTAGACAAGCCTTCCTCCAGGAGTGCGAACGCTGAGGAGAAAGAGGCCGTTAAGTGCACGCACACAACTCTTATAATATACAATATTTCCAACTATGTTCAGAAAGAAACGAACGAAAATGGTGTCGTCATTTATATTCAGGACTCTAGCCTAGTTTTCATCATTAATTGTAGCGAAATTGATAGAATGGTGAATGTAAACATGTTGGGATTATAACCTCAAAATGTAGCAACCAATGATTTGACGATTTTCAACAATTCTGCGTGGCGAATGCCCTAGCAATTAACAGATGGGGATATTAAGAGACTAATATTGTATACTTACATTCGCCTCTTGTTGGAATTTGTATTATATGAAAGTCTTCTTCGGAAAACCAGGCGTTGCACCATTTTGCCTACAAAATTACTTGGAATTAACCCACTTAAAAAATATCACTTCAATCATCCACAACACGAATGAATCTTTTAAATTATGTGTATCTCAACACATCACTTGCTTATACAACATGGATGATTCTAAATTTTAACTTAAAGCACAAAACCTGCGTAAAATACTAACCTGTTGGTTTAAAACGGAAGAGGAAGCCGATAACTGCTATTTGACAGCTAGCTGTCGCACACTGCCATCTAGGATCGCAATGCACAACTACGTAGTGATGGGTGACAAAAATGGTTTCCCTTTTCGAGAACTATGAACAACAATATTCAGTTCTAACTGCAGATATTACTTCTCAAATTGGTCTATTGAGTACTTCAGGAGCAAGTAAGGTCCTGCTATAGCCGTGTGATTAATCTCTAATCTTGTAAATTCGTTTGTTTTGGCGCATTTGCTTGCTTAGAAGATCGTCGCCAACTCATCTCAAATATCGAAAAAAATGTCAAAGAAGCTCAGGAATTAGTAAGTAGCTGCCCTGGCGCACTTTCCGAACAATAATTTAATCATTTTGTGTCCGTAGTTGGAACAAATGGACTTGGAAGTGCGTGAAGTGGAAATGTCAAAAAGACAAAGGTGCGGAACCAAGCTGGATTGCTACCGAGCCGAACTCAAGAGATTGACGCTGGAGTACATAAAGGCTCGATCGATAAAGCAGGGAGGTTTCAATTACGAATCGCAAGAGGAGTTCGAGGATGTTAGAATTAACGAAGACCAAAAACAGAGATTGCTGGACAATTCTGAGCGAATAGAAAGGTCTGGCAAAAGACTGGAAGAAGGCTACAAAGTAATTTTAGAAACACAGGAAATAGGCACACACGTTTTACAAAATTTAAACGAACAGCGAGAAACTATACAAAGGTCTCGCGCACGGGTATGTTGGTTTACGAGGACTAGATTGCCCATAATTTCTTACTAAATTTGTTGCAGTTACGTGATGCAGATGAAGATATGAGTCGCTCGTCGCGAATTATGAATTCTATGATAATGCGTTCCATCCAACAAAGATTTGTGTTTTTTATTGTAGGTGCCTGTTTTATCATTGCCATTTCATTAGGACTGTATTTAGGTTTCAGTAAATAATGCAGTATTGCAGTCATTAGGTTTATATTGTACAAATAAGATACAAATCTATTAGGAGCAATTAGTACCGTATATGTACTTGTCTGATGTATTATATTTCGCTAGCGTTGCTTATATTTATTTAACGTTGTTGACTCTAAATATAATTACATTCCGTTCGTTGTTGATTTTCTAGTTTTTTGAAGATAATTTCTAGGAAAAATTTAAATATACTTATTACAAGCCGGCTTCGTTTCATAATTTTCATGTCTCGTGCATAAAAATCCACTTTTAGCACTTGTTGCAGAAATAACTATTTTTTGGATCGTAGATTGTTTATCAGCTGTACTAACCTGTGAATAGCTCCAAAGACAAAAAAAAAACAAATGGGCGCCAGAAACCAAATGGTTTCGATTAGAATAAACCAACTACAGTAATTAGAGTTTATTAAACGCATCATAATCTGGTAATCACCAAATATAATTTATGTAAGTAATTCATAGAATATTTGAAAATTTTAGTACACTATGCAGCCAAAACTAGTTGAAGGTGGCCGCACGCAATACCACAAATAACCCCTTTTAGGGTAGTTAAATTACTTGAAATTGCAAAGTAAATCTAGAGATATGCATATCGCTGTCATTCATAAAAACCTTTCTAGGTTGATGAGAGAAAAAACGTGGGTGCTCCTTTTGCAAAAGAAGGTATAGAGTACACATAAAAATTCAATAGTTTTAAATGCTGTCTTTAATTAAATTTGCTGAGTGAATGAACTATCATGTTCGTAATAAATTTAGTATCCGGTATCACCTTGGTAGGTACAGTTGCGGAAACATAAACCGGGACAAGTTCTGTAGGGTCATTTTTTACTATTTGAACGTTGTAATGTTGCCTTCCTGATTTTGTATGAAATGCTTTCTATCATGTGTCAATGAACAAAGACGAACAAGTTAATGCAGTACAAGAAGCTTGGGATAGCATCGAAAATGAATTTATTCAGACAATT
The DNA here is from genome assembly GCA_940337035.1 of Agriotes lineatus. Classification (NCBI taxonomy): domain Eukaryota; kingdom Metazoa; phylum Arthropoda; class Insecta; order Coleoptera; family Elateridae; genus Agriotes; species Agriotes lineatus. The sequence continues at coordinate 88,303,247 of OW679200.1, read as the reverse complement.
TAACTTCGGCAAAAACTTTGTGTCCCGCTTTTTATTTCCGCAGCTGTACATAACCCCTCTTCGATCAGCGTTGTAATAAAAAAAACGAACCAACCGACCTTCTAGGCCCACAAGTTTAGGGTACAAACGCTAGCCGGGGGCTGCTATAACTGGTAACCCGCATACAGCAAGGAATCAGCCTTAAGCAACATGGGCGTTTGTTTCGAATTAGGGCAGGAAACCGGACTCCAAGTCTAGAATCATCCGGTGAAAATTGCCAATCCCAAGTGCAATTTGTGAATTGCAGGTGAAAGCTAAAGACATGCAATTATTACGAGGATAACAGAAAGAAAAACTCATCGTACCTGAATTAAATTATCAGTTCTTGGAAACAAAATGCTTGTAAAAATTGGTTGAGCGCACGTACTTTTGACTTATTTAAAAATCAAACCTCGACCGCGCGAAACGCGTCGGCCGGGGCTAGAAGACAAGTGCGGGGCCCGAAACGTTCGCTTCAAAAAGAAAGTTCTCATTCCTACGGCCAGCGATAACAGATAGAGCGGGTCAAAAGTGCACCGTGCTAACGATAGCAACTCAATACAGGTACAAAATTCACTGAATTGGAAAATTTAAGAATTTGAAATGCAAATAAAAATATACAGGTTAGGCCTGAAATAATTTGGTAAATGGCGAAACAATTAAGCGGATCCAAAAAATTGTTTCACGGTTTCTGTAGAATTTGTAATTTTTGACAAATGCTTAAAAATTTAAAAACGTTTTTAAAGGTTACTGTAAAAGGAAGTTGTGTGCGTGTACAATGGCGGATAATAAATTTAGGCCGTCATGCCATTCGCTTGGCACTGTTTATGTTGGTGGCACTGTAAGTCTATGTCAAATTCGAGGTTAGCAGGTTAGGTTTTGGGTCAGTCTGTGTCAAAACTGACGGAAAACCTAACCTGCTAACCTCGAATTTGACATAGACTTACAGTTCCACCAACATAAACACTGCCAAGCGAATGACAGGCCGGCCTAAATTTATTGTCCGCCATTGTATCACACCAGATTTTTAAATCTCTTTTTACAAATATTATAATAATTTGCCCCACTTCTTGTTGGCAATATGTTTGGTATAATAATATATTGATAAGTATATACAGTCTGTTCTATAAAAAAGGCCCCGCCTTCTAGCTACTTTATTATTTATTTTAGACCGAATAAACCTTATATCAAATCAAATGGCACATAAAAACCTACATTTTAACACTATCAAAATTTTTTATCTTCAATTGTTTCAGAGTGGTGACGTCACGTGCAATTTTTTTAAATGACACTGTATATATTTTTTGACATTTTCTGGTAGAGGTTTTTTTTTTTCTTTTCAACAATATAAATATTTCATGCACTTGCATAAAAAAAATTTTCGTGAAAAATTACAAAACTTTTTCACAGTGGGAGGCCATGATACAAAACTGTAAACAAAAGTGTAACTCAGAAAAAACAAAACAAATAGTAGCCAAACGCTTTAACTGTCAGATTTCAGAATAATCTAAAGTGTTTATTGTTTTGTTTTTCTGAGTTACACTTTTGTTTATAGTTTTGTATGGTGGCCTCCCACCGATAAAAAAGTTTTTTAATTTTTCTCGAAAATTTTCTTATGTAAGGGCATAAAATATTTATATTGTTGAAAAGAGAAAAAAAAACCTTTACCAGAAAATGTCAAAAAATATATACAGTGTCATTTAAAAAAATTGCACGTGACGTCACCACTCTGAAACAATTAAAGATAAAAATTTTTGATAGTGTTAAAATGTAGGTTTTTATGTGCCATTTGATTTGATATAAGGTTTATTGGGTCTAAAATAAATAATAAAGTAGCTAGAAGGCGGGGCCTTTTTTATAGAACAGACAAATACTATACGTTTTAATATGAATAATTGTTGCCTCTTTCAGAGCTTATTAAAAATTGTGATTTGTTTAATTTAAATGCAATAATAAATGGTATGTTGCCCCCTATATTTTAATTATTACCAACTAAATCAAAATTAATGTTCCGGCTAGCAATTTGAGAACTCCAATATCAGAGGGTTATGTTGTAATACACAGTATGAAATTTATCCTAGTATAGCAAACGCTCACTTTCAAATGAGTGACAGTTAACGTCAAAGATTGATGGAAGACAGAGCTGATTGAACAGACAAAAAACCAACGCAATTGAACGCAAATCGACCAACAATTAATAAAATCGCCTCAGATAAACAATAACAATGCAATTTAACGAATCAAGTTGTTTAGCTAACCTACATTTGTCGTCTTTCTACGTCATAGGTGACGTCAACTGGCAAATGTTTTATTTCCTGCTTTACGAATCCATTTTCGTCCACTGCAGAATGGGATGACTCCAAGCTTGTAATTTTCTTCTGGAACCCTCCCAGCGGTTGCTACCTGCCTCTGGACTACGAGCGAAGTTTTCCCTAGGTGCTGCACGTAGCTGCCCACTTCTATCGGCTTCCAGCCTTCTCGAATCGCACTTGAAAAGTTGACCTCGGATCCGGATCACATTTCACGGGTCGCCAACCTTGTAATTTCCTTCTGGATCGTTTTCAACTGCTGCTACCTTCTTGTATGCCACAAACAAGGGCCCCTCTATACTCTGCACACTGTTATCTGCTTCCCGCAGCTCCACAACTTGCCAAAATTTCACTTCGAAGTCCAACACAAATAGGCAAAGCCTCAGGATCAATTTTCTATGGAACTGCATTTTGGAACTTTATGAAATTATCCACAACTGGGCTCTGCACACAATTATCACTGATGGTGACCCCATTTTTGCTAATTTCGTAGCCTAAGTAACTTGCACTCTCTTTCATGGATTCACATTTAGTTACATACAATTTTAACACATTTTGATTTAACGTTTCTATCACTAAATTTAAATGTAATAGATGTTGTTCCACGTCTTGTGAAAATACCAGTATGTCATCGATGTAATGCACGCAGAATTCTTCATACTTAAAATTTGCTGCATTGCTCTAACTAAAGCTGTGTAAGATGTTGTCAAACCAAATGGAACTACTACTTTAAAATATTTCACCTTCCACACAAAAGCCTGTATATTTCCTCGATTCCTCGTGTAATGGAATTAGCCAAAATGAATTCTTGAGATCTAATTTAGTTAAAATCTTCTTATTCCATATCCGACTTAACAAAGCATCTATCGTTTGCGGACTCTCATATTGGGGTTTAGTGATTAGATTTATCCTACGTGCGTCGAGCCATAACCGAAGCAATTCATCACTTTTCTTTACCATCACCATTGGATTAACACGTTTGTTTTTGAATGTTCTATTACACCATCATCTAGCATCTTTTGTAACTCACTTTTTCGCGCTGTGCTAAAGGAATTGGATACGTTTTACTTTTAAAGCCCATTTTCTCATCTACTACCAGTTTATGACAATATTTAGTTGCTTGTCCTGTTTTCTGATTTATTATTTCAATATTCTTTATTATTTCTATAATTCTGCTCTTATATTGTAAATAATCACTCTTTATCTGTTCATCATTCAGCATTCCATCGATGACGGTACAATTGTGTATTACTATACCATCCTGTATATTATTACAACTTTTCGTTTTAATTATTTCTTCTCCAGCACTCTTGGCATGGCAACAATTATTATTCTCCTCGTCTTCAGCTTTAATATTAGCATGGCAACAATTTCTATACTCTTGGCAGTCACTTTCGGGATTCAACTAAGGTTTAATTATATTCTATATATAAATGCTTCTTTGCATCCCATCAAACCGAGCTCCGTAGCCTAGTGCGTTGCACGTCTACCTAGCATTCGGGAGGCCGTGGGTTCGATTCACGCGGCCGTCTGCCCTGATTCAGGTTTTCAGGTGGTTTTTTTAAGTCAACAGAGTACCTTCTCTGAGGCGAATGCCGGGTCAGTACTTGCCCACCTTTCCTGGCCTTTCTTCCATTCACCACCCCTCCTGTCTCTCATCCATTCTATAATTCCCGTTCTTGGCTGAAGAAGGATGCAAGGTCCCTATAGCAGCCCGCCCCCAGTTGGGGGAATTGAAATGACCTTAACATTTTCTTTTGTTTTCGCATCAATTTTTATACCAATTTGCTGAATTATATCAACCCCTATTTAGAAATCCACATTTAAAGCAGAAACTATGCAAAATCGGACATCATATTCATTATTATCTCTTCTGATCTTTATTATTTACTTTAACTATGTTCTCTTGTAAAATGTTTAATTGATTATTTACCACTTTCTCTTTCACTAATGAAGCCATCGCCCCACTATCAATTAGCGCAAAATATTCTTGGCCCATAAATCGTATTTAATAAAAGGTAAACATGAGTTTTGAAGTTTATCTTCCCGTTCTTCTAATAAATATTCCCCTGTTTTATCATAAGTGATGGCTAAGTTGGTGATCCTATTACTACTTACATAAATCGAGGTTTTTTTATCCCCTGAGGGTTCCTCGTGTACCTCAGCTATTTCTATTCTGTTTAGATCTTCGTTGTTATTATCGCTACTCCTATTTCTTTCGACAAACACTGTATTGATGTACGGGCGATTTTGGTTATCATTGTGGTCCATTTGTTGCACCACTTCTTGTTTTTCTCGTTTATCAGGTCATCGTAATTCCTTCTATTCCCCCCCCCCCCCCCCCCTTGTAATTAGCAGGGTTTTGGTTGTTCCAATTATTCTGATTGCTCCAGTTGTTATAGTATACTCTACGTTGATCATTAATCCTATTATAATTATTGTTACCTACCGTAGTTTCTACCCTCTTGTCTAGTATTATAATTATTAAAATTGTTTCTATTTTGCCGAAATTTATTTTCAAAGGTATCATCCAATTTCTTCTTACTATAATTTTGGTACACTGGCTTGTCATTACTTTCCCTCTCACGTTCGTTAAAAATTGCCAAATCGTAATTCCTTATACTATTTCCAGAAAGTCTTTCAGTGTTTCTACATTTTGGACCGCAACTGCTCTGGTGATTTCTGCTTCCAGATGCCTCGACAAGTGTTGTATTATTTCCTCGTCTGTCAACTTCGATGTTAGGTACTGTGCTTTGTTATACCGATGCATCACATACATTTCTCTTGATTTCCCCTTTTGAATGTACTTTTCCGATGTTAACTCTGTTCGCACTTGAGTTTGATGCGAGTTGCTCCAGTATTGCTGTATGAAAAGGTTTTTAAATTCTTCGTAGGTAGTGTACTTCTTCTTCACTATACTGTGCCAAATCTCTGCATGGTATTTCATTGACTTGTTAATAATGTGTAGCCTTCTACACTCGGATGGAATCGTCCTCATAACGTCATCTAATTTGGAACCTTGGAATCATTTCAGTGCTCAAAGTTTGGGTGGTTGTACTCGCAGGATATTTTTGTACTTCTTCGCAGTTTTTCTTGAACTCCTTGTAGTTCCTGCGTTACTCAATTTTCCACAATTGCAATGTAGTTCGAGTTCTGGCTGTACGCCTCTTGCGATGTGGTCCACCTTTCTTCAGCCTTCCTTTCTAAGTTTCCAAATTCTTGGCCGTTTCTTTCTTGGCACCTAGTCAAGTTGTTTGGCCTCAATTTCCTTGATCTTGCTGTCCAACTCTTCGTCTTTCCTGGTTGATTCTTTCGTTCACTATTTGAACTAACTCCTCCTGCAACTCTTGTCTTATTTCGTTCTTCGTTACGGTCTCTATTTTTTTGTTAGAATCCCTTATATAAAGAGTTGGGACATGCGGGCGACTCACTTTAGATCCACAAACCATAGAATACCTGATTTTTGTTGAATTTAAATTTTAATCAGATCTTGCATAAAGTACGTTTTTTTCTATAATAACTGTCAAAGTGTTACAATGTTGGTATAGTCATGATGTAAAGAATACAAGGTGAAACGCTCCCGGGGTGGGCATTCGTTAAAAAAGTAGAGGGGAGATGTTAACCAACCACGATGGGCCTGTTCAGGAAATCCATCATGGCCGCGATCATGGTGTAACCATGGTTGCGATCGTACACAGCAGCAGGCGACGCAAATAACGCTGACGCATGCTGTGGACGCATTGTGCTTGGATGCTTGTTTCTATTGTTTAGCCTCCATGCGATGACTGGCTGTCATTTATATCAAGAGAACATTGCATTCGTCCTTCTTCAGAATTCTTCAAAGCTGCCGAAGTAATGAACGACCAATTTCGGATTTTTCATGGGGACTTTTTCGATACAGGGGACACAATTAGTGATCGATTGACAGAAATTGTATGTGCAATAACAACAATGTACTTCCAAAGGAGGTCATTGCATGTTGGTGCGGACACGAACTTATATACGTCTCCGGCAAATAAACAAACAAATTAAATTAAGCAATGTACTCGTACATCAAAAGAAGGCAAAAAACATGAAAAATATTACTAGTATAATATTATGAACTTTTTGTATGCTACTACTATAATGCCCTTTTATTTTCCTTTACGAACCTCCATTTAAAATTCGCGCCCTTTGCTGGCCCATCTCTTATTGGTTGCATTTGAGGTCCGCCCACATTCTGCGGAGCGTTACACCACAGAATAATACAGAATGGCCTGTTGGCTTAAAATTCAGCAAGTTTTTTCTTTGCGCATTCGCGAGTTCTGGTGGTGTGCAGTCAGCTGTTTTCTATATTTTACACGAGTACTTGTGGCGGTCAATGACCCCTTATTAGAAGGTTATGTTTGTTTGTGGAACTGCTTTTAAAATATTAATTTAATATGGGTGCACAGAAAAGATCTTTTGGTGGCACATGGTGTACTGTGCATTTCCAGATAAATTGCATGGACTTTAAACGTACGGAATAATTCTGTTCAGTTTAAATTTTAGGCGCATCATTTTGAATTTACCGCCTCTGCACACCACTAGGATCATGGCGGACATTTTCAAGGTCACAAAAATTGTGTATGCTGACATCAAAAGCGCCGACACAGAGAGGCCATTCTGATTTAGGGTATTATTCTGTGGTTACACCTTGTATTCCTTACACTATGGGTATAGTATTCCAACCAGAAATTGGAAAGCTATTTAAAATCAGGCCAGCATTGAGAACAGTAAGTCACTTCATAATTTAATTCATAAAATTACTATTTTGTAAAATCGTATTAAAATAAGGTCATTTATGCATTAATTTGCGGGCGTAAATAGTGCCTTTTGCGCCCTAAGGCCTAAAAAACCAGCATCACATTGGCAACCAACAACAATTTGATTTTTGAGAACGAATCGTGCTATTTATTTTTCAAAGCTTTATGGTGGATTTTACAAAAAATCTTGTTTGCATTTCGGGCGTGAACGGCGATTTTGGCCCTTTGGCGTTTTAGAATCCTTCGGCCCTTCGGGCCTCTGGCTTATAATTCCGCCGCGGGCCAAAATCGCCTCCTTCACGCCCTTAATACAAAAATAGCTATTTGATTGTCATTCAGTGACACTTCGACAGTAACCTTCAAATTTGACAGATGTATTGGGAAGTTTGGAAGACATATACGTTTTTCAACATTTTCTATGCTACTATACGGTTTTAAATTTTAAAAACTCAACTAGTACCTACTTAAATCATGTATAATGTTACAATGCCTTAACAAAACAGTTACATGTACAGTTTTCAGATGAACTGTCATTACTTGAAAGGTGATTGACATTAGAATATTATTTACTGATTGTATGAAACCAACTTAGACATGACTTACATTTTTCATGGTTAACTGGATTTTAAATAGCTTACCAATTTTTGGTTGGAATACTATAGATATGTGATTAAAATGCTAGGAAATTTTTATACCACGTGTTGGTAGAACTTTTTCAAAATTATGGTTATGTGTCAATTTTTAATGTCAAAGTTTTTTAATTTGAACTCTTGACAAATTTCTTTTTTTAACATGGACTCATCATCATCAATAAAATCGGATAAAAAAAGAAAACCAAGAAATATTTTAGATGCAAAAATGAAGCAAGCGATATTAAATTATGACATATCTGTCAAAATGACAATAATTTTTTTAGTGGAAGAAAAGAACTAAAAATCTATGTACCAACATTATTAAAACTAGGGACCCTGCAGGAATGCAACTTATCCCCTAGAAAGTTGACCTTGAAAATTATTATAGAAAAAAAATGTACTTTACCTATGGATGACAGTAGTGACTATGGCAACCATTACAAATTAGAATTACATTTTGTGACCGATACTTACCAAATATTTTTAATTTGTTAAAACATAATAGTATATTATGTTATTAGGAGCAAAAGTTATATTTTATGTGGCGAGGCTGGGCGGGTTATCTCCCGAGCTTGCGAGGCAGATCAGTACAGCCGAGCCACATAAAAATACTTTTGCTCCGAATAACATATAGTATTTTTTCTTCAAACGTTTTTATAACAAATTATTTACAACTTTGTGAACAAAATTCGAAGAAAATTACTTGATCTCGTCAGCGGCAGATAATATTATCTGCCGCTGACGAGCGGCAGATAAAGTTGTCAGCGGCAGATAATAACTTTAACTGCCGCTGACGAGCGGTAGATAAAGTCGTCAGCGGCAGATAATAATTTTATCTGCCGCTCGTCAGCGACAGATAATATTATCTGCCGCTTGGCAATAAAGTGACAGTTTAGCATCATCAATCCAGCAGTATAATGCCATATTTTACTGCCGTTTGAAGAAAAAAAACATTATATAGCAGACTGGTTGTTCAGCGCCTAATTGTAAAAATCGAACATATAAGAGATATGTTTTGCATAGTTTTCCAAGGAATAAAAAATAAAGCGTCTCTGAGTAAATAACAGCAAAATTAAGAATTGCAAGGCAACAAGTCGTTTATGTAATGATCACAATGCTATTCCAACATTATTTAATTTTGCCAATCAGAGTTAAATAACTGTGAATTCTAAGGAAGATTCTGAAAGAGGAAAACGATCTAATTGATGGTGAATGTATCCAACTGCAGGCCAGTGTTAATCAGTACAAAAACACAATTTTCCACTGAGGAAGTTGGACTACGTCACCTCAAAGTCACTAACATTATTTGTCGGGCATTAATTTCTTATTCATACTAGGTTTACAGCTGCCGCTAAGTAGAGATGGGACTATTCGAATGCATTCTATTCTTTTGAGTTATTCAAATGCTTGTTTGTAGTGTAATACTCCACCCTTCTTATAAGGGTATTTTAAATTTAGCCACGGGATAACTCACAGTCGAAGAGGGTTCGACGCACGCGAGTATAAATCAATTCAGCAACAACAATTTGTTAGTAATAAATCAATATAATGTATATAAATGTGTTAGAAATAATAGGAACTGAACTGTATATTACAAAATACGAAAACTACAATTTGCTGGTGGCCTCACGTCGAAATTTGTCTGCAGTGTAGGCAGCCCAACAATCGCTTCTGCGGGGAAGGTCACGTCCTTTGGGGTCGCCGGTCTTCGACGGGACAGCGTGCAGCACCTTCTGCGTCGATTGGCGAAAGGTCCCCGCTTGGAGTCGATCGATGCCAAAAGCCCAAAATTGGGTTTGAATGCGTTTTCCTTCTGCGAACTTGACGGATTAAAATACATAGCCAATTTTTACCTGGAATACGTTTCTTTTAATATTTAGTGCGGGGTGTTCCTTCAGAAGTCGAAGGCTTCCTCAGACGGACGTAGCGGGTAGACGGTAGTTCGCAAATTCCAGGTACGTAAGTGGTTTTTAGTCGTCCGCAGGTAGAGCGATGCGCTTTATCGAAATGCCTGGCTAGCGCGATAAAAGGCCAGCTGCCCCGGGTCGTTGCTTCGACTTTGTTTACGCCTAATTTGAATTTTCGGACTGAGGACGTTGCCTGCAGGACTTGCAAATCGGGCTGCGGCTTCCAGCGGAGTATGTACTGTGAATCACACAAAATTAATCTTCGCGGAGATCGGACGACCTTTATATACTGCGGATAAAATAAGATTTCGCAGTCAACGAGGATACAGGAATGTTCGGATGCGGGGATTGTAAAATATTTCAAGATTACAACAACGTGTGTTGGATCCTGGAATATTTCGAGTTTGAAC
>OW679200.1:88122619-88293087 GCA_940337035.1 Agriotes lineatus | reverse complement strand
GGAAAATGACCCGGAGGATCCTTCTACGAATACGCTAACCGTGGACAATAAAACTTGCGCTGGCCCCGCGATTGCAGGACGGCTACAAGCTGCTGAAACGGATGCGACGGGTGCCTCGCTCGGGGCGACGGCCCCGACCTCCCGTGCGTCGATGCTGGTTTCTGGCGGTCCAGGACGCGGCGACGGAATATTTTCGTGCGCGTCACGCTTTGGACGCAAACACAGTAAAGTATGGTGCTTTTTTCTGCATACGCGGCATCTCGACGATGTGCATTTTACCACGAAATGTCCGGGCTTGAGACAATTGTTGCATAGTTTCAAACGACGCGCCTCTTCGATACGAGCGTTTACCGACAATTTTGAAAATGATTCGCAAGCGCTAATCGAATGATTACTATTTTTGCAAAAATCACAAGAGTGATTACCTTGCTCTCTGGCTACATGAGCGCGTGCATGACTTTTTTGCTCGGATCCCTGATTTCCCAAACTCGAACCCATTTTCGCAGCTTCCAGCGAACCTAATAAGTGACTTTTGCTCTCTAAAAAATCTAACAACTCTCGCAAAGTAGGAAATTGTCCGGCATGTTTGCATAATTCCCAGTCAGTCTGCATTGCTGAGCTGAGCTTCGAAACTATGATATGTATTAGTATGGTGTCGACTGTGGGTTCCCCGTACGCCTTTAAAATTTCCAAAATTCTAACTACACTATCGAGCAGCCTTTGAACAGACGAATGTGAATCCTTTTTTACGTTCTCTAAACTGAATAACGCATTATGTTTGATTTTACGATCAGTTTCTTATTTTCAAATCGCTTGACTAGAATGTCCCAAGCAATGGTATAGTTATCGTTGGCAACTTTTAACGACGAGATTGAACTAGCAGCTTCTGCCTTAAGGGAAGAAATCAAATAGTAAAATTTCTGAACGTTGGTCAAATTAACGTTGTTATGAATAAGCGACGTAAAGGAGTCATGAAATTGAACCCAATTCTCGAATTTCCCCGAAAATGAAGGCAAATCTAAGGGTGGTAATCTTAATCCAGCGAGCTCTCCTGAAGGGCCACTTTGCAAAGAATTTTGACCTAGATTCGGTTTTATACCCGGACTGATCTTATTTTTTGATAAGAATTCCTCGACTGTGCTACTAATCTCGCTAAAATGAGTCATAAAAGAGTCGAATTCATTGAAAAGTTCATCAAAGTGTTCAGCGTCGGCCTCCATTAGGCCCTCCATTGACTTCTCATACTCATCCAACAAATTTTGGAAACAACTAAACTCTTTTGACAAGCTGCCGACCTCGTGAGCCTTCACGGGGCTGGACGAGGAAATTCTATGAAATAGAGTTTCGAAACGATCTACTTTGGCTTTTATGAATTTGCAACGAGTGGTTAAAGCACGAGTTTCCGACATGACCGCTGATGCCGAACGAGTTTCCACCATGACTGACACAAGCAAAAAACAACACTAAACGAAGGTGTAATGGAAAAGGACTTACTTTTGATTTGAGAACGTAGTAACTTCTTGACGAACAGAAAACCAACCCGCTGCCGATCGCTGCCGCTTGACGTGGGACCTGGACTCGGTGTAAGCTCTCGATGGTTGACTTTCCTGGTGTTGGCGAAGCTTCTTGACGCTCTCCGACGAAATGATGTTGGAGCGATTGCATCCACCAGCTACTGGAAACTTGTACACTCGCGTTTTTTAGCTTCTTCCACATCCGGCTCGAAGGACCAATGTTTTTTGTACGATTAACTTGATAAGAGGCGTCCACGAATGGGGCCCCCAATTAATCCACTGCGAATTCCGGTTCAATGGGATTGCCGGGAACTGCCACTTAATAACCCTAACTTGGGTTCAGTTAGTTGTTGGAGTGAAACAAGACTTAACAAACACGAGTATATTGAGTAACAACGATTACAAACGTCACTGATGGACCGATGGTTTTTTACAAAAGCTTCAACTGTTGTGACACGCTTGGATTGGCCACGCGAAAATAGCGAATTGCGCGTAACCGTAACACAAAACAACCTGGAAACGACTTTACCAGGGAGTTAGACCGAAACGCAAACTAGCACAAAGCATAGCTGAACTTGCTTCCTCGAGGCTCTGAATCTAACTAACTCTGAATTTACAACGAGCCGAACTCGCCAATTCAAGGAGGGGCAAGCTCAAACACTATTGGCTGAGGCGATCCTGCGTAGCCAATCGGAGCGTCGCACGTTATTTAGGAAAAATGCTTATTCTAAGAAACCTTAATGCTAAGCTCTCTCAATGAGGCAATTGAACGAAATCCATAAACCCATGATTCCCAAATATGCTAAGTCGGCTTAAGTTCTAGTAGAAAATGTATCCATCCGCTTAAAAGCCATTAAGAGAAGCTTACAAATTCCTTTCCAACATTAACAGAGGCAAACAAATACGGCAAGATGCAAATTTGACTTTACCACGACCTTTGAATGAGATAAAACAGTTATGACTTGAATTACATGATTAATTATAATCAAGAAGGTTTTGATGCACGCATCTGTGTGAATCAAACACTACGAATAGCATGCTAGAATATTGCCTCATGGAGAAACAAGAGACCAAAAAGTCATATTGGAAATGTATACACACAAATCAACCCTGCACATTATCGAAGAAAGGGCGAAGGGATAATAAACCAGCAGAACTATGGGCTGGGAGAAGAAAGAAGAACGAGCAAAACTAGTAGTTAGTAGCCATACTGATACATGAAGAACGAAATATAGAAAGCGCGAAAAACATTAATAATCGACTACTAAAAGTGACTTTACAGTGTAACAATATACAGGGTGGCCAAGGTAAAAGAGGTCCCGTGTCCTGTACCATACTGAAAGTGATATTGAGCGCTCGAGCGGCGTCACGTGATGTCCAGCGGCCATTTTGTGTTAACTATGTATTGCTCAGTGTTGCGTTGTCACTTATTAATAACAATACAGTTATAATATTAATTTACCTTTCTGTATTCACACGGAACCTCTTTTACCTTGGCCACTGTGTAGTATATTACGTTACCAAATCGGTAAGTGCCTTATAACGGACCAACAAAAGGTTAGAAGAACGAGGCTCGAAGGGCCGAGTGTTGCTATTCGTTGAGGCCTATTCCAGTAAAGCACTTAACAATCAAGTCTCGTATAACATTTATTATGTTATTAACTAATAAAAATACCGTTGAATATGACAAATATTGTTCATCTAAATAAAATGCGTGATTGTTGTTTTTATAGTAACTAAATACAAAACAATTTTCTATAACAGTCCTAGGACCGTTATCTTCATAACGAGCTTGATATTTTGTTGTTGTCATACCAACCAACAAGAGTACGCGAAGTTGACAGTTTCGTCATAGATAACGAACCCGAAAACAAGTAAAAATAGGTTGGTAGCAAAATAGATATTTATGCATTAGAGAACATGAATATCTCCAGTGGTGCATACAATATTTTATTTACTTGCATATTAGTAAAAACAGTATGAAATTTCAAAATGTCATAATAGCATTTAAAATAAGAATATGTAAGTAACATCAAGGGTTGCCTCAATGTATGGTTGCTAAGACGTTGCCTATAGTTGCATGGTTACCCCGAGTTTGAGAAAGAAATAATTTGAAAAATCCCTTGGGAGTTATGAGTAGCTTTTGATACTTTGTATCTACGACGAAAATGTACAATATCATGTTGCTAATAAATAAAATATATCACCATACGCACTAGATATCAGTAAACCTATTACACTAGCCGGACGACCTGCAAACAGGTAGAAATATAGTTAGCAATCAACCCCACAAGGAGTACAGGGACCATAAGCCGTAAAAACAGGCCAAATGGTTAATATATAAGAGAAGAAGAAATATAAGAGCGTTTATAAAAAAATGCCTGAAAGTCGATAAGTGTACATAATCTAACACCCAAACGTCTGGTTTTTAAATACATATACCCTTTTTTACATTAATTTAAAAATTGAAATTTGAAATTTCATGGAAATCTAGATTTGATAAATTTTTAGAAAATGTTGGCAGTATTTTTAACGAAAAGCCTAACTTATGTTATACCAAAAGAGAATTAAAAATCCTAATAGGAAGGTGATCCGTCATACTTTTAGCGGAGATGCATTGATATGAAGCAATAAAACTAAAGTCTTCTCCACGAACATTTATTTTAAAATTGAGTGACATGTTTCAAAACCAAACTGGTTTCATCCTCAGGCCATAATGACCCTTTATATATAGGTAGTCGAAGCCCATATTAAAATGGGGTTAACATTTTTAAACGTTGAAGACAAGATAGAAATTGTATTAAAAACACACCACCTTAGACAAGAAACTGATTAACCAGCCAACTACGTTATAAAGATCGTTGTACTGGTTAAAGCATCAAAATTTAAAAATTCAAAATTAGAAAAGTAAGGAGTGTCTTGTCATTGAAGATGACAGCACTCAGAATCCTATCAAAAAAAAATATATATATATAAATATACAGGGTATTCCATTTAAAATAAAAAATTGAAATATTGATAGTCGAAACAGTTGACTGTAATGTATATCATTTAATAATATACAGGGTGTAACAAAAATGTGGGCCGCTACTTCAGAAGCGTATTCTACTCATCAAAATAAGGAAAAAAGTTAATATTGACATATGTCCAAAACTTCGTCGTTTTCCTGTTACAGTCATTTTTGTGTTGAAACTTAAGATAATTTATGAAGATTATTATTTTATTTTCAGCCATAATGAAATAAAAGAATTAATTATCCATGGAGATATGACATGGAGGTGATATCAGTTACCATTCGAAGAAATTTAAAATGTATCTAGTGGCCTTCCATCAGATAAACAAACAAAAAATTAATTATTCAGAATGTTGACATTACTTGCTGTCAGGTTTTTGTAACAGGAAAACGACTCATTTTTGAACTTGATTATATCAACTTTTTTCATCATTTTCATGAGTAGAATACGCTCCTGAAGTAGCGGCCCACATTTTTGTTACACCCTGTATAGAGTTTATTGGGTCCAAAATATTTAAATAACGGGCTATAAGCTAGGGCCTTTATTGTAGATCGGACAGTATTTGCAGGTAACGATCAACCAACCACATTGGTTTTGGTCCATTTTCTTGATCCTCTATTACGAAAAATTATTAATACATAGGTATATTACATTAAAATTAGCCGTAAACTACACTTTTTTCTGTAATAGATTATTAATATAGTTAGCAGTGATCATACCGTTTTAGAAGGCAATATATGTAAATTACTTTTGAATGCAGTTCAATGTTCAATTTGTCATTAAACATTTACAGTCTCATTTATCTAATCAATAGTACGTACCGTTTTTCATACGTTTGTGTTGCTAAACAATTCATAAATATTGGTAATAGTTTAGTAAGAGCTTTTTAATAAAGTAGACACTGTGGATCATATTACTACCGCAATACAGAAAACGGTTTGTAATATACATGGTGTATTAAAAACATGGTGCTAGACCTCAAGAGGTTATAAGGGACGTTAAAACCTACTAGTTTTTCATACTATTTTTTTGAAATCCTTGCCCGCCGAGTTACATCCTCCTAAAAAGAGAAAGCCTAATTTAATTAAAAACTTTTTTAGCTCCTTGAGGTTTTTCGCCACTCATATTTTTTGTGTCCAAAAATAAAATACCGCCATGGACACATTTTAGTAGCCTTATATTTCATATAATAATTATTAGTAATTTATAACATAACCAACAACACAGATATTAATTATAAAAATGTCAAGTAAAGGTAATAATTTAGATTTCAGATTTGTTATAAAATAGCGTAGGCCTTGTAAATAATTGACAGTATGATGTTTTTAGAATAGCATTATCTTTGTGTAAAAAACAAATTAAAATTAGAGTAGGCTTGGCATTTCATGCAACTAAAACAAAACTGTAAACAAGACTATTGAGGGCAGCTTCTTCAAGAGGTTAGTTGTGTTTTTACTAAGCTCCCCAATAAATTATATTTATGTGCTATTAAAATACCCAAGTTTACCAAAAAGTTGTGTAGAGTATTTCAGAGTGATTCTACGGAGGGCCAGCCAGTTTTCTAAGTGCGTGTTTAAGTGTATAAGCGAGCAGCGTACGTGTGGTGCACCAGCGCCATATATTAAGGCCCCCCAGCTTCAGCGAAAGCGATAAAAAAGGTTATCGAGTTGCAGCAGACATCGAGCTGGAAACGAGAGCAGATTCGTGCCTTGCTAACAAGAGGCCACGAACGACGTACTCCACAGCATCGTTGTACGTTCAGCGAGGGGGCAGGTAGCCCGAGATCATCTAAAGGTCAGATTTCCCATCTAGAAGTGTAATTTTGTGATTGTGTCCGATTGGCGTCGGTTTTGAGCTTTACTTCCGGTGGTGGAGTCAGTAGAAGTGTTTTGTTTTGTGACGCGGTGTATTATTATTATTATTGCATAGCAACAGCGTTTATTGCGTAGACATCAACAATTTAAATAGAACACGGAGCTTGTTTACGTATTTTCGACACCAGGGAACCATCTTGGAATTAATGTCAGTCCCATTAGTTAGAGATACCGCGCTTGAAAATTCCCATTAGTGAAATCGCAGCATACAGAGTGCGTCCAAATAAATGTCTATTAGAACTTTAGATAACTATTAATAGCAAAGTAGCAGTTTAGTTTTGGATGTAACAACCTAACCATGTAAATAAAGCCATTTAATTAATTATAAAGTCGGAATTAAAATATTAGCCGGGCATTTTACAAAAGTTGAGAGATTGAGAGTCATATAATTAACCGAGGCAATTAATAGTACCACAATACATTATAATGCGCGGCACAGTTATTCAGGAAGGTGCCTTGTATAATAGTGCACTTTATTTTAATACAGAAAATCTTTGGCTTTTAGAAAAAAAAACTAAAAGAACTAAAAAAATTTTCAAATAAATCAGGCTTTCTACTGTAACGCTCCGTTTCAATTTCATTTCTGTAGCGCGTTAATGCATTTGTTACCTCATTTCGGATCATCTTATATCTAATGGCTGTAGCAAAAGTATTCAAGATTATCACAGCAAGTTGGCGTTAAAACAGCGGAAGGTCTGACAGAGTATTGATTGTTTCGAGAAAAACGCTCTCGCGAGTCTCGCGGATTTGAATTGCTGGGCTTAGCTGAAATCGTTTTAATTGTTTTCGTAAGGCTCATAAAGGCGCGTAGAAATGAGTATAGTCGTGTTAAATGCATTAACGCGCTTTTGAAACAAAGTTGAAATGGGGCGTTACACTACTACATATTTTTTATAATCGAATTCTTGTCCCACAACCCTTTTTCCCGTATTCAGTAAAATGACAAAAACCTCATTTTAACCCCCCTCTTTAGGAGTGTGTAGCTCAGAGGGAAGGGTTTAGAAGAAAACATTTATGTACTTGGGAAATTTGTAATTTACCTACAAATATACAAATAAGCATTCTTTAAACATGTAAATCATGTAAATAGGGTTATACGTATACTTAAAAAGTAGGTTTATCAAATTATGTTCTGCAAGGGGTTTCCACTGTCAATTGATTCTGAGCGACTTCCTTCAGGGATTCCCTCATGCAATGATTGTCAGTTTAGAAAAGTAGATGTGGTCATCACACAACTTTATACTTCTTAAAAAAAACTTTTGACAAATGTTAGAGTTAATTACGTAATATTATAACAGGTTGTAATAGTTATTTATGTATTAAGGGTATAATCAATAGATTACAGCACAAGGGTATGTTTAAAGCGCGACGCGAAGCGGGGAGCCTTAAATTTCCCGAGAGCTATAATCGTGATTAGGCACGTGGTACATAAGTTTTATTTTATTTTAGTTCTCAAAATGAACAAAATTCAAGGATTCGGTATTTTGGCTACAGACTACTGCGTCAGCGTTGTGCTGGCGCTGTGAAGTTTTGGTGTGATATGATTTCTATGCAGCTTATTGGTGTTGCTACACTATATAGTTGATACTTGTTAGACCGCGTAGTAACTTTATATGCTCTAGGGGGCCTAGGGCCATAAAAGCCATTTACGCCTGATTATGGTTCCCAAATGAAATAACAAATATTATTCCCATTATTTTTGTGAAAATCTAATTTTGCGACTTTCAAAAATTATACGTCTACAAACAACTTTTCAACAAAAGTTATAGACAATTACGTAATATAAAATAAAGTTTTAATACTATATTATATAATGAGGTGAAAAGCGTTTAATTATTGTTGCAAGATTGAGTAGGTAACCGAGACGTGAAGCGTCACAACCACTGTATTCTAAACAGAAATTTCCCCGAAAACGAAAAAAAACAACTTCCGTTTCCGGTTGAACCATTTTAACCAAAAATCACTAGGCTCTCTGAATTTATATTACAAACGATGGTAGAAATTTTCAGGCGGATCCGTTACACCGTCTGGGCTGTAGAGAGGACGCAGACAGACTGATATACTTGCAGACCCACAGACTGACAGACATCACTTCAAAAACCACCTTTTCTGAATCACAAGACAGGGAAACGGATATTTTCGCAAAAATCTATAGTTTGAAAAAAAATCACGATGTACTACTACTACTGAAATGATTGAAATTGTTATTAATGGAAGATTTGATACCACTTACAGCTTTACAACACTTTTTTGTCAATTTTGCCTAAAACCTGCGGGTGTTTTCAAGTGGATTTCACCCACCTGGGGAAAATCAACCCGTATCCGAATGTTGGGCCTTTAGCATACCATAAAAAACACCTGGAAGAGCTAGAACTACAATGTTACAGAAGGATGCTCAAGCTCCAGCTGGACGGAAAAGCATAAGCAGAAAGATCATATCAAGGTAATATAAAAAAAGAAGTCAATTTGTAGGGCATAAGTAATCAATGGCGTAAAATCAAAGGCGTACAACGAAATGAAAAAATTGGCTCTTGACGTATGTGGAGAACTGTGACAAACTAGTTGAAAGACCGAAAACAAGAGAGAAATATTCTTCCATGGCTCTTCTCCACTTTCCACACTTCTCTTCATCTCATTCCTTGTCTTTTTCATTTTCCCTTTTTTCGCTGTTCATGCTCTTCTTTCAAATAACACAGATAACGAATGTCATCTATTAACAGTCATCAAGTCATCATCGTTGAAATATGTATGTATTACATTAAGCTGATTTCAATTCGCATATCGGAACAATACTCGTCCAACATACAAATTTCGTATTATACGTGCTATATCATTCTGATTTGTAGGCAACCAAAATGCTCTTTATAAAACCATATATAGGGTGTCCCAAAAAGAATGGGACACCGATTAGTCATAGATTGCTCACGTCAAAATAAATCGATTAAACCTAATATACCTTAATACAAAATCCCTTCAGTAAGAAATTATAGGGCCTTGAAGTTCATTTTTTATTTTTTTGTTAATTTCCACAAATGTACGGATATCGATTTGATTTTTCTTTCTTTACATACTATTATGTACTACACTAATAGGAAAAAATCATAAACTAGATTTGACTGTAAGGGGCACTTTACTTATCTTTCAAAACTGTTTTTAGCTCTAACTTCGTTATCTGTACAACAAATTTAAATATTAGGTTTTTATATGAGAGAGAATTAAAATACACAAAAATAATGTACTCTTAGTTCATAAGCGTAAGAGCAACCGTTTACCTTAAATTTCCCATCAAAGGTTTTTGGTTGTCATTAAGACGTGCAATTATCAAGTAGTCATGATCGCAACAACAATGATCATCTAGTAAAAAGCAATGATAAATCAATTAACAACATTAGTGACATAAGAATTTGTTCTTGTATGTTTAAGAAAATGCCGCTACATAACGAATTCTCCACCTCACCTGTCACTTCAAATTATGCAAGAGCAAAATCAATTACAAATGCCCTATCGTTACATACTTGTCATTCAACAATATCAAATCGAAAGTACTCCCCTCTTTAAAGTTACCTCACTTTACTCTTTCATGTTTTTCTTCCAGTTTTTACTTAAATACCTGTATGCGTCACCTGTTCATGGACCTCGATACTCTCCTTTACCAAGCCAAACACACCCAGCAATCTCACAGAGATCTCTCAACGTCCAAACAAATCCTACGAACTCCACCAAACACCTGGATCCGCAAAGACCCCGGCCAAACACGATAAGGCACCTACCAACTTTTTCCAGCAGAACTGTCAGCAGCAAACGCCATCACGTCTTCCTACCAAAATGTCACTTCAATGACAAGCTTGTCGAATTAGAACTCCATTAGATGAAAACCTCCTATGCACCCCATAAAACGCTATCTGCTAACAATCTCGATGTAAACCACTTCCAGTAAAAACCATTCCATGTTATCCAATTCTTACGATGTAATGTAATTTGACAATAAACTGGTTCGGGATCCCATTCCAGAAATTTGCTTTTGTAGCTTATAACTGTATTAATTAGGCATTCTCACCACATTCATTTCCTTCCTTCTTATCGTCTTCACATTTTTAAATCTTTTAAAATTTACTTTTTATTTTCACTACGCCAATTTTAGTTAATTCACAACCCTTTTATATTCCAAACAGCTTATAACTTTTATAAAGGGTTTATTATCGTAATTTTAGCCGCATACAAATGTATTACATGTTTTTGTACCAAATTATTTTTACATACTGATAAATAATATTATCTCCTTAGTGACTTATATATTTTTAAAGTCCAACACTCTATAGAAACTATTATATTTATCTAACACCTACTATGTTGAATGATAATTCTCGAGTAAGTATTTGTCATTAATCCTCCACCTCATTTCAGATAATAATTAAATTATGTTCTAATCTTACTGTTTCTTATATAGCATCATTCAATTGAACTTTAAATTCCATTTCATTTCTTGACCAAATACATTTTAATAATTTCGATATCCTTCTCATACTTAAATTCATCTTTGTTATTTAATACTGTATTCTTTTTACCTTTTTAATCTGATATTAAACCCTTATACTAGACCATTACAAAATGTTTAACATACGCCAGGATTGCGTACGCATGCAAATTACTAATTGAGAACGCTCTTACGTCTATCAAAGAATTAAACGAATCCAAATTCAGTATCTATGCTTGAATAATATTATCTTTTTCTTAACTATTTCCATATAAAAATATAGTCCAATCAGGAACATCGTTTTGCTGAAATTAGAATTATCACGTCGTATATTTTTAAAGTTATCGTCTACCTTTTCCACGTTAAGTTTGTATTACATATATACCAACACATTAGAACTGCATTTCTAAAATTTGACACTTTAATTAGCGGTATTCACTGAACAGTTCCCAAGTATAGCCAATTCTAGCCAATAAAATAGCTTCTGCCGGCCACAACTTCCACTCCGCCAGCTCGACAGATAAACCTCTGTGCAGCTAATGGAATAATTGCAGTTTTTAATTGCTCCCATATGTAACCAGCAGACGCAATTATGACGAAGCCGATGGCGGAGCAGTTCCTGTTCATACCACAGACTGTGTATTTCAGCGGGCACGCAGATGACTGATAACCTGTAATGTATTAATTTCGATCTATGCAGATAGCAGTAATTGATCTGTACATGTTGTACACAACGCAATTACGAAATTTAAAAAAGATATCTCCATCGTAAAGATACTTGTTGTCAAACAAGCTGGCTGCTTGCCCATGGGTCATGCAGTTCACAAAATGTTGCTTATTACGACCCAGGCCTTTCGAAAGCTGTTTGTAATAATTGAAATAAAGAAGTCACCTAGTGTCGATAGGGATTAAATTAATTTAAACGGCATCGCCATTAATTAAAACAAAAATCCCAACGACTGATTACAATTCTTTAAATGGAACTTGGCGCCAGATATAATAAAATTATAAAATAAGTGATCTTATCAGTGGAGCAGAAATTATTTTATAGGCACAGTACTTCTTGCCCGCCAAGTATTTCAAGCCATGCTAATGGCTCTCCTGTGCTGCAATTTGATTATCAATAAAAATCAGCTGTCTCCTGCGGGCGCAGACTATCAATCGCTACATCCGTATGGTAATAAGCAGCGATTTTTTTTAAGGTCAAGATGTATCGAGAATTCACACCACTTCCTGACCGGAGCTGAGCTACTGGCGCCTGGGAGGTCATAGGTTTTAAACTGATTTGGTGCCTATACAAAAGAAATTTCCCTGCGCCTCCTTTTGTGCGTTTTTGGCACAGAAATGCGTTTGCGAAATGAATACCATCTGTTGCAGGACGATGCCCGTTTTGGCAGTCCACAACAGAAAATGTAATTTTTAATGTGGGAGTAGCCACCTACTTATTACATAAAGCCTTTTCCGTGACCCTTTACTCAGTGTATGTTGCAATTTCACCTAGAATTAAGATCAGATTACATTTTATATTTCGTTTTCCAATCAATCCTAGTTGTAAAAGGGGGACTGAATGAAAAACTCGCCATATGGTATGTGGCAATTCCGCAATGTATCAATAGACTATGCAAGGCCGGTAGTGTCAAGAGGATCGGTAATTAACCAATCAGTAAATGAACTACTCGCGATACTCATCAAAGAGGTAAAACAATCGCCATGATAATTTGTTGTTTGATACATCAGCCCATGAGTGTGGAAATATTAAGAAACAAAAACGCAAGAATAATAGAAAGCAGCAAAGAAGCTTTCAGATATTTTTCTTCCTCTTCCACTTTGTGTACGTCTCCCCTATTTTTCATTGACAAAAATTTCCTCTTGGTAGGGGTTCGAACGCTGATGATTTCCAGCTATCTACTCAACGTTTAGTAATCTTCAAGTTGTCTTCTTTTCTGGCTTCTAGTTTTTTCATATATTCAGTGATCAATCATGTGTCCCGTGAAGGGTTGCCAGCCGGGGCCTCCACAGGTGGCAGATTGGGGAAAGACTATTAGATAGTAGATATTGAGAAAATAAATATAGGGGTGGACACTAGGCTGAGGGTGGATCAGCTATTGGGGTACGACCCCTTTTTATTGCCTTTTTTTATTTTATCTATGGCCAATACATTCGAGCTTAGCTTCGTAGAACATGAGTCAAACTTGGTTCAGGGGTGTAGATTCATAAAATTGAGGAAAACTTGGTATGGCAAATAACTCGTTGTATGACAAATACTCTCAAATATTTCGGGCAAATGCACAATTTCCATCTGACGTATAGCTAACCTCTAAATTTGACTCAGTAAACACGATGATCTGCTAGTGCAAAAACAGCGTTAAATTGAATTTCAAAACACCAAAATGGCAAAGACGCGTCAGGTAAATATTAATACAGTGACGTAGCAACTGCTAAGCTCGTTTTGTTTCTAGTGTGACGTGGGAACAGACGCGCGATCGTTTTTTGTGTTATATCCGGCCAAAACTGAAAAATGCCGCGTCATTTCGCATTTCCAAGGGACGCTACTTAAATTTCTGGAAGCTGGACGGCTTTGGACCACTGGAATATGACTCTCCACTTCGTACACAGTCTAATCGCGATGAACCCCGCGAATTAGGCTTCCTGCGAAATTCTACCTTTATCGGAGACCTCTCGGACGCTGGATACGACCCAAAATGACGCCACGGAAATTATGGACTTGGGAATTGCTTGTTGGTTGGAATTTTTGCACGTACTGGTCTCTCAATGTCCTCCATACATGTAGCACGCACTATTTTTGCTGGGCAAAGCTGCTTGCATAAGGAAATGGGCCCCCGAAGTCACTCGCACTTGGACGAATTTTCCTGCTGACTAATATGCTTCACTCGGACCTCTGAACACCTGGCAAACTATACCCATAGATGCCCTGCACACTGTCTAATAACTTTAAACACAATTGGTATAACTAACAACTTTTTTATTTATAATTTTATATGATCAATTGAGGAGCTTAATCTCGTCGCAACACAAATTTTTCAGGCTTGTTTAGTTATTAATAAAAAAAGACAATCAGGTCACTTAGCAACTAGATTTTCAATTTTTATAGAGGAAATTAGGATTGATAACATGTTTAACCTTATGGACTACAGTTTTGATGTCATGTATTTGCCTAACTACTAAAATTTTTTTTATTGGAATAATTGTTACTACAATTGCTCTGCTTTTAGATCACTTTTGTTTATAATGCACTGATACACTTAGTGTTCCTTTAACGTCTCACTAATTGTCTTTCGATCGATGTCCTTCCATTTTCCATTGCTCTTTGCAATTATTATTTTGCTGGCACTGTTTCGTTTATCTTTCAACTAATTTACCTTTTGCTGGCTTATACAGTTTTAGTACATAACGCTCATATTCTTGCTGCACTTAACAAATCATTCTGTATTAGTTTCACATTATGTCTGACATAATAAGCTTAAATCCGTCAGTTACAAATTAAATTGCATGCGCCCTTCCCAACATTTATCATATCTGAAACTCTAAATGTAACCCTTCTAAAACCTGCTTTATTTCATGCTAACAATGATTCCTCAAATTATTACTATTGCTGCTCACATCAAGTGCACTTATTAATGTAAAGTATTGATTATCTTGCAATTGATGAAATATTTAATTCTGTGCTCATGTTGACCTTATTCATTTAGTTCATTAGGCAATCAGAATTTCTATGGGCAGTAAACGATTATAATATATATATGTCTAGTTCCTCATCACAATGAATAATAGGTACGTTCAAAGCGAAATATTCTGGAAGCCCAAATCCCCCAATCAGATCTCCAGAGAATAATACCATATAGTAAATACAAAAATGAGAACGTGGAACGCCACTAGCATGCAGTGGCGTATATAGCAATCTATTTAGAGGAAGGTCGTGTCAGAATTTGTGTCCGACCCTATTTTTTCAAATGCGACGCAAATGAAAATTGTTAAACTTTCAAGGTAAAATGGTATAAAATTAAAAGTTACAATTTCGACCTGAAAAATATTTACTTGAAAAGTAAGTTTCCTTAACATTTTGTTTCTGTTAAAAAAAAATAATTTATAACCAGAGTATCAACTGTTTTTGTGTTTTTTTTAATATACACGAAACACAAATTCTCAACAAAATGGTTGTACTAAAAAATGCAAATGTGGAAAATGTGCAACCATCTGGGAAAATTAATTAGTACGGTACAAATAAGGTATTATGTAATTGAAATGTTTCGGAGAAAGCGGGCCCCCTTAAGGAGTGGGGGTTCATCTCTGGGAGTTTTGAAAGATGTGATTTAGCGAAACAAGTTTATGACGATATACTTACAGTAAAGTCAACATTTATATACCATGCATCCGACCTGTAATGACCTACGCTGTTGAAACACGGGCAGACACGAAGATAATCAAAGACATCTTAATTATCTTTTGACCACAATATGTTTTCTTCTTTTTCACTTACAAAACATTGCTGCAGTAGACGTTGGAGGTTAACTTCATCAATGTGACAAATTATGTTTATATTGGTTTGTCCTATTCTATATCCCAGCATCATTCTAACGGCATTTATGATTTCGTTCATAATCAAGTTAAATAAAATTGGGCTAAGTGAATCTGCATCCCTTATCTATTGGTTTACAAGAATTGCCTATATATATAGTCATCTTCTATGTTGTTAGAAATGTTTGTTATCATGTTTATGACTGTAACTAGTACTTGCCTCCTTTTCATGATAGATATCACAGCATTTAGACTTATTCAGCCAAATGCATATGTCTACAGGACCTATAAATGCTTGTTTAGAATGTTCCATTGATTTTTCGCATATCTGACGTAGTATGAAAATTGCATCAATTATTCATTGATGGTAATATCCATTATTATCTTTCATAAACGTATCTTTGTTAGTTTATCAATCCGCTAGTATTACATGTCTGCGTGAACCTGTAAACATATAATCTCCTTTACCTTTCTCCGATACCCTACAATTCTCGAACAATAGAAGAATGAATCGATATCGACAACTTAAATATCTTGTGTCCAACAATGTCAATCTCTACTATAGACAAGCGTGAGAGTAATTAAGCAGTTGGAAGCGACCACGATGGCGTTTCAGAACATGGTTGTGAACGTGGAGAAGAAAATAAGTGAAGTGAAGATAAGTGATGAAGTTGTTATAGGAGAAGAAACAGTTTTTACGGAACAAATAGATATGAACGTCGTATCCTAAACACAACATTATTGTTCAACTACAGGAATCATGTCGTTTGGCGGAGGGTGAGTCTAGAAGATTCCCCGTGGGGCTCAATTGCATGGAATCCTCTTTCAAAAAGATAAGCTAAACGAGCCAATTGCAAGTCAAAGAATGAAATATCCAAACGACGAAACACATTGGAACCAAAACACATATACCCCAGCTCCTGTGATTTTACCTCCAGAGAAATCGGTCCATCATGTAGGAATATAGAAAACAAATTATACTTATTTCCTATGGTCCTATAAAAGAATAGCTGTAATACTGACATCTTCAATACTTAAGCTGATGTCCTAGAGGAAAGTGTTTCAACTATAGTATTAGTAGTAGTCGCATAAGAGGAAGATGGCTGATGGCAATTTCCCTGCAGTTACTCGATATAAGTTTTGTGAATGGCTATATTTTATATAAAGCCATGAAGAATTGAAACAGAGGTTACACGATAAGAAAAACCAATGAAATGACCGACACACTCACCATACAAAGGCAGCAATTAAAGTAACAAAAACAGAACCAAATAAAATACATAAACTGCGTCAAGAACCGAAATTGAACAAAACAATTGTTTAAAGAAAGAAGACACGCAGAATTGAGACCTGGAAAAATTCTATGCAGTCGAAGTGGAGAAACTAATCGAACCAAATAAGAGTTTGAAGATCTTAAGATATAATGGAAAACAACATATGCTATCCATAAAATACGAACGAGGACAGGAAATAAGAGACAGAACAAGAAAACAAGACCCACCCCACCTACAAAAGCAACACCTTTTACCTAATATCGAATCAGAAGAAATGCCACAAATTATTGAAGAAGTATATCACGCACTAAGAACACTGAAAAATAACAAAGCACCAGGAGAGGATATGATTTTGGCAGAAATGTTGAAAGGGGGACCGGAAACACTAAGAAAACTCTGTGATATCTGCACGATATGTCTCAAGGAATGAAAAATGCCAGATAAGTGGAACAAGGCCATGGTTGTTCTACTATTCAAAAAAGCGATAAGGCAACCTTGAGAACTATAGACTGATTAGTTTGCTCTCCCAAGTCTATAAATTACTTAATAAAAAATAATAACAATACATATGACTAAAAAGTTGGGCGAATATCAGCCCATTAAACAGCCGCGTTTAGAAGAAACTATGGCACGTGTGGACATGTTAACAATGGGAGGAATATTCTTGGAAAAGGCGACACAGCACAACCTCGACTTATAATTAGCTTTTGTGAATTTTCATGAGCCATTCAAAACTCAAAACAGCAAAGGTAAACCACAAATACAACCAGTTGCTGAAATATATAAGTAGAAATGCAACTTCTATTGTAGAAGTTCACGAAGACACTAAACCTACCTCCATAGAGCGAGGCGTGAGACAGGGCGACACTCTGTCACCGAATTTATTTACAGTCTTTAAATAAATGCATTGGGACAACAAGGGTATTCTAATAAACGGTAAAAGGTTTAAGATAATGTACAAAGAAAGACCCAATATAATAATAAACAGCGCCCAGCTAAAGAATGTGAGTGATTACGTATATCTTAGTCATGAAATAATGTTGAGAGAGAAAACGAGAAAACCAAACGTCCGAAGTAGATAGAAGAAAAAGACTATACCTTTTCAACTTCAAATTGGGACTAAACAACTTCAAAATGGGAATAAACAGTTTCAAAATGGGAATAAACAATTTCAATTGGAGAATAAACAATTTCAAAATGAAATAAACAACTTCTATTTGAGAATAAGTAACTTCAAATTGGGACTAATCGACTTCAAATTGGGAATAAACAATTTCAAATTGGAACGAATCAATTTCAAATTGGGACTAATCAATTTCAAATTAAGAAAAGCTTTTTGTTAACGGTAGTCGTTGGAAAATTACAATTACATGGTTGTGACAGAACAGAATTAATTATTGTTAGTTGTTGCTGGTGAGTTTTATTAAAAGGCCGCCGAAACGACTTTTTAAAAAACGTTTATTTTTATTTTACAATGAAATATAACATTGGAAGCACACAGCTAGCCGCCGGACAATTTCTTACATCTAGCTATGATACGAACACAATGGAACTTATCGACTGACTGGAGCTTAACTTAGAAGTGCAAGCTACTAGTATATATACTATGCCTAATCAGCTAAGATAAGCGTTATCTCTAAAAGGGAGCGTGAGACAGGAAGCCACGTGCGTTCAAGGTTGCAGACTTGCAATTCATATAAAGAAGCTATTTATCGTTCAAGGTTGCAAGCTTGCAGTTTTACACAGGAGACCATTGTCTATTCATAATATAACACGTCCGCCGATAAAATGTTCAATGGGTGGTATTCAAATATGCCTCCATTGAACTTACAAAGAGAAAAGAAAATTAAACTTATGCATTTACGTTAACCGGTTCAAAATCTTTATTTAAAAATCTAATAAGTTTAATCTTCATTGTGTTTTTATTATAATACAAATACAATATAAAAATTATTAACATAAGAATAGTACACAGACTAAATATAATTGCAGACACACTTAAATTATCAGATTTAATATAATTAACAGGTTTTAACAAATTTTCATATTTATTAAGTTTAATTCGGTCCTCAACCAATTTCTGGGTGTCAAGAGGTATCAAGTCAATCTTTGAAACATTTATGTGGTTTGATTCAGGAATTATTAAGCGGTCAATGTTTGAAATTTTTAAATTAACAATTTCATTTGAGGTTCTTTTTGCGGTGAATAACATGTGTTTTTGATTTATTGAAACAAGACAGTCTGAACTGAGGTGTAAGAGGTTAGTGCCAGATATTCCTTTTCTAAAATTCTGATTTTTACATTTGACGTCCAATATTGCTTCAGATGGGGAAGATATTAACCATGTCGCAGGATTTATTTGTGATATTTTGATTTCTGTTAAATTGAATAAATAAGGGATACATGTTTTATTTTTATTAAATGACAGAAGTTGTGTTTCGCACAATTTGTCGTTGGGGATTTCAAAGTAGTTATTTTGATTACAAAAGTAGGTGTCTAAAGTTATAAGTTTACAATGACTTATTTCAATGGGAATGCTGTTTTTAACGTTAAATAATAAAGTACTATAAGTAGGTATAATCATACGAAATTGATAATTTTGGATAAAAATCGGAAATGGTATTAATTGTATCATTTGATAATCGTTAGTTTTGGAAGTAAGAGGTATTTCGAATATAAATGTAATTCTGTTTTTAACTTGATAAACTTTTGTAATGATAATTGACTCGTATAAATGTAAATACTGTAACTCTGCAGGATATGGAATAGTTAAAGCTTTTTCTGATATGCTATTGAGATACGTCGAAATTTCATTTAGATTTTCAATTAAATCGTCATTATCAATTAATGACATATGCATCTGTTGATTTTGGGCAAAAGTTAATGCATTTTCTAGTTCCAAACAAGTGTTAATAAGTAGTTGCAAAAATTGAATTGCTTCTAGCAAGACTGTTTTTAAGGAGTATGTAGCGAGATTTTTGCCTAATTCCTCATTTTGTAAAATTATTTTATTTATATTTCTGTCTAATAATTCTTGACTCTTTGCTATATCATTGATTACTGAGATGGTATCATTTAAAATTTTAGTTTGTTCTAATATAACGTCATTTTGAATTTTATTGCTTTCTTGCAATTTAGTAATCATAGATTCATATCTGACTCCATCGTTGGCGTCGAGGTTTCCAGTTAAAAATTTGAAAGCGGATCCAAGTCCATCGAAAAGTCCTCTTTTATTAATTTTGTGTTTAACATCAGGAAATAATTGACTTAAGAGTTTATCTGTTTTTTCAAGATATTGTTTTAATATTATGAGTAAATTGTTATGATTGATAATAACATCATCAATCCTTTTAAATTTTGTATATTCAATAACGTAACTTTTATTTTCAAGTAACGGTATTATTTTCATTAAATTAGTTCTAAGTGTGTCATAATTAACAAATATAGGGGTATAGTCTACATTTCTAATAAGCGTCCATTCGCTTTGTTTAAGCACTACGTTTCCTAAGTTTAGAGGATATAATCCAGGATTATCTTTTAAATTTTTAATAATAATATCGCTCTGTATAACTAGTGATTGAGTCAGCAGGGTACAGGCGATGAAGAGTGTAGTAATCCTGAAAAAGAGAAAGCAATAGTTCCTTTTAGTCAGGGTGTTTTATATTTCCATATTTTTAAAAAAATTAGATTTAATTTTGAATTTCAATTTTACTTCTGAAATTAGTTCTAACAAATATTTTTTCATTTAATTGGAATGTTTGATTTTTCCGAATTGGTTTTAATTTTAAATTTTATCTTTACTTCTGAAATTTATTTTAAATAATACTTCTTCGTTTAATTGAAATGTTTGATCTTTCTGAATGGGTTTTAATTTTAAATTTAATCTTTACTTCTGAGATTTGTTTTAATAAATACTTTTTCGTTTAATTGAAATGTTTGACTTTTCTGAATTTGAATTTAATTTTAAATGGTTGTAAAGGTTTTTCTTTGTTTTCCTTTAGCAATATCAATTATAAAGGTATGTTGCTGTGAACATCTTAGTTTTAACGCGAGAAATATTGTGATTATTAAAATTGTAAATACTAGATTAATACAAGCTTAGGTCTTGTTTGTTTGTTAAGTATAATTTTTATTTGAGTTTTTTCTGATTTAAATGATTTTAGTCTTAAGTTTTTTCTTAAGATGTTATTTTTTTAAAATACTTTTGATATTTGAAGTTACTGATTTATTTATTAGAATTTATTTGTAATACTTAAAGTTTTTCAAAAATTCAAGGGTGTGAACAATCTTATTTTTTTCTTTAAACACACGGTTAAAAATTTAGTTATTTTGGCAAAATTTTTGATAAATGTTCTTTAGTAGACTATTTGGTTAAAAATTATTTTATTTAGATTTTTAAGTGCTGGGAAATTTTGATTATTGAATTTTTAGATGAATCTGATTTTATTCCTTCTAAAGTAGTAGGTAGCTATATAATCTAAATATTTTACAAATTTATGTTTGAATTACTAAATATTATGAGTTGATTTTTATTGTCAGTTTCGTAACGGATGAAGGTACTTCGGGAGAGTAAAATACATCTCTGTATTGAAAACATAAATTAGTCAAAAGAGTTTATTCATCTTCGTTTAAATGGTCTAATCTCAAAATTTTTTTTTTTAATTGTTATTTAAAATAATTATCTAAAATACTTTTAATGTTTGGAGTTTTTATATTAAAGTTGTTAAAAAATTGTTATTTAAATTAATTATCTAAAATACTTTTAATGTTTGGAGTTTTTATATTAAAGTTGTTAAATCTGATAGACTGATTTTTGTTGAGCTCATAATTTTTATTTTTATAAGATTAAGGATTATAAATATTAATTTCTTGTATTTCATTTAAAGTATTAATTACGCTTGTTTTAAATTGATTATTGTATGGTTTCAATTGCTGAAGGCTTAGTCATGCCTTTTTCATTAAATTTTAATTTTGGAGTTATTTTAGTTTCTTTTTTTTTATGCTGATAAATTTTACGGGTTATAATAAAATGGTATCGTAGCTCTTTCTGTCTGAATATGCATCCATTTATAATCTATTCGTGCGGATAATTTTGAAAATAAGTCGGATCCAATAAGTCCTATATAGTCTGGGTTAAAATTATATAAATAACATGTATGTGTTCCGTTTTCATAAAAAAGACTGGGGATTGGTAAATCTGCAATTAAGTTATGTTGAGAAATTCCATGAGATGTAATTATCTCGAATTCTGTTTCATAAATATAATTTGGAAAATGTTGTTGTACAAATTCTGGAGAAATTATTGTTTGTGAGCTACCTGTATCAATTAAAAGTTTATCGCCAGTGGCGGGAATTATAATATAAGGAAGATCTGATTTTGAATTTATATTAAAAGTTAAAATATGCTTTTCCGAGGCTCTTAATGAAAATTTACTGTATCGTTTGGATCTGGAAATTCATAATAATCTGATGTAATGTCCAAGTCTTGGGGTTCATTTTGAAAATATAGGTTTGATTGGTTGTATTCTGGATTTTCTTGAGAATTTTTGAATAAATTTTCAGTGAAGTTTTTATTTTCTTCAGGGGAGTTTTCGAATAAATTTTCTGTTAGATTTTCTTGTTGAACATTATTGTGATAAAATAGTTGATTAAAATTTCTATTAACGTTTTGAGAACTTGCTCGATATTTATTAGGGAAATTTGATTGTTGAGTAGCTGGTCTTTTTATAGTGCTAAAGTCCATAGGTTCTGGTTTATTTGTTGGTGAAAAATTTGGTTTAGGTGCAAATGCATTAAAGCTTGAATTTTGAGTTATTCTGGAATTATTAGGATTGTTAAAATTCGTTGGACTTTTAAAATAGTTGGGATTTTGATTAAAATTACTTTTAGGATTTTGGTTAAAATTACTTCTAGGATTTTGGTTAAAATTACTTCGATTTTGTTGGAATGGTCTTTGCATAAAATTTGGGTTATTAAATTTAGGTTCATATGAATTTCGTGTTTGAATATTGGAAGTTAAATTTGGTTGGTTTAATTTTTGACTTTGAAAATTATTTTGATTTTGAGAATATCTGATATCAATTTCTTCTTTTACTATGCTTAAGGCTTGTTCTAGTGAAGTTGGGTTTCTACTTCTTACGAAGCTTCCTAAATTTTCATTTAGTCCACTTGTAAAAGTGCGAAGTGCTAAATCTTTGTTAGCCTTTAATTTATAAGTGATAATGTCTTTTGATTCTTGACTCAGAGAAACTTTTGAATTATAAATAGCTAAATGAGTTCTAACTTTATTGAAAAGTTCTATGGGAGAGTCTTTATTCTGTTTTAATTTAGTTAAATCAATTAAAAGATTCAATTCTGACCTTTGGTCGCCAAAATTTTCAATTAAGACATTTTTTAAGTCTTTCCAAGTATCATACTCGTAACCTGTGATTACTTCTAACGCTTGACCTTTTAATTTATTCCTTATCGAATTTAAAATTACTTGGTTGATATAATCGTTTAAATTTTCTGTACAAAATTTAGTTGCAATGATTTCTGCGGATCTGATAAATTCCGAAAGAGTGGCTTGATTACCATCATATGTGGGAATTTCATTTAGTAAAGCTACATTAAAATGTGAGGGAAACAATGATGCGTTTTGTTCAACCATATTTGGGTTGCTAATGTTGTTACAATTATTTAAAAATAAAATTCTAGGGATAGAATTCCTTGGTGAGCGTGATCTATCTCGTGACATAAAATTTTTACAATTGTTTCAAAATATAATTATAAGTGTTTTACCTAATGATTCAAGATTTCCTTTAACATAAAAATTTTGTTGACAAAAATTAATTTTACTTTATTTATTTCACTTGATTTTTAATTTTGTTTTATGTTAGTAAACAATTTACTGACTAGGGGGTTTTTCTAATACCTTGTTAGGAATCTTACATTTAACAGGTGTGCGTAGGGTACTTATAATATAAATAATTAAAACTATGTTAATATAATTTTTAAAACTTTATATTAGTTAACTTTGTTGTTTTAGGCGAACGCTTTAATAATTATCACTTTTGAAAATTATATTACGTTACTTTGTTGCCTTTGAAATTTTTACTTTGTTGTTTAGGCGAACGCTTTAATAATTATTACATTTGAAAATTATATTACGTTACTTTGTTGCCTTTGAAATTAATTATTTTGCTTTTTCTTTAAAACTTAAAAATTATTACTTAGGCGAACGCTTTAATAGTCGTTACTTTGTTGCCTTTAAAATATACCTTTGCTTTTTCTCTAAAGCTTGAAAATTATTATTTTTAAAATATACCTTTGCTTTTTCTCTAAAGCTTTGAAAATTATTATAAAAATATACCTTTGCTTTTTCTCTAAAGCTTGAAAATTATTATAAAAATATGCACTTACATTGTGCGTTAAAATTGACGAACGGCGTGCGATCAAGCTACGTCCTGTTGTCTTCAAAAAGGATGCGTCGATCCTATTGATGTCGGCTGGCCTGCACAGAGGTCCTGAAGTCCGACTTGGATAGTCCAGCTTTGCGCTAGAGCGTTATCCAAAAGTTGTCCTGGGGTCGTCGTTGTTGACGTTGCCAATACCAGAGACTGATCCCAATGATCAAGAGTGGTCCCAATGACCAGATGGTTCCAATAACCACGGAGGAGCAGGAGCTGGGTCGACGGGCGCTTCTCACGATCGGGCGATGTTTGTCCCTGTTGGAGATGTCCGAAGATCCGCTGGGTGGTAGGTGTCGATTTGCGGCAAAGAGCTGAACCTCAAGGAAAGTTGCTGGTCGACTCGATGTTTGTAGTTTTCCAGGTTTTCCTCCACAAATCCGAACGACTGCGCCAGTTTTATTAAAAGGCCGCCGAAACGACTTTTTAAAAAACGTTTTGTTTTTATTTTACAATGAAATATAACATTGGAAGCACACAGCTAGCCGCCGGACAATTTCTTACATCTAGCTATGATACGAACACAATGGAACTTATCGACTGACTGGAGCTTAACTTAGAAGTGCAAGCTACTAGTATATATACTATGCCTAATCAGCTAAGATAAGCGTTATCTCTAAAAGGGAGCGTGAGACAGGAAGCCACGTGCGTTCAAGGTTGCAGACTTGCAATTCATATAAAGAAGCTATTTATCGTTCAAGGTTGCAAGCTTGCAGTTTTACACAGGAGACCATTGTCTATTCATAATATAACAGGTGCTCATTAACGTAATAATATAAAAAATACCGTATATTAGAAAAGTGGATGCTGACAATGTAAAGAGGCACATTTGCACGTTATACAATAATAATGGAGACTGGAGAACTCTTGCAGATCCATTGAATGTCAAGAAATCGACCGCCTATCGATGGGTGAAACACCAACATATAGAGAGACTGGAATTTGCTTCTTCACCCTCTTGTTGGTTTTTCACCCATCGATAGGCGGTCGATTTCTTGACATTCAATGTATTTGCAAACGCTTTCCAGTCTCTATTATTATTGTATAACGCGCGAATCCGCTTCTTTACATTGTCAGTATCCACTTTCTCAATGTACGGCATCATTTTTTATATTATTAGATTAATAAGCACCAGCAACAACTAACAATAATTAATTGTGTCCTGTCACAACCATGAAATGGTCATTTTCTAAAGACTACTGTTAACAAAAAGCTTTTCTCAATTTGAAATTGATTAGTCCTAATTTGAAATTGTTTATTCCCAATTTGAAGTTGATTAGTCCCAATTTGAAGTTGTTTAGTCCCAATTTGAAGTTGTTTATTCTCAAATTGAAATTGTTTATTTCATTTTGAAATTATTTATTCCCATTTTGTAGTTGTTTAGTCCCAATTTGAAGTTGAAAAGGTATAGATTGCATTTGGTAAACGATGTAAGACACTAAAAAACAAAAACCATCCCATGCATTTGAGAACTTACTTATGTCGCTCAGATCTGCACTCTCACGAAGCATGCCATGAACCAACTAAGAATAACACAACGTGCTATGGAACGACAAATGCTTGGCATATCGCTGGGAGACATTCCGCCAGATATTCTGATGGGGAACATATTTGGGGAAGAGATCTAGGGGGCGCCCACCCATGCGTTGGATTGACGATCTTAAAAGAATTGCGGGATATGCATGGATGAGAGAAGAGCAGAACCACGAGAACTGGAGAAAAATAAGGGAGACCATGTCCAGACATAGACCAAAGATGGCTGAAAGATTAAAGATGAAGAGTAGCGAAATAACTCAAACCCTCCTCACCTATTTCCCTTAAGGCTGTCGTCTTTTGGCCATTCTTGCGATAGTTTCGCACAGTAAGACATTCTGCTAATCATTTCGAATCGTGCAAGTGAAATCGATTTATTATCATCATTCTACTAAGTGCCCTTTTATACAGTCTTCACTTATTTTATGTTTATTTGTTATATAATTATAACCACGTCTCAGTACAAGAATGGAAAATCATAGGTTGCCATTGGAAATTAGGTTGGGGAATCAACATGTGCTACGAGGAAAACCAAGAAGCATGAGAGGAAACTTAGAAAATTGGGAAGAGAGACTACCATAAGGAAAGTTTGTTATCTTTGCCCAAAAACACAGTAGGTACACTTGTCTCACTAGCAAAAACATTGGTTGTCTGGAGTGTATCTACTCAGAACAATATGTAAGCAGTGCCGAAAAAATTTACAGGCTTTAAAATTATCGAATATTTTTTGCTGATCTAAAATGTCATAAAATTATACAAAAAGCGATTTTGATTGAAATGTTTGGCTGTTTTCATATATTATTTTGGTATTCAATGAAGTGTACTGATCTCTTTTTCTCCCGTTTGTTGCTTTAAACATGGCTCAGTTGATTATAAATGTATTAAAAATATCCCATCGCTATTTTCAGTGGAATATTTTAGTAAATTGTTTTGTAACTAATACAGTAAACAGTAATAAAACAGTATTTGAAACAAAGTAGGCCTTGAACTACATAATATCTCTTAATATTTGATTACTAAACTTGAAACTGACAGTTACTACTGTGCCGAAGCAATTTTACTGAAGAACCTGCAAAAACAATTGAAAAATGTGGATAACACTTTTGGTCATTTAGTGATTAAAAGCTTCCATTAACCAACGTCGCTTTAAACTACCATGGCAACGAAGTTATACTGTTAAACTTGCTGAAACAATTGGAAACCTGAATATCTTTTAGTTTATCAGTGAACTATACATAATAGCAATATTTTAAACGTGAAGAAGAAGAAACCATATTCAGCAATCACCTAACACTATAGGATTTAGTGTAACTTTCATATTTCTTTTGTTTTTACAAAAGAAAAGCGTCATATTCTTTTATTTTAGCTTTGTTAAACTATCACTTTAGGATATTGTAAGAATTACAATCATATACTATCTACGGGTAGATGAAATTTAAGGGAGAATTATATTATAAAATTAAACCCACTTTGTTCTTTCATAGCCATACTAGATGAGATTAATTTTTGATCATACTTTAGTTTGGGACCATATTATGCAACTAATAGCATCTCAACAGCAAATATTAGCATTTCAGTTGTTTTTGGCTGTAGAATCCCATTGTGATTTTGTGATGTAATTATCAGTTGTTTTTTTTGCTTCAATTGTTACGCATTTATACCGGGGGACTATAAATGATTGTGATTTTTTTCTTAGGTTGGCACTGTTTATGTTGGTGGCACTGTAAGTATATGTCAAATTCGAGGTTAGCAGGTTAGGTTTTGCGTCAGTTTTGACACAGAATGACGCAAAACCTAACCTGTGAACATTGGATTTGACATAGACTTACAGTGCCACCAACATAAACAGTGCCAACCTAAGAAAAAAATCACAATTATTTATAGTCACCGTCACCCGATATAAATAAAGTTGATTTAAATGCATAGTTGAATACTGATGACAAATATACAAAAAAAGAGGCTCAGGCAATAACGGTCATTTTATGGTTAATATTCCTACATTTACAGCTGATCTTTGAAAAAAATATATAGAGTGAATGCATATAACAATTTTAAATAAATTTGACGTTTGTCATTTTCGACTAATCGCGTCCCTCGTTGCCTACACAGCAATAGCTAATCGTCCAATAATTTTCCAACGCTAATTTGGCAATGTCTGGTAGTCGGTGGGACAGATTGTATACAGCAATGTTCAGTCCTGTATATAGGGTGAGTTCAAAGAGAAATTACCTAAGGGTTGGCCATGAAAGATAAAATTAATGTCAACAGCAAGCTTTAGAATTCATTATCTGTCATCAGTCATCACTGTGGTTGTTATTGTAAGTTTATATAAATACGTTGATATCGTGATTGAAAATTCTAAAGCTCCAAAGCTTGCTGTTGACATTAGTTTTATTTTCCATGGCCTACCCTAATGTAAAAGTCTGCATACCTTACAAAGATACACCATTTTCAACATCTCTTTAAATTCCAATTTCTACAAGTAGTTAAATAAGTTATAAAATACACCACAGACTTGCTACTTAGTCTATATTTAAGCTCTACGTCATTTGAAATAAATGAAAACACATGTAAGTACTACGACTACATCATAGTAACTGCTCCTTACAACACCCACACTTTTTAAATTGTTTTACCTATTAAAGAACTACCCAACTAAAAATAGTACGAAAGTCCATACAATACAGTTAAAATGGAAAACAGTTTTAGGGTCAACGAATTTCCTCGTTCTTTCAAACGGTCTGCTCCCGAACGACATTCGCCAGATACAGACTCCGACCTTGTCGCAAGTCGCAGATTTGGGGTCGTTTAACTGCACACTCGCCGATGCTTTCAAACTAATCCACTATTCTAACAGGAAGTAAACAACAATCCTGCAGGTTGCGAGGTTTTTATCGGATGCGAATGTCAACAAATGCGTTTTTATCAACAAAACACATGGCAAAATCCATGTGACAGCGCCTACTTAGCTGTCAAAACAGCGTCAATCGGAAAAATAAAACAAATGAACGAGCTAGGGCTGCTTTGCAGCCCCGAGAGCGTTCGCAAGGGTGATTTGGTAAATTTGTTGCTCTGTCCAGCACCGTCCCTGTTTCATTGAGATTTCTGTGACGCATTCCGAGAATAACAAGGCCAATCAACCTAACCCCATAAACTGCGATCGACTTACATGTTTGTACGTAGCTCGCTGCGGACGCCAGGTTCGTCAGTATTACACTTTTCACCCCCGATTCCCGGGAATCGGCCATTTTACCGCACTAGGTTACATCCACTGCTCCGAAATCTTTACACAAACACAAGCAACCAGTTCTTGGAAATCTTATGCACCACAATGGCGAAGAATGCATACTACCGCCCTCTCTTGTCGCAGCGGCGAGTTATAATACGTACTACTTTTTGGACGCAAGGATTCCGGAAATGCATCATTGATTGATAAGTAATCTAATTTTCGCATGCAAAATGTAAAACTATACCGAGCTCGTTTCCGGGTTAAATAATTTCTTGGCAATTTTAAAAGGGATCATTACCATTTAAGAATTTGTTAAATACCCAATAAACCGTAAGCTGCTGCTATTAATTTCTTGATTAACGTAATTATCAATTACTAGT
The DNA here is from genome assembly GCA_940337035.1 of Agriotes lineatus. Classification (NCBI taxonomy): domain Eukaryota; kingdom Metazoa; phylum Arthropoda; class Insecta; order Coleoptera; family Elateridae; genus Agriotes; species Agriotes lineatus. Next base: position 88,263,811 of record OW679200.1, on the reverse strand, counting down.
AGGTATCAATTTGCTAATACTTTATACAAATACTCGTGCCGCAATTTTGTATATAATCACTGAGTTTAATGAATAATTTAAGAAGAAACAGGAACTAAACAGACGCCACAGCAGTATTGGCGTCTACGATCAACTAACTAGCAAAAAATGTTAGTTGGATATCATTTGCTATCAAACCTGTAGCCAGAAACAATTTTTTTTTTAATTAAAAACAAATAAAACCTTTATATGGGAAGACCAAAAGCCCGCCCCCCTCTAACTTTTGAATGCGTCAAAATATTTTAGTCAAAATTTATGGCAAAGAACTACACCAATTTTAGATGTTTTAAAGCTGTTTGAGGCTAATAAAGCCGGGGCTCAGTAGAATATCCTTTTATAATTTCAGAAAAATTTGATAAATATTTTTTAAATGCAAAGGGGGTCATGTGGGTTATTTTCCGAAATTATAGGTAACATTTTACCAAGGCCGTCCATATTGTTCCAGGCCATGACATGGCTCTGTTGCCGGATTGTGTGCCAGGCCATTTCAAAACACACTAAGTTTTGTTTGTTTGAAATATATTTGACATTAAAAACTATTTTGCCAAGACAGGTCATGTAAGTTCCAAAAATGCCTTTGAAGTTTTATGTACCAAGCTGCAAGTCAACTTACACTTCATCAGGTGCTCCATATGTTAGCGTGTTCAAGTTTCCATCTAGTGGAACGGTGGCACAAAAATAGAAAGACATTTTGCATTTAGAGAACTGGCAGATTGGAAAGGCTGGTGTTGTGTGTGAAAAGCACTTTAAAAGAGAAGATATAAAAGGTAATAAAATAATGAGACTTGTTCTGACTGTAATATCATTAGCTTCCAGGCAAGTTAATTTGAAGAAATTACTGTTTTAGATAAAGTCAAAATTAGTAACGATTTACTTGCAATGGAGAATTGTTTTTAAATCAAATATTACGGTGAAGTGACGCACTGCGATGTAACTAGCAGTGATTTTATAGATTTTTTTTCCATTGGAATGCATCACAATGACAGGGATAGTGAACTGACAGATTGTTTATTTAGTGACCAAAACTAGTAATTTTTTATTAAAGGTTGGTAAAGCTATGTTGCCAGATTGTGGTAGGCCATTCCAAAGGTCACTTTATAGGCCCGGTGTCATGGCCTGGAACAATATAGACCGCCTTGATTCTACTCAATGAGACCTTTCAAATGAAGTGTCACATAATACCCTTTCTAGTTAAAGAAAATACTTAATATTCAACAATATTCATATACGATACAATATACCGCGAGTGGTCGACGAACTACCGACATTTTTATTTCAAAGTACCTTTATGAGTGTTTATTGCTTCGATATCAATTAGTCTAGTGCATCAGCACGAAAAACCAGTTTCGAAGCAGTAAACACCAATAAACACTTTTGATAAAAATGTATGCAATTCGTCAGCCACAAATGGTATTTAAAGGATTATTTTTTTCGTAGCGATCTCAACCAATCAGAAGGCTGGATTTAGTTATCTTGTATAATTTCGATTATACAAAATCGATTATACTAGAGGAACTTCACTAGGCAACGCAATACATAACTTTTGTCAAATTGATGTTGTTTTCATAGATTACTTTCAGCTAGGTTAATTAATACAAACAAATCGAGCTGCCAATAAAATATTTATTGGATTCTAATATTAAAATTTACTCAAAAAATAATCAAATCAAATACAATGCGTACTTCGAACAGGTTATACGTCTCAAATTTCCCGCACAATAACAAATAGAGTCAGTTTGACAGAAAAATCCTCCCGCTGACGCGGTCGGACTACTTAACCTGTCAAACTGACACTCTTTTATTATTGTGCAACAAGTTATCGACATATAACCCGATTTAGTAGTAATTAATAAATTATGGCATAACCTCCTTGATTAGGTTAGGTTAGTTTAACAGCGTAATCGAGGATGTCGTGAATTATATTTCATTTAAATCAAGTTGCAGGCTATATAGTTGTTTCGATAGTAGTTTAAAGAAGGCTTATTTTATCAAACAAATAAAATGCACATGAAAGTTTATGTAAATTTGAGATTTTACAGGAAGTAAAATAGAATTCACAGGAAGAGGAAAAAATTGTCGTTAACGTTCCCCTAGTGAAATTGTTTCACAATATGACTCTGATTCGTGAAAATAACAAAAAATAATAATTATTATTATTATTATTATAATCGATACTTAGGGAATTAGGGAATTGCTTCAAATAATAAATTAATTATCATTGGTTAATAGTAAACATGGATAGGGTGAGTTGAATAGTAATAAAACTTTTCTGAAATTGTGAATATGTACTCTACTTAACCAGACCTTTCAAATTGGGTGCAGCATTACCCTTTTCCATTTAAAAAATATATTCAATATGGCGCCGAGCGGCTATTTTGAATTTTTCATTGACTACAAATGGCTTAAAAACGTCTAAAACTGGTGTAGTTTATCGCTCTCTGACGAAATCAAAAGGGAGGATAACTTTTGGTCCTGACTGTATATTTATTAGAAAAATTAAAAAACAAAAAACAACATAAATATTTTAATTGTATTATTATACATATAGAACTAACACTACCAGATTACCTATTGATGGGGATTGGGTTGGGACTACCGTCCCACGGTGATCGCCGTTTTGAAACTTGGAGAATTTCAGTACAAGTTAATATTGCGCAAAATAGAACAATAAACTGAAAAAAGTATTGACTACTTGTTAGGTACGTAGTTTAGAAGTTGTTTTGGGGTTAATTAATTAGTTAAAACAGGACTATGAACAATTTCCTGTATTTCATTCTACTTTGAGAGCTTCTTCGGGATAAGATTGAAGATAATATACTGGTTGAAGAACATATAATTAGTTGTTACACATTAGTTAGTTATTTGATAATTGAGACTAAGCGTCATCGATTAATATTTTTTCTATAAGAAGCTCTCAAAGTAGACCAAATATTGAGGTTTGAATAAATACGATTGTTCATAGTTCCGGGTCAGATAGTATAAACAGATGTAAAATGCGCGCACATCGCCCACTTCCATTTGTGATTTGGACACGAGTACATCGTTGCCTTTTTACTATGAAAGTTCTTCGTAGCTACCGATGATGACAACGTGGCTGTCAAAATACAAATTTAGCAATTGTTAAATATTTGTGTGGTGAGGGGTTTTAATGAATTTGTGACATAGTTCAGTTGACTAATTCACTTAAAAAATCATACGAGGGAAGTAATACTAAACTACGAAGAATAAAATGTTGTAATAAGGTCCTAATGTTGGAAATTCTCCAGGGTGTGCTCAAATTATGTTTCCAGGTGCCAGGCACCCCCTGACACCCCCCTAGCTACAGGCCTGTTTGCTCGTTATTTACTAGTGACTGCTAATGTTAACATATTAACTTACCGAATACAATCTTAAAACATTTCTCCCTTGCCGTACCCACCTATTTACAGTATAATAATAATAAAAACGCTTATAAAATATATGATATGTTTTTCTGACTTTTCCACTGTCTAGGGTGTAAATCACACAACGTTTCGGGAGTTTTGCTCTGCTCCCTAAATATAAATTCAAAGAAGTAATCCTTTCAATCGGTAGATCGGTCGTTCTGAATACATCATGTGCCGAATAAAGCAGAGCTTGGTATACACCCGTTATGTTTATTGATAACCCAGTTGCAGAGGCCCGTAGGACAGAGGCGAATAAACTACCTGTCTATCCCAGAAAGGAATTTCAGTGGCGGGGGTAACGTTATGTTTTTATTAATTCGAAAAATCGCGAATTTGAATGATTTTAACGAACTTTTGTAGGTTATGTTGACGTTTTCTATCACCCATCTGTCATCCCGCCAACTGCAAAAAATCATAAAACAATGGATTATTTCACTGCCGATTTCTCGTATTTTAATGACGATATCGATGTTCTTTGCTGTCGATTAAAAAAAATTGTAGTTTTTTCTACGACCGAGTCAAAATGACAACTTTTTGCACAGTTTCTAGTGTTAAAAGTGACTTTTGTAGCACTCTTAATATTAGCGCCCGAATTCGGTATTTTTAGCACGTTGCCATTGGTGGCGTGTTTTAATACTATATTAAAACAAGCTTTGCCGTAAGTTTGAATGTCAACATAACCTAGAATATCTAACACAATGTGACGGAAAAAAGTGTCAACGAACTAGCGACGTTAAAAAGCACTCCACTTTGCGTCGTTCTTTTAAACTCGTCGCACGTGCTTTACAATATACACTAGTATCATAATATACTATTGTATACCAAGGTCCTAAAGTTTAACTTTTTATCACAAATGTAGATTTAGTTGCCGAGGCCCATAGCACCAAGGCAAATAAACCACATGAGGGATAAAAAGGAACTTCAGTGCCGAGGGGCACATTAGGTTTTTTTTAAATTGAGAAATCGTCAAATTACAACATTTTAACCAACTTTTGTAGGTTATGTTGACGTCGCTTGACGTTTACTGTCGCCCTGCCACCTTGTAAGGACATTTTGAGATTGCATGAACGTCCGGCTAATTAGCGTTATTTCCTAAATTACTACCACACATGTATATAAGTGTCTTGAGTTTTATGCAGGTATTTAGTAGCTTTCTAGAGCACTAATCTGTGGTATCGCTCCAGCCGCGCACGTGTTTATTTATCGCTCCGCCGCAGACGTGAATTTGTTGAAGAAGTGCTTGCGTCCTGAGCCAGAATTGAGATAGTTGCCGTGTGTCTGAGAGAGCAAATCGGAGGTTTTGCCCTCACCACTTTTCAATGCGGCCGTCTTGGCGCGGTTTTTCAGAGAGAATCGACCCGGCGTTGCAAGAAGCAACAGGTTGTGGTGAGCTAGTTTTTTTCGGCCCCACGTGGCCAAGGGGCCACGCGAGGTATGCGTTTGTTCAGTGTGTGTCAATTATCGCCGAACGGTTCATTCTTTGAGTATGCGTGAGTACCGCAGTTTAGTTATGATTTGAACTCCCGTGGCTTCAACGCAAGTTTTGTGTCCCGCCTTGTTTTTGTTGTAATCGTTATTGTAAGCCTTTTGATTTTTCGTTTACCGTCGGGGCGGCACCCCCCTATATTATGCCCCTTGGACGGATTCTTTGTGAAAACTCGTTAGCAACTTGCCATGTTCCGAGAGGCCGTCGCTTGTTGTTCTGCCATTCCGTGCGAACTTGGCATTTCGCTCGTATGAAAGGATTGGTTGGTGCAGTCATCCCTCTGTTTGGTGTTTTTTTCAGTGTCTGGGAACAGCAGCTGATTGCAGTAGCATGGAACATCAATTTGCCGCAAGTGTACAGAGTGATTCGAAGAAGTATCGGACAGTTGGCGTAACGCTGCAGTCGTTTAACTTTTATTGTGTGCCTTTTTGCATTTGTCAAACCATTATAGTTGTTTACCTGTTATTACAATTAATTTACCGTTGGTTTTCATGGTTCTGTTTGACTTTATGTAGTAGCATTTGTAATGTGTCACATACTGCAACTTGTTTAGTTGAATACTGCCTTTTATTACCGCTACTTGATTCAGTATTTCGATAGTTTGATGTTCATATTGCAACGCTACCTGGTATATTTATTTAACATAAACGTTACTTAATTTTGCCCTTATGAATGGTAGCTTCTGTATGGGTATAGGTTCGGTTTACTTATACCTTGACTGATGTAAAGAACATGAGATAACATAAATTACATTTATTCAAGCCTATATACATATCAAAGCTTAAGTGTACAAATAAATCAACTTAAAAATTATTCCCTTTCGTAAATATACAATAAGATTTAATTTGATTCCTGTTATGGTCAGACCACCCAACTGGCAGGGGCAGTCGCGGCTCTCAACAGTTTGACAGTAGCTGGAACTTCTAGGTTGGTTTGCAGAGGTTGGCAGTACTGTGAATATAAACAAATGTCAGTTTTTCAAATTAATGCAAGCAAGGTGTTATCAGTGATTTTATTTAATAAAAAGCACTGAGTTTTCAAATACCAACTGAAAGGACTCTCTTAAGTACCACATGTGTGACCGCAGAATGTTATTTAGTGGTACCAATAGGGGATTGAAGGTTAATTGATAACAGCTAGATTGCGCGTGTGTCGAGGTCAAATAACCACGGGGTTTGAAGGTAGGTAGATTGTGACCTGGGGGAAATTGACAATTAAATATTAAACTCTACTATGGTGCCGAGTTCCGGACACCGGCTCATAACTGTCGCGAGGCGACGGGGAATTTCGGGGACTTCAAATGATTTACAATCATACGACCTGACCTTAAGCTTGTTTTGCTTTGAATTAATAAAATTATGTGAGAATATAATTCATGTATCACGTGACGCTATTTCATCCAATGAGGTGCATGCAAATGCCTAGTTACACATTATCACAGCGGTAGTAATTTATTTTCGTAATTGTTTTTAGGGGTGATCATAAATGGTTGTGATTTTTTTCTTAGGTTGGCACTGTTAGTGTTGGTTACCCTGCTGTCAATTTTAAGTCCGTGTCAAATTCGACGTTAGCAGGTTAGGTTTTGTGTCAGTTTGTGTCAAAACTGACGGAAAATCTAACCTGCTAACCTCGAATTTGACATAGACTTAAAATTGTCAGCAGGGTAACCAACATTAACTGTGCCAACCTAAGAACAAAAAGTAAATATTTGATATTTTGCATTTCATTCAATATATTCTCTTTCCAAATATAATTCGTGTAATGATTAATGATCGATGATTTTTTACTCGTTAAAACCGAAACAACAAATTTAACTCGTGCTACGCACTCGTTAAATTTAGGTTCCGGTTTTAACTTGGAAAAAATCATCGATAATAATCATTCCACTTGTTATATTACAACTGAAAATAACACTGCTCGCTCTCAGGTGTGTGTCACTCCCAACGAATAAACTAGAAACGCTGCGGCAATTTCCATAGTATCGAACTGAGCTATTTTATTTCAAATAACGTAGCCCGATCTCAAGTATACGTTATTCGAAATGATTCGGCTATAGAACTTTAGATAATTTCAACGTAGCGTAGCCCGATCGCAGGTTTACGCCTGTTTGAAATTAATTAAAGTGCTGCGGCTTCGGGACGATGTGCTAGCTATTATTGTGAAGCGATATGTAACTTTTAATTGTTTCAAACGGAATTATTTCACATGGGATTGTTTCAAATCGCGTACCCCGATCGCAGGCGTACGCTATTGGAAACGAATCGGCTCCAGAACCTTAGATAATTTCAACGTAGCGTAGCCCGATCGCAGGTTTACGTTATGTGAAATTAACCTAAGTGCTACGACTTCGTGAAGATGAGCTAGCTATTATTTACGCGCCCGAATTCCGGGGAGCTTCGATTCAATTTAAAGAATTATCAACTGAGTGAAACAGGTCGGGGATGTTGCTCAAAGAGCTGGATTTGAATTTTCTAGAGAATTCTGGTATATTTCTGGTCTCGGGCCGGCGAGAAGCGGGACCCCGCCAGCCTCGGCCGGCGGGAAGCGGTCGGACGGTCGAGATAGTTTCTCGGAATATTTATGGAAAATCTCCATTTTATATGTTGCAGTCGCACCGCTGGATATCGCAGCGCTTGGAAGGGATGCGCTGTTAACACTCCTACGTTCCAGTCGCGCAGAGCGATGAACTGGCGGCTCGAGGGGCCTGGGATTTTCGATTGTTGCAAATGATTGTTGCAAACTGCTAACTTTTAAATGCCATAATATTCGATTATGCCAATTAGCATTTAAAAGTGGAGCGAAACGTTACAATATCGCTTTGCAGTATTTGCAATAGTTGATGTCAAGTTTATCGAATATTTTAATAGATTAAGACGTTACGCACTTTACATAACTACTGTTTACTAACCCATTTCATATTTTTATATGCCTTTATACAGGGTGTTATGGAAATGAGTGCAAATATTTTAACCCGTAATAGAACTCGCTAAACTGAACAACTTCTCTATTTATAATTTTTTCGAAAACGCCCTCAAAACTGAGTTAAAATTCAAAACCTGGCTACAGTGGCATGATTGGCTTTTGCAAAACTGTACATGCCAGCAAATGTGCTTTTGCTGGGCTTTCATCAGAAAGCTTTTCGACAATCATATTAGCTATATATCTGCCAACAGAATCAGTTGTTTTAAAGTGGGTGGTTAAGGTGTTCGTTAGAAATTACACACACGAATAACTACACCACTTTTAATATTCTTTATTTAACGCAACGGATTACAGACAAAATTAAATGTGCAGATTTGCTACTATACTATTACAAGTGTGGATCGAATAGGTCTTGTTAATCAGCATACATGTGAGCGTTTGTGGATCTGACACTTAGCTCCTGAAACATCCAAAGTGAATGCTTCAGTAAGTATGAGATTAATTTTAAACGCATTGAGGAATTGACTCTTTGCGTGTCTGTTTAACCAAAGTGGTTTAACAGGCGAAGACCTGATGTGCAATGATCCCGTTCAACCCCATCGCTCTGGTTTATATACCCATGTTACACAATTTACACAATATACAAAAAGGATTTTCTATTCTAGTCACAACAATGGTACAACACTTTCACTTGGGACGCAACGGTTGGAGGTTTTATGAGTTTATAACACCACTTGAAATTCACTATATTTTTACAGCTGCAGTTTTGTATTGTGACTTCACTATCGCTTCTGATTTAGAAAAGTGTATTTTAAGAAACCCTTTTAGTTCGAGGGACGTTGAATAATTTCTCTCCGTTGAATTCCGCGCACAAATCACCTTTTTTAACTGCGTGCATCCGTTTGCTAGAAAGTTTTCTAATGGTACTTAAGCTAACTGCTTGCATTTCACAAATATTTATTGCGGACTGGCACTGTTTATTTTATAGGCGAGCTTCCTTTCTTTGGAATTCTTACGCTAACTGTTGACAACGAGTTATTGCGATTTATGGCTCCACTACATGACCCCCTTACCAGTGGTTAAGCCACGAGATTATGCTGCCCGGAAGTAATCCGGGAAATGTACTCGCCGTCCACTTCTGGTGGTTGTCGTCTGCTTGTTTGTATCGGCGTCTTTATGCGCCGCGGTGCTGCTTGCAGCTTGTTCCTGCTCTGGCTCAGCTGCAAGATATGCGGGTTTGAGCCTATTTATCGTGATCGTCACTGGCTTGCCGCGGATTTCGACGCTGAAGGTTTTTGCTGCTCTGGAGATCACCGGGAATGGGCCATTGTAAGCAGCTTGCAGCGGCTTGCGCGTGGCATCGTTTCTCACGAACACATGTGTGGAAGTCGCGAGATCTTTGAAGATGAATGCTTTGCGCTGGCCATGATGCTGAGCTGCAGTCGGGCGTACCTTGTCGAAATGCTCTCTGAGCTGGTTTACGAAATCGGCTGCATGTACGTCTTTCGTAGCAGTAAAAAATTCCCCTGGTAGTCGAATCGTCTCTCCGTAGACCATCTCGGCTGAGGTAGCGTTGAGGTCTTCCTTAATGGCTGTGCGAATGCCCAGGAGAACTGCTGGCAGGTGTTCTGTCCACCTGGTGTCTGTGTGGCACTCGATTGCGGCTTTTAGCTGGCGGTGAAATCGTTCTATCATGCCGTTAGCTGCCGGATGGTATGCTGTCGTGTGCATGTGCTGCGATCCCAAAAGGTTGGCTAATTCCTTGAACAGATTGGAGGTGAACTGCCGGCCGCGGTCCGTTGTGATCCGCAGAGGCACCCCAAATCTAGCTATCCAGCCGTTGAAGAAGGCTCTGGCCACCGTTTCAGCCGTGATGTCAGGGATTGGTATGGCCTCAGGCCATCGGGAGTAGCGATCGATGCATGTCAGGCAGTACGTATTGCCTAGCGATGAAGGAAGTGGCCCAACAAGGTCGAGATGCACGTGCTCGAACCTGGAGGAGGGCGTGGAGAAGTTTCTTACTGGTGCTGCTACGTGCCTGGTGATTTTCGAGCGCTGACATGGGATGCACGTCTTGCTCCAAAGGCTGCAGTCCTTGCGTATGGAAGGCCATACAAACCTGGAGGAGACGAGCTGCGTCGTGGCTCGAATTCCGGGGTGAGAGAGGTTGTGGAGAGCGTCGAACACCGGGCGTCGGAACTGCTTTGTGACAAAAGGGTGTAGTGTCCCCGTAGTCGATTCGCAGTAGACATCCGCATCCTGATCCGGGAAGTAGACCTTCTTCAAGTCTAGCACGGCCTCAGGGTGTAGGAATGTCTTCAGCTCGGCATCCGATTCTTGCGCCTTTTCCAGCTCTTTGTAGCTGATTGGACTGGCTGGAAAAGCTGCTGTACAATCTGAAACAGACACACGTGATATAGTGTCTGCGGGAATGTTGTCGCTTCCAGCGACATGGCGAATATCCGTCGTAAACTGTCCAATGAAGTCTAGGTGACGGAATTGTCTGGGCGAGGCGCGTTCTGGCTTTTGTTGAAACGCGTATATTAATGGCTTGTGGTCAGTGTAGAGCGTGAACTTTCGGCCTTCTACAAAGTAGCGGAAGCGCTTCACAGCCGAATAAGCTGCCAGTAGCGCCCGATCGTAGGCGCTGTATTTCTTCTGGGCAGCGTTTAGCTTTTTGGAGAAAAACGCTAAGGGCTGCCATGCTCCGTCCACATGCTGTTGTAGCACAGTTCTCATGGCGACATCAGATGCATCAACCATTACTGATGTTGGAACTGCAGGTGCTGGATGTGCCAGGAGGGTAGCGTTTGCTAGGATTGTTTTGGAGCGTGAGAAAGCTTCTTCCGACTCTGGGTTCCATTGGATTTCCGTTTTTGGCTTTACCTTGGGTCCTTGCAGGTATTTATTCATCGGAGCCAAGACTTCTGCTGCGTTAGGAAGGAACCTTCTGTAGAAGTTCAGCATTCCTAAGAAACGGCGCAGCTCTTTAATTGTCTTGGGCTTGGGCACTTGCTTAATAGCCTCGATGCGGTCTTCTGGGGGTTTAATTCCTTCTTGTGAAATGGAGTACCCGAGGAAGTTGACGCTGGGCTTGCCAAGGTTGCATTTTGCCGAGTTGATCAGTACTCCATACTCGCTGATCCTGCTGAAGAGTTGGCTGAGGTGCTCCAGGTGCTGTTCCTCTGATGTGGAAGTTACCAGTAGGTCGTCAATAAATGCGTAGCAAAAGTCGAGTCCTCTGGTAACCTCATCTATAAAACGCTGGAACGTCTGGGCAGCATTCTTCAAACCAAAACTCATAAATGGAAATTCATACATTCCGAATGTAGTTGTAATTGCTGTTTTGCAAATATCGTCGCTGTGAACTGGGATTTGGTTGAAGGCTCTTACCAGATCGATTGTTGAGAAGACCTTACAACCAAAAAGATTGTGCGCGAAATCCTCGATGTGTGGCACAGGATAACAATCCGCCAGAGTTCTCGCGTTTAGCGCTCTATAATCTCCGCAAGGACGGCATCCATTGTCTTTCTTGGGCGCTAGATGAAGGGCTGCAGACCAATTACTTTTGGATGGGCGAGCTATTCCTTGATCGAGCATAAACTGGAACTCTTTCTTAGCTGCATGTAACCTATCCGGTGGGAGTCTTCTAGGCCTGCACGTGACAGGAGGTCCAGCTGACGTAATTATTCGATGTGTAGTGGCGTGTTTTATTTTCTTAGGCAAAACTGACGGACGCGCGATGTCCGGGAACTTCGCTAGAAGCTTATGGAAAGCCGAGTCGCCGGAAATTGTTTTTATTTGTGGCGATACACACTCCCGCACTACACCGATTGCTTTCAGCTGGGTTACATTGTCTATTAGGCGCTTGTTTCTAATATCAACAAGTAAACCGAAGTGGCTGAGAAAGTCTGCGCCAATTATCGGCTTGTCGATGTCTGCGACGACAAATTTCCACGAAAATGTTCGCCTCAGCTTAAAATCTAAGTTTAACACTATATGTCCATATGTACTAATTACCGAGTTGTTTACCGCGCTAAGTTCGTACTCGGTACGCGCACGCGGTCCTTTTATAAATGTTCTCGGTAATACACACAAATCCGCCCCTGTGTCAATCAGGAAATTCCATTTAGTTGACACGTCCGTTAGAAAAAGACGGCGATTCTATGACAAGGAGTCATGTGCCGCGTTTACGAACTCCCCTGATCGATTTTTTGGTAGTGGCAAGGCTGAGTGCATTTCGTTGCATTGTCTTTAAATCGGCGGTGGTACCAACAGATTCGCGACGAAGATTGCGACCTGGAACGGTACCGTTGTTTGCTGTTGCTTCGCGGCTGTTTTTCCCGGCTCATCCGTGCAACTTGCTGGGATAATTCAGCAACTTGCTTGCACAGCTGATTGATTTTCTCGTCGTCGCCGCGAGAAACAGTGGATGCCACCTGGAACGTCCTGGGGGTGATTTCGGCAATTTTGTCTGCCAAAGTGGACACAGCTTGGAGATTGCTGCTTGCTTGCGTCATCAGGATAGCCTGCTTGCTTGCGTCATCAGGATAGCCTGCATGCTATCTGGAAGTCGCCCGATCCATAATGTACGTATGAAGTTCTCTGGTACCTCGCCGTCTGCTAAATTCGTGAGATGCCTCAAAAATTCGGACGGTGTGCGATCGCCTATTTCCTCGTGCTCTAGAAGTTGTTTTATCTTCTGCTCGCGAGAAGTGGATAGGCGCTTAATTAGAGCCTGTTTGAGCGTCTCGTACATCTCTTGACGTGGCGGGTTGGTGAGGATGTCTTCGACTTCTTGCGCATATTTATTGTCTAGATTAGCACTTACGTAATAATATTTGGTGGTATCTCGCGTAATGTTGTTGAGAGCAAACTGTCCTTCTAGTTGTACGAACCACAGTGCAGGTTTCGTTGGCCAAAACGGAGCTACTTTTATGTTAGTTCTGTCGATTGAACTGGTTGTTGATTCGTTGTTGGTAATGACAGATATGTTGCCTTCTGTTGCCATCGTGAAATGTCGTAGCGGACTTCACTTAATTTTACTTCACTATTTACCGATTACCCGGTCGCGAACGCGAGTTTTTAATCGTCTAATTTATGCTGTTTCCGCGTAGTTCGTAGTCGAGAATCACCCATTTAAAATGAATTCGAGGTACATAACACTGAGGACTGATTTGTTTATTTTACGATGTTCTTAGTCCGGGGTCACCAATAAAGTGGGTGGTTAAGGTGTTCGTTAGAAATTACACACACGAATAACTACACCACTTTTAATATTCTTTATTTAACGCAACGGATTACAGACATAAAATTAAATGTGCGGATTTGCTACTATACTATTACAAGTGTGGATCGAATAGGTCTTGTTAATCAGCATACATGTAAGCGTTTGTGGATCTGACACTTAGCTCCTGAAACATCCAAAGTGAATGCTTCAGTAAGTATGAGATTAATTTTAAACGCATTGAGGAATTGACTCTTTGCGTGTCTGTTTAACCAAAGTGGTTTAACAGGCGAAGACCTGATGTGCAATGATCCCGTTCAACCCCATCGCTCTGGTTTATATACCCATGTTACACAATTTACACAATATACAAAAAGGATTTTCTATTCTAGTCACAACAATGGTACAACACTTTCACTTGGGACGCAACGGTTGGAGGTTTTATGAGTTTATGACACCACTTGAAATTCACAAAATTTTTACAGCTGCAGTTTTGTATTGTGACTTCACTTTCGCTTCTGATTTAGAAAAGTGTATTTTAAGAAACCCTTTTAGTTCGAGGGACGTTGAATAATTTCTCTCCGTTGAATTCCGCGCACAAATCACCTTTTTTAACTGCGTGCATCCGTTTGCTAGAAAGTTTTCTAATGGTACTTAAGCTAACTGCTTGCATTTCACAAATATTTATTGCGGACTGGCACTGTTTATTTTATAGGCGAGCTTCCTTTCTTTGGAATTCTTACGCTAACTGTTGACAACGAGTTATTGCGATTTATGGCTCCACTACAGTTTCATCAACACAAATCCATATCTCATTATTGCCAATATCATTTTGAATTGTCTCGATTGTCTATAAAATAAAAATATTATATTGTTGTAATGCTGCCATATATTTAGCAATATGTAACTTGCTAGGTGTAAAATTAAACAATAATTATTTACCTTTTGATAGCATTTAAGTAAGTAACTTTTTCTCAAAGTCAATTCATCTGGAATATGCAGTGAGCTAAAGAGTTTATAAGTTGTGGACACTTTAATTTTGAAAACAGTATGTTAGCTAAAACAAAGGCTTGGCACATGTCTAAGTAAAGATTGTCATTTTCATGATTATTTACTGAATCTGTTATCAAATTTTGTCGTAAGTATTATTTCATTTTCTCTTCATGTGAAGCTGTATTTTCGTGTTGTTGTATATAACACTTTTTTGTGCATGATATCTAAAAAAACTAAATTATTGACAAACATTGATGTATATATACCTAACCTCAATGCAACATACCGTTTTACTATCGACAGATTAAAAAAAACTGATCCTCACCGGGCTGTGGAAATTCAAACTTATGAATAATGTTGGTGGTAGTGTAAGCCTATGTCAAATTCGAGGTTAGCAGGTTAGGATTTCCGTCAGTCTGTGTCAAAACTGACGCAAAACCTAACCTGCTAACCTCGAACTTGACACAGACTTACAGTGCCACCAACATCATACGTTTGAATTTCCACAGCCCGCTGAGGATCAGTTTTTTTTTATCTCTCGATACAAGCCGTGCAAAACAAGAATTCTCCAGCTGCTTCAAAATAGGTTTGACTTTTGATTCAACCCTCGATTTTCGAGGAAAGCGACGATTTCACCTGTTTCGGCATTATTGTAGTATCAAATTTTATAACAAATAGATGCTAAACTAATGCACCCGCGCCGGCTCAGGTCATTGGGTGTGGCATCAATTCGATTAGTTACGTTATCGACTCAACGGTAAATTTAAATCAGACAAATCTCGCAAGAAAATTAAAAGCATTTTAGGCCAAAATATAGGCATCTAAACGATAAAAAGGCAATTAAATGCTAAAAAAGAAATTTCTCCTTAAAATACAAAAAATAGGGCATTTAGGAAATAACAAATAGGGCTCAAAATTATTATTTTTTTGTAATTTGCACTTTGGCATTTGAAATTTATTTCTGCCTGTCATTTTAAAGAAAAGGTATTTTTCCTAAAATCCGATGTCTAGTAATAACTAATAGCTGCAGTTATATCAGATGCATGACTAAAGTCCTTTTATTCCCCAGGACACCAATAACGATCAAAACGGTAAAGATTAATTGGACGGCATTTTCTAGAAGCGATACCAGCAACCACACATCTACGAGGTGCTTCTTGTGCTCCCAGCAGAAAAAAAAAAGGAAGAAGTTTAGGTACATGTGCAAGAAATGTTTGTTATACGCTGCTTTATGTACAGCTTTTTTTCAAAATATTGTAGACAAAACAAAGATTCTCACAGTACCTAATTATATATTTTTCCATGATCGCAGTGATAAGTTATTTTCGTGTTCACCTTACTTTTAAAAACTGATCTTTGTTTAAAATTATATAATTTTGTTCTAGTTATTAGTAAAATTAATTAAATATCAAGCGTATGGTGTAAATTCTTATTTGTATTTACCAAAATGCAGTTGGCAATTATATTTGTATGAAGCAGTTTATGAACTAAAAAATGACTCCAAATGATCTACCGTGCCATTTGCAGTGCATGAGATGTATATATATGTTCATACACTGTTCATACACATAAATGGTAAATTTCTAGTTATTTACAAGTGAGGATCAAATAAAATATTCAACAATACACGCAAGGTAATAGGTTTTACTGGCTCAAGAAGGTGACCTGTTACCTTGCGTGTATTGTTGAATATTTTATTTGTTCCTCACTTGTAAATAACTAGAAATTTACCATTTATTCAAAATGTCAAAACTGACAAGCAACCAAATTCATCAATATGACACATACTAAGGAAGACAACTCTGGCTTTGCACACTATCATTTATCTATGAGCACGCTTGTAAAACTGACAGTTAACTTGTAAAGATTTTACAAGTTAGTAACTTGTTAAAATAACCTTTCTTCATTAATACTGTGACTCAATAAATTGATGTTTACAAGTGAGGAACAAAATAATAAAAGAGTTTATTTGTTCCTCACTTGTAAACATCAGTTTATCAAGTCACTGTATTTATCAAGATAGTTCTCAAGTGATCATAGATAAATGATAGCGTGCAAAGCCAGAGTTGTCTTCCATAGTATGTGTCATATTGATGAATTTAGTTGGTTGTCAGTTTGACATTTGGAATAAATGGTAAATTTCTAGTTATTTACAAGTGAGGATCAAATAAAATATTCAACAATACACGCAAGGTAACAGGTTTTACTGGCTCAAGGTGACTGGCTTGCTAATCATATCCTTCTATTCGCCAGTAAAAACCCTCTTACCAAGCTAGTAATGTTAAATACTATAAAACACTTCCTATTGTTTAGTCCTGTCATGTCGACAGCCTATTGACTTTTTTTTTAAAACCAACTGAAAAGACATTTTGGCACTACCTATTCAACTAATATTTTAATTCCATTTAAAACAAGAGGAGTGGTTTGCTGTACAGTCTGAACATAATCTCTCGAGTTCTGGCTTAGAAATACATTTTAAAATAAAAATCCTGCAACTTTTATATTTGAAGTTTTTTTAATCTCTAATAATAATTAACTCTCTGTGTCAAAATATATGTGAACACCCTGTAGAAAGAATTTTTAGACCTGTGACTGCAATTATTTTCAAGAATGATTAAATCTATTGTTTCTGTAGGAGAAAGTTGTTTCGCACTATACTTGAGCCACGGTACGAAGGCGAGCCATGTAATCAAAGATTCTGACAGTTCTCAGTGGTGCCTAAACCAGTTTCACACGGTGCACATTTTACGTAAAGGTTCGTTGCATATTGTCGTAAAAGAAATTACCGCACAACAAAACAACGCTCATTCCACTTCTAGTGTAAAGGCGCATATAAGTGTTGTTCAACTTTCTCTTCGAAACGGCCAACCACGAAACGCCTTTCTATCACGTGATATTTACCGACCACTTGCGTTTGTTTACATGGCTCACCTTCCTAACTTGGCTGAAGTTTAGCCAGTTTAGGTAACATCACCTGCATTTCATGCAAAGCATGCCAAAACTAGGGAACTTGGTAGCCGCGTCTAAAGGATTAATTGACACGTTTATCATCGGTTGAAAAGTTCGAAACATTGCAAACGTATTCCAATGTTAGGAAAATTCAGTCTCTTTGAGAAAATTATTCTCCTTAAAAACTAAAAAACGACTCAAATATGTACAATATCAAAATTGCAAATTTAAAAAACAGGTAATTATTAAACAAGAACAATTTTCTAATAAATATATTTAACACTTCCCAATCGCAATACTGAGTTAAAACTAGAAATGGTTTATTCTAGTTGGTTGCAATAAATGTTAGGGATGTCGTACCCGGTCTAAGATCAAACCCGGATACCCGAAAGCAGTACCCGGGTACCCGAAATATATAACAAAAATGTTAGTGTACATCTGAACATCTGAAGTAACTACAAATTGCTTTCTTTTACGCCGCGAGTTTTAAATTGAACTAAATTGAAATAGTACCTACTCGCCAATTCAAATTCAAACTGCAAGTCGTCTGTTATTCGTAAGCATTTTCACACTTCCAAGTGTTACCAAATTCAAGTACGTGACTTTTTGTCCGAAATTGGTAGCAGCATCAATCAACATCACACACAGGATGTTTATGTTACTTCATCACATACCTACTGACGCAATTTAATGGTACTATTGACGGGTTGAATATTTCCGTGGAGCGAATTTATTGCCTTCCTTATATGAAACAAAAAACATTATGTGGTATGGGATCACCCCATCCCATTCTTGTTATTACTGCATGGTTATGTTTTTCTAGCGCTTATTGCTATTATTTTTATCATCTCCGAAAAAGGTTGACTTCTTGGAAATTACATAATTTACTAGTCGGGTACCCGGGTCCTGAAAGTAGACCCGGGTCGACTATTACCCGGGTACCTGCCGACATCCCTAATAAATTTTGTATCTTAGGTGGGTCGACGTTTTTAATTATACATAGAAAGTTTCAAGATTTTGTTCCCAATTAACTACACTTCTCTCGGGATTACTACAAATTTGAGATGTAATTACAGTAGGATAAAGGTAGACTTTCCTAAGATTGGCACATACGTTATATAAAAAAGATCTCTCTTATTTGAATTGAGTAATGCCGCAGCGCACCTATTTTCACTAGGTTCAACCTTCGTTCTGTATGTGCTACGTAAAATACTTACCTTTATCATCTTAGAAATACTCGACTCGTCACATTAGTATTTAAATTTGAGCGAATTCAATACTATAATTAATTTACACGCACTAAATCGTAACTTTTGCACACATACCCTTGACGTGTCTTTAGAATGCAATCAAACAGACCTCTGAGAAAAACACCAAAGTGTTTTAGTTATCTTGGTCTCACTTTATTTAACAATAAAAAAATTACTAAAAAGTAATAAAAACACATCGGTATAACTTAAACATTTATTAATGTCATTTATTTCTTCACCGGCTTAGTAGTGGTTTGTTGTGCCTTAAGAACCTTAACTACAATTTTTTGTTCTTCAATGAGGAATGCCCTGACGATCTTTTCCTTAACACATTTGTGGCAGAGGACACCTCCATATGCACGCTTGACCATCTTCTTGCGCCTGCACATGCGGGATCTCTCGTGTGATCGGGCAGGAACGATTCCCCTAAGTTTATCTTTGCACTGTCCACATCTCGGCACCTTCTTGGGTTTCTTGAGATACTGGTAGACAAGCCTTCCTCCAGGAGTGCGAACGCTGAGGAGAAAGAGGCCGTTAAGTGCACGCACACAACTCTTACAATATACAATATTTCCAACTATGTTCAGAAAGAAACGAACGAAAATGGTGTCGTCATTTATACTCAGGACTCTAGCCTAGTTTTCATCATTAATTGTAGCGAAATTGATAGAATAGTGAATGTAAACATGTTGGGATTATAACCTCAAAATATAGCAATCAATGATTTGACGATTTTTCAACAATTCTGCGTGGCGAACGCCCTAGTAATTAACAGATGGGGATATTAAGAGACTAATATTGTATACTTACATTCGCCTCTTGTTGGAATTTGTATTATATGACAGTCTTCTTCGGAAAACCAGGCGTTGCACCATTTTGCCTACAAAATTACTTGGAATTAACTCACTTAAAAAATATCACTTCAATCATCCACAACACGAATGAATCTTTTAAATTATGTGTATCTCAACGCATCACTTGCTTATACAACATGGATGATTCTAAATTTTAACTTAGAGCACAAAACCTGCGTAAAATACTAACCTGTTGGTTTAAAACGGAAGAGGAAGCCGATAACTGTTATTTGACAGCTAGCTGTCGCACACTGCCATCTAGGATCGCAATGCACAACTACGTAGTGATGGGTGACAAAAATGGTTTCCCTTTTTGAGAACTATGAACAACAATATTCAGTTCTAACTGCAGATATTACTTCTCAAATTGGTCTATTGAGTACTTCAGGAGCAAGTAAGGTCCTGCTATAGCCGTGTGATTAATCTCTAATCTTGTAAATTCGTTTGTTTTGGCGCATTTGCTTGCTTAGAAGATCGTCGCCAACTCATCTCAAATATCGAAAAAAATGTCAAAGAAGCTCAGGAATTAGTAAGTAGCTGCCCTGGCGCACTTTCCGAACAATAATTTAATCATTTTGTGTCCGTAGTTGGAACAAATGGACTTGGAAGTGCGTGAAGTGGAAATGTCAAAAAGACAAAGGTGCGGAACCAAGCTGGATTGCTACCGAGCCGAACTCAAGAGATTGACGCTGGAGTACATAAAGGCTCGATCGATAAAGCAGGGAGGCTTCAATTACGAATCGCAAGAGGAGTTCGAGGATGTTAGAATTAACGAAGACCAAAAACAGAGATTGCTGGACAATTCTGAGCGAATAGAAAGGTCTGGCAAAAGACTGGAAGAAGGCTACAAAGTAATTTTAGAAACACAGGAAATAGGCACACACGTTTTACAAAATTTAAACGAACAGCGGGAAACTATACAAAGGTCTCGCGCACGGGTATGTTGGTTTACGAGGACTAGATTGCCCATAATTTCTTACTAAATTTGTTGCAGTTACGTGATGCAGATGAAGATATGAGTCGCTCGTCGCGAATTATGAATTCTATGATAATGCGTTCCATCCAACAAAGATTTGTGTTTTTTATTGTAGGTGCCTGTTTTATCATTGCCATTTCATTAGGACTGTATTTAGGTTTCAGTAAATAATGCAGTATTGCAGTCATTAGGTTTATATTGTACAAATAAGATACAAATCTATTAGGAGCAATTAGTACCGTATATGTACTTGTCTGATGTATTATATTTCGCTAGCGTTGCTTATATTTATTTAACGTTGTTGACTCTAAATATAATTACATTCCGTTCGTTGTTGATTTTCTAGTTTTTTGAAGATAATTTCTAGGAAAAATTTAAATATACTTATTACAAGCCGGCTTCGTTTCATAATTTTCATGTCTCTTGCATAAAAATCCACTTTTAGCACTTGTTGCAGAAATAACTATTTTTTGGATCGTAGATTGTTTATCAGCTGTACTAACCTGTGAATAGCTCCAAAGACAAAAAAAAAACAATTGGGCGCCAGAAACCAAATGGTTTCGATTAGAATAAACCAACTACAGTAATTAGAGTTTATTAAACGCATAATAATCTGGTAATCACCAAATATAATTTATGTAATTTCATAAAATATTTGAAAATTTTACTACACTATGCAGCCAAAACTAGTTGAAGGTGGCCACACGCATTACCACAAATAACCCCTTTTAGGGTCGTTAAATTACTTGAAATTGCAAAGTAAATCTAGAAATATGCATATCGCTGTCATTCATAAAAACCTTTCTTTCTAGGTTGATGAGAGAAAAAATGTGGGTGCTCCTTTTGCAAAAAAAGGTATAGAATACACATAAAAGTTCAATAGTTTTAAATGCTTACTTTAATAAATTTGCTGAGTGAATGAACTATCATGTTCGTAATAAATTTAGTATCCGGTATCACCAGCACAAGATTGTCTTGGTAGGTACATAACCCATCCTCGATCGGCTTTGTAATAAAAAAAACGAACCAACCGACCTTTTAGGCCCACAAGTTTAGAGTATAAACGCTAGCCGGGAGCTGCTATAACTGGTAACCCGCATACAGCAAGGAATCAGCCTTACGCAACATGGGTGCAATCCCAAGTGCAATTTGTGAATTCCAGGTAAAAGCTAAATACATGCAATTAATACGAGGATAACAGAAAGAAAAACTCATCGTACCTGAATTAAATTATCAGTTCTTGGAAACAAAATGCTTGTAAAAATTGGTTGAGCGCACGTACTTTTGACTTATTTAAAAATCAAACCTCGACCGCGCGAAACGCGTCGGCCGGGGCTAGAAGGCAAGTGC
This sequence comes from Agriotes lineatus, assembly GCA_940337035.1. Classification (NCBI taxonomy): domain Eukaryota; kingdom Metazoa; phylum Arthropoda; class Insecta; order Coleoptera; family Elateridae; genus Agriotes; species Agriotes lineatus. The sequence continues at coordinate 88,242,340 of OW679200.1, read as the reverse complement.
GAGGCCTGAAACGTTCGCTTCAAAAAGAAAGTTCGCATTCCTACGGCCAGCGATAACAGATAGAGCGGGTCAAAAGTGCACCGTGCCAACGATAGCAACTCAATACAGGTACAAAATTTGCTGAATTGGAAAATTTAAGAATTTGAAATGCAAGGGATTATAATTCAAATAAAACTATACAGGTTAGGCCTGAAATAATTTGGTAAATGGCGAAACAATTAAGCGGAGCCAAAAAATTGTTTCACGGTTTCTGTAGAATTTGTAATTTTTGACAAATGCTTAAAAATTAAAAAACATTTTTAAAGGTTACTGTAAAAGGTTTTGGGTCAGTCTGTCTCAAAACTGACGGAAAACCTAACCTGCTAACCTCGAATTTAACATATACTTACAGTGCCACCAACATAAGCAGTGCCAAGCGAATGACAGGCCGGCCTAAATTTATTGTCCGCCATTGTTCACACCAGGTTTTTAAATATCTTTTTACAAATATTGTAAAAATTTGCCCCACTTCTTGTTGGCAATATGTTTGGTATAATAATATATTGATAAGTATATATAAAACAGCTTATCACAAATACTATACGTTTTAATAAGAATAATTGTTGCCTCTTTCAGGGATTATTAAAAATTGTGATTTGTTTAATTTAAATGCAATAATAAAAGGTATGCTGCCCCCTATATTTTAATTATTGCCAACTAAATCAAACTTAATGTTCCGGCTAGAGTCTACACATTACCCTTTTGCTGTGACGTAATAATTTTCTGTCTTTATTTAACTACAAGGAACTGGACGAAACAAAAAAATTTCAATTTTTCGTCAGGTCGGCGTTAAATATACCTTATTGTTTGCTGTCAATGTGACATTTGTCCAAAATCGTTAAAAATGCCGCGCTATAACGAGCAATCCCAAATTCTTATTTCAAACGTCAGAGACTTCTTTGAAGAGGAGAAACGTAGAACAGAAATGGGCCAAGAACGTCTTGGAGCGAGTAATGTGCTACTTAGAGCATCCCTGGCATTAAAAGTGAGTGAAAGGACTATTTCCAATATTAAGAAAAAAGGGATTCAAACGGATAAAACGTATTTTGAAAACATGTCACAAAAAATAAGCACAAGAAAAACCAAAATTACTGAGTTTATGAAAAACTCAATTCGAGAAACGATCTATAGAATGTATGAAAAGAAAGAATATGTTACAATGACCACACTGCATCAACAGTTAAAGAATGAAATTGATTTTCCTTACTGCATAAATTCTCTTAGAACATGGTGTAGAAGCATCGGTTTTAGATGGAGAAGGGAAAGTAACAGGAGTTATTTAATGGAGTTACCTAACATACAATTAAAACGTTTAAAATTTCTCAGAGAATTTACAAAAAATCAAGAATCTGAGCATCCATTACAACCCATTTTTCTTGACGAAACATGGATTTTTAGCAAGGGTTCGTTTAGAAACAGCTGGCAAGATGGAACTTTAGCTACATGCTCTTCCAAGAGTGGCGAAGGGTGCAGATATATTATCTTGCATGCTGGAGGTATGGATGGTTTTGTCGAAAACGCTTCGTTGGTTTTTAAAAGTGGGTTAAAAACTGGGGATTATCATTCAAATATGAACAGGCAAAATTTTGAGAAATGGTTTCGAACACAACTAATTCCAAATTTAAAACAAAACTCTTTGATTATAATGGATAACGCAAGTTACCACTGTGGACAATTGGAAGAAATGCCAAACAAATCTTGGACTAAACTGAGATTGATTGACTGGTTAAAAACTAATAACATCGATTATCCTGAACATGCAATGAAAGACGAACTTTGGTCTATTGTTTCATGTAAGAAACCAAACACTAAAACCTATTATTTGGATGAATACGTAAAGCAATACGGACATACAATTATGAGAATTCCGCCGTACCATTGCCATTACAATGCTATAGAAATGGTTTGGTCGGAATGCAAGCGCAAATACGATCATTTAATAACTTTAACAAACTCGAAACCAGAAGAAATTCTTCGCATTTGGAATCAAGTACTGGCTGATGTTACTATTGACCACTGGAGGAACTACGTCAATCACGTTGAAAAAATAATTAAAGAAGCATGGGATACCATGAAAGTTTGCGACGCTTCTAATATTGATCCTATTATTATCAATATCAATGAAGACGATTCATCAGACGAAGTAGAGTTTGACTCTTCCAGTGACTTAAGTAACTAGTTCTTGCCCCCGTTTCTTTATTTTTACATTCTTGGTTGATATCTTTATTTATAAATAATTCTGTATAATTGTTAATTATTTAAAATAAAAGTTGGAATTTAACAATTGTATTTAAACAATTCGACCAAACTGACAGATTTGAAACGTTTGAACCTATAATCCATTTACTTGACTTCCGCGCTGAGAGTCTCATTTTTTTAAAATTCTTGACTGTACTTCTAAAATAACGTGGTTTGCAGACTGAAATGTAATTAAATTACTAAAATGTTAAAGAAGGAAAGTAACGTTATCGTTTAAATATTTGTTTAAATCAAAACAGTTGGTCAATTAAAGACAATCCAGTAAGCTCCATTGTAAGTTTTGTGCACCTGAACTTCAATATATTCCATTACAAGAAACCTTTCTAAATAAATTGACACTAATTAATTTGAAATCTAAAATGTTTGACAGCTAAGAGCTGGCAAGTGACACTAACACGATAAACTAAGTTTTAGGTACTTAGTAAGAAATAGCAATGGTGCCAACTTACCGCCGCTTTGACAATGTGGATGACATATATGTCAAATTCTGATGTCAACTATCTATGATCTAAACACGATTTTTTTAAACTTCATTCTAATACAAGACGTACGTTTTTAACGCTCTGTTTTGTTATTTCTGACGTCACGGCAAAAGGGTAATGTGTAGACTTTAGCAATTTGAGAACTCCAATATCAGAGGGTTAGGTTGTAATACACAGTATGAAATTTATCCTAGTATAGCAAACGCTCACTTTCAAATGAGTGACAGTTAACGTCAAAGATTGATGGAAGACAGAGCTGATTGAACAGACAAAGATCCAGCTCAATTCAACGCAAATCGACCAACTATTAATAAATTCGCCTCATGTAAACAATAACAATGCAATTTAACGAATCAAGTTGTTTAGCTAACCTACATTTGTCGTCTTTCTACGTCATAGGTGACGTCAACTGGCAAATGTTTAATTTCCTGCTTTACGAATCCATTTTTGTCCACTGCAGAATGGGATGACGCCAAGCTTGTAATTTTCTTCTGGAACCCTCCCAGCGGTTGCTACCTGCCTCTGGACCACGAGCGAAGTTTTCCCTAGGTGCTGCACGTAGTTGTCCACTTCTATCGGCTTCCAGCCTTCTCGAATCGCACTTGAAAAGTTGACCTTGGATCCGGATCACATTTTACGGGTCGCCAACCTTGTAATTTTCTTCTGGATCGTCTTCAACTGCTGCTACCTTCTTGTATGCCACAAACAAGGGCCCCTCTATGCTCTAAACACTGTTATCTGCTTCCCGCAGCTCCACAACTTGCCAAAATTTCACTTCGAAGTCCAACACAAATAGGCGAAGCCTCAGGATCAATTTCCTATGAAACTGCATTTTGGAACTTTATGAAATTATCCACAACTGGGCTCTGCACACAATTATAACTGATGGTGACCCCATTTTTGCTAATTTCGTAGCCTAAGTAACTTACACTCTCTTTCATGAATTCACATTTAGTTAAATTCAATTTTAACACATTTTTATTTAACGTTTCTATCACTAAATTTAAATGTAATAGATGTTGTTCCACGTCTTGTGAAAGTACCAGTATGTCATCGATGTAATGCACGCAGAATTCTTCATACTTAAAATGTGTTGCATTGCTCTAACTAAAGCTGCGTAAGATGTTGTCAAACCAAATGAAACTACTACTTTAAAATGAAATATTTTACCTTCCACAGAAAAGCCTGTGTATTTCCTCGATTCCTCGTTTAATGGAATTAGCCAAAATAAATTCTTGAGATCTAATTTAGTTAAAATCTTCTTATTCCATATCCGACTTAACAAAGCATATATCGTTTGCGGACTCTCATATTGGGGTTTAGTGATTTAATTTATCCTACGTGCGTCGAGCCATAACCGAATCCATCACTTTTCTTTACCACCACCATTAGATTAACAAGTCTGTTTTCGAATGTTCTATTACACCATCATTTAGCATCTTTTGTAACTCACTTTTTCGCGCTGTGCAAAAGGAATTGGATACGTTTTACTATTAAAGCCCATTTTCTCATCTACTACCAGTTTATGACAATATTTAGTTGCTTGTTCTGTTTTCTGATTTATTATTTCAATATTCTTTATTATTTCTATAATAATTCTGCTCTTATATTGTAAATAATCACTTCCTATCTGTTCATCATTCAGCATTCCATCAATGACGGTACAATTGTGTATTACTATACCATCCTGTATATTATTATTACAACTTTTCGTTTTAATTATTTCGTCTCCAGCACTCTTGGCATGGCAACAATTATTATTCTCCTCGTCTTCAGCTTTAATATTAGCATGGCAACAATTTCTATACTCTTGGCAGTTACTTTTGGGATTCAACCAAAGTTTAATTATATTCTATACAGGGTGTCCCAGAACTGCTTCTCCACCGATTAGTCATAGATTCTTAGCTTATAATAAATCAATTAAACCTAATATACCTTAGTACTAAGTCCCTTCAGCAAGAAGTTATTAGGCATTGAAATTAATTTTTTTCTTTTTACGTTAATTTCCACAAATGTAAAGATACCGATTTGAATTTTGGTATGCATGCGCACTATTATGTACTGCATTAGTAAAAAATGTTTGATGCACTAGACTTCACTGTAAGAGGCACTTTACCTATATCTGAAAACTTCTTTTAGCTATAACTTTGTTACTTATAACATTTATTAAAATTTTAAATTAAAAAAAGAAAAAATTGAACTTCAAAGCCCTATAACTTCTTACTGGAGGGACTTTGTACTAAGATATATTAGGTTTAATCGATTTATTATAACCTAAGGAATCTAGGACTAATCGGTGGGGAGGCAGTTCTGAGACACCCTGTATATGAATGCTCCTTTGGATTCGGGATACAGAGTTGGAGCGCGCCTTTGGTTCTTGCGCAGCAACCATTGTGTGAGGTGTGTGTCTTGGTGATGTGTTGACCTTGTTACTCTATCTCTTAGGTCTGTGGTTCTGAGTAGAGCATAGTTAATTTGGTGCCCAACTGTGAATGGTCTCACTGAGCCCGATTCTAATCGCCAAGGATACGGAAAAATTCCGACCCCAGAGGGATTTGAACCGAGGACTTGCTTAATGCAAGCCTGGCGCTTACCCATCTGCGCCACGCAGCTGCTTTTTTGCTGAATTATATCAATCCCTATTACGAAATCCACATTTAAAGCAGAAACTATGAAATTATCGGACATCATATTCACTCTTATCTATTCTGATCTTTATGCATAACATCTTACCTGTAGTAGAAATCCTTCTCGTTGCAGATAATAAATCGATTTTATTTATATTCACTATGTTACCTTTGAAAAACGTTTAATTGATTATTTACCACTTCTTCTTTCAGTAATGAAGCCATCGCCCCACTATTAATTAGAGCAAAATATTCTTGGCCCATAAATCGTAATTTAATAAAAGGTAAACATGAGTTTTTAAGTTTATCTTCCCGTTCATCTAATAAATATTCCCCTGTTTTATCATATGTGATGGCAAAGTTGGTGATCCTATTACTACTTACATAAATCGAGGTTGTTTTATCCCCTGAGGGTTTCTCGTGTACCTCAGCTATCTCTATTCTGTTTAGCTCTTCGTTGTTATTATCGCTACTCCTATTTCTTTCGACAAATACTGTATTGATGTACGGGCGATTTTGGTTATCATTCTGGTCAATTTGTTGGCACCTCTTCTTGTTTCTCTCGTCTATCAGGTTATCGTAATTCCTTCTATTTTCCCCCCTGTAATTATCAGGGTTTTGGTTGTTCCAATTATTCTGATTGCTCTAGTTGTTATAGTATTGTTATCTACCGTAGTTTCTACCCTCTTGTCTAATATTATAATTATTAAAATTTTTTCTATTTTGCCGAAATTTATTTTCAAAGGTATCATCCAATTTCCTCTTACTATAATGTTGATACACTGGTTTGTCATTACTGCCGCTCTCACGTTCGTTAAAAATTGCCAAATCGTAATTCTTTATACTATTCCCAGGAAGTCTTTCAGTGTTTTTACATTTTTGACCGCAACTGCTCTGGTGATTTCTGCTTCCAGATGACTCGACAAGTGTTGTATTATTTCCTCATCTGTCAACTTCGATGTTAGGTAGGTACTGTGCTTTGTTATACCGATGCATCACATACATTTCTCTTGATTTCCCCTTTTCAATGTACTTTTCCGATGTTAACTCTGTTCGCACTTGAGCTTGATGCGAGTTGCTCCAGTATTGCTGTATGAAAAGGTCCTTAAATTCTTCGTAGGTAGTGTACGTATTCTTCACTATACGGTGCCAAATCTCTGCGTGGTATTTCATTGACTTGTTAATAATGTGTAGCCTTCTACACTCGGATGGAATCGTCCTCATAACGTCATCTAATTTGGACAGAAAAATCATGGGCAGCTCTCAATATTTTTCTTCGAACCTTGGAATCATTTAAGTGCTCAAAGTTTGGGTGGTTGTATTCGCAGGATATTTTTGTACTTCTTGAACTCCTTGTAGTTCCCGCGTTACTCAATTTTCCACAATTGCAATGTAGTTCTGGTTCTGGCTGTACGCGTCTTGCGATGTGGTCCACCTTTTTTCAACCTTCCTTTCTAAGTTCGCAAATTCTTGGCCGATTCTTTCTTGGCACCTAGTCAAGTTGTTTTGTGTTTTGGTCTCAATTTCCTTGATCTCGCTGTCCAACTCTTCGTCTTTCCTGGTGATTCTTTCGTCCACTATTTGAACTAACTCCTCCTGCAACTCTTGTCTTATTTTGTTCTTTGTTACGGTCTCTATTTTTTTTTGTTAGAATCCCTTATATAAAGAGTTGGGACATGCGGGCGACTCACTTTGGATCCACAAACCATAGAATACCTGATTTTTGTTGTATTTAAATTTTAATCAGATCTTGCATAAAGTACGTTTTTTTTCTATAATAACTGTCAAAGTGTTACAAAGTTGGTATAGTATTCCAACCAGAAATTGGAAAGGTATTTAAAATCAGGCCAGCATTGAGAACAGTAAGTCACTTCGTAATTTAATTCATAAAATTACTGTTTGGGCCACCTTGGTGGTTGAGTGGGCTTGTTGTCTGCTTAGCAACCAGGTGGACATGGGTTCAAATCTGGCCCTAGCCGAGAATTTTCTCAGAGCGGCGCGGGATTTGAACTCATTAGTTAAGTTAGATGTAAGTTGTTGTGTGTGTGGTATGTTTGCATGCGGGGGAGCGTAGTGTAAGTCGCGTGCGGCGCATTACCTCCGTTGCACTTCCCGCGAGATATGAATGGTCCTCTACACCGAAAGGTAAAAGAGGCTATAGATTATGAATGAATGAATTACTGTTTGATTGTCATTCAGTGACACTTCGACAGTAATATTTAAATTTGACAGATGCATTGGAAAGTTTGGAAGACATACGTTTTTCAACATTTTCTATGCTACTATACGGTTTTAAAAACTCAACTAGTACCTACTTAAATCATGCACAATGTTACAATGCCTTAACAAAACAGTTACATGTACAGTTTTCAGATGAACTGTCATTACTTGAAAGCTGATTGACATTAGAATATTATTTACTGATTGTATGAAACCAACTTAGACATGACTTACACTTTTCATGGTGTACTGGATTTTAAATAGCTTTCCAATTTTTGGTTGGAATACTATAGATATGTGATTAAATCGCTAGGAAATTTTTATACCTCGTGTTTGTTAATCCATTTTGCAGCCTTTAGTATTAGAGTTGATCACTTAAGCTTTCAGAACAGCCTGTTTGTATTTCAAATCCGATGCCAGCCTTTTTAACTTCTCATAACATATCCTAACAATTTTCGAATTCGAACACCCTGTATATTGGCGCAGCTGTCTCGTTTTCGTCGTTTTAGGCCACCTTTTATAAACGTGCTCGTTAAGCGCGGGAAAAACTGGTTTCGGCCGCCTAAGACTTAGCCTCGTCATTGGCTGTCGAGAGTCACCTGATGACGCGCTTGCTTCCCGCGAGTTTTTCTAACGGTCGCTTTGGGAATTTCGGCCCGGAGCCGTTGAGCTAAAAGGTCGTACAGTGAGAGTTCGTACGACGCTCCTGCGCTTGTCGCGGGGCGTCGGCATTCCGTTCGTGCTGTTACAGCAAGTTGTTTGTAAAACTGTGTTTGCCTTTCGAGAGTGAGTTCCGACAGAGCCGTTGATGGCAACGCACGCAGCGTTGAGCGTTTTTGGTGCTCCCGATGGCCACGTTCTGCAACGTAGTTTAAGGAGTAATCCTTCTTTCCCACTGGTTAGGGAATTTCGCTGGCAGGACGTGTAGAGTGCCCTCGATTCTATCGTTGTATTCGGTCTCATGTGCGAGACCCATCCTAATTAAACGCCATTCCAAGGCGAATTCAGGCCCCAAAGATGCTTTCGTACCGCCCTAGTGATGGGCCTATCCGGAATGAATAATCGGAATTAAACTTTCCGCACGCACTTCATTTTCCTTCCGCTTGTTGTTGTTTCGCTCATTTTCTCTTGCTTGCATTTACGGAATGTAAAATAATAGGATGATATTCCGATTTTATAAACATTCCGATTATTGAAATCATCCGATTATGCCCATCACTATACCGCCCCCGTTGTCAAACCTAGCCCTTGCCGAAGGCACCGCCAGTGGCTGCCCACGCAACGCTCAGGAGCCTCCCAAAAATACAGGTATCGTTGCAAATTATTGTGTAACCTAGTAGCCATTTTTCATACGATGCGAACTTATCATCGCGTGTGTGTTAACGCTATTGTGCCTAACTCGTTGCCTGCAGAGTGACTAAACTGTCATGCATGTAGCCCACAACCGGGGCTAATTAATTAAACTACCACATTTCTGGTCGCCATTGGTGTGACTAATCAATCGCTATTTATGTTACTGACATCGTGCCCGCCATTGCTGTAAATTTATGCTTTGCGGCCGTTTGTAATTCATAGCTAACATTTGCTCTGTGTTTGAGTCACGCTTGCAATATAGCCGCTGCTAATCCATGTGATTTAACCATTCTTGTAGATGTAATTAAACAGTGTGAGTTGATGTGCTTCGATCGCTCGCACGCGTAACTAACTAGTTGCGCTGTGCGTGACCTAAATTAAGCGAAATTGTTGTTGTGAATGTATGTATTTTCTTTCATAAGCAAACCTTAGCTTTGTGTATGACCCAGTTAAGCGATACAGTTACTGCCACTTCATGGGCTTCGCCCACAGTTACCTATAATTCAACATTTACTCTGCACTTGACCTAACCTAGTGATACGGTCGCTGTACAGTAATGAGCTTCGGCCGTCTCTATTATGCCTAGTTAGTCACTAATTTTTTGCAGTTCGCTTAACGGGCCAACCAAGGTCGGCTGCATTATGTTGACCATTTATTGTATTTGTGTGCATTAGAAATAACAAGCTAACTCCAGCTGGGGCCCTAACTTAAGGCCTACAATAATTAAGGCGACGTGTCCGTTGCCCGTTTTGTAACGTCAGATAATAGACGAATATCTGAATAAGGGACTTATTATTGTGTTCAACCTCTGCATGCTCTTTCCAGGTTAAACAGCTAGTGTCAAGTTTGATGTACGACGAAACTTAAGCGTTGGAGTGTGCAAGTAGGTCTGGCGACGCCGCCTCCCTCCCGCGGTGGCAGCAAATACCCGAAACAGTAATCCAAGTATTTCTTTCCCGAAATTGTAGTCCTAGCTCGACAGTTTTTGAGTACCTTCCTGACGTAGTACCCTGTGTACTTCTCGTCCCGTCTAACCGTCGAGGTCCTGTTATACGTTTATGTTTAAAGACAGACTTGGTGGCGCCCTACATACCTTTTATTATTATTTACCGCCCTTCTGGCAGTTGCCCTTAGGTGATCTCGTAAAGGACCCTCCCTTGCTCCACTGATGCTTATCCGGCATTATCTTGTTGCGGCATGGGCAGCGGCCTAGGTGAACCTTCCGTACCGATTTTGTAGAGTTTCGCCTGCGCCGACCGTTTAGTTGTTGTATGAGCCGGTGCGGTGTTGTAAAGACCGTTTAAGACCGTAACATGTTGGTAGAACTTTTTCAAAATTATGGTTATGTGTCAATTTTTAATGTCAAAGTTTTTTAATTTGAACTCTTGACAAATTTCTTTTTTAACATGGAATCACCATCATCATCAATAAAATCGGATAAAAAGAGAAAACCAAGAAATATTTTAAATGCAAAAATGAAGCAAGCGATATTAAATTATGACATATGTGTCAAAATGACAATATTTTTTTAGTGGAAGAAAAGAACTAAACATCTATGTACCAATATTATTAAAACTAGGGCCCCTGCAGGAATGCAACTTATCCCCTAGAAAGTTGACCTTGAAAATTATTATAGAAAAAAATTTACTTTACCTATGGATGACAGTAGTGACTATGGCAACCATTACAAATTGGAATTACATTTTGTGACCAATACTTACCAAATATTTTTAATTTGTTAAAACATAAAAAAACATTATATAGCAGACTGGTTGTTCAGCGCCTAATTGTAAAAATCGAACATATAAGGGATATTTTTTGCATAGTTTTCCAAGGAATAAAAAAATAAAGCGTCTCTGAGTAAATAACAGCAAAATTAAGAATGGCAAGGCGTCAAGTCGTTTATGTAATGATCACAATGCTATTCCAGCAGTATTTAATTTTTGCCAATCAGAGTTAAATAACTGTGAAGATTCTTAAAGAGGAAAACGATCTAATTGATGGTGAATGTATCCAACTGCAGGCCAGTGTTAATCAGTACAAAAACACAATGTTCCACTGAGGAAGTTGGATTACGTCACCTCAAAGTCACTAACATTATTTACAGCTGCCGCTAAGTAGTGATGGGACTATTCGAATGCAAATTACTACAGTATTCGATTCTTGCAAGATCTCGAATGCATTCTATTATTTTGAGTTGTTCGAATGCTTGTTTGTAGATCTCGCCGGGCGTGATCTCGATTCCGATCCGAATGCTGAATTCGAATGCGTCGGCGCTTGGTACTCGGATTCGCACTCGAATCGTTTCAGTTTTAGGTAGCACAGCTCTGCGTCTACGTATCATAGGAGTTTAAAGAATGCCCGTCGCGGAAAATTCGGTCTGAAAGCAATGAACAAAGAACTGCCCGTTGCCATTCCGAAGGTTTCGACTTTAGATAGACATTACGTATAGGTATTTTGATTCCATAGAACTCTCAAACGAGAGATTTTTTTTCCAGGTCTCACTTCAATAGTTGGTGCTCAAATGTTTCTAGTTCTATAGACTACAGAATTAAATATAAAATTAAAATATTACCACACAGACTGAAGATTGCACACTCAAACGATATAGCACCACCAAAATCATAAATGCAACCAAATCTACTAAAAATGTAAACAGATACATCGAAGGGAAAGAGAAACAAACGCTGGGTCTGTCTTAATAATTTATTTTAAAAACAACTATTTTATAAACAGTCCCTTTCTCATATTCATTTTTCATACACTAGTATTGAAAGAGCTACTTTGCCGTACAATTTATTAATTAGAAAGTTTGCGGTATTCCTACGGCAAAGTAGCACTTTACCGTACGAATTTTACTTTGCCGTACAAATACCGCAAGTGTACCTTTCTAATTAATAAATTTTACGGCAAATTCAGATGACGGGATAAATTTATTATTCCGTTTTGTATGCTAGTGTACGAAACTCGTATGAAAGTGACTTTTCCATACTCGTCTCGAAATTCCGGACTCGGCCTAACGGCTTCTTTCGGAAACATCTCACTCGTACTGAAAAGATCCACTTTCTATACTTGTAACGTAAATTACTATTTCGGTACTATAAATTTAACATTTAAGTATTTGTTGTATGAATAATATGTTGGTGGCACTGTAAATCTATGTCAAATTCGAGGTTAGCAGGTTAGATTTTGCGTCAGTTTTGACACAGACTGATGCAAAACCTAACCTGCTAACCTCGAATTTGACATAGACTTACAGTGAGACCAACATATTATTCATACAACAAATTTTTCAAAGCCAAGCTTGATTTCATTTTCATTTGTTCACATGTTACGTTATTAATAGGGTAAGCTGAACCTCCTACAATCAAAAAAATATTTTATTATTGCTTTGTGAACGTGCAGCGTCTCGTTATCTCTGGTGTTGTGTGTTGCCCAGCTGAGGTCACAGCTCACCACTCCTCCAGTATGAGTGCAATTTTGTATTCGAATGATCATTCGATTCTCAAAAGTATTCGAATGCGATGTATTCGATTCTGCCCATCACTATCGCTAAGCATCCTACCCCAATACGAAGATTATAAGCAGAGGTTTTTCATAACAAGACTTTTTACTATAACCTAAAAACAAACTAGGACTAGAAAAGTAGCTAAATTTAGCTGACAAAATTAAAATTTTAATAATTCTACCTTAATACATTTTTTTACAAGCAGCTTCAGATATCGAATGAATTAATTCTGTGATTTGACATGTCACTTAATGTTACTTTTTTGTTTGTCATAGGTACTTCTTTCAACTACAATAAATGAAATATATTATTGCTAAATCACGTGATCCTTGATTTGTGGATCCAATGGCTCATCTCAGTATATTTATATAGAATCCACATTTTTTGTTAGAAATCTCAATTTTTTATTAAAATTGTTATAAACTAAACATAATCCCCTTCGAAATAGTTCTCCTCTGATTGTACACATCGTTCCATGCGCCGCTTCCACCGTTGGAAGCAGTGTTCTAAGTTTTCTTCCGTTAAAGCTTTTAGAAGTTCTGCCGTTTGTCTCATCACCTCGTCTACTGATGTAAAATGAGTCCCTTTCAACAGACTTTTAATTTTAGGAAATAAATGAAAGTCGCAAGGAGCTAAATCCAGAGAATATGGAGGGCGTTCAACATTTTCATCTACTTTTGATGTACAGGGGCGGCCTGGACGTTTATCATCCTCCACATCGTCTCTTCCACCTCAGATTTTTGAGTTTGACCACAACACTGAGTATAAGCAAAAATTGTGTGTGTTTTATTCTTTATAAAATTTGGAAGTTGCCGCTCGTTTGTTTAACTGCGCTTCCAAATACCAGAGACGCTGTAAACGTGGACAAAACATGTGCGTAAGGCATCCATAAAAGTTTAGTGGTTTGTGGCCGATAATTTTGCAAATTAGCAAATCCTTGCTTATAAAACCAAGCTTCGTCCGTAAAAAAGGTTTTCCTGAGTATATCTTGATTGTTGTTAAGCACACGTAAAAACCATTGACAGAAACATAGCCTGTCAGGAATATCATGTGGTAATAGCTCAGTTAAACGATACGGATATACGTGGACATTTTTGTGTAAAGTTGAATGACAAGTCTCCACAGAGAAATTAACTTGTTGCGACAAGTGACGAACAGAAGTGTGGGGCTCAATTTGCATTATCTCAGTCATTTCTGCAATAGCATCATCTGTATGCTTTTTTGGTCGTCCACCACCTTTTGTTACTACAGTACAACTTTCACGAAACCTCGCTACACATCTGTTTCAAGTTTCTATAAATTGTTGATGTTCAAAAACATCATTTGGATAGTTATTATGGAATTCTTCGATGCAGTTTTCTACTGAATAGGTCGAAACTTTTGTTTTATTACGAAAGTAACTTTCTATTATGAACATTTTTTGTTCTAAAGTATAAACTATTTTGTAATGTGCACTGGCCAACAGATTTATACCTAAAAGGAATCATTTTTGGTAATGCAATTTTTAGTAAATACAATAATTACTTTCACAGAAGAGAGAACGCACTTTATTATAACCTTAGAACGTCAAATGAAGTGATGGAAGCTGTGTTGACGTTTGTACGAATTATAATTATGGGATCGCCAAGACAAACTTATCCGATTTTTTAACACTTATAGATCGCAAAACAAGCAGTTTTGTCTGCTCATCTGCCATTTAATTGAAATTAACATGGCTTCCTTGATAGACGACACTGACGTCAACGTTCAGTCAAAGACAAGAACAGAAAAGATAGCCATCTCTTTCAGTAGAACTGAGGACATATAGTGGCTATGTACAAAACAGTGTGGTCATACGATTGTTGGCCGCCATTTTCAGGCAAATTTGAGCCTAGAGATATACAGTGCCTTTAAAAATTATTGAACGTTTTTGAATGGTCATTATTTTGGCCCTAGTTATTTTAACTGTTTGATGTTGGTTACACGTGCAGTGTTAAGTTTTGACGTTGACATTTTTCATTAGCGATCGTTGGTTGTGCTTTGAGGTTTTGAGGTTTTTTTATTTAAACTCAATTAGAATCAATTTAAGCGCACACACCAATGGAAACCATATGGAACTAAAGCCTGTTTATTTCATTATGGACAAAACCTTTCAAATCTGACAATTGTCACATTTGAATACTGTGCAGCATATCAGTTTTTCAGGCAATAGATGATACAATTTTACTTGCTTGCGAAGCTAATTAATTATTTGACACTGACAATTTAGAATTGTCAGATTTGAATGATTTTGTTTTTTTCTTAACGAAATAAACACGTTCTACCAACCTTTTTGGAAACTACCTGGAAATAACTAAATATTTTGCCTGTTAATGGGGGACATGCGCGTCGACCAATAGCGGTGAAGACATCCCAATGGCCACACTGTCTTGTATATACTCACTGTATGTCCTCATACAGTTACTTTATAATTTTTTACTAGAATGCCAAACAAAATATGTTAAAATCTGGTAATTATGTGATGACCGGCAACACCGGATGGAAGGATTAGCTGGTTGTGTGGCTAGTGAACCGACATACAGCTATCGACGTTCAACCGAATCAGTACCAACTCCAAACGTGGGAGTTTTTGAACACCCGTTATAAAAGTTATAAATAAGCGCTCACTGTTACTATAACATTTGTTATTATTTATACATATGGCTTTTGTGCGGTATCATTAATTGGATATTTTAAATTGTTTTTAAAGGGCATAGTGACGACACTTGCATGCATTTTTTTTCCTGGAAATGGTCATATAGTGTATATTGAAAAATATAGCATGCACTTAAGTTGTTTAGTAGCTTAAGCGTATATATAAGCGTTTACAGGCCTTTTAGGCCCATTGCTTTGTGAAGATCTTCCATTTCTTCCTGTCTCTTGCAATCTCTTTCCAGTTTCTGACACTTTTTTCCTGCAGCTCTTCCCAGACCGCTTCTCTCCATGTCTTCCTTGGTCTACCCTTCTTTCTTTTCCCTTCTGGTATTTTCCAGCCAATATTTTTTACAGTTCGTTATTATCCATCCTCTCCATGTGTCCACGCCACTGTAGTCTTCGGGCTTTTATCACTTGAATTATGGAGGCTTTGTTATACAACTCGTAAATTTATGCGTTTGTGCGTCTTAGCCATATATCGTCAACTTTTCTTCCACCATAGATCTTTCGTAGAATCTTTCTTTCCCACCTTTCTAGTTTTTGCTGGTTTTTCAATGTCATTGTCCACGTCTCACAGCCGTACATCAAGGTTGGTCTGATCTAAGCAGTGTATTGCCCTTCTTTATCTCTTCTTGTGCAAACGCTTTTATTTTCCGCTGCTTTTCTTTTTCGGCTTTTGTTTGGTCATCATTTATGTATATTTATCGGATTTAATATTCTTTAGTTTCGGTTGGTTTTCCATAATATTTTTTTTATCAGTTTCATTTTCTAATTCTATTAGGCATGTTTTCTCTCCAATTTTAGATGCCTTTTTAATATTAACTGAAATCTCTAGATGCTGTTGTACAAAGTTCTCCATGGCACGTTTCAGGATATCTGGATTATATGTATCGATTTTTAATCCGCTCATGATGACGTTGTTTTTTCGTTTTTCTTTCTGTAGCCATTCCATATCGTTTTTTAATTCCTTCATCTTTCTTTTTATACTTTCGTTTTCCTGTTTTATCTTGTCATTCTCTTTCCTAAGCTGTTTGTTGTCTTCTTTCAGTTTGTTGATCTCTTGCAGGAAAAGCTTCTGCTCACTTCTCGATTGTTGTATTTCATCTTTTATATCTTTCATTTCGTCTTTCATCTCCGTTGTTAGGTTACTTATCATTTTTAATATCGCATCTAATTTTCCATCATTAGCTTTTTCCGTTTTGGCCGTTTTGGATGGGGACCTTGCTGTTTTTTTTTACTTCTTTACTTCTTCGCCCTCGGTCTCTGGTATATTTTTCCTCTTTTTCGAGCTATCGGTTGAATAGTCCTCACTATCCATTTTCCTCTTTTGTATTATTATTGCACTTTAACTTTTTATTTATTGCTTATGCTGCGAAAATGGGTCCACCTGAATCTACTTCTGGGAGGTTGGCCTACTATCAGCCCGCTATTTTGTTAAGTGATGCCCCCGGTTCTGCACTTGAGAGAGCCAGCCCTTAATTTGTGTATTTCAGTTTGTTCTTTAGTCCCTAGAGATAAGCCACTATGCACACTATAGCGTATAGTGTATTGCCTGTCCTCACAAATTTGGCGTGGATCCAGTTTATGTATTATTATTTTCCTTATCTATTAGCTGCATACAACTTTCCACCTTATTTACTATCTTTTAACCTTAACCAATCTTATTTATAACAAGTTTACTCACAGCTTAAGCGTATATATTTGCATTTATTTGCTGATGGGGCCATAATTTTACGTAACAGCAATGAGATCACATGAACAGCAAAATAGAATGCTTGAGTAAGAAAGAGATGATCATACGAAAACATTATTTTAGTAGGCATGTTTAGTTGACATATGTCATAATTAAAATGAGCGTCAAGCCTACTCGAATATTTGCTATCTTTTCCTCTTTCTTACTCAAGCAATACGTGTTATTTTCTTGTTCATGTTATCTCATTGCTGTTATATACCTACAGTGCGAGTGTAAAGTCTGGAACTATCTAAATAGAACTTTTATCAAATGTTTTTGAAAGAAATCCTGAAACAAGTCAATTTATATTTTAAACTAGCGGGCCCGGCAAACGTTGTTCTGCCCAAAAATAATTTGTCTATAAAACTCTGTTTCTCCACTATAAAGTTTTAATATTGTCATGTCCATCGCCTTGGACTTAAAAATAAATGCCATTTTCGCAATCAACTTCCCAAAAAACCTCAATAACGGCTCACATCGATTTTTAGGTTTATTTACCCCATTTCACCCTCTAAGGGTTAGCGGACCCGACAGACGTTATCCTGCCCGAACGTTGGTTTGTCTGCTATTAGCGGGTTCAGCAAACGTTTTTTTGATATTCGAATTTTCGATTTTTTTATTTCAAAAAATATTGGGGGGTGGTGGAGGTGAAATTTTGGGGTTATATGTTCTGATTTCCGAAAAATCGTCAAAAAACTGAAAAACAAATCCTAGAACCAGATTGCAGCGCCACCTACCGGGTCCAATTGTGAATCTAAACCATCCAGGGACCCACTCAAACACACACACAAAATTTCATCAAAATCGGTCCAGCCGTTTAGGAGGAGTTCAGTCATATACACACGTACAGAAGAATTATATATATAGATTTTTATTTTAAAAAATAGGGGGGGGGGGTAAAAATTTGGTCACCCGACAGACGTTGTCCTGCCCGAACGTTGGTTTGCCTGCTATTCGCAGGTTAAGCAGTTTTTTTCGATTTTCGAATTTTCGATTTTTTTCATTTTAAAAATTTTTGGGGGGTGGTGGAGGGGTTGAAATTTTCGTGTTATATGTTCTGATATGCGAGAAATCTTTTAACAAATTAAAAAAAGAGATTCGTAAAAATTTTTAAAAAAATTCTTAGAACCCGATTGCAGCGCCACCTACCGAGTCCAATTGTAAATCTAAACCATCCAGGGACCCACTCAAACACACACAAAAAATTTCATCAAAATCGGTCAAGCCGTTTAGGAGGAGTTCAGTCACATACACACGTACAGAAGAATTATACAGTGTGGTCCATTAAGTGTGCAACAAATGGGAATTTTTTTTATTAGTTGTACAATCAAAATTTAAATACCGCCAAAAGTTAGTGCATGTTTAATAACCATATCAGATGCCCTTAGAATGGCTTCAAGTCAAACAATATACAGGGCAGGACAAAAAATATGAAATTCGTTCAAGAATAAAGGTACCTTATTTAAAAAAATATAGCAAAATTTTATTGAGGAAAGATGTTTAGAATCAAAAGTTATGCCCAAATACAAAGTCACGGCCTCCTATTAGAATTTTGATCCTTTTTTGTAAAATTTTGTATTAACCCCGTATGATACATATTTTTATTATTCTGATTTTATATGTATTTAAAGTAGCCACAACCACATCACTTTTAAATAACTTTTAGCAACTTGAAGCGTATTTGTAAAATTTACTTGGATTTATATTTTGCTAGGTAACCGTCCACTTCATGTTTGTTGCAACGATATTTAACAGAACTTTAGAATTTCGCAAATATATTTTTTAACAAGGCGAATGCTTTACTAATAATAATTTACATATGAAAAAACTCTTAATAAAATCAGAATAATAAAAATATGTATTATACGGGGTTAATACAAAATTTTACAAAAAAGAATCAAAATTCGAATAGGAGGCCGTGACTTTGTATTTGAGCATAACTTTTGATTCTAAACAACTTTTCTCAATAAAATTTTCCAATATTTTTTTAAGTAAGGTAACTTTATTCTTGAACGAATTTCATATTTTTGTCCTGCCCTGTATATTGTTTGACTTGAAGCCATTCTAAGGGCATCTGATATGGTTATAGAACATGCACTAACTTGTGGCCGTATTTAAATTTTGATTGTACAACTAATAAAAAAATTTCCCATTTGTTGCACACTTAATGGACCACACTGTATATATAAAGATAAGACATATTTTTCTGTAATAATTGTCACTTTTAGATTGTCTTTTGTTTTTGAGCTATGACGTTTACGATAATTTTTTTAAATGGAAACCCTAAATTTTTATGATGAATTTGGACAGAACATGAAATTCTAAGACCAAATACCCTAAAAAAAAGTATGATACTGTAGTTTGAAATTTTCGATAAAATCGCTTTTAAAATATTAAAACAAAAATCATATAAAAATCAAGTAGCCATGAAACAATGAGTTAGTCCTAAATTTATGACAGTTTTTCATATTTTGTTTATCTGTTTTTGTTGTGTGCTCTTAAATAAATAATGGTGCAATATTTGAGTACAAAAGAACGAATTGAAATTTTAGTATTGAGAGAATGTGGTAACCATACGATGTTCTCGAAAATTTAAAAATACAGTATCATACTTTTTTTAGCGTATTGTGTCTTATAATTTCATGCTCTATCCAAATTCATCATAAAAATGTAGGGTTAGCATTTAAAAAAATCTGTGAAGGGCTTTACGCAGAACTTCCCTCGTCGACATTGTGACACTAAATAATTTTAAAAATCAAATTAAGTTAGGAGTACAAATATCTTCACGTTTCTAATAAATTAAATACATTTTCAAATTTAAAAAAAAATGTATCCTGCTGGAGTTTGAACCTGCCGCATCTGCGGCTTTGCAGAATGCTCGATCCTGAAATAGTCTCCGCAGAGGATGTATGTGCAACGGAATGCCATCTGAGCTACCGCGTCTCTTCGGGCAAAATCCGGCGTGCGCGTATCATGAAGAGCGCGGTGTAATAGTTGACACATTTTTATCTTTTGTGACATTATCCTTTATCAGATGAGTCTTATTTTCGGAAATTTAAAGCCTCACCTATTGGAAAGTTATTAAATCATTTTATTTCAAAATTAACACAAAAATAAACAAAATTTTATTTTTTTAAGGTGCTCACCCTGTATATATTTGTATGAAATTGTACCGGTTTCATGCGAGGTAGATATATATCATGTATGCAAAATATCGTCTTCCTCTGACAAATAGTTTTTAAGCTACACTGCCAACAGACAGACAGACAGACGGACGGACAGACAGACAGACTGACGGAATTGAGAAAACCTCTTTTTCGTCATCTAGTGACCTTGAAACGTGAAGATCTGAAAAAATCTCGGAAGGTGATTTTTTCGTGATTACAATACTTCCTTCGTGGCCAAAACAACACTTTGTGAGGAGTTCAGACCTGTGAATACACTGCCAGCTGTTGAAAAGATTTTAGAGAAAGTAATTTATGGACAGATAGAAAAATATGTCGGAGAAAGTAATATCTTATCCCGATTTCAATCTGGATTTAGAGAAAAGTACAGTTGCGAAACTGCCTTGCAGTGTGTAATTGCAGAATGGAAGGAGTATAGGGACAAGGGGGCTTCGGTGGTGGTGGTGTTTCTGGACTTGAAAAGAGCATTCGAGACGGTAGATAGAGGAAGGTTAATTGATAAACTATCAGCTTATGGAATAGGAAGAAACTGCATAGAATGGATTAGGAACTATCTTAAGAATAGGAAACAAAAGGTCAGATATGGAAGTCGAGAATCTACAGTGCGGGAGGTCAAGATGGGAGTACCACAGGGAAGTGTTTTGGGGCCTTTATTGTTCGCTCTTTACATAAATGATATGGGAGAACACTTGAAAAAGTGTAAATATCATTGTTTTGCGGACGTTACTATTATTTATGTAGAAGGTAACAATGTGGATGAGCTAATTGACACTGTCAATGAAGAAATGGAGACTTTGAGTGAGTGGTTTGCTATTAATAAACTGAAATTAAATGTTAGTAAAACAAAAGCTATGTGTGTCAGTAGTGAAGGCGATTACAGACATGTGGTGGACAATCAACAATTTATTAAAATTGAGGACATAAATGTACAGTTTGTAGGAGTGCTGAAGTATCTGGGAGTGATTGTGGATTTATAAACTTAGTTTCAACGATCATATCGAGTATATCTAGGAAAATAGGGAAGAGGTTAGGTGTGATGTATAGACTAAAAAATGTGTTGACAAGATATGCACGATATATGTTATATAATACATTGATTTTGCCGATGTTCTATTGTTTCGGTACAGTGCTGTATGTGAGTAATAATAGTGGAATAGAGAGACTTCAAAAACTGCAAAATAGAGGTATGAGAATGATATTGAACTGTAATAGATATACCAGAATAAGTGATATGTTAAGAGTGTTTGGATTGATTGAATGTAAGACAGCTGCTGGAATACCAGACATTAAGTTTTTATACATAAGATACATTTGGGCAGTATACCATCTTATTTTGATAGATATCTAGTGTACTGCAAGGACATGTATGGATATGAAACCCGAGGAAAAAATAACTTACGTCACAACTGCAATTAAGGGAGTGGGTTACAATTCTGTGTTTGTGAAAGGATTTATTAGAACTAGATGATAATATTCGTAACGTAGGTGACATAAGGATATTTAAAATTAGATTAAGGCAGAAGTATCGAAGTGAAAATTAGCTAGATACTGTGCAGAATTTTTTAAAATTTTTTGATGCTTTGTATTATAAAGATGTAAATATTAGAATAGAGTTAAACGTAAATGTAGCAATTATATATGCTAAATAAAGTACATTATTATTATTATTATTCGTCTTTCAGAAGAGGGAAGTAAAATGTATCGCTAACGTCATAACTCAAAAACAAAAGACAATCTAAAAGTGACAATTACAGTAAAATATGTATTTTTTAAAATAAAAATTGATGTGTTTGAGATTTTCTTTCAAAAACATTTGATAAAAGTTCTATTTCGATAGTTCCATCGGTAT
The DNA here is from genome assembly GCA_940337035.1 of Agriotes lineatus. NCBI lineage: Eukaryota > Metazoa > Arthropoda > Insecta > Coleoptera > Elateridae > Agriotes > Agriotes lineatus. Next base: position 88,220,413 of record OW679200.1, on the reverse strand, counting down.
AGAATCAAACATGTTATCTTATACAATATGTACATTACATTTTCGCAAATATTATTTTCAAAAGCAATAAAGTTATTTGACTTACCTTGTACCTGCATATGGTTAAAATGCTTCTTTAAACTTTGGTAAGAATAAGCGTATAAGAAAATTGTATAACAATATTTATTAATATCAAGTGTTCTGAACATAACTTCTATTTAAATCAAGACTTAATATTAGTTAAATAATTAACATAGTACAATAATAATTTTAAAATGGTTTAAAAGGAATTAATCTGTAAGAAAATTGACATTGAATTTTTTGCCTAATGTGTACAATACAGTTTATATAAATAGTGTTCCAAGCTCCATACTAACAAAATAAATGTCATATGCATCTATCAAGTCTACCTGCTCATGCATTTGCTTTTATATGTAGCGCAATACAAACTAAGTATGAAATGACCTGTAGGTATCAAATATATACAAGATTAAACATTTTGCAAATAACATTGCAAATCATTTGATAAAACATTGTCTTTGCACGTATGGAAATAAATTATAAGTAATCTTTAACACTGTACCTGTAATCTTCTAACAAAAGGCTCTCAACAATTCAATATACGCATTTGCTAGGAAATGGACTTGCTAGTTTTGCTCCTAGCTGTCTAGCTTTATGAATTAATTTAAGAAATATTGTAACCTCTAAAATTTATACTAAGTACCTATAGCAACTTGCATATTGACTATTGCGATGCCCTTTCTTCCTAATGTATGACCAACAAAGTCGAATTGATTTGTTGTAAAATCCGTTCCATGTTGATGCAGTTAATTAAGATACAGCTCATATCATATTGTAGGCCAGCAAAAATGTTCTAACATTCTCACCACTTATACATATTACATTGTATGAGCTACCTACATGTATTGTTTTATTTTACAAATAAATGAAGAAACTAATTATAATAGAATTTTTAATTGAAGTTATGCAGAATTCCATAGTATAGTATCTTGGATAATATCGTAACTTTGCGTGCTTAAACACTGTTTTAACTTGTAAAAGCTCTTCACTGTGGCACTATACCTATGGTGACTAGTAAAAATGAATGTATCAAATGATACAATAAGAAAAGAAGGTTTAAAATGAATTCCCATATATTGAATGTGTAAGAATAAATTACTTACATATCGAAATAAGTTTACATTTGCTTCTATTCGTAGTAATTGCAATTATTTTATGGGTGCAATGTAATAAATATCAAGAATCCGATGAATAAAATTGCTGGCTTGCTCAACCTCTATTCGTAAAGGGCTACAATGTATTGCATATTCAATCACATTTTAAACTCATCCTGCCGATCACTCTAAAAGTCTAATAGTCTAAAATAATTTAGTCTCACTTCACCACGATATACCAACCTTAAGGCATACTCTTGCATGATGTAGTGCACTTCATTTAAAAGCAATGAACTAATGTTTTAACGTACTCCAATAGCACTAAATTATTGAGTAGAATGTCAAAAATAGTCACATTCTTTGTTTAAAATTAGAATAATATGCTACTTAAAATTTGATTTTAATTCACTAGGAACCTAATTAACTATGCGAACTAAAGTGAACACACTGCAACAGGGATACTTTAATTCAGTCTTGTCTTTCACACCCACAGAAGTAACAAACTAGTAACTGCAAGCCACCACTGGTAGTTTAGGGAAACCTACTATTAAAATTTTTACTATCGTTCCATTCTTCACGTTTATTTTAGTTTCTTGTACATGTCCTCGAGTTGTGGAGTGAAGTACGATTTAATTTGTGGTCTTTTTGATTTTAGAGTTGGTGTCAGTAAACCGTTCTGGACACTAAAGGGATCAGGATGCAGATAAATGTCTTTCACCTGTAAATTAGAAATAGAGAGGTTAGGAATTAGCTGCATCAGTGGTGTTATTATTATAGTAACTCAGAATATTGCAGACTTGTAGCAAATTTGCATTAAGTATGTCCTGAAACTTTAGTATAGTACCTACTGATATATCCCCATTTTAATTAAAAAGTAATCAAAATGCGGTAAGCCGATCCCAACAATAAAACTGTAATTCGTTCATGGATTTTTGAAATGAAGTCAACAGAGAAGAGAACAGCTTTCTTTATAGAACATTTATGCATTGCTTATATACGTTACTTGTTTGTGAACGCTTTTCGGGAGCTGGAAACCACTTAGCGGAGGTCTCCATCATCGCTCATGTTTTTTTAAATGTTTTAGACACAAACCCTGCATTAAAGATCAGTGAGTCCTTGAAAAGTTTGACCGTTGCAAGAGTTTTGTCAAGTATTGTTGCAAAACATGCTGACAATATACATAAGGAATGAAACAATTGAGTATCGATCGGTGACAAAGTACAAGACATATAAGTTTAGAAACTTATAATTTTTTAATTTTTTTTACAATTATCTGCCACTAATGGTAACATTTCAAATTGTTGAGGCCTCCAGTTATTAATAAAAACGTGAATAGAAATTGAGTTATCGGCGAATATTACATGGCACTGATTAATTATGTACTTGTCACTCTACTATGCTTTATTACAATTTACAAAATTGTGACCCCCTTGTGGCCCTCTGTACTATTTCCTCGAGAAATGAAGAGTTTGTAACATTCAAGTGGGAGGTGTTTATGAAATTTTACACTTGTGCAAATTGTTGCTGATATTGCCTCACAGAGCAATATTATTACCTGAATTCAATTATCTCCATAGAAACTAAAATAAAGTCTCACTTTATTCGTTGCTTGAATATTATATGTAAGACTATTCAACACTATAACACATAAGCCAATCACATTGCAGACATTTGCTTTTTTCAACCAATAACAGCAGTATATCACTGAATATTGGGCACCATGCAAAATATTCACAAAACAATGTACGTACTCAAAAAATAAATAGCCTTGTTGCGAAGTATCGCTTAGCAACGATGTTCTGTCCATAGTGATATCGATAGGTTACGTAACACTAAACCCCAACAAACTGTGTGGCTTCTTTTAAAAATTTTAAAATGCTGTGTTTTGGAAGTATTCCGCTGAATTTAATTGAGAATGAATAATTATATTAATTGTTGGATTATTTTTCAATAAAGTTAATCGTTATGTATTAATATTGTTAAATAGTCGTCCCAAATACCACTCAAAGTAGATATATATTTTTTAAATATTTTGCCATTTCCATAGAAATTATTGCAAATTTCACTCAACAAAATCACATTTAAATTTCACTCGCCTTCGGCTCGTGACATTTTTGATGTGATTTTGTATCGTGAAATTTAAACGCAATAATTGACATGGAAACGACAAAATATTTGTCAAAAATATATCCACTGCTTGTGGTATTACCCTTGAGAATATAATTCATGTATCACGTGACACTATTTCAACCAATGAGGGGCATGCAAATGCCTAGTTACACATTATCACAGCGGTAGTAATTTATTTTCGTAATTGTTTTTACGGGTGATTATAAATGGTTGTGATTTTTTTCTTAGGTTGGCACTGTTAATGTTGGTTACCCTGCTGTCAATTTTAAGTCCGTGTCAAATTCGACGTTAGCAGGTTAGGTTTTGTGTCAGTTTGTGTCAAAACTAATGGAAAATCTAACCTGCTAACCTCGAATTTGACATAGACTTAAAATTGACAGCAGGATAACCAACATTAACAGTGCCAACCTAAGAACAAAAAGTAAATATTTGATATTTTGCGTTTCATTCAATATATTCTCTTTCCAAATATAATTCGTGTAATGAGTAATGATCGATAATTTTTTACTCGTTAAAACCGAAACAGCGAATTTAACTCGTGCTACGCACTCGTTAAATTTAGGTTCCGGTTTTCACTCAAGAAAAAAATCATCGATAATAATCATTCCACTTGTTATATTAACAACTGAGAATACAATTCATTAATCACATGACCCTTTTTAAACCAATTGGAAGCATAAAAACCCTTGGATACATGTGTACCACAGCGGTGATACAAAACAAAAATTCGTATCACCTTATTGTGGTCTGTTGCTACGCAAAAGTGTGAAAATGTTGGTTACCCTGCTGTCAATTTTAAGTCTATGTCAAATTCGAGGTTAGCAGGTTAGGTTTTTCCGTCAGTTTTGACAAAAACTGACAAAACCTAACCTGCTAACCCTCGAATTTGACATACACTTAAAATTGACAGTAGGGTAACCAACATCAACAGTTTTTCAATTCGTTGTATTCTCTCACTATATACAACTCGCAGTATGATTAGTAATCGGTGATATTTCTCATTGAAACCGAAAGAGAAAATTCAACGAGTCCAAAAATATCACTGATGATAATCATACCACTTGTGGTATTATGGCTGAGAACACAAAATACAACTTGCGGTACGATTAGTAATCGGTGATAATCATACCACTTGTGGTATTATGGCTGAGAATACAAAATACAACTTGCGGTACGATTAGTAATCGGTGATAATCATACCACTTGTGGTATTATTGCTGAGAATACAAAATACAACTTGCGGTACGATTAGTAATCGGTGATAATCTTACCACTTGTGGTATTATGGCTGAGAATACAAAATACAACTTGCGGTACGATTAGTAATCGGTGATAATCATACCACTTGTGGTATTATGGCTGAGAATACAAAATACAACTTGCGGTACGATTAGTAATCGGTGATAATCATACCACTTGTGGTATTATTGCTGAGAATACAAAATACAACTTGCGGTACGATTAGTAATCGGTGATAATCTTACCACTTGTGGTATTATGGCTGAGAATACAAAATACAACTTGCGGTACGATTAGTAATCGGTTATAATCATACCACTTGTGGTATTATGGCTGAGAATACAAAATACAACTTGCGGTACGATTAGTAATCGGTAATAATCATACCACTTGTGGTATTATGGCTGAGAATACAAAATACAACTTGTGGTACGATTAGTAATCGGTGATAATCATACCACTTGTGGTATTATGGCTGACAATAGGATACAAGGACGTAGACCGATACAGATAGAGGAGCTAATATATGTAGATGATATAACACTAATAGCCGACAAATCATCAAAGATGAAAAAAATTATTGACACATGGGAAGAAGAAATAAACAACATGGGAATGACAATAAATACAGTTAAAACAAAAGTTATGGAAATAAGAGAAAGTAAAAAAATTACATCAAAGAATTTACATGCTCAGGAAGAAGATTGGTAAAAGTTTCAACTTATAATTACTTAGGATCAATCATCAGCAATGATGGTAGAATAGACATAGAAATAGCAAATAAAGTAAGGAAATAACAATATACAGTATGTCCCCGGATTGAGTTTACAATAGGTATGATTGACCAAAAATTTTCGAATTGGAATTTCATATTTTGGGATTCCGCCCTGCTTGGCGTGAAACTTATTTTTAGTTTACTTTCGATTTTTTAAAGTCAAGTAGGCCTTGACAGGGAAGCGAAAACTATTTTATTTTCAGGTAAACTACCCGTTTTGTTCATGATACGGCAAAATTTAATTAAGAAAAGTTGTCGATAATGATAAATTATGGCCCTGTACCAAATTTTAGAAAGATCTGTCAACTTATAAAAAACAAATTTTTTAGAAAATTGTATTTTACTGTCTGGTAAACTACTCTTTTTGTTCATGATACGGCAAAATTGTATTAAGAAAAGTTGTTTACAATGAGGAATTATGATACTATAAAAAATTTCAGAAAGATCTTCCAACTTAGATTAAACCCTTATTTTTTAGATTAATTTAGATTTATTAAAAACTAGCTGGCCCGGCAAACGTTGTTTTGCCCAAAAATAATTTGTCTCTGACACCCCGTTTAACCACTATAGAGTTTTAATTTTATATCATGTTCATCGTCTTGGACTTAAAAATATATGCTGATACTTTCTAGCGACTTCGTAAGCGCGAGGTTCGTTATTTCTGTATTAAATAATGACTAATTAGTTTCTGTCATCCCAGCCCATCTTATCCCATCCCATCCCCGTTCCCGTCCCGTCCCGTCCCGTCTCCTCCTCTACCATCCCATCCCATCCCTTCCCGTCCCGTCTGTCCCATCTCGTCCCATTCCTTCCCGTCCCATCCCGCCCCGTCCCTTCCTGTCCCTTCCCGTCCCTTCCCGTCTCGTCCCGTCCCGTCTCGTCCCTTCCCGTCCCGTCCCGTTCCGTCCCCCCCCGGCAAACGTTGTTCTGTTCAAAAATAATTTGTCTCTGAAACCCCGTTTAACCACTATAAAGTTTTAATTTTATGTCATGTCCATCGTCTTGGACTTAAAAATAAATGCCGTTTTAGCAATCAACGTCCCAAAAAACCTCAATAACGACACCCATATCGATTTTTAGGCTTATTTACCCCATTTCACCTCTTAAGGGGTAGCGAACCCGACAGACGTTGTCCTGCCCGAACATTGATTTGCCTGCTATTAGCGTGTTCAGCAAACGTTTTTCCGATATTCGAATTTTCGATTTCTTTCATTTTAAAAAAATGCTAATAGCTACAACTATTTTCATTATCCGTAGCGCGCTGGTCATCATTGCGGTTGGCACGTAAAGTAGATACCCGCGCAGCTGACTGTCTTCGACGACCTATGTTAGCTCGTCGTGCCTTTGGCATTGTAACGGACACTATAAAACGACACCGAATTGTTTTCACAATCACTTGTACACAAACCAAATTTGAATGTCTGACTGACTGACTGACTGCGACGACCCTGCATTCGCTTCGCCCCCTGTGGGTGCAGGTAGCGGCTGGGCCTCCCAGGCCAAAACTGTCCTTCCGAGAATTGTCGGCACAAACAGCACAATAGCTCTGATGCGGATTATGACATGATTTTATTTTCCGGCTTTCCCTTTGGATTTTTCCGAATTTTCTTTTTTGCTAAACCACCTCGGGAGTAAGACGAACACAACAAAAGAAAAATCATCCAAATCGGTCAAGTCGTTCTCGAGTTTTTGCGTTACTAACAGACGGCGATTCATTTTTATATATAAGATGACGGTTTAATCTAAGTCGACAGAGCTTTCTGAAATTTGTTATAGGGCCATAATTTATCATTATAAACAACTTTTCTTAATACAATTTTTCCGTATCATGAACAAAAAGGGTAGTTTACCTGACAATAAAATACAATTTTCTAAAAAATAACAGTTTTTTATAAGTCGACAGATCTTTCTGAAGTTTGGTATAGGGCCATAATTTATCATTATCAACAACTTTTCTTAATTAAATTTTGCCGTATCATAAACAAAAAGGGTAGTTTACCTGAAAATCGTACGACACTCATTAATGACCAATAGAAAAATTAGTTCACGAGCCGTAACCAAGACAATAAAAAAATTTCTTGGAAATTTTTTGTAGGTAGACCAACCTAACTGTGAGGGTTTGTGGCGTTACGATTTTCTTACCGAATCTGCATTCGAGCATTAATTCATATCCAGAAATTATTTTCGTGCATTCAACAACGTCCTAATTTGCCCTCGCGTCCCGCTCGGGCAAATTAATACGACGTTGTTGGACCGCACTCAAAAAAATTTCCGGAAAGAATTAATGCTCTTATGAGATTATATGTGAAAATAAAATAGTTTTCGCTTCCCTGTCAAGGCCTACTTGTTTTTCAAAAACTGAAAATATTCTTAAAATTCGTTTTACACCAAGCAGGGCGGAATCCCAAAATATGAAATTCCAATTCGAAAATTTTTGGTCAATCATACCTATTGTAAACTCAATCCGGGGACATACTGTATACTAATCGATAAAGGATAAGAGAAAGAAATTCGCAAAAATGAGAGAAATAATTAAATTTTGTGTTTTTGATTTCTAGTTTTAACTATTAACATTATCTATCCATCCGTTCATCTGACATGGTGGGTGACGGACGTGTCTGCTTGAGCTCAACTTGTAAGAAATGTAATAAAAATGTCGTAAATGGTTTAAATGTGATAAGTGTAATTTATTTTATATATATTTTTGAAGAAAAACGACATCGAAGTGATGATTTGCTGCGATTATGACGAGGTATCTAATAGGGAGTTTTTTAAAGCTTGTGAAGAACTCGTAGTGGATGCCAAAAATAAAATTAACATACGTTTATTTAAATACATTATCAATCAAAAAGACGAGTTGATTAACGAACTGAGGAATACAATAAAATTACTAAATATTCAAATAAATTTAAATTCTAAAAGTAAAGAATCCAGTGTTAGTGCATGTAAACGTGCACTTGATGTAATATCAATGAGGGCAACGCCCACAAAAACTTCGGATTCAAAAATTAAAAGCCAAGTCAATCCCAAAGCAGGTAATATTATCGATGCTGCACTCACAAAAGTAAATAAAACTCGTAGTAAAATAACCACTGAAGAAGTTTCGTCTGCAATCTTAAATGTTGAAACGCATGCATCAATCATGAATATTATTTCTTTAAATGACAACAAACATGAAGAACAATGCAAGCAAAGAAAATGCTTCTGAAAAAACCAACCCATAATGGGTACTACCACAACCTTCTATGTAACTATAGAAGGTTGTGGTACTACTCAAGAAAAATCTGCAATGTTTCTACTCTAAAAGCTGCCTTACCTGTGTGCAGATTATCACCCGAGACTACTGAGGAACAAGTGATAAAACATGTGGCTCCGCATTTTTAGTGTTCCTATTTGTGAAAAACTAAATTCTAAGTTCCCTCAAATTTATTCATCGTTTAAACTATTTATAAATGAAGCTTATGTTTGTAAAGCCCTAAACCCAGACATATGGCCAGTGGCTGTCAAAATAAACCGATTTTTTCACAAGAAGAGGACCGCTGTGGAGCAGATGTAACAAGTCAAATGGATTCGAGACCAAGAAAATCGCCAGGATCAGTGACTCCCTCCACATTATTTAAATTTAATTATGTTAATTCCACATTTTTATCTGTACTGCCAGTGGCTTTCAAACAAAATTGACAGAGTTTTGTTATATTTACAAGATAAAACCTATGATATTATCTGCTTAGTGGTCATTTGCTCAATGAAAATTGCTTAAAGAAAATTAATTTAAAGGAATATAATCTCGCCTCTTTCTTTTGCAGGTCGAGCTTTAAACATGTTGGTGCATCCGTTTTTGTTAAGGAACATTTTAAACACAAGCCGCTAGCACTAACTAGTTACTGTATTGAACTACATGCTGAATTTGCCGGTATTGTTATACAAGACATAAAAACTGCAGTAATTACCGTGTATAGGCCATGCAGTGGTAACGTACAAGTATTTCTGAGTGAGTTCGAAAAACTTTTAAGTTCAAACTGATTAAGAATATTATAATAGTTGGCGACTCGAACGTTAATTTTACACAACAACAACGAACCTATTAATCAAACAGTCAATAAAAGTTGTTTTTATTAAGTGTTTTTAGAAAAATAGTTCAAGATCAAGATGTAATTTAGTTCTCTCTGACTTATGGTAGTTCATTTGCTTCAATGGCTATCTATCAATTTATGGCAAACTTCAATTTGATAATGGCATGCTGCAAATGAGTTTTTTAAACACACGATATATTGTGTATACTGTGTATATTGTGTGTACACATTTGCAAAAACAATTGGCTACTTGCAAGGTTCTTGCCTATCGCGTTGGCACTGTACTGGCCGTTTCATTGTTACTGGCTTCGCATCGGCAGGTATCATTATTTGGGTACTTTTGCTATACATAAAGTATGTTCAAATTTAGTGGGATCGATAATCATGTTTTCAAACCAAACGTCAGCCATCTATTGTGATTTGTTTAAACTAACAAAAAGGTCCATCACCCCATCGTTAAAAGCACTTTCACTTACTCATGGCATTGGCTGACTAGTAGAGTATATAAGCAACGATCTATATATTATCTATCTCATTAGACTCTTAACAAAGTTTGTAATTCTGCTGTAAGCAACTGTAGCTAAAACTTTACCTGTTCAAAGGATTTCAGACCTCCTTCTTTACCCCATGCTAGCATATCATCGAATATAAGTTGCTTTACTTCAGGGTGGTTACATAAGACACTTAAAGTTCCGGGTATTTTGTTCTCCATAGCCCAGGATTTGATTACATCTACATCTGGTACGACAATTGCAACAATGCATGACTGGAAAAAATTACAATTTTACTAACGGAAATGTTTCCAAAACCAAAGTTCACCTTTAGGGATTCACCATGGACAAATACTTGCGAAACATATTGCGAACGTATGTAAATATTTTCAATCTTTTCAGGAACTATGTATTCTCCTTGGGATAGCTTGAAGATATGCTTTCTTCTGTCAATAATCTTCAACGTGCCATTCTAAAATGATCAATTGTAACTGGTGGCAAACTGTTGTTTGTCTAAGAACTTACGGGCTGCCACTGTCCAACATCGCCTGTGTGATGCCAACCTTGTACATCGATGACCTCTTCAGTTTTCTTCGAGTCTTTATAGTAGCCTTGGAAAACATTTGTGCCCTTAACACATACTTCACCTTGGTTGTTCTTTGCCCAGTACTCCATTTCAGGTACATCAACCAATTTTATGCAGCAACAGCCAACGGGTGGCCCCACGTGGCCTGGGACGTGGTCGCCTTGTACGGTCAGTGTTATTGGAGCACAACATTCTGTTTGTCCATAACCTTCTACAACCTGCAAAGCAAATGGAATAGTTTATTGTGGTTCGAGGTATCGACACCATTGTACTCACTAAACAGCCTAAAGCACAACGAGTAAACGTTAAGACACTTTCAGCTAATGGTGCAGATCCAACTAGCATTAATCGGAGCTTGCCCCCCATGCCTTCTTGTACTTTCCTAAACACTACTTTGTCCCAGAAGCTGTTGTTACGAACGATTCCTCTGAAAAGTAATAAATTAGATATAATAAAAGTTGTTTGGGTAAATTGTTTGCAACACATCAGGAACATTATTGTGTTGGAAAGTTGCTGCATACAAATCGAAATAGCACTGGTCAAGTCCACGAAGACTTCAACTTATTTTTAAAGATAGAGCAAAGCTATATTCACGGAAACTGTTAAGAATTGAAAACTAAACCAAAATATAGAATCACAGCCATCTGTAGTTTATTGAAGATCTTTTATTATAGTTGAAGATCTTGGTTTGACTACCGACTTTAGCACGTATTTTTACAATTTTTGTTGCGGTGAACTCCCCCGAGCAACAAGTAAAAAATATAAAATGTTTTTGTTGTCGTTAGTCTTGTTGTTCCATCCCCACTGCAGAGGCATCAGGCTCTCCTAGAAGTCTTTCAGTTTGTAAAGTACACCGCGTCATAGATGCGCAGAACGCTAGAAACGTCCGGACGAGTCCATTACGTTCAACAAGGTGATTTCCGCTGTTGTATTCAGTTCATTGCCGTTCGTCATGTGATTTTGTTTTCTAGTGTATTTATCAAAGCTTAACTCTATTTTTGAATTCTTTTCGCTTTTTAAAACAATACTTTTCAGAACTAAACAGCTAGGATTGGGATTATTTTCATGAAAGTAAAAATTTTCGTTTACAGTATGATTTTGAGGTTACGATTACCATACACGCCTAGAGTAAACCCATTCCTACGCCACTGACACCGGCTATTGGCGCATAACTGTAGCTACGCCTACGTACTCCTTGCTTTGACGCCACTCTAGGTAAGGTAAGGATCTTTTGAAATTCTTCAGAATATGATTGCTCTCATAAATGTACAACGTTGCCCTTAGCTCGTTTCTGAGTTTTCTGTACTCAGAGGCAATTTTGACTCACCCCGTATGGCACCAACAAATACTTTCAATTTCTTACAACAAAGTAAATCTTGAATTTTATTCTCTATTAGTTGCAAGTAATGCTGCAGGAAAATCAAAATTTTCTGTTATAGATAGGTAGATGTGTGTCATTAATAAATATTTTTTTGTCACAAATCCTTGATTTTTAATATTAAATTCCTTACTGTTGAATAAAATAGGACAGAGACGAATTTACATTGGAAATTGTTGTAGAAAATTTTGGAAATTGTTAGGTACGTTTCTGTATTCTCAGGTAAACTATGAACATCTCAGATAATCTTTGGTAACGTCTGATAATGTTGGATAATTAAAAGTAGGATCAACACATTTGTCTTGTTCACTTAGTTTGTTTTAGTGTTATTTTGACACATTTTTTTATATTTCAAGACCAGTCAATTTGTCAAAAGTTAGCTAACTACAAATAATACATGCCATTAGGGGAATACCCACACTTTTCTTCATTGTAAAATTCAAGAAATATGGAGATATCGTGAATCAAGACAGGAAGTACCTCATTAAGAACTTATTAGCACAGAAGTAACACCAAACGGACTCAGAAGCGATACTCACGGCGACGAGTAGCCGATTTCAGCTATGGCGGCCATATTGAAAGAGAGTAGATCAAGAATAATATGTTGGTAGCACTGTGAGTCTATGTCAAATTCGAGGTTAGTAGGTTAGGTTTTGCGTCAGTTTTGACACAGACTGACGCAAAACCTAACCTGCTAACTTAAAATTCTTTCAGTATGGCCGCCATAGCTGAAATCGGCTACTCGAACATCAAAGGCGCCGCTGCGAGTGTCGTTTCTGAGTCCGTTAGGTGTTTATTCTGTGTTATTAGGCTGTAGCGATATATATATATATATATAGCCACCTCCAGCAACCATAATAATCCCCGCAAACGGAGGAGAGATGCAATAAACCCTGGAAGAGAAGACTTCCGATGAATGTGTTGTCCATCTTAGACCAGCAAGTGGCTTGCTTGGAAAGCATGCCAGGTGCGAGTAAGTGACAAGCATCAAACACAAGTCGTTCACCAGCGGCTCGCCGGAGTTTCGGTATGAATAGTATGTTGGCGGCACTGTACGTCTATGTCAAATTCGAGGTTATTAGGTTAGATTTTGTGTCAGTTTCAGTCAAAACTGACGGAAAACCTCACCTGATAACCTCGAATTTGACATAGACGTACAGTGCCGCCAACATACTATTCATAACAAAACTCCGGCGAGCCGCTGGCGAACAACTATGCATATGGGTGTAAGAGTTGCGAAAGGACAGCATCTGCAGATGCAGCGTCAGTGCGCACAACCAGAGCTGGGCTGTAATTAAATACGTCGTAATAAAATTACCAATTAAATTCCTTTTTGTGGATTTGTCTTGGAATTGAATTACATACTTATCAAAATACAGTAATTGTAATTAGTAATTGCTATTTTTGTTAAAAGTACTTGACAATTACGTTTTAAAAGTAACTGATTACTACATTTAATTACTTTTCAGTAATTAAATTACCCTAAAGTATTTAAATGACTTTACAAGTATTTGAATTACTTGTGGTAATTGAAATTACTGGCGACCTCTGAATTACTTGGTAATTCAATTATTAAATTACTGATCTCGATTGGGTATTAAATTTCCAGAACGCAAAAAATAAGATAAGGCCGTATTTTATATGTTAAGCAAAACACAATAGAGCATTCTTAGAGCAATGTAAGTATAATTTATATTTCCTATGACTAGTCGAATAACAACTAGTTTTGTGCACGAGCAAGGAGATAGTTGGTGCAGTCGCGTATGTTTGTACATGGGATGTGCATATGTTCTGTCTTGTGTAGTGTATGTAGCACTGTAGCTTGTTAATGATTATTCTGTAAGAAGCGAAAATGTGCCTGTGGTAAGTACAGATTACAGAGTAAAGTACGGTAAAAATATAATTAACTTTTTTCCATAACAATTGACAAGAAACTAGTTTTATTAGACAATATTGATTCATAATATTTATTTATAAATAAAATTTTTTTGTTTAAAACAATTTACTATCACAGGGCTATGGAAATACTACTAAATAAAAATATACGATAACAATCTCTAGTGAAAGTAATTAAAAAAGTAATTTATGTTGTACAATTCCAATTACCAAGTAATTGATAATTGAATTACCATTTGATTTAAGTAATTGAAATATCTAGTAATTTAAGTAACGGGTGTCCCAAAATGAGCCGTCATTTTAAATTTACCGGATTTTTTTTGTGACGAACATAGCGTACTAAAACTTTGACAGTTGCCAAGAGGAGACGTGGAGTTTAGTCATGAAGAGATGCACGCATTGAAGTTGTAAAAATCACTACAAAAATTATGAGAATTTTGCAGAGACGGTTCGCAGAGTCCGCACATTATTTGGTCATCATGCCGCACCGACTCGCAGCATTGTGGTGGCATTAATCCATAAATTTGAGAGTTCTGGTTCAGTTCAGAATACTTTAAAGCTTTTTGGAAGGATAAAGTGTACGCCAATGATCCACAGACCATTCAAGACCTCTATGAATAAATTTGACGAAATATTGAAGAAATTAGTCCACAATTATGCCAAGAGGTCATCGAAAATTTCATAAAAAACTCAACATTTACCAACAAAGTCAAGGCGGCCATTTGATGGATATTATTTTCCATACATAACCTCAATGTCTGTACTCTATGTTTAAATAAAAATTAGAACTTTTCCACTAAATAATGCATTTTATTAAAACATTAAAATGACAGCTCATTTTGGGACACCTGTTACTTCGATAGACGGTAATTGGTAATTAGTAATTAATTACTTTTTTAAAGTAATTTGCCCAGCTTTGCGCGCAACTAGCAACACAAGTATTAGAGTGATTTAACTCATATTAAGTTAGTTGTTAAACACGCACTATATGTATTTTTGTATGTAATTGTACATTTATGTGTGAATATTATTGAATTTTATTAGAGAGCGTTGTTATGCACCAAATATTCAAAACACTCTCGATGTTACCATCAACCACGTTGGTAACCCTGCAAATTCAAGACTATAAAATATTTTTTCTACTCCTGTAACTAAAATGACATTTAACATACTAACATACACGTTGCTAAGTGACCTTTTAATCATGTCTTCATAACCTATGACTAAAGAGCCTCTTAGTCATGGGCTGAAGTTAGCAATGATGTTTTAGTCATGGGGTGAAGTTAGGTTCAAACAGTATTAGCTTTATTAGCCACAGCCAAAACTAAAATCAAGCTAGTTTTCAACAGTCAACTTTGACGTTTGTCAAGCATAATCCTTTATCTAATAGACTTGTCTGTCCGTCCGTCCCTGACGTTGTTTCAGCAGCCAAACCGTAAGAGATAGAGGAAAAAGTTATTAAAGTTATATGTTTAGAATGATCATGTCAGGTCAGGAACCGAATTTCAGTCTCTAACACTAATTATTATCGTAAGTATCCTAATCCGAACTTTTTAGGTTAGATTCTAGGCAAATTTTATCAAGGCGAATGCGACTGGTAGTTTGCTACCAACAATGACGTCATATACGTACGTGTGGTGAATACGCGTTCTATTTGCAAAACGGTCTTTTTTGTTTTATTAAATGAGACATTTGTCTCACTGGACTGCTAGTTTAACCTAATATAATAAATGTCAAAATTTTAATGAAATAAAATGATGTTATATTGTCTAAATTTGTGGTCGTAGAAAAAGTATAGTATGCAACTCGTTTTATAAACTTATTAGTCACTCATTTGACTCGTGACTAAAATGACGTTTATAAAACATGATACATAATATACTATATTGCTCTCATCTGATTGGTGCAATTTCAGTTTGTAAGTATTCACCAACTTTTATCACAATAATGTTTTCCCGTTTTTTACAAACTTTTGGACTATACTACACAACATGCCGTACCTTTTAATTTCACTTTCCTTAGCACTCATTGCCATATTAAACAACATCCTCTTCAGAACACTACCTGAAACTTCAGCATGAACTTTGTCATAAATTCTGTTTAATAACCTTGGCACAGCAGGGGTGACTGTGGGGCGGAGGGCTTTCATGTCGTCTGACAACCTTCTTATGTCTCCCAAATAGAAGCCTACTGAAGCACCCAGCATATACATTGCATTCTGTAAGGGGATAGTTAAATTTGCTTGCTGACAAGTGCACTGAAAGATTTAACGTACCTCACAGCAGCGTTCCAGCATATGAGCTAGTGGCAAAAACGAAATCATGACGTCAGTAGTTGTGGGCTTATGGTCTCCTAACTGCATTATGACGGCTGATACGGAAGCCATTACGTTTTCATGCGTCAGCATTACCCCCTTTGGGTTACCTGTTGTACCACTCGTGTAGCATACTGTACATAAATCTGATGCTTTTGGTGGCTATAACCAAAAATTGTAAGATTAGAAAAATATAAGTATAATAAAGTATTAAGCATTTTCAAAATATGTATTTATTTTATTGTTCAGATTAGAATAGTGACTGTATTTTGTATCAGTCTGAGATAATATTATTCTCAATTTTTAAATTGCATTTATATTCCTTTGTGGTTAGATAGCTAGCTGTAGCTATTCCAAAGTAGGTACATAATAAACAACAAATAAATTAAATGTTTCCATAACCTCAATCACTTTTAGAAACTTAAATTAACTTACCACTTCTTCGTGGTTAAGCTTCGACCCGAGCGTTTCTATATCCGTAAATCTCAAGATTTCAATACCCTTATTCTTAGCCCGCTGATTAGTTGCTGGCCTGATGTCTTTGAATACAATGATTTTCTTTAAACAGTTGGGCGAACGATCCAACAGAAGGTTACATTTGGCATCATCTTCACAAACTACTGAATTTATTTCGGCTGAAACAATGAAATATGAGAGTTGATTCTTCTAGTTCGTTATTCTACTACTAACCTTGTTTAATAATGAAGGCACATGCATCAGGACCTAGGGTATCGTACAGAGGTACCAACACCATACTATAGCAGTAGGTTGCTTGTTCTGTGATTACCCATTCCGGGCAATTTTGGGCATAGATTCCTATAAATGTATTAGTACCAGGCTGAAGTCCCTGAGCGATGAGCCCTGACCCAAAGTTCTTGGCACGTAGAAGGGCTTCGTTGAAGCTTAGCCACTGATATGGTTTGTTGTACGATTCCCTCCATCCCAGACAAGGGCCATTATCTGAAAATAATTTGTGGTTTTAATATAAGCCAAAAGGTTTTGTTGTAAACCACTAATTTTCATTGATTATGTCTGGTTTCTTAAGCGTTATGGTTAACAAATGAAATAAAAACATTAACTGCCAGTCTTATAAAGGCCACTAATCTGAGGTTAACTTTAATTTGCTGTTAAAATAAACAAAAGCGCATCAAAACGTTAGTGCTTATGACATTTTATTCATTAGTAAACAAATTTTGATGCTCTTTTGTTTATTTCAACAACGAATTAAAGTTAACCTCAGATTAGTGGGTTTTATAAGATCGGCTGTTAGGATAATAGGAAGCTAAATGTTACCATGAGAAAGTGACATCAATGAGAATAATTGAAGGAATCAAGGAACAGATAGAAAGAATAAATTATTATAACTTAGTAAAAATCTGTATATCCACTGTGTGATGTACAACCTAAACTAAACTCCATAAGTGCTGAGAAATATACTATATTCCCTTCTTGGTTATCCAAAGTAAAGTTTGTACTTGAAGTTGGAAGGTCTATCAGTAAACTATTTTTAAGTAAACGTATACTCTCTCAAATGAATATTTTAATTCCATTGCCTCGGCTTTACGAAATAATAATAGTAGTTTGTATACCAAGGCACTGAAGTTTCGCTTTTTATCACGAATGTGGTTCTAGTTGCCGAGGCCCGTAGGGCCAAGGCAAATAAAATCGTGAAATTACAACATTTTAACCAACATTTGTAGGTTAGGTTACCGTCTGTTGACGTTTATCTGTCGCCCAGCCACCTACAAAAAAGTCGTAAAACAATGGATTACTTTACTACCGATTTCTCGTATTTTAATGACGATTTCGAGGCACTTTAATACCGATCTCAAATAAAATAACTTACAACTATACTGGAAAATAAAAGAAGAAGAAGGTTGGTCAGAGAAATAAATACTGAAACAATCCATTATTACACAAATGGAATACTTAGTTGGGATTAAGAGATGCAAAACAGCTTAAAAATGAGAATAAGAATAACGAATAAAACATAAAAATACATAATACTTCTCAAATTATGTAATAGTAAAACTAAAATAAAAAATATTTAGAGGTAAGAAGTAATTTATCGATTTTGTGTTAAATTTTGACTAAATTATAGCTATTAACATATCTAGGACTGTTATGAATATCACAACTGCCGCAGATGTTGTTTTGAAATCCGAGTTCGTAGAGGGAGGATTTTAAGGCATCTAAGGCTGGTATTAGTGATGGGAACAATCGAATTGTTTTGACTATTGAATAAATGCCGAATGAAAGGATCAAACAATCGAATGAATCGTTCATTAAAACTATCGAATACTTTTGTTTAAAGGGTTTTATAAGCTACACGCGAAAACTAATTTGTTTGAACCTTTGGAAATTAAAAATGAACTGATTTTTATTTATTGTGAGACTTTTATCATTGCAAAATTATTTTTATATTGAAGTATGTAAATAAAAGTAGCGGTACGTTTCAATTTTACGAGACTTCTTAAATTTGGTAATTGTGCTGAAGCAAGACAGCGTACCTACTTTCGGTTCGAGTAATTAAGGCGTAAAATTGTTAAGTCCGGCACTGCGAAGCAAAATACGATAGGATACGAAGCGAACATTTAATTCTGGTTGGCGCATCGAGTGACGGTGAGTGACGAGGACGCGCGGTTCGTTCATAACATCACAGCTGTAAATTTATTTTTTCGATTGTTCGATAGTTATTCATGCATTCGTTCGCTTCATACTGAAATCTGAACAGTGGGTAGCCTATCGACTATCGATAGTTAAATGAACAATTTTCTGAAAACAATCGAATGAATGAAAGGTTGAAAACTATCGAACTATTCAATAACTTTATTCGATTGTTCCCATGATTCATAATTAAAGCTGATAATTATATGCACTCAAATGTACGAAAATATGCGCATATATATGCATACATTTTGTTGAGTATATGCACCCAAAGTTGTAATATATGCACATAATGTGCTCTATTTTTTTAAAATAAGTAGGAGTATTCTAAATAATGTAAACATTTCAATTATTTTGTGTGAGTATTATTTCTCTAATTTTATTCAAAGACGTCATTCATTTTAATGTTTGACTGTATAAACATGGACTGCCCACGCCAACTTCACGTTGTAAGCAACATAAAAATGAGATGTCCCCTAACCCTACCAGACTATTATTCACCCAATACTCTTGAAATGGATTCTATGTTGGGTAATTCCATATACATGCTTTCTATGGGAAAAGCGGGGGTTGCTGGCAGTCTATGTTTATATAGTCAAAGATTTTAACAGGGACTTCCCCTTTCCTTTGCTTATTTCGATACGCGCACTGCACTCTAGCGAAAGAAAGTGAAAGTATATATTTCAGTTGCACCCAAAAATTGTATTAATAAATTTAATGAAACACTAAAGTTCATATATTACAAATTATTGCAAAATATAACCAAATATGCAAAATCCAGAAAGTATGCTCAAAAACGTATAAATATGCAAAATATTCAAAGTGAAACTTTGTTTTCACATATGCAAAAAGTTTCGTCGGCATATCAATTATACAAAATATGCATTTGCCATATAATATCAGCTTGATTCATAACAATGGTGGTTTGTTCAATAGTTTATTGGTTGCCGTATGGTAATGTACGCTAAAAAAATATTACCGTACAGATACAGTTGTTTCAGTATGGTAATGGCTGCCATGTACAGACTATTACCGTACAGATACAGTCATGACTAAAACCGATAAATAAATTTAACCTAGTAGTTTTTGTATTTAAAGGTGAATAATAGTCATTTACGATACAAGTGCTCAAAGTTACTCTTTAGTCACGAGTGGGGCAGAGTTAAAACGCGAGTGAGCGAGCATTTTAAGCCCCCAAGTGCCTACAAATGTTATCTACAATAAAATCTAGAGAAAACACGGTAAATATAAAAAAATCTGTAAAGGGGTTTACACGGAACTGCCTTTGAGCAAATTTCATCAGTTTGCAAATAAAAAAATGTAATCTGCTGGGATTCAAACTCAGCGCTCCAAGGCGAATATTGTCCGACGCTAGAATAACTGAGTCACGGGCGTGTTCAAATAGGATGCTTCTGCTGCCTTATAAAGCACCATATTATTCTGTCCAATTTGTGATGTTTACCCTGTATTTGTTAGATTTCATTTTCGCCAATGATAAAGCCTGAGCTATATGCAAATTATTACTGGCATCTTTTGCAAATAAAAAATGCCTTCGTCTTATAGACGAGGGAAGTAAAAATGTAGTCTGCTGGGATTCGTCCTCCGCTCGCCGCCGCTAAAATAACTGGGCCACGGGTGTACTTGAAGTGGACGAGTGTCTGCTTTGTTATAAAGCACCATACTATTATGTCCAATTTGTGATGCTTACCCTGTATCTGTTAGGTTTCATTCTTGCCAATGGTAAAGCAAATTAATGCTTGTATCTATTTTTCAGGTAAAGCAAAAATAAACAAAATTCTATTTTTTTAAGGTGCTCACCCTGTATATATTTCTCCGAAATTTTCTCGGTTTCATGCCAGGTAGACATATAATATGCATGCAAAATATCGCTGTCTTCTAAGAAATAGTTTTTGAGTTATACTGCCAACAGATAGACAGACGGAATTGAGAAAACCTGTTTTTTATCATCTAGGGATACTGAAACGTGAAGATTTGAAGAAATTTCGAAAGGTAATTTTTTCGCGATTACAATACTTCGTCTTTTAGAGGAGGGAAGTAAAAGTATTTTAAATGTAAATTAGGATTAGGTACTAGCCACCGGTCGTAATTTTGCGTGATTAAACATTTTAAAACACGTTGCTACTGACGATGTGACTAATGAAATCATTTTAAACACGTTGCTACTTACGACGTGAACTAATAAAAACATGTCATTAAACAGTCGTTTTCCAAACTTAAAACTGCCAACTAAAAGTCAATATTACACACTGTCGTGGATAAAATCTATTTTATTATTATTATTAATATAAATTACTTGGAGTTTAATTGGAAATAATTAACAACTGAAATAAATAACACAAATATCTGAATTTTGGATGGCTACCTCCTACAAGTTGTGTCAAAAGTTCTTGCTAATATTGGTGCAAAATTGTGTCTTAAGGGAGCTACAACCCCAAGAAGGGTAATAAGAAAACACACTGCCGTGGGTAGATTAGGCTCCTGAAGTGGTGAATTTGATTCTTTAATTATGAAAATTTTCGAACTTGAGATTTTTGCGGAAATATCAATTTTTGTGCCCTTTGATTATAAAAAAAGTGGTTTTTGAAGTGATGTTTGTCTGTGAGTCTTTCAGTCTGCCTGTCACCTCTCT
This sequence comes from Agriotes lineatus, assembly GCA_940337035.1. Lineage (NCBI taxonomy): Eukaryota > Metazoa > Arthropoda > Insecta > Coleoptera > Elateridae > Agriotes > Agriotes lineatus. The sequence continues at coordinate 88,199,060 of OW679200.1, read as the reverse complement.
ACAGCCCAGACCGTTTAGTTGATTGGTCTGAAAATTTATATTTACGTTTTTATTATAAATTCAGAGATCCCAGTGATTTTTGGCTAAAATCGACTAACCGGAAGTGGTATTGTACTCTTATTTTTCACGTTTTCCGAAAAATTTTGATAAAACTAGAATTTTTTTAGAACAAGATCATATATTTTACTTTAGTTTGAAGCGTTTTTCCGTAAGAAGTATAGTTTTTGGAAAAATTGCAAATTAAATTTATACTAAAATTTAGAGGAAGTGCAAAAATTAATAATGGAAATATTTTTTTTTAAACAATGTCACAGGTACTTATTAGCTGTAATCTCTTTTACTGTTATAGGTATGTTACGTAATTGTCTATAACTTAGTAAAATATAAAGTTTTTGATATAATCGTACAATTAAATTTATTTAAAAAAATGTGGTGCACATGTTTTTTCCATTTTTAAATTTTGTTAAGCTATGCAGTTTCATATCTGCGGAGAGAAAGAATAACATTTATTTTGGTGTTGTATAGTTTTAAGGTCATTGTCACTGTAAACTAAAATTTCTGTGTGAAAGTTACACAGTAAATCTAACTAGAATTGGCAAAAATTTTTACTGTAAAAAGAACATTCCTCCACCCTTCCATATTATACAATAAACTTTTTATAATGTTATCTAATTCAGTGCAAAAAGTCGCACAGATATGCTAAATTACACCAAATTTGCTTTTATGTGTTATTTTGATTAAATAAAATCTGTTTTACTACCCTTCTTAGCTGCCTTAAGAAGCAATTTTATGCCAATGTTCATAGGAACTTGTTTGTTTATCTTGACTGAGTCAATATGTCCCTAGAATAGTGCCATGCACATTTGAAACACCCTGTATATTATAGATACATAAACATATGAAACACATTTTCTACAAATAGCAAAATAATTGCTCTATTACTGCAATTTGTAAATATTTACACAGTACAGTTTGGTATGTTCAATCGGATGCCAAAATAATTTGCATTGAATTGATGTTGCCAGACGACTGTACTGTACGGTCTTACGCCACTTTAATAGCTGTATGCAAGTTGATTGAGCTTGTAAAGTACGTTTTTTTCCTATAAAAATTTTCAAGGTCAAAGAATTTAGGGTTTATGTTGGCATAACTTGGATTCCTTTAAATAAATATGTTGGTAGAATTTGTTTTAGTAACTTTTTAGAACTAAAAATTGGTGGAATATTTAATATCTAGCATTAAAGTTCTATGTACTTCAAAAGCTCTTGCTAATCTTTCGTAAACGTCTTCTTCTGGTATGTTAGAATGCAGATCCAACAGTTCCTCTGCACAGTTCAGAAATGCTTTTTTTTGCATTTAATTTTAAAAGATTCGGTTTTATACGTGTATTCAGTTTCAAAAAGAAAAGCTGTCAATTTAATTTTAAATGTCAAAATGACACAAGTCGTTTACAGAAAAATCTGACGAAAATAAATGTTCTAATAATTAAAAAAAAAGCAGTTTTGCCAATTTTATCTTGACCTTGAAAATTTTTATAGGAAAAAAACGTACTTTATTTACAATTTAAGCTGCACTATTTATATGTGGGGTCTCTACACTGTAAGTTAAAATTTGAGTTTAGTAGGATGTGCTCTTTTATATGGAAGGAATGCATATTTTATAGTGTTAATATAAATATTAATTTATTAATATATTAAGGGGTTATCAAATTAAAACAATATAACTAACACGTAGTTTAGTATAAAATTGGTTTCTTTTTTAGTTGAGATTGTAAAGCTGGAGAAAATATATCTAAATTTATTTAGTAGTTTAAATATTACTATTAAAACCATTAGGTCGATAATTTGATCTCAAATATTTTCTAGTTTTATACAGTATAAATTAGTTATCCAATAATTATAAAAATCTACAGCTATTATATTTGTAATAGTGAACTTTAACTACTAGATAAGACAAACGTGTTATATAAGAAAAAATATGTATAACATTTTTGTTAGGATTCAAGAAAGACGTCGATGGGTATTAATAAATTTAACTCTTAACTTTTTTCAAATTATAATGTCTAATTACACTTGTTATAGTTTAAGCACTTAACTTCATAATAGAAGTTACTTAGATTTCATTTACACTGCTAAAATTATTGATTTTGCAGATCAAACAATAAAACTTAACTAGTGATGATTAGAGAACGGATTTTGTGCAAATTGCATATTCTATAATTTATGCATATCTTAAGATACTATTAAAATGTGGACGAATTTAAACTTTTACAATTAATTGACACTAATTAAGTAATGCATATTTTGCATATTTAACCAATTCTTGTATATGTTAGCAGTTGGCTGCATATTATTGCATACATCTATAAGTTTTTGGCAACAATTTCTTGGAATTGTTTTAGGACATTCGGAATGTAAAAAACTAACGTGAAAATGGTGTCTGTGTCTAATATAATCTGAATTACATACATACGACAAATTACAAGTTTTTACTTTCGACACGGGTTACGCTAACGCTAAATGAAACACGAGGAATGACTCTTGATAAATCTTTGGCATTAATTAATAGTTTCGAGAGTTCATGTAAAAGTGTAAAAGGTAAAGTAAGAAGTAAATGCTCAAATTTTAGAAAAATGTCATTCAGTAATGAAGTTATCCTGTCTTAAATAATATAAGCTACTTTTTGAATGGTGAATTTTTTGACCTTGATGTAGCTCCTAATGTTATTGAAAGATTTATAAATGCTCCTTGTAGATCTGTAAGCAATGAAAGAATGTTTTCAATATTTTAAGTACATGTTTTTAGACAGACGACAAAAGTTTCTACTTGAACATTTTGAAAAACATATACTTGTCAGGGGTTTTTATGGCGATGATTAATTTACGAATTGTGTTTACATTGCCTATGTTTTTTATTGAAATAATTGCTTAATTCTGATTTAATTCATTGTAGAAATGATTAAAATGAGTAAAACAAAACATTAAATATGTATTCTCTTTTTTTAATTTTATTATAGATTTATGATTAATTGACCGGCTAAAACTATGCATATTTCTAAAATTGTCTACATATTTTTTGCATATTTTTACAAATTAAGGTACATATATATGCGCATATTGTGGTAATAATGGAACGCATATATTCCGTTCTCTAGTGATGATAGCTCGATATGCTAATAAAAGTGAAGGTATACTAATTATCCTTTTTGGTTCAAGGAGGATTATTAAACTGCCATTGTAATAAATCAGATGAAATATCTGAAACGTTCTATGCTTGATTAAATTCTCTAGGTGAAGACAAAGAACAATGTCAATAATTTGTCTTCGTATAGTTGGTTGTGCTAATATTTGATCAGACGATATAATAGTTAGAAACTTATTTCTGTATTAATAATTGCTTTAAAGCTTGGAGTATTCATTTAACAAAGAAATTTGCATTTTTTGCTCATCACGAAACAGTGCCTAAATTTTGTTTTTATCAAAAGTAGCTTCTAGATATACAACGGTAACTGCTATGTTTCATTTTGATATTCTTTTCAGTAGATAAATTTTCCGCAGCTATTTTTTCAATAAAAGCATGAGTGCATGCCAACTAAAAAAATCGCGACTCCGAAGGAGGAGGGATTTTTCTTGTAGGCATGCACGAATGTTTTTGTTAGAATAAAATAGCTGCGGAATTATTTTTGCAAATATTTCCATAGATAGAGAATATCACGAATGAAAAAACAAAGTAAAGAAAACATGCTTATTAAAAATAATAAAAAAACTGATATCTATTATTCATTTACTTGACGTCCGCACTGTCACTGCCAAATTTAAAAAAAATATCTTGACTATACTTCCAAAATAATGTGTTTTTTATTAATTTAATTGTTAAAATGGAAAATAGCAGTGGTACCAGCATACTGTCAGTGTGACAGTGCCGATGTCAAGTAAATGGATAATAAATACTAACATTTTATGGCTTTTTGTGATGACAGTGACATACCTAAGTGGAAATTTCCAATTATTAATAATCGCAGTTGCTATGGAAAATTCTCAGTTAAGTAATCCCAAGGAGCTTTTTCTTGTTTTTTTTTGCCGCTTTAATGCTTAACGTGACTGGTCGAAATTTGAAAATTGGATATCCAACGATTAGTCTATTTGATATGAGGGAAATAGTCATCAAAATATCAAATATTGATAAACAGCAATATCATTTTAACTACGGTATCACGACTTCCTTTGGGATTAATGTGCAGTAAAAATAAACTAAGATTAAATAAAATGTTGAATTGTTTTATTGTTAAACAACTTTCTGAAATGCACATGCATGTGTACTGACTTCTATTAAAAATGACACACTCAGAAGGAGTTGAGCAATTTGAATGAAATTTTCACAAAAGGCGTATTTGAGTATGACAAAAAAACGATTAAAATTGAAAATAATCTGGTTTTGGTATTTTTTCTAAGTTATCTTAACCATTTTCACTGTGCTTGTTCAAAACACTTTCAACATGCCACGAGTTCGTCAACATGCTCATTTTCATCAGTTAAGTGAGTTTGAACGAAGGAGGATTGTAGGCATGAAGAAATCCGAACAGCTGTTGGTTCAGATGGGTTGCAGGAGATGTACATGAACGTCAGATGCAGAGGATAAACGTCTTAGATTGGTGGTTGTAAAAGATAGATTTTCCACGGAAGCATAGGCAATGACTGTAGGGCAGCTATAGAACGTGGGCTGTCAATGCCATTAATTTATCGTCGAATCCGAGCCTTTGGTTTAAGTTTGTATCGTCCACTGTTAGTCCTACCTCTCACTCCACGACATCGTGCCCTAAGGTTCGAGTGGTGTTGCCAACATGTTAACTGGGTTCATTGCGAATGTGTTAGAGCCAGTTGCAGTTCAATATCTTCAGGGGTTAAATAACCCTCTGTTTCAGCATGATAATGCAAGGCCACATAGTGTTCGTATCAGCTTTAAGGAACTTCACAAACTCTGCCTATGGATTAGAGATGCTTGCAATGCCATACTTCAACCAGAGATCGATCATCTCATTGCAAGCATGCCACGTCGAGTAACTGAGTGCATTAGAGAGCGTGGAAGAGCTACTCATTATTAAATAATGTTTTTGATATTGTTTAATTTGAGTTGTAATTTTAATCACTCTTTTATATAAGCAGAATACATCTTTTGTAAAAATTTCATTGAAATTGCTCAACTCCTTGGTGTGTCGTTATTAATGAAAGTCAGTATTTATTATGTACAGGACTATAGTAATTTTTAATAAGCTTAATACTTATATCATGGACAAGACTGATTAAAAGTAAATAAATAATTGTATAAATGGGTTCATTGATTGTAGTGTTTTGCCCCCTATAGTAATTCGCACATCTGCAAGTAAAGTTATTTATGGCTAGCTTTTAGTAGGCATGAAGACTCAAATCTGCAAGTTAGGTTCACCGTCATGTTCAAATTAAACTTCCGTGTTACACCACTGGGCTGTGAAATTAAAAAGCAGCAACGCGCAGACTCACTACGCTGTCAATTTATCTATCACTTGAATTTTCGTGCGGTTCGTTTCTGGTGTATTTACAAGTGAATTCAAAGGCAAATCTATGAACAAATTATCAGGTAATTCGAATCTCGCGCTTTAATAAGCGTCACTAGTCGTGTTTTGTTTTTAGATCGTTCGCGGCTTCCTGCGAATTCAATTGTTTTGAACGCGTCCTTTTATGTGAAAAAACATAACCTCAACTTATATTTTTACAATTTCTGGACCTCATGCTCTTTTTTGAAGTATTGTAAGACTGGGATCGGCTTCCTCTTATAGGACTCGTTCCTCATGGTAAGTTTCGAAACTCTAGCACGGATATTTGATTTGAAACACTAACTTGACCTTTTTTAGGCTGCGGGAACTGGCTCGGAACAGCTTCTTCTGATGCTCGCTGCTGGAAGCGAAACCCTAGGATGCTGGAACTGCTGCGGTGTACTCCTACACGGCGTGCGGACGTGGTGCTACCAAAATTTCAAACGCCTGACCTCAATTGTGCTCAAAATCTGATAATCGTAAACTTCTCGTCGTTGGCGAAGTGGTTCGGAAGATGGTCGCAAATGAAAATAATTTTTAGGTGATGGATTTTCACACCCACATTCTCACATATGCACTACGAACTCCTGATCACGATAGTATAATTATTTTTAATTTATTTCCATTGTAAATGGCTTAAAACTTAATTAATCTGGAGAGCCAATTAGACTGTCAGAAAATAATTTTTATTCAATTGTTTCTTTTTCGGTAGTTAACAACACTTGCCTATCTAAATTCATAATTGTGGATGTTAACCAAGTACAAATCAGTTACTTATAAACTAAATTTTAACTTATATTATAAAAATGTACAAAATCTTAATTCTAAAATTATTGTTTGTTCACGTTCGTATTTAAACTAGGTTATAGCGCCACTCACTATGTTTTATTTGGATTGTCTGTTCACTTATGTCACTTCACTGACTCATTTTTTTTAAACACAATACTCGTTCATTTCCTGTTGTGTGAATTTCTTGTATTTTATAATAATTGTCTGCTTTTCACCATTCTTCAAATATTACCGTTCGATTTTTTATAGCCTTATTTGACCTAGTATTGTGCTCTCTTTGCACTGTATTGAGAACATTCTGTCTTTCTTACCTTTATTTAATAAGTTCATAGAACTGTACTTATTCAATTATACTGACATGTAAATTTATTTAACACGCATGTAGTAAACCCTTTGGTGATAGATTTGTTGAATTTTGATTGGCTTTAGTTTGCACTAACCTCTTAATGTATGCTAATTGATATTTCTGTGACTCTAATTTACGAATTGAGCTCTGCCTTATTGCCATTTATTCTGAAGTAATTCCATTTAATATCCGCAATGCTTTACCAATGTAGTTATGAATTAAAATTTCTGATGTAACTTCTTGCGGTTGCCTGATTTAACCCAGCTCTGTGCTTTATTGACTTGCTTTATTTATCTATGCTGCAAGCAGAGTTGAGTAACGGGCTAAATACCACCTCAATATATACCTACTACTTATATATACCGGGTGGTTCGTCATACCTCTGAACATAGGCAATTTACATGGCTTATCACGGTTATGCATATTCCTGTTCACCATTTTTATGGAAAAAATGTTAGTGGTACTAAATTAAAGAGAATAATTTTCGTCGTTTAGTGTTAAAAAGTCATTGGATAATGTTAATTGTGCATAAAAATTTTAATTTTAATTTTAGATATTCCCAAATATAAGTGACGAATTAGCAAAAATGACTGTTGATGATATCGAAGACGAGGGCTCCATTTTGATAGTTAGAATACCTGATTCTAAGACTAGGATTCAGTGTACCTTTGTAGTTGATGGGAAAACAACTAATGGATTAAATGCTGTAGAAATCTACAGGAAATATGCTGCTCTGCGTCCAACAAAAACAGATCGTCATCGTTTTTTTATAATCCACAAGGCCGGGAAATGTACAGTTCAAGTTGTGGGCAAAAATACATTAGCAAAAGTGCCTACTATTATAGCAAAGTTTCTGGGAAAAGAGAATGCTGATGCCTATACCGGCCATTGTTTACGAAGGACATCTGCAACGCTGTTAGTGGATGCAGGAGCAGATATTCTCAGTTTGAATCATCACAGAGGGTGGAGATCCACAGCAGTAGCCGAAGGATATGTCAATGATTCAATAGAAAATAAGGGAAGAGCAACGAGCAGTATAATTGGAGGAGCAGAGCTAATAACAACCAATGAAGCTGGAGCTGCTGGACCTTCTGAAAGACACTCTATAGCGTGTGCTTCTACAACCACTAATAATATAAGTACCTATTAAAAGACGTGCAGTCAACAGTTGGGTCTGAATTTTTTTCAAATACCGCTGTTAACGATACAGAATGCTAATAATTGTAATTTCACAATAAAATATTGATAATGTTAGCAAATTGGTGTATATTCTCTTCCTGAAAACATGCGGGAGCTAAAAAATATTGGCTACCGCCGGGAATCAATAAAAATTGGGAGCTGGTTGAAATTGACAGTTTTGTTTCCTAAAACTAGGGCGCAAAAGGCGCCTTTTTATACAGTGAGTAGAAAAAAGGACTTAAGCATTTATTACAGGGTTAACGCAAGATAGTTTTATTCACTTTGGGTCCTATTTCATAAAACAACTTTGCAACTTTTCAGTTTGCACTTTGCATTATTTAAATTTTGCAAATTGCAAAATTTTGTGTTTTATGGAATATAATTTTGCTAGTCTTCAACTGTTCACTTGCACTTTGCATAATCTTGATGAGATTTAACTTTTTAACTTTTTAAAAATATTTTTTAAGTTGCGGAAAGTGATTGGAAATTGCAAAGTGAAAAGTTGTAAAGTTGTTTTATGAAATAGTTTACTGATTGTAATATCCTTGCTGTGCGAGCAACTTAGTATGTAGGTAATAACGTAATAACGATACATCTTTTTAAAATACCCAGTAATTGTTACACATTGTTACACATAAATTTCATTTTATACTTTTAGTTTTGTAACTTTTACTATGGTTAAGGATATTTCTCGAATAATTAATAGTACAAATATTACTCTTCTCTTTCTTCCTCTTATTATAGGCCAGTGGTGTGTTTTAACCACAAAGTGGTTCTATGAGCCCTCTTTGCCCTTAGACCAGGTAGGTGGCTAGCCTTGCCAGTCGAAAGTGAGGAAGAGTTCCCTTGTTTAGGGGTTAACGACTACCACAGGTGTTAGATGGTAGCCGGGGAGCGTATGATTTTAAAATCCTTCTAGAGTCCGCTGAGATTTGAACCCGGGGAGGCCGCCTGTTTTCTCTGTACTTTTCACGCAGTAGGTAGACCAGATACCACGATCTTTTTTTGCAATTTTCACGATAAACTAAAGTGTGGTATTTCCTAATAAGGAATAAACACACATCTTTTGTTGCCTTTATAAATAGGTACTTGCCACAGCTATAAAACTACTAAATTAATTTGGTTAGATAAGCAAGTTGGCTGAGTGTTTATTAAAGAGAAATTTTTCTTAATAATTCTGCACTCAAAAACTAGTTTTACTATTAAAAATTTCCAACTAGTTATGAAAAGTATGTAATTTAAATAATTTTTAACTACAAAAGATGTTCAATATGGTTCCATTTTAACAAAATAAATTACTGAACAATAATACAGTAAAGTCAGTGTCAAGTAATTAATGTCATTAACTTTAATATTAAGCCAAACTGCTAGTAACTCTAAACGAAAGCATTTTCACACATGTTTTTATTTGAACTTTTTTCATTGCTTTTGAGTCTAGAATCGTTTCTGAGAAAATCTACAAGACTTTCATAAACACCCTGTATTTATTTTCATGATTCTGAAAGGGAAAAAGTACTCTACTTAAACCTTTTTTTTAATTTTGAAAAGTAGGTGATGGAAACATTTTAAAACACAGTAACAAGGTTTTGGTCAAAATATCAATGTTTTTGTAATTTATTATGCAAATCATAACAACCTGCTTTGCTATATTTTCTGGCTATTCCATTGCATACCTTTCAAGATTTTTGATTTAGGTGTTTATTTCACAGCGTAAAGACAATATTAGGCACGGGGTGCGTCCATTTTGTAATTTACTTAATAATTAAAAAAACTTTTAAATTCAGAATTTTTGGTCATATTACTCATACAAAAATTGATGTGATTTATGGTCAAACCATAGCGACAAAATCTTGGCCAAATTAGCGGAAAGTGTGTTTTACGCTTTATTAAACAAATCAAATTTCAATTTACTTTAAAAATGCAACAGTTTTAATGTTGTGCAATACGTCATAATAAACAGTAAGTAGTTAAATGCTACAGCGTTTATATTAGGAAAGCACATGCAGAAAGTAAGAAAAACACTCAGTTATTTTGTGTTTAGATGTGTTATTTCGACTCCACTCCATTGTATTTGTTACTCACTTGATTCTTTGGCACCTCTCCTAAACGCTTCGTATAAAGTTCTGGTGTCTTCGTATAAATAGCTGACAAATTTACCCTCTCGAGCATCTTTACAAAATCTGGAAACCCTTATCACATCTGGACCCTGCAACAGAAAACAGTGTATTAGTAATTGTTTTGTTATAAATCTATTAGTATATTCAAAATGAAATGCAACAAATGCACTTGATGCCGTTTATTACAATCTTTCAACATTCTTACTGAAAGCCCAGAATTCAGATTGCAATAGCTTCTAAAATGATTTTCCAAGAAATAGTTACAATTAAATAAAAATAAACGACTGAATAGTTGTGAGGCACATTTAATTATTTGCAATAAAACAGAAAATGTTGCAGTTTGATAACTATGCCAGCCAGCATATGCTTCACGATCATTAATAACACATAAAAATGAATCAAATCCAATAGAGGAGATGAAAAATTATATTTCATGTGACAACAGATGTTTGAAATTCTTATATGCATGCTCCAGTTTATTACGATGTTAATTGGATCAGGTCCAAGGAAAACAAACAAACCAACTATATCAAAACACGTGTAGATTCGGCAAATATCCACAACTTCATTTGGCAGTGAGAGAATTGGATCATTAACGGTGCTTAAGAAACTCTACAACTTAAATGTTCAATAATATTTTATGATGACACTTGTTGTGTTTGAGCATTATAGATCGTAAAATATGATTAAGTGTATTTTAAGGAGCCAAGGAGCACCGTATTTACAGGTAAAGTACGTTTTTTTCCTATAAACATTTTCAAGGTAAAGATAAAATTGGCAAAACAGCTTTTTTAAAATTATGAGAAAATTTATTTTCGTCAGGTTTTTCTGTAAATGACTTGTGTCATTTTGACATTTAAAATTAAATTGTCAGTTTTTTTGAAAATGAATATGCGTAAAAAACGGAATCTTTTCAAATTAAATGCAAAAAAGCAATTCTGAAGTGTGCAGAGGAACTGTTAGATCTGCAGCCTAACATGCCAGAAGAAGAAGTTTACGAAAGATTACCTAAAACAAAACAACTTTAATGCCAGATTTTAAATTTCCCACCAATTTTTAGTTCTAAAAGTTACTAAAACAAATTCTACCAACACATATTTTTTAAAGGAATCCTAGTAATGCCAAAATAAACCCTAAATTCTTTGACCTTCAAAATTTTTATACGAAAAAAACGTACTTTAGTTGTTAGTTTCCATTAATATGCTTGTATTATTGCTCATTTGCATGAAAAAAAAATGTTTACGATTACAATAATGGAAATAATGTAAATAAAAGATGAAGATTTGGAAAACATTTATATCTCAAATAATGCTATTTATGTTTACAAATACTTAAAGTTATAAAAAGATTCTTACTTGATTCTGCATCAAAGCATTTAAAATAGGTTTGCTATTCGTAGGATTTCAAAAACAATATTTCAACATATTTCTTATTCATAAGTTATTCAAAGGCAAGAGAATTTTGTTAAACCTTGCTAGTCTAAAATCATACTTGGCAGAGTAACATGGGACACAGCTGTTCTACAATATGTTATATTGCTAGCTAAAGACCGTTGAACTACTGTGAACCTTTACCCTCTGCATTTGAACAATCACTTTTTTTATGGTGCCTTAAGCAAAAATCTATTTATATGTTGAATACAATCTTAAAGGATGTACCGAGGCAAAGTAATAAATATTCATGCGTATTACGCCCGGGGTTATTTAGAATAAAGTTTTCAACACTTTCAGTTACATCATCTAGGATGTCTACACGAAGAGTATTGTAAAATAATTAAAAAACTAAATGATTTACAGCTACAATAATAGAATCTGTTATTTAAAATATCGTTCATTTAAAAATGCCTAGTAGCCGGGCTCGGTAGCTCAGTGGTTAAATATTCTGACTACTGATCTAAGGTCGCAAGTTCGATCCTCGGTCCCAGTAAAGTTTTTACAAATAAAAAATGCGGATGAAAGCCTATATAGAATGCCATCATTTGGAAGTTTTGTAAAGACGTGTGTAGCATGTAAAAGATCCCTTGCTAGGGTTGGAATTCCTTCGTCTTGGCAAAATTCTAAGTAGGACTTTGACCGTATGACCATAGTAGTTGGTTTCTTAGGTACCTAGTACTTTGCATGCTTAGACCTAGTCTATTATAAACAAACCTACAAAAATGCATAGTAATAAAAAAAAACTGTAGGTTCTTTTAAAGCAAAATTCAAATAGTTATTTAACAAACAAGTATGTTAATGAGAGCGATTAATAATCAAGACATTTTAACGCGCTCGCACTGGCGCTCGCGCGTTAATTGTAGAGATTCTTAATCGCCGATTAACATACGAGTTAGTTACAATATTTTTCCGTTGATCGTATATTATTAATTTGAATAAAATCTGATTTTATTCCGTAAAAAGAATTTGACACTTAAAATTTTGACATTAATGGTACCGGGTGACCATAAATGGTTGTGATTTTTTTCTTCGGTTGTCAGAACTGACGCAAAACCTAACCTGCTAACCTCGAATTTGACATAGACTTACAGTGCCACTAACATAAACAGATTTTAAAAAATCGTTCATTCATAAAAAATCATTCATTAATAAGGGTCATTAATAGACGATTCTCTATACATTAATGAAACCCATAAATAAACGATCAACGGAAATAATAATTTATTACTTAAGACTTATATCGAAGTATTTAACAAGTTCTCCTGTTATAAGAAAACTATGTAATTTTTATTGTTAGTTGAAGTTAATTAAAAAAAGAAATTTTAGAGGTATTCAACAGGAAAATCACCTATCTCACATCAATACATATTAAAAATGTAACGTTTGAAAAAAAATCGTTAGCCGTTTTTGAAAAAATCGAAAAAAACTTAAAAATCATAAGAGTAAACACCATTCTTTCGGTTATGACATTTTCTTCAAAAGCTTGCTGTCGCATCTAGATATAATAGTACACAAAACTTATACAGTGATGTCATAAAGTTTGGAATAAATTCAGTATTTCCTAACATGTACGTTTCCGGCTAAAACGCTTGGACCCCTCTATTTTTATTTTTATGTGAGCATTTTCTGAAATAAAATGCATACATACAGGGTGTCCCGTGTATGAGGTATGGCGTTATCGATGTTTTTTTTAAATAGAAACCCCCTTTTTTTATTACGGAATCTGAAAGAACGCATCTTTTTACTTATGGTAGGTAATTTTTGGGTATAGGTCACATTACCAAAAATTAAGAAAAACAATTTAAATTTGCAAAATACTAAATTTGATTTTAAGAAGTGTGATTTTACGCTTTTATCAATGCAGCAATCAACAAAAAACATATCGGTCGTCTTAGTTACTGTCAGGCAGACAACGATGCACAATTTGTATATTTAATTTAGTTGTTTTAGAAATTACTAAACTTAGTATTTTGCAATTTTTTCTTGTTTTTTGATCATCTGATCTATACTCAAAAATCAGCTTACCGTAAGTAAAAAGATGCGTTCTTTCAGATTCCGTAATAAAAAAGGGGGTTTCCATTAAAAAAAAACATCGATAACGCCATACCTCATACACGGGGCACCCTGTATGTATGCATTTTATTAAAAAAAAATGCTCAAATAAAAATAAAAATCGACGGGTCTCAGCGTTTTAGACGGAAACGTACATGTTAGGAAATACTGAATTTATTCCAAACTTTACGACCTCGCTGTATATGAAGTTTCAATATCATACCTCTTTTCGTTTTTTAGATATTCTGTACAGACACACACACACCCACAAAGAGAGATCTGATTTTTTACGCACTTTTTTCAATTTTGGGCAGTTGTAGTTAAAATTTTGTACAATACATGTGTGATAATGCATCATTAATATACTTGTGTGCTACGCACTCGTTTGTAACTTACACACACGCTTATTGATGATGCTCTTATCACATGCGTATAGTAAATGACTATTACAAAACCGCAAAAAAGCGTTCAACTAGGTTGGCATCAATGCTATCAAATATAACTTAAATCTCAAAAGGAAAAAAAATAGGTATGTGAGTACTTAAAGTGAAAATTGTGGGGATGTGTTTTTGAAATAAAAACACTGATGAAAGAAGAAAAAACAAAGAGAAAAAGAAGAAGACGGTAACAAAACAGCAAAGAAAAAGGACATATTTCACTTCTTAAGACAAGTTTAGTCTTCGTTATCTGTTGAATGGAAACTTTCAATGTGGTACAGCCTATATCATATTTTGTTATACACGTGATCATGCCATATTAGCAGTTGTGCTAAAGTAAAAAAATCTGCAATTCTTTGGATAATAGTCAATTCAAAATTAACGTTTTGGCAGTATATAAAGAAACAGATTTATAATTTCAAATTTAATAGTTTTTTCGTTACAAAAAAAATATTACAAACAAGTTATAGCAACTTATATGTATTATAATTTAAATAATACTTGTATCTAGTCGTCACGGTGCAATTTAAAAAATACAATCAAGAAATTGAGGTAACTGAGACTTTTAGTAACAAATATTTTCTAGTAGGTACCTACATTACTTTCATATCTTTGTAATCATAATGTACTGCACACGCGTTTTGCTTATGTAAATAAATTGCCAATAAAGTTTCTACGTCTTTGGACTAATATTGGTTCAGCAATTAAAATTAAATATAGTTCAGAAAGTTTCAGGAGTTATTTTAGAAATAAGGTCATGGTTATTCCTTTGGTGGGGTAGGCTCTGGTTAGAATGCGAATCAAATGATAGTTAAATAAAAATCAGCAGATATAATAGATCTATTAAATAATACAATCCGAAGAGCTAATGACTATTTTATTAATTTTGAATATGACCAAGAATGCGAAATAGCTATGTCTCCTTAGGGCATTTCAAATAATAAACTAACTATGATTATCTATCTATATTTAACTGGACTTTGCAATTACCAATATCTACAGTTAAAATTTTAATAATAATATCTACTTTTATAGTGTTTATGTAACAATATGTGGACTAATTACAATACAAGCATAACCCTCTCCGTGGAAAATTACGACATGTAAGTCCTACGCTGATTGAATTTTCAATCTTAGATTACTTTACCTGCAATTAGAAAATCTATTACTGATCTATTATTCTTGGCCACTGTAATAAGAGTTGCTACGGTTATTAATAACTTCGGAGTTAAAACGCTTCCTACGTCGTTTTGAAGTCACGGGCAAGATATAAAGGTGCAACTTACGCATTAGCAGCTCATACTTGTCAAAATTAGATGGAATGCAAACGTCCTGCAAGTGTGTACTCTCTCAACCTCATAACTTCGGAATTCCCTGTGGAGTTCATGTTCATGTATATCCGTCATGGTCGCTCTTTAATTTTAGTACAGTTACTATTTCAGCCTTTTAACATCTTTCAGTAACACAATTCTGCAGTACGTGTGATTCATAGTAAATATTTAAACCCAACTTCAAGTTTCTGACAAACACGAAACCTCCTCCTTGCTTTAAATGTGTCATCAAAGTATGAGCATCATAAATGTGAGGCATTTTCAAAACGTGTTTAGTTTAAACATTTCACATGGCACCTATATTTACTTAATTTAATGTCTTTCATAACTGCAATGATATATTTACATCTGCTGTATTTAACTACAAATAAACATTCCAACTTTATGTAGCTCAAATCGCAGAATTTAAGATCAATGTTTATACAAAACTAGCAGCGTGCACATAGATAATGGAACGATGCTCCATATTCATTAATTTCATTGTGCTAGTTGCCAAAAAAAATGTACTTGTTCTCATCTACTTGTGCATCTCGATGATGCATGTTTAGAATTAATTCTAAAATTACATATTTCATTATAAATGCACAATGGCTATTTCTATATTGCTCAGTAAACATGTTTTAAGAGTTTAAAATCAGTTCAAATTATTTCTGCACTTTTGCCCTATAGATTTTGTAAAAATTAAGAAGACCCGATTCTCCTATCTGGTACTATATTTTAAGTTTTCAGTAGATGGTTAAAACATGTTCTATTGTTTTATTATCCAAGGGTTTCACTATTTTGCCTGATATTATAAATGGTTTATTTATTATGTAAATGAAACATTAAGAACTACTACTATCGCAATTTTGTGGTGGATGGTAACATAGCAAAGCTGGTGTGACAATTGAAGATTCAAATTAAAGTTTGAAGCGCGGCCTCTTTTACCTACCTACACTTACTGAATTATTACTTTAATTTGCCCTGGGTTCGCTAACTAATTCAGTCGGTATCTATGAGACTCTCTTTTTTCATTCCCAGTGCAGCTAAGGGGAAGCTAATATCATTTGAGGCCAAGCTAATATTGTTTAAGGCCAGCTCGTGGAAATGTTGTACTCACCAAGGTACATATGAATAACCAGAAAAAGCTCAACAGTTTACAATAAGGCATATAATCTGCAAACAACTACAAACACAAGAAAATACATATAAGTACATGCAAAATACGGCGTTAACACGCTACATATATGCGAATATTCCAAACAGATACGTAGAAGTTCATTAAGCGGCTCAAAGTCAAATGGCGTGCACTAATAAACTCATCGCGACGCTGTCCCTTCTTGAACAGGTTCGTAACCGGATACCGGCCTTCGAAAATAGTGCGGGAACGTTGAGATGACGTAACCGCGCCGCTCGAACAACAGGTGATTCCCCGTGCTTTCAACCACAAGGGAAAAGGCTCCAGCTGATGCAATAATATTTCGCTTGCACAGTGATTGTGGCTATTAACTAACGTGGCTTTTGGGGGCTTCCAAGTGTTATAGTTGTATTCCCAGAAAGGCGCTACTTCTAGGTCGTTTCAACAATAACCACGGATGTCGCCTGGGGTGTCGTCCCAACAGTATATCTTGATCCTCGGACGCTAGATTCCCCTTTGGGATGCACAGTGTTAGGGCTGTTGTTGGCCCGCGTTGCACTCCAGTTAATTTGTAAGCACCCGCAACTAGCTTATGAAGGGCGCCGTCTATTGGGCGCGGACCCTTTCCGCCTGCTTCAAACACTTGTGAGCGAATTCTTGATCCGCCGAGCTTGCCGACTTGGGCGCGAATGATCCTTCTTGCGGGCGTCCAGCGTTGATTCACTTATCGGCCGGTTAATCACGCGCGAAAACTGATTTGTCGGCGCATTGTTTCACGAACTCGTAGCACAACGCACTTATAGTCATTGACAGCGTATACCTTAATTATTACTCTATAGTGCGAAGTTACATAAATGAACACCAGAACACCTCATGTTAAGCTTTGTTGCTAATTAGAATATAATGAACAGATATAATTTGAATAAATACAGGTGGCACGAACTGACCCGTTTCAAGTTTGAGGTTGTGACAACTTTCTTTTGCATATTTTTTAAATTAGGTACATTTAATTAAAAATGAGTGTAGAACATTTTTCATATCTCCCGCCTAAAATTCGAGAAATTGCTGAAAATACCGTCAGCAATTTGATGTTTGGCATTATAAAACTACCAATATTGTAAAAGTAAATTGTACTAGGCTATTAAAGCACTCAAATTAGAGTTCCTAACTATATTATACAGAGATTCTAACTCAAATGAGGTAGGTATAAACTTTTTGGGAGTTGTAATCTGTATGCAAAATAAAAAAAAACCAACATATCGAAGCCAAAATTTAAAGAAATGGCGTTCAGGATATAAATTTGACACAAATAGTCATATACACCTCTAGCTCTATTCGACCAGGCGTTCTACGGTAGTTTAATATTATTTGCAACAATTCTAAACACCGTTTTGGGTATAAATTCGATCTATTTACATCCCTAGATCTACTGGAAAATCAGACGCCTGAAATGGCAGAAAGATAAGAAAAGAAGAAGACATACCGAAAGAGGCGTTTCTGCGCTAGGTTACATGTTCTTTCAGGTTTGCTTCTAATAAAAATTGTTTTCAGGAAATTATGATTTCGATAAAATGTGGTTTCAACAAATTGTTTTTCGATCAATTACCCTGTCACCTTATTACCTAACCTCAAATTTTCTATGGCTTAATATAATTATAAATCGATGTCTAAATATTTTGTTCAGGCATAAGTGAACATATTTTTTTGAAACGAATATGTGTACCTTATTTTTACAGAACCAATTTAGTATGTAACGGGCATACACTGCAGCGGCAATAAATAACCCTCGCAAAAAGGCTTAAAAATGCAGCTCAACAAATCCTGGAGGGTAAACTTCTGGTAGATTTTCATACCGTCTTATGCCAGCAGGTGGCTCGCTTGGAAAGCGGCGAGAGGCGTGAGTGATTGACAAGTTTAGTAAACGCAATATAAAGAGGGCCGCGAGTGATGGACAACATCCGCTGACAGTGTCGGTGCACGCAATGCAAGTATGACAAATTAATGCGCCTTCAAGCATTTTGACACAGCAGGGGCGTCGATAATGCGCTTCAGGGATTCCCATCTCGCAGACGGATGTTTAGCGAGGAAAAGTTACGACCAATAAATTGAAGAGACAGTAACTCCCCCGAGTTGTGTGCTTACATAACTCGTGCTACGCACTCGTTTATAGCTTACACACACGTATATTAATGATGCTCTTATCCCACTTGTATAGTAAATAACTATTGTCAAACTTCAATGTTATGGTTTCAGTCTTGTTACTGTATTCCTACTGTAGGGCCATCGGCCTCTCTTCGAGATTGTTTAGGCACCCCAGTGAGTTCCACACAAGATTTTCGTGGTAGTTGGGTTCATTGGGAATCGAACTCACATTTTCTGATTTACAACCAGAGGCTCTATATCTAAGCCACCTCCACGGCTGTATATATTATTACTTAATATTAAATTTTAATAATTTTGAAACTATATTTGTATTGTTTTACAGTTGCCTGATTACTGATGTAAACGAAAAGGTGGAATATCATAAGTGCCGTTGCGCGCCACAGAGATTTTTAATATGTACCAACTTCGGAAAATGAAAATCGCCATTCTTTTTTAATAAAATATGCATAAAATAAACACACGAACAATTAATTTCCAGGAAACTTTAAAAGCTCTAAATGAAATAATTATTTTGAAGTTGTATGTATTAGTTTAGAAGAAATTTTTATTTCTTGTAATAGTTTTTGAAATTAAGTTCGTACTAACGGGCACTAAACATACAATTTTTAATAATAATAAGTTTATTGCCCCAAAAAAGAAACTTCATACATAGTAGTTATTTATGTATTAAGGGCGTAATCAATAGATTATAGCACGAGGGAATGTTTAAAGCTTGACGTGAAGCGGAGAGCTTTACATTTCCCAAGAGCTATAATCGTGATTAGGCACGTGGTACATACAAGTTGGACAAAATTCAAGGGCTCGGTATTTTGGCTACAGACTACTGCGCCGTCGTTGTGCTGGCGCTGTGCATTTGTGGTGTGCTATGGTTTCTATGCAGATTGTTGGTGTTGCTATACTACATTGTTGGTGCTTGTTATACTGCTTAGCAACTTTATAGGCCCTAGGGCAATACAAGCCATTTTAAGCCCTCTATCGAGGGCAAATAAACAAGATTATGGTTCCAAAATGAAATAAAATAATATATTGTTACACTTATTTACTTTATTACACTTTACACTTTATTTACTTATTTGGGATATCTACAGACGATGTCCAGCGAAATATCCACTAAAACTACAGTATATATAACTTAAAAGTTAAAAATATATAACTTATTGCATAGAATAAACAAGAAAAGTAGAATTATTAATAAAGTTCTACAAGTAATGAAACCAAATCATAAACGTGTTAATTTTTCGAACATAAACAAAAACAAATATTGAATTCTTTGTTTGTGCTATCATAACCTTACTTTTAACGTCTTCGTGTTGCAAGTGAAATTGTGTTTGATTCCTGTTAATAATTTTTGACAACTACTTATTGTCGTGTCAATTATCATTCCAACAGCTGTAAGCTGTAGTGTTGGTTACAAATATATACCATTAAAGTACGTTTTTTTTTCCTATAAAAATTTTGAAAGTCAAAGAATTTAGGGCTTATATTGGCATTACTTGGATTCCTTTAAAAGAAATATGTTGGTAGAATTTGTTTTAGTAACGTTTTAGAGCTAAAAATTGGTGGGAAATTTAAAATCTGGCATTTAAAGAGTTTTGTTTTTTAGGTAATTTTGGTAAACTTCTTCTTCTGGCATGTTAGGCTGCAGACGAAAATAAATTTTCTAATAATTTTAAAAAAAGTTTTGCCAATTTTATCTTGACCTTGAAAATTTTTATAGGAAAAAAACGTACTTTAGTATGTATATTATTATATGAGAACTTGCCTCATAGATATTAAAGTAAGAAATATGTATTAATTAAATTATAGTTTAAGCAGTTAGTAATGTTAAGTAAACTTGGGGTTTAGGTCACTGGGCCTTAACTATCATGTAAATCCATGTCATTATTATCACATTTGCTTATTGTAATGATTATACAGATTGCAAATAGTAAATAAATTAATATAAAAAAAAATTATATGAGCGATTATGACAGCCATTATTCAGGAAGACGACATTTGTCATCTGAGTGAAGAATTGCCATAATAGCGAATATACCATTGACTATTCAACACTATAACATATAAGCCAATCACATTGCAGACATTTGCTTTTTTCAACCAATAACAGCAGTATATCACTGAATATTGGGCACCATGCAAAATATTCACAAAACAATGTAAGTACTCAAAAAGTAAATAGCCTTGTTGCGAAGTATCGCTTAGCAACGATGTTCTGTCCTTAGTGATATCGCTAGGTTACGTAACACTAAACCCCAACAAACTGTGTGGCTTGTTGTAAAAATTTTAAGATGCTGTGTTTTGGAAGTATTCCGCTTAATTTAATTGAGAATGAATAATTATATTAATTGTTGGATTATTTTTCAATAAAGTTAATCGTTATGTATTAATATTGTTAAATAGTCGTCCCAAATACCACTCGAAGTGGATATATTTTTTTAAAAATATTTTGCCATTTCCATAGAAATTATTGCAAATTTCACTCAACAAAATCACATTTAAATGTCACTCGCCTTCGGCTCGTGACATTTTTGATGTGATTTTGTATCGTGAAATTTAAAAGCAATAATTTACATGGAAACGACAAAATATTTGTCAAAAATATATCCACTGCTTGTGGTATTACCCTTGAATATCCAGTCTGGATATTCGATGGTAATACGATACTTTATCTACTCCTATGCAATAGGAGTTTTGTGTTCGTATTTCCGAATTATGACATTTGTGACAACTGTAAACTGTAAAAGTCGTTTGATAATAAGAATGAATTTTGTGATTGGCTACAACCTATTGAATAATTAAAATAGAATTTTATGATTGGCTGCAAACCGTGAAATTATGAGTTAATAATTTACTACTGCAAATTATGACTGTTATTATTACTCAAAAATGTCCTTATTATGTGAATATAATTTAATAGGAGTAGATAAATACAGTTTATAGGCAACCTCTTATACGTATTTTACATGCTGTAGGAAATAAGTCGTTCCAAATTGTTTGAAAACGTAATAATTATGTGACGTCATGAAACGCCGATGACGCGCAACGGAACTTACGATAATCCACCTTTAGTTTTATTTTACAGTTAAATGTTCTTAATCAAATTCTATATTTTAGGGGTTTGTATATCCAATAGCGGATCCCAACAGTTGTATGATGGAAATATTTATTATTAAATTACATTTGTTTACATCGTATTCTCTTGAAACATAATTCTAGAGTAGGAGAAACTATTTGGGCTACAGAGGATATGCGTATACCGCACATTCAGCTATCTAGTGCATAAGATATTTTATCTTTTCTTTATAACAGATTACTTATAAATGCGTCAATACTCTGTAATAATGTAGATATTTGTGACACATTTCCTAGACAACATTCGCTAAATTAGTTGTATTTATATCTTCCATTTATTATTTTTAAAACACGACAAGAAATATTTTTATTCATCGATGATTCCTTATTAATGAAAAATGGCTTTACTCGAATTTTAGGTTTGATCGATTTTTCATTACTAGCAGAGCCCTGGCATAGATGACTATTACTATTTTATAAATAGATATTGTTTATAGGATGATACAATTTAGTTCCGTATTACTTAAAATTTGCTATAGCGTATTTTGGTTAAGGAGTTTAAGTTTGATTATTTCCATCATATCCATCATAATGCGTAATTTACTATGGTTTCTGTCAGTTTAATAATGACAAAAATTCAAACGTCAAAATTTAACCGCGGTTAAATTTGTGTCAAAAATTAATCGCTTGTGCATATAATTTTAACATGATTATTAAAGGTGCTTCACTAACTGAAATTTATCTATTTATTCAGGAAATAATCATGCCGAACATCCCGCGTGCATGTAAACTAGCCTGAATAAATTTTGACGATTTTCTGTCAGAATGTTTTGCTATGAAGAAATATATCTCGTAAATTTTGTTGTTGAGCGGCAAATTTACTTAACAAATTTCTTAGCAAAACATTCTGACAGAAAACAACAAAAATTAATCGGCTATTTTAATGCACTTGGGATATTACTGTTGAGAAACTCTGACTGATCTTTCAAAAAGTGCTATGATTTTCGATGAGTTTCTTGCTGTGTTTGATTATAAAACAACCGAACAGGAAAAAGCATATATCGAATTCAGGTTACAATAGTATTATGACACGAAATTAAAAAAAACGATTTGTATAACACGTTTTAGATGTAACGCGATTTAGAATTGGAGAAATTCCTGTACTACAAAAAGAAAAAGCAAAAAAACGAAAATGACAGATGTTTTGGGAAACAAGATGCTACAGAAGATGAAAATATTTTACAACAAAAAAACTCTCATTTAATAGTGCTTGGCTTATTTAACATAAATGATAATAAGCTATACGTTTGATCAATTACTGATACTTTTAATAAAATTATTTCTGATAGTGATAAAGGCACAACGGCTTAGTTTCGCCAGTTTTCGAAACCTTATTTTTGTACTAGCTAGGGCCGTATAATACCAACCATCGTGTTATACGGGGATTGACTTTGCTAATCATTAACCTTACAGTCCAAGTAGCACAGTTAGTCGCCGAAACGTACCGGTGACTATTGTAGGAACTTTAGAGTGTTTTGTCACTAGTCACAAGCACGTAATCGAAACATTTCCATTATGTACAAGCGACCAAAATCGGGAATGAATTTTAGCCACCGCAACGTTTAGGCGACATTTCTGGAACTTATTCGGTTACGTTCCAATAGCGCCGTGGTTACGTATCAGCGACGTTGCGGTTTGGTAGCCGCGACTCTCACGGCACTGATTTTGTTATACTTATGTTTCATTCCTCTATCCGTTATTCATTTACCTAGCTCAAAAATTAAATGGAATACTAAAAAGTAATATTAAAGGGTAAAACTTGTTACCTTTCCCGATTGTCTGAGTGACAAAATTAAAACGAATGCAAGTTTACTATCAAATATGATGATACATCTTAATAAGAAAACGCGTAATTCAAAATTGCATTTTTACATTAAAATATTGGCTTTAAAATTATGCGACAATATGAGACACTAGATACTGAAAACTGTATTTATTGTTTTTTAAACCTGATATTAATTATTATGTATTAATTTATTGCATTTGGTGCAGAAACGATGACAAATTAATTTTTTAAACCATTGTGGCGAGAAGGGTCCTGTTTTTAAATAATAGAATCGTAAATTTTGGTCATAAAAATGGTGTATTTCAGGAAAATCTTTGAAGTCGTTTTAACTAAAAAATATAACTAAAGTAATTGCTACTTGACGATAGTAGGACGGCAACTACAAACATGTAGGTTCAAAGCCTCGGCCACTTCATGGTTAGTAATATAGAAGAAAAACTTCACAAACTTGCACAATGTTGGTTAATTGTTTGTTTTTGTGGCCAACTTTTGCCTTTGCAAACAGACGTAATTATTTCTAAGAGCCACACTACTAAGTACTTATTTACATTACTAAAAACTACACCACAATATACATCACGAAATTTTATAAATGTTGGGCAGTAGATGGTTTACTTCGTGGTGAATTTAAGAGGTGACACGCACTTTATATTAGCCGAGCACAGTAAAGTTCCGTTCTAGAGGTAGCGGAAACGTTATTAACCCCAATAAATATTACTTGCAAGTTCCACGACTTTAAAGGAATAATGAAAGGTCTTCAGAACGTCGCGGCAACTATCAAAACTAGTAAAAGTAGCCGCATTTCAGTAGCATGAATTAATCGTCGCTACCATTGTCAGCAATCTTCAAGTTCCTGCAACTTTAAGGTTGCCCCAAAGGTAACTACGACATTTCCAATACCGGGAAAGCTATGAACAAATCATATCAAATCGTACAGCTACAAAGTAACCGTAGTGGTAAAAATTACGTGACAGTAACTGTCGATTTGTCAAATGAAGTTATTTCTACATCAAAGTATTACTGGCGGTTCCGCAAGAGTTACTCATTTGAGGTTTCTGCCTGAGTTACGAGTACTTTGGTGCTAGTTGGAAGTATATTTAAGGAATTCAAGTGTGACCTACAAGTAACTTCCGGTAACAAACGTGTACTAATTAGGTTTGTTGTATTTTTGACGAGAGTTAACGAAGTTGTTTCCTTAATCAATGGAAGTGATACAATTTTGATTAAATTTATAGCGTCGCATGAGTAAACTTAATCAAAACAACAAGAGTTTTGTTGAAAGCACAACGTGAGTATGCACTAGTTAGAATGTTTGATTTGGATACTTCTTCCTTTTGCCATTTGGAGCTTAATTGTCAAAAACTTTCCGATTTAATACGAAAATAAAATTGCATGTTGGCAAAGGAATAAAACATTAAGAAATGAAAAGCTTTTGAACAGTCTTTAATGTAGTTTGAGACATTGGAATTTGTTTTGTTCAGTAACGTTGAATAATATTTAACATTTAAATTTATAGTCATAAACAAGTTTTAAAAATCTAAAAGTATTAAGGCTCGATCCTAAAGAATCTTTTCTTGGTAATATTTTGTAATACTCACTCTCCAGTTAAGGGTATCCGACTGACGTTTGAAGTCAATAGGGGGACGCACTGGTGCTGTGGTAGCACAACAACATTCACAACACATTTTCAAACGCGTGCACTATACAAATAGGCACAAAAATGTCACAAATTGGTCTCTTAATTGCTATATCATAACATCCACCTCAGTAGTAGCTGCGAACCAGCAGTTTACACGTATTGAGCAACTTCGCGAAAAATACCATTAAACTCATAGCTCGTGAATGACACAAATGGGCGTTAAGTTAGTGGTGGAGTCAATTAGGCATACAATTTATTTAAATAACGAATTCTTGGCACACCCTCAAGTTCACAATTTTTATTACGTAACCCAATAATATTGCACAGTCGACCGCTATAAAAATAGTGAGACAACTCACATAATATATTTAAAAACAACAGGCATCCGCACCTGTTTTAGAAAAGTCTCGATTAATTAGTTCCACGTGTTGTGACAGTGCGCGACGAATCAAATTTAAAGCTTCGAATTGCACTTGATTAGGGAAATATTACACCAGAGTACGCAACACCCTCGATTTTTTCAATTAGGGGTTCACCAGGACCGCACTTAAATTAACGAGCTGGCCGAGCGGTTATCCAAAAAAATTTTGCAACAGAATTGGGATGCACAAGGTGACGATGTTTAGATCAGACGGGCTTGGACTGTCTCCACAGAGTTCCTGCGGGATAAGAGCACCTAAGAATATCCCATCCCACTTCACACTGCATGGAGGTCGTTAATAGTTCAGCATCCGAGACAAAAAATTATCATCACATGACACCTGGAAGTTGGCAAATTGGTGTACACCTGACATTTCAATTACACGCTGCAAATTCTGCTAACGAGGAATTCCACTTCTGGCATTTAGCATATCAGTTATTAATTTGGCGACACCTTCGGATGGATGAAATCTTCAAAAGGGGAGTTTTGTGGAATTGAAACAATAGCGAAAGAGTTGGTTTGTGAGAACTACATAGACTTCAGAGATTGAAATATTGGAATTTCGAGAAACAGGTGGCCTGATTAATGGCGTAGTGGTCGTGTGAAAATCTCTTCCATTAAACATAAAAACTCCCTTCTCTCAGTTTTCCGTCTAAGCGTCAAGTGGACCGGAAATAGACCAAGCCTTACACTAAGTGTTGTTTATGCCAACTCTTTGGCAGTTTTATTGCTATCTACTGGAATTTAATGTGATTGACTGGGTTGGAGTCTGGTCACGACCGAGAGTTTTATACCTTGTAACGTGCAACCAACCATCAGCAGTAGTTAAATGTTCTGAATAGCAGAAAAAGTATTTATGGGAGCGTTTGAGATGATAGTTTTATTAACCGTTACGTTACTAAAAGTTTTGTGTTTTAACTCCTGAAATAAATGAGATTTTTAATATAGCAGCTTTTTATCTTTTATCTAATTTATTAATTCGCAACAAATACCAGTTGTCCACGTCTAAGAAACAGATACAAATTGCAAAACAGACAAATAGGTTTATTGAAATTAAATTAATAACGGGAAGGAGGGGAAGAAGTAGAAGAGGAAGAATAAGACCAAAGTGTTCTCTTATTTTTCTTGGAAACAGCTTTGGTCCAAGATCTACTAAAAAATAACATATATTGTACTCGTTAATAATGTGATTAGTTTCAAAAATATGGAATACTAGTGAATTACCCGAGCTACGCTTCGCTTCGCTAATTTAAGAGAGATTCATTAATATAAATTTAAAAAAGGATGCTTCGGCTGGGAATCGAACCCGGGTCGCCCGTGTGACAGGCGAGCATTCTACCACTGAACCAAGAGATCTAAGAAAGTCTACCGAAAATACTTTACCGACGGAAAGTTGACCGAATGGAAATTTGACCGAATGGAAATTTGACCGAAAGGAAAGTATACCGAAACACCATTGGCCGAAAGGAAATTTGACCGAAATGATAAAATCCTATATATTGAAACAATATCAAGATAAGGGTATCTCGTTCATTGTTTTATTTATCTTCGATTGAAGATAGGTGTTATTTGTTCTATAATTTTGAATTCAGAAGGAGGGTTGTTCTGTTGATTATTTATTAATTGTTACTTTTCTCAAATATCGCATGATCCATCAGACTATAAAGCATAGAGGACAGGGAAATTGCTTGTGTAATGAGAATTTATATGTAGATTTAATTTTAAACATTATGTAATGTGGGCATAAAGTATGAGATAACAGATACTGCATACTCAGGCTATCTAGCCAATAAGAACATCAGGATTTTATAAAAAGAAAATAAGCAGACTGGAAAATGTTTGGGTTGGTTACGAAAAAATTATTAACGTTCTTAACAACAATAATCACATTTTATTTAAACAAAATCTTTTGCTATTGACGTACGTCAAATTAATTTTAATAAAAAAAAGAATCGATGTCTGTTTTCGGCCGAGAAAAATAAGGCAATTGATCTTATTACAAAATACGACAGAGCTAATGTGAAGCGAAGTGTAAAGGAAAGTTGAGAAAATAACTTTGTAGTTCACCAAATTTGAAAATTAATTTTGAACAACCTGTACATGGTGGATGTAATATTTGGAGAACACGAGTTAACAAATACTAAACGAAAAATAAAGTTATTTGTCTTATATTGTTATTAAATCTAATATTATGATTGTAATACTAGCGAATACTAGCTATTTAAAATAAATACCGAACCCTGTGTTAATTATATCGAGAGATCCAAAAAAAAACTGTTCCTCAGCGGGCTGTGGAAATTCAACGTATGAATAATATGTTGGTGGCACTGTAAGTCTATGTCAAATTCGAGGTTAGCAGGTTAGGATTTGCGTCATTTTGTGTCAAAACTGACGGAAAACCTAACCTGATAACCTCGAATTTGATATTGACGTACAGCGTCACCAACATATTATTCATACGTTGAATTTCCACAGCCCGCTGAGGAACAGTTTTTTTTTATCTCTCGATACTATGCAGATTTAGAATAAATGAAAAATGGAGCTACAATAGTTATATATGATCTACTAAAAATAACACAAAAGAATACATTTCCTTATTTTAAGGGTATCATCGTCTAAAATAAAAAGCACTTGAAATAGTTGTAATTGTAAAATCAGTGTCACGCTCTATGTATATCGGGTCACCATGAGATCAGGGTCATGCTTATATGTTCTTTATTAACGAATAGATTTGGATAAAATTTTATATGAAGATACTAGAGATAATTTATATTTGACCGATAGATATAGCCAAAATGGTGGACTTCCGGTTTAACCGAAAATGATACCAACTTTTAATTTTTAAATGGATCACCCTGTATATTTTATGTTTTTTGGAATGTCAAAATACATATATTAGCCTCACCAAATTTTAATTTTTTCAAACAAAAAAGTATTTTTTTAATTTTAATTTTTTACGATAGAAGGCTGCCACTTGAAAAAATATGTTCTAATTGACTCTAGCAACTAATAATAATAGCTATTTTATCAATGAAGTCAATAACAAACCTTTAATAAAAGAAGAAAAAGTAACTTTTTTTAAGTGGCACCTACTAAGGGCCATTAAACAGAAAATTTAATTACCACTCTAACGATATGCATCATGCACTACTTTATCTTTATCTCAAATGAAAGAAAAATTAATTAATTAATTTTTTAATATTTCTGTGTAATACTTAAGCAAATTTGGCAACACTGCTGTATGTAATTTGAGTCGTAGATTGCGAAAAACATAAAATATATAGGACAATTAATTTAAAAAATCAAAGTTATTGTTATTTCCGGTAAAACCGGAAGTCGGCCATTTTGATTATACTTGTACGTCAATCCGAAATTCTGTCTAGTATTCTTCTATCAAATTTTATCCAAATTCATTCAGAAGTAACGGAGATAGAGGCAAGGCCCTGGTCTCATTGTCACCCGGTATACCGAGTGGTGATCAAGTTCCGCACAAAATTCATAACTTTGTTAATCGACATATTTTCGAATAATCCTCAAACAGGTCAATTTTATTTTTTACAAAGGCACCTTTTCACATGAAAGTTTATTTATTTTACATTAAACTTCGCCCGGAAGTGCCACCAACTTTTTTTTCAAATAGCAACCCCTATCTATTTGCACATATTTTGAAACAACTTTTCATTTGCTAAATGGAAATTATGAAGATGTTATAATGTTATAACACAATTTTCACAAAAAATGCACATGAATGTGCAGTAATTTTTCATAAAAGTATGCGTACAATTATATAAATAGAAAAATAAATCTAATTACAAAAACATTGTTAGAAATACAATTTGTCAAGTATAAATGACAATTTTAGTTTGTCTATGTTTTGTGCACTTTTCTTACAGTGTTGGTTGCAAAAATTACAACATTTTTATAGTTTCATTTAGCGAATAAAAGTCTTTCAAAATGTGAAATAAAAATAGGATTGCCATTTGAAAAAACAAGTTGACGTCACTTCTGGAAAAGCTATTCAGCACAAACAAATAATATTTATGGTCAAAACTGCCTTTATAAAAAACAAAATTGACCTGTTCAAGAATTTTTTGAAAAAATAAGGACTAACCAAGTTATGAATTTTGTGCGGAACTTTATCACCACGCGGTATAGGATTTAAAAATATCGGTCAATTGTGTTTCGGTAAACTTTCCTTTCGGTGAAATTTCCATTCGGCGAACTTTCCTTTCGGTCAAATTACCATTCGGCGAACTTTCCTTTCGGTAAACTTTCCTTTCGGTTAACATTCCTTTCGCTCAACTTTCCGTCGGTAAACTGTTTTTGGTAAAATTTCCGGAACCCTGAACCAAGGTGCTTTGTTAAGTAAGGCGCTGCTATAATGGTATATAGTAAATCACCCGAGCTACGCTTAGTTTCGCTAATTACACGATTTAATTAAAACTTTACTTTTTCGTACTTTTTTGAAAATAAACACCGGCCTACGATCTAAGTCGAAAAATTAGCAAAATTTTAAGCTATCATACACCGATTTTATGGTACAGGATGCTAAAGGACAGTATGGAATACGGCAGCTTCAGTGTTCGTGGCCTTCCTGCTCTAAATAAACGAACCAAATTGACTACTGCATATCCAGATGTAAAATTTTAAGAAACGTTTGTGCAGTCACGAACGAGCCCAATAAAAATACTGACCTATTATACTAAAAATACATCAAGAGGTAATTTATTTATAATGCTGTGTTTGACCATTGAAAAATGTCGGTACCAAAATAAGCCAGTTCGACGAATTATAAAATAAGCTTACGTTTTAAAATTTAATTGTGTCTTTAATAGAACGGGAAGTTAGTCATAAGACATAACATCAAAAGTAACAGAGATTCGGTATTAAACTATCCACGAGGGTTTAGTTCATTTCCTATGAAAAACAAAATTGTCGTGGATACAGCTCTAAATAATTCAGAGGCGGTTTCATTGATTTTCGTTTACATCCTCCGCTGAACAGCCTTTAAATAGTAGCCACTTGATAAAAGATGTCTGAAAAAAAGAAGAGTATTTTGTATAGGCTTTCACACTGCCCTCTTCGCCATTTATTTGTAAGTTAACGTTTCCGAGACTAGGGGGTAAAATTCAAATTGCACTAGTATTATAACTAATATGCTAATTACGCTTTGGGCTTAGCTATAAGTTCGACTTTACTGTCAACACTATTGTTTAAACCAGAAACAATTTTTCTATCAACGTTTTTCTACTTAGATAGGGATCTTTTGGGCGTTGCTGCTGATTTTTATTTTTCCAATTCAAAAGGTGTGTTACGTACTTACGGGGTTTTCTTCAAAAGCACCAAACATCTTAAAGGAGTGACATTCTAGGTTTTTTCGTCCGTAAATGGTGTGTGTTTATTTTTACTTGTATGGTGCACTTTTAATCAATAACGACCTATGTTGACACTAAAGTTAAAAAATATGAGCATTCCCTTTTTACTCATACAATTATGGGGTCTTCTAGACTTCTATCCCATTAAACATGTTGTTTAAGAGCTCCTTTTTGACAAATACACTAAAAGACTCGAATTACAGGACGCGGTTGGGTATCTATTGCTGAGGATGATTGACGCGCATAAAAACTTCCGGCGAAGATAAAACCGTCATATGCTAGCAGGAATTCGATTGAAATTGACAAGCTCTGAAAACGCAATGTGAAGAGAGTCGCCAGTGATTGATATGGTTTGATTAAGAATTAACACGCCTTGCAGCATTCTGACACTGGGGCGCTGACCACGCGCTTCAGACGGACAATAGTAATAACCTAGAGAGGGTCAAAACCATAAGACTCTCGAAGGCACAATGACTCCAATGGAGCAATCAGAAGAGCGAGGAAAGTCCTGACCACCGGGAGGCCATAAATCCCTTCGTTGACGCAAAACCATCGACGACGCAATCGTCGTTAGCACATTCGATGACTGGCGATTCCAAACCATCCGAGTAGACGAGTAGCTGAGATTTCACTGTTAGCAACTGGGCACTGTATTTTTGTGCATTGATTTGTATATGTGGTAATTACATTAAGTTTTGTTAAAGTGTTGTTGTTATCCACAACGTGTTTATTATTTCGATTTACATGAGTGTAACAAGCAGCCAAATTGTCGACCCCGATAAGCTAAACATATGTATCTTAACTAGAATATATTGCTGTAGATACGTATATTGTGTTGGCCGGTATATTTTCATTATTGATTTCGAAGATATTGTAGGTGTAAGTTAGGCGTTCTTCACAATAGCAAACACATGTTCCAAAAAGTAGTTATCACATAAATTCAAACCCAAGAACTCATCAATAAAATACTCAGCTGGAGATGTGAAAGTTAATATCGATGCAGTGGTGGAAGTATGGCGTAAATACCGTGAAACAGTTTTGACTGTGACAATGTAGTGCAACAACATACCTCTGATTTCAAACATGAACCCACAGATCAGTAGCATTGGTATCATATATTAGCAAAATACATGTTCTCTTGGCAAATAGCACCAGTACAAAGGAGCAAATTTTGAATTTACGCCAACTTATAGACAAAATCCAAAGAACATACGTACAGCTATATCTGTATTTCGTAGATTTTACTATTACTACTGAGTTGAGGATACGTCGCCCACATGAATGAAAACCGACTATCTAAATGCATCTAGTGTAGGGGGGAGTTTACAGAAGGTGGAAGACAATTGGCAGCCAAACAAATATATTTTAATGTTGCACACGAAGATTTGAAACACATCGCAATACATATTTGATATCTGTGGGTCATATAGGACTTAGTCCGCCCCTCCCCCCTTTGTTTGTCTTAATAATAATAATAGGTAGAACAAATCGCACCGAAAAGAGTGGCGAAAAATTATCGTAGAAGGAAGTAAATATCCAAGTTTGCGCAGAAAAATGCAACCCCGCATTGCGCTCTTCAGTCATTGCCGAATCCACGTTTAGTTCTCACCTCTGAGTTGTCATTATACCCGATATCGAGTAGTAGCATTATTGTTATTTCGTAGCTCTGGTTAAAATTGACAACATAAAGACCCATGACTGTGTTATGAGAGAAAGTGTTCGTCAGCGTTGTGTGTTATCGTCTATAACGATCAACATATACGGTGAATATACAATGCGACGTGTTTTGGAAGAGTGGCATGGGTGTGACTCTTGGTGGGAGGAAAATCTTTAATCTAAGATTCGTCGACGACACTACTTTGTTAGCGCCAAATGAGATCGACTTACTTCAGTTTCTGGAGAGATTCGAGACAAAACCAAAATTGTGTTTATAGATTGTGAAATTCAAAACCACATTAACGTTCGTAGATTAATGCAGCGTTGATTAACAACGAGACAGTAGTAAGATGGAAATCCGTCGTCGTATACTATTGGCAAGATCTGAAACAGTTCAAATGACTTAAATATGGTGTGATTGCAATATCGGATCAGACTGGTAAATGCTCTCATTCTGTCAATGTTCTTAGATATGTGTGAAACATGAACTGTTGGAGACACTGACAGAAGACATTTTGTGCTCTGGGTGTGAAGGCGAATGTTTAGAGTTGCATGAAGAACCCTGTCAGGACATTTTCAAATTGTACGGATGTACGGGTTATTTGCCTATTTTTCTAAATTACGACCCCGTGTGTATATATTTTCATATTTTTCCGCTTGAATTTAAATGCATCGAGTTTTATGCAGGTATAGGCTTCAGGCCGTTACACAGCTGTGTTCGTGCTGCGGTCTGTCGCTGCACACGTGTGGTCGCCTCGCAGTTGTCGGCTTCGGTCGTGGGGGGCGGCGTTTTACGGAGTGTGTTCCGAGCTTTGAAGCGAGCGAGTCGCAGCGTTGTTGGTGCCCCGTCGGTTTGCTAAACGCTTCTCTGTTTTTCGTTGAGTGGGCCGTCGGCCAATATGATCACTTATGTGTATGTGGGATCAAAATCGAAAGCGTACCCCTGGTCGCATCGTGGATTCTGTTTAGAATACTGTGGGGCTTCATTATCAACGTCTACGCTGCGAGCTCGTTGAAGTTTCTCGCCCCGTTTCGCAGTTTGGCATTTGTGTACTAATTAATGTCTGCAATCATATTTATATAGCAACTAACGTTTGTTACACCCCTTTTCATTATGCAGTGCGAGTAAATTCTCAATGTGCAGTGCCATACGCTGGCGCATCTTATTGGTGTACTAATTAATGTCTGCAATCATATTTATGCACTAACGTTTTTTACACTCCTTTTTATTATGTAATGCGAGTAAATTGTTAATGTACAGTGCCATATGCTAGCGCATCTCATTTGTGTATTAATTAATGTCGCCAATCATATTTATGCACTAACTAACGTTTGTTACACCAATTTTTATTATGCAGTGCGAGTAAATTCTTAAGGTACAGCGCCATATGCTAGCGCATCTCATTTGTGTACTAATTAATGTCTGTAATCACAATTATGCACCAACTAACGTTTGTTACGCCCCTTTTTATCATGCAGTGCGAGTAAATTCTCAATGTACAGCGCCCATATGCTAGCGCACCTCATTTGTGTACTAATTAATGTCCCTAATCATATTAGTGTATGAACAATAGATTTATTTGTTAAACGCTACCGCTGTATTTTCTTTGTGTTGCATGCCGAGTTTCAGGTTAAGCAGACTGTAGTGTATGATTGGTGTAAAGCGGATCCTGGACGAATTTGTGACCGTCAAGGTAGGTTCGAACGCTCCAGCTCCCGGTTCCGGGGAGTCCCAAGGCTGCACGCATACCCTACCCCGTTTGGCTGTTGGGTTTCTGCTAAGTGTAAAGTTGCTTCCCGGTTTCTCAGTGGGTTTACCGGTGCATTCTCGTTTATCTTGATGGAATCGTGGTGACGCTCAATTTATTTAGATCTGTTTAACGTTCATTAGGCCGTTGCCCTCGTAGTATCTCGTGTTCGACCACCCCTCGCTTCACTGAGTCTAGTCGGCACTTCCTGTTACGGGCTGGGCAGCGGTCCTATGTGAGTTACATTCCCGATTTTGAGAGATATCGTACGCGCTAGTCGTCTAGATCTTTTGTGGATTTTCGTAAATGGTTGTTATGAGCTGGCGCGTTGTTGTAAAAGTTGTTTGAGTCCCGTAACAACACGTCCAATAAATGCTTCAATCCTACAGGAAATGCGTCCTCCTAAAAGGTTGTCAAGCATTCGTTACAGAATTCTTTCATTCTTCGGCCACATCAACAGGAGAAAGATAAGAGTGAGCGAGTGATCGTCCGGGGCAAACCAAACGAAAAGAGACTCAGAGAATCTTGCTCAAAACGTTGGGTTGATGTTACCAAATACATTATGGGAAGAAGATTTGAGGAAGCAATACGCCTAGCAAACAATCGCGGTCAATAGCGGAAAACTATATGTTTAGCAATCCCAGAAGGTGAGACTACAATGCAATATGACACCAAACTTATGAGCCACAAAACTTTTTCTAAGATGTGCTGATGAAGACCAAGTTATATAGGTGATTTACAATGGCCCTTTCTTCTGCCTATAGTTATTTTGAGGTGTGTTTTGATACATAACAAGCCATGCTGGTGTCATATAATGCCAAAACAAGACTCTCTATACTTTCACTGTTTTTTCTACTTTTATATAACATGGACATTGCAACGAACTCTCAACTTTGTATTGTTCTAATTGAATGAACGAGTGTGTTTTGGCAGATAATAGGTCGTGTCTATGCGTTCATTGCTTATTTTCAGTATTTGAAGTACATTTATAAAATAATATGCCACCTTCTTGCTAATGCCGACATTAAACAAGCAAGTATATGCTGTTTCCTATGTTTTTTCCTAATTCAATTTGTATTTTAGTTTCTTTCTTTTTCAATTGAACAGGTATGTTATATGTTTAATGGTATTTAAGGAACTTTTTGAATAAAACTGTAGTCTTGAGTATTAATTGTTAAGCATGAATGATAATAATGAAAGGTATACTAGTTATTTATTTACCAAGGGCATTATGAAGATGTTTATGACCGAGGCTATAAACTTCTAGTAATGCACATGGTGCATTATAGTTTTTTGTCTTAGTAGTGTTTCTTCATAACTTAAATAATGGATTAGAAAGCTTAGATTCAAGGATGTGAACGCGTCGACCCATCGAGGTACGTGATTGGTCAGAAATTTGACGCTTATCATGTATGTCCATTCACGTACCATAGTAACTCATAATGCCCGCCACGGTATTATGTACCCTATACTATGTAACTAGTAAGACATAATAGCTATTTACATTAAACCGGTAGCAACATTTTTATGGCCGCGCCAATACTTTATAGGTCGAGCCCGTAGGGCGAGACCTGTATGTTTGGCAAGGCCATAAAAATGCTACCGGTCGTGTATCATATAAGATTTTTTAGGATACTGTATTGGTAACTAGCGTTTACACAGTTACAGTTACAAACGAGTCCGGTAGATAAAATTTACCGGCCTAGACCAGTAGTACTTCTACTACTACCGGTCTAGGCCGGTAAATTTTATCTACCGGACTCGTTTGTAACTATGTAAACGCTAGTTACCAATGCAGTATCCTAAAAAAACATTAAAGTTACTGCTTTAGAGCAATGGTTCTCAACGAGAGCAATATGGCTCCCTAGGGGACAGCGGAAGATCTGTAGATCTGAAGAAATGGGGGCGCCGCGGTAAGCTTCAAAATAAAATTAGAGGTATGTTGTGTAGGCACATTACTCTGAGAACAGATTCCCCATAGGGAGCCTTGAAGCATGTGAACACAGTTTGCTCTAAAGTAAGATCCTGTTTCGTAGAAGAAATGTATACCTAATATATTTGGGTGGAAATATAACAGTGATCATAACTTTGAGGGGGCCATAGTCATGTGATAGATTCCCAGTTTACATTCTTTCTATCCTAACATATCTAAACATAGCTATATCAATGTGTGCATTATTTTCTCTTGTCTATTGCACGCTTTATTAGATGGATTCTGTTTATCCTAATGTGAGCAATTCAGAAAATATTGACCGTTAGTAAAAAACGTGACTTACATAAATGCATAAATAATTCAAAATAAAATGTTAAGAAGCGTAACCAGGAGAGTTATGTAAAGATACTTTGGAGTTGCCAAGTTGCCAAGGGGCCTAATTAGTATCATACATTTTCCGGGTAGATAATTTAACAATGCACCGCGTTTTGAAATTGAAGATTTATAATAAGCACTTTACTTCGGAAGAGTAGCATTTACTGGTTCTAAGCATCACTAGTAAAGGCGTCACAAATGTGTTATTAACTGCTCGTGATCTTACATAAGAATTTCTACACCGATTATTATCAAAAATCTTCCGACTTAAATAATGTAATAAAGAGCAACTCTATAATTTGTACAGTTTTGTTTTCGCAAACGTTACGTCAATTGGAGATTTTATTTAAACTTCAAGGCTGGTCGAATTTCTATTTTTATTACGTTTTCATTTTTTACGTTGTTATATTTATGCACTCAAAATGGTTCTTCGCAGCCACTTTTGACGTATCCATTGGCAAGTGCGACCAAAATAGGCCATTGAGATGTGAATTTAAGAATGATATCTAATTAATATTTGTTTAATAAGAAATATTTTGGTGGATTAGTATGGATTGCCAATTTTACGCAATTTCATACATTTCCTGTCTGTTAAAATAAATACCAGCTCATTTCAAACGCAACTAGCAGGTGCCACGACTCCATGTTTATTTTTGTCCATTTTCATTAAGAGTTTAGGCTATACTACAGTTTTATAGTAAAGGGGCGCTATAAATAAAGCTGGAAGAATTTTGAATATCATCCAAATGTCGATTTATAAATATTTGTCGCTTAAAATCCATTTTTTATGTTAAACAGTTAAAAGTATGAAAGGAATTCATTATATTTTGCATATGGCTGTTCTATTTTCAAAGTCAAAACATTTCGCAGCAATAGTAAGTTATTTAAGTGCGCAATTTCGGCTTCTTTGCTCTACCATTAATAATAATAATGTTTATTGCCCAACAGTTTCCCAATTACAGGACAATAGATAATAATTAACACAAACTACAAACTAAAGTAAATATAATTTAATATGCGACTAGTTACATTACGAAATAGTATATATTGCAATACGAGTTGGATATTTAATTATTTTACATTACGACAATTATTTGTATTCTTTATATGTCACATTTGACTGTACGAATTT
The DNA here is from genome assembly GCA_940337035.1 of Agriotes lineatus. Lineage (NCBI taxonomy): Eukaryota > Metazoa > Arthropoda > Insecta > Coleoptera > Elateridae > Agriotes > Agriotes lineatus. Next base: position 88,161,331 of record OW679200.1, on the reverse strand, counting down.
TATTTTTGTTTTAGATAAATTCCCAATTAAACTGAATTCAAGTACTTCTTATGCCCTTTAATATGAATCGTTAATATTAAGTTATTAAATATTTCTAGCTCAGTAGAACATGATTACTCTCAAAAACAAGTCGGTTCATGCAATATCAAGACTGTTTATTATTTCTGCAAAATAATTTGTTTAATGAAAACTTATGTCAAATATTTGTGACAATTTTAATGAACGTCAGTGTCACTTCAAATCATATACATGGAATATCAATCGCAAATACCTCCTTGTTACACTACCTGTCATTCGATAAACATGAGATAGTAAGTAGTCCTTTTATTAATTACCACACTTTACTATTTTACTGTTTATTTTAGTGACTGTAGCTCGTCCAAAGAACTTAATCCGCTTTTTCAAAGATCCAAATGTATACCAACTACAGAGTAACCTCAGTACAAACCCATCCTACTGTCAAGAACTGCAAACACCCTCGGAAATGTCTCATTACAATTCTCAATCAGCATACAATTCAGCAACACGAACCTCGACAAAATCCTCCAGCAGTGAACACACTCTCCCTTCCAAATAAGATATTGACAATCCAAATAATGCGAATCCCGATCTGCCAGAAGCCACAGGAGGTCACCTCAACTAGTGCCAATCTCAAAACGTCAATCAGCAAAGTTCAACTCCATCAGATGGAAAACCACTTCCAATTCCCAAGACTCTCACTCCAAAAAGCCCGCCGTGTCCTATTTTCAGTAAATACAGCTTACGCTATCCAATTCACAAGATGTATTATTTGACAATAAACTAAGTTCAACATCCAATTCCAGAAATTATTTCAATAGCCTGTAGTATTTTAAATTATGTTCTTCCTACCATAAACTATCATTATATTCTTCTTGTTTTAAAATTTACACTTCTTCTCTTCTCGACAATTTAATTATAATTAAACCCGGTCATATACCAAAATAAATTAATAAATCATATTAGAAAAGGGTTTATTTTCAAAATGTCAGCTTCTTACAAAATATTATTACGTTTTTCTATAAAAATGTATTTGTGCACATAAAATTAGTATCTCATTAGTGATATCGGTTTTGCATATTTTTTCTACAGTTCAACACTATATTTTATTATCACATTTAGTAACACCCGCTATATTGAATAAGATTTCTCAAACAAGTATTTGCTATCAATCTCCCACTATTAAGTAACAAACGACTTCCGGGATTGGACCGTGGCATGAAAGCCTTAATAATCTCGCACTATATTTCAGGTAACTTTTAAATCATTTTAGAACCTTCTGTGTCTTATTTTTCATTGTTCAACTGAATTCAAACTATTCCATTACTTTACAAAATACATGTTAATAATTCTGATATCCTTTTATTATATACAAATTCATCTAAGTAAATTTAATAATGAAATATTTTAATAATTTTTTTTAATATAATATCAAGCCCTTGTCTTGTATTAATAAATTAACTTAATCTTCTTATATGCAATCCATTACAATATACAAGTATATAGTAAATACGTATATTCTAAGTAATAGGCATATATGCAAATTAATAATTAAAAATAGCAAAGAAGGCAGCAAATGAAACAGTGGATATTGAGCATTCCACTTCCTGTTAACTTATACAAGCGCTAGACGTATTTAACAGTTGTTTTAAGCTACAGAAAAAATGTCACATCCGTTACAGAACAAGTTGTAATCTGTACACATCAATACAATTGATGACTTTAGTAACATATTCGTCCTAGCATTTTGTATATAAAAAGTGGTATGATTTCTACTGAATAACCTAGCAACATGAATATTCAATTTGCTAAGTAAATAAGCGCAGTCGATTTAGTAGTGCAGCAATTTAAACAAAAACGTTAATGCACCATTTACTCTTCTCGGGCAAAGTGAATTGATTGTGAAAGTGTGAAGCAAAGTGTTATATGGAAATCCCCTCTCCGGATAGGTATCACACTTCTTCAACCAAAAAATTTTCAAAAACTTTCTTTGGGTACGCTCATTCGTAAAAGGGTTCTTCACAAATTTTCTAAAAACTGATGTTGGTGCCTTCTGCTCCTGGTTATATACCGAGAAGGCGTCACGGTTGGCTGCTCATGTAAATCTTGTATGTTATTGGGACTTGTCGTTTTTCCGCTTGGTTGGTTGAAATTGTTTGGATTTTTAATAATTTCTAGGGATTCCCGAATAACACGAAGGAAGTATTTCTTAGTTCTGGCTAGTATGTTTACGGTGTCGTAATTTATTCTGTGGGCCCCTGGTCCTAATAAGTGTTCTGCGCTGGCTGATTTTTGTGTGTTTTCAAGTCGTCTGTGGCTCTGGTGTTCTTTTATTCGACATTGGATGTTTTTTTCCCGTTTGTCCGATGTAAGATTTGCCACATGTACAGTGGAGCTGGTAAACGCCTTCTGTCTGTAGCGTGGGCAAAGAATCTTTGTTTGACATTTTTTATTGTACCACAGCAGGCACAGATGTTTTTCTTATATAAGACCTTCCTTATCCTGTCTGTTACTCCGGCAATGAAGGGAAGGCAGACGTAATTCATAGGTTTAGGTTCCTTCGGTTTTATGGTGTATTGGCACGCTTTGCTGATGTCTCGTCGACTGTAGCTTCTTTCACATGTCTTAGTTCTTGTGGTTTACTGTCCCCGTTACAAATAGCGTAGGCCCGGTGAATAAGTCTTGATCAATGATCTCTTTTGTTGTGGATGATGATGAGACGAAGCATGTCGATAGTGGTCAGTGTTGAGTCTTCTTTCGATACACTGTATGACTTGATCTGTCGTTAGCGGTTCGATTCAATAACACGTCCACGAAAGGTAGGCGTCCATTTTCTAAAGTTCCATAGTGGTTTTGAGATGGCTGGACTGAATAGCTTCTTAAGGACAAATACGATCATACAAAACTCTCTCAAAGACCTTAGCAAAATTATTTAAGATGGCAATTGGTCTATAGTTAGAGGCAATATCTACATCCCTATTTTTATGTATGGGAGATATTCTGTAGTATGATCAAAAATTATTTTCATTTAGTATGGCTATGGATTAGTTCGTAATTTATGAATGCAACTATTAGTCAATTAAAAATCAAATTTTAAATTTTGACATTAAGTATAAACGTAGTTTGATTCATAAATTAGGAACTATTCCAAAGCCATACTAGATAAAAATAATTTTTGATCATACTTTAGTTACTTTCCACCTTTTTGGAAAGATTCCTGCCTTCTGGCATAAGTTGAATACAAAGTATAACGGTAGGAAAAAATTCCACAGCAATCTCTTACGAGAAAACTAGGCACTTGGCCGTCTCCTGCTGTCGTATTACTTTTTAATTTACCAATTGCAGTCAATACTGGATGCAGCTCTTATATCTGTGAATGGGGAGCAATTAAGATTAGTAAGATTGAATATCTACATTACATGAATCATTCGAGCTGTCGTATATATATACACTGCAAAATTGTTCCTTAAAACAATCAACAATTGACTGTGCGGGGGGGGGGGGGGCGTGTAATGAATTTTATCTTTTTTGGACTGTATAAATGACCAAAAGTTCTTAGGATCAGCTACTATTGATTGTTCTACACTACTGAAGTACTGTTTATGGGCTTCATCAATTTAGATTAGAAGCAATGCAGAATGTTATTTGAATCTAAACGTTTGAACATACGCTGTGTACAAACATACCAGCTGTAATTTGTAAATATTTTGCAATCTAAAAATGGAAATATGAAGCGTGGATGTTGAAAGTTCCTACTTAATATAAAAGCATTAGCTGACGCCCTAAAAATAAATACGGCGACTCAGGGAGGCTCAAGTCAATACATTTTAATGAATTAGATTATCAGAAACCTAGTGAAATCAATACTGCGTAAACGATGTAGGTACGATTGTGAGATTTAAATATTTTAATATCCCCAGTTTATTAATTTATATTGATTAACAGGTTTAAACGTGTCTATATAGAAGATTGACGAAGTGTGAGTAATAAAATAACTTAAAAAATGTTTATAGGGGTTTTCACTAGAATTACATCAATTTGCAAATAAAAAAAACTAGGGCTCCCAGCCTCGCTCCCTCGCGTTCAGACAGGCCCAATTCGCTTACTACGTCGCTTTCATCACTAGACCACGCTGGGAGAGCGGTTGGGTCGCTTCTGGCTCTATATAAGAAACATTTTACGATATTTACACTGTATCTGTTGGGTTCCATTTTCATGTATATATTTGACGGGCAGTATATTCGGCTTCGTGCCAGGTAGACATCTAATCCGCATACAAAATATAGTATTCGTCCAAAAGATGGACAGACAGACAGACGGGCAGACAGACAAACGGTTAGACAGAGAGACAAGAGAGACAAAATTGAGAAAACATGATTTTCGGACCCTGAAACGTACAGATCTGAAGAAATCTCCAAAGGTGATTTTTTCACGATTACAATACTTCCTTAGTCTTTTAGACGAGGGAAGTAAAAATCGACAAATTCGAGTTGCTCGTATTGAACATTAGCTTAAGATCTGATATTTGAACACAATACGTTGTCAAGGGCTGTTAAGCAAAGATAAAAATTAGTAATATAGATTGCTTAGAATTTTACATACTTCAAATACCATTTCAACTCAGTCATTAAAACTGCTACAACTATCCAACAGGTCTATCCTGATTTCTCTTAATAATGTGCACAAAAAGACTAATTGTGTTAACCATATTAATAAAGCGAGACCAGAGGCCTTTCGAAGATGATTGTTGAATTAGCTGACTGAAAATCGGCCGATTCGTTTAGAATGTAACCTGTACCCTGTACGCACTCACCTCTCACGTGCTTCTTCTTTCAAGGTGTTGTTGGTACCTCCAGTCCTCCCTGTATCTTGCTGCTATCAATGCTGTCTGCCAGTGTCTCACTCTAAGCATCTCCGAAATATCCTTTTTTATGTTGTCCTGCTTTCGTTGTCGTAATCTTCCGTTCAAGTCTCAGTAGATTTTCTTCAGTTTGTTTTGTCATCAGTCATCACTCATCAGTCATCAGCCACGTTTGGCTGCCGCCATAGGTCTAACCTTGGCCTCTCTACTTATTAATCTTTGATTTGAATATTCTTGTAGAGCCCGATTTCCTGTGATAATTCTCTATTACCTGCGTCATATCGTTGTTGTTCAGTTGAGCAGCTACGCAATTAAATTCTGTTACCACTTCGATGGTTTTCTATGGTTAAGTTTTGCCCCAATCTCCTTGCTGGTCTGATTACCAACCGTCTAGTTTTATTTTCGTTGATTTGAAGGCCTACTTTCTTGGTTGTGTTTATAGGTTTGTAAATAATTCTTTTATGCTCAAAACGGTTCGTCCTACTATTTTCAGATCATCTGCATACCCCACTACTTGACTAGATTGATTCATGATGATGCCGTTGGAGTGAATGCTCACATCTCTAATGACTTTTTGTAATAGTAGATTGAATATCACTGGTGTCCATCTCCTTATCTGACACCCTGTTCTGTATCTTTAATTAGTTGTATGAGTTGTTTATAGTCATTTGGACTACTTTGGACTGTATATCTAGTTCTTCCATGGCGTCGTACAAAGCTGTTCTATCGATACTGTCGTAAGCTCGTTGAAAGTCTACGAATATCTGCTAAAATGGCGTGTTAAATTCCCACACCTTTGCCATTATCTGTCGTACTACAAACAGCCGTTGTTCTATTAGTGGCGCGTTCTTTTAATATAGCCTTCGTTCAGTTAGTAACTGTGAAAATTGTTCTCGATATCTCTCTATTACATTTTCCTCTTCCGTTAGAATCTATCCCCTCTTTTCCTTACACATAGTTGTTCTGGGCTAATATTCATTTTCCATATCTCTTAATATCTTAAATATTCTCTTAATTTCTTCGTTCTAATATGACTCTTTCACTTTTCGAAGCTGTAAATATGTTCTTTCTTGTTGGCTTTTGTTGAATTTCTGCTCTAGCTCTGTTTCTATTACGTACCACTTCCTCATTTCTCCTCCCTCGTAAAGATACTTATTTTTGCAAACGTTTCTGAAACCTAAAACCTTCACAATAGCTATAACTTATAGACGATACTTCTCTATCTGCCAGTATGTGAAAGTAAAGCGAGAAGGAATATCATAGTGTTGACAATAAATTTGAACCGTTCTAATTTTATATCTTTCGGTTATTGATTGTAAGTACATAATTTCAACACTAGTCATCTGCATATTTTTGAAAATAATTTTTATTCAACTTTTACATGATGAATGAAATAAACGTCATACATGTGTACATGTCATTTTTAAATTGGTCTATTGACTAAAAATGTAACACAAATCAATTTTCAAATAATAAGCTGAAGGTAAAAAGAAAACGGGGTCAGTTACCCTTGCCCAGTTCTTAATTTAGACACGAAATCGATGATCAAAGTTTCCCTCGGACGCACTGCCATGGAAAGCGTGAGCTTGAAATTTCTATCTTGTGATCATTGGCAGTTGAAGGCTCGTGACTGTTTGGAATAATGCCATACCATAAATCCGAAGCAACCTCGAGAACTTCAAAACTATTAAAAATAATTGGAGCATTTTTATCACTGCTCAAAGGGCTGTTAGAAGTTATAGCTGTTTAAGAGGCTTCTATTTCTGTCAGCTTAATCATCTAACTAAATTTGTTTGGGGTTCACTGCATTAAGTTGAGGTTTGCCATTGGCGTAGTTGTATTTATAATGCTTTTTATTAGTATCAAATTAACTTTTAGATGTTTTTTCCATTTATATACTTAGTTCACTGATTTCTAGAGTACACGAGTTCCTTTCTATGTAGTGTCAAATGAATTTCCTGTTGCAGTATTTACTTTTGCACCCTTCTATTTTGCGTTTGTAAATATCGAGTATCTCATTTATTAGTATTTTCATAGTTATAAGCCTTCGAAAAAATCAACAACTTAAATATATTACGTTCGAATTATTTCTAAGAATTGAACCGAACCCCAAACTTATTTCAGGGGTCGGGGTTTTAACATGTGATTAAAAAAAGGATTCATAAGAGGGCCAATGAAGAAAAAGATAGACATAAGCTGTATGTGTAAGCATTTGACAAGTCCCAAAGCGTTTTTCAAACAAGCCCTTTAATTTTTGGACATTTTAAGTTATGGTTTTCACTAATCATCAAATACTTGTCTAGGGTAACTTTGATGAACCTTTTTTTGAATCACGTGTTACTATGCAGCTGCTTCATTGTTGGGTTGTTGCCCGATTGGTAGGTACCGCTATATAGTATACTGTGTGCCTAGAAAAAGTGGACATCCGGCGAGATGGCCACTAACCCTTGACCTGATAAGCAATTATCAGTGATCAAGGAAGTGCACCTGGATAGCCTGGGACGCTCATTTCCCACAAATGCCTTGCAAATTTGGTCTTTGCGAGGACAGTCACCGTAATTGCAATTCGCACCGACGTGAGTTGGCGTTCACTGGTCTGCTTAGCATTCGGCTGATCGAAATATTCTACTAGTTGCTACGTGGGAGCATCGCGGAGGCCGCAAGACCTCCTGTAGGTACGTACTATGATCTCGAACATGTACTGCTAAATGTAGTAATGATTGTTTGCTTTTTGTTTACATGCCTGGCTTCACGATTTGGCTGTTTTGTGCTTATGCCAGCGACGGTGTGAACACACCACATGCCGTTCCGGGGTTGAATAAGTGACTCAAAACTCTTGGTTTTGAATGTCGGTAAGTCGCCAACCTGTAATTTATGCATAGTAGTTAAATTCTTGCATTTACTCGTTTATGTTTGTAATGCATTTGTCTGCAGAAAAATCTTATTGCTACTTTGCCTAGTTGGTAAAATATTCAAGAGGACATAGAAATGGAGTTAGAAAACATTTGGACTACTTAAAAAAGTCATAAATACCCATTTCGTGTATATTACAGATGACATAAGATACCGCTTACACTATGATAGAATTTTGATGTAAAATTTAATATCTACCACAGATTTTGCTTTTAGTAATAGCAAAGTTGCAACAATTGTTGTTTCAAGCAGAAGGCAGAATGTGTTTTTTTAAGTAGCCTGAACGATGATGCTGCGAATTAAAATGTGTTTTGGACAAATTAATGTCGAATATATATTAGTGTTACAATATTTAATAGTTTGAAGGTGCATCATGTTTAAGTTTTACTCTGTGTGCCATTTCTGGAATATTTAAAAGTTCTCATTTTTGTAAGGATCAGCAGCGCAGGTGCCAACCAATGTAGCGTGTTGAGAAATGTGTGCTGGTGAGGCATGGAAAGCTTAATCGGAAAGAACATTCGGGGCTGCGACAAGGGCGCGACGTATGTTGTGAAAGTGGGTTGCTTTGCGTAGTTTGTTGGCGTATGTGAGTACGCAAACCAGTAATTATACTGCGATAAGTTGCAACAATGCGAGGCGAATTTGCGAGCGCTGCCATGCGTACCCTTAGTTGGCGGGTTAGAGCTACTGTAGAACGTACGCACTATAGTAGTTGTTTGCATTGGTTGGTAGCTTTTTGGGAATTACAGCTGATAGACGTCAAAGGTGCTCGCTCGTGCTGGATGATTATACACGCAGGGATTAACAGCCGAGCGGAATTTACGGCAAGTGCTTTACTGTGAAAGACCGGTAGGCACCGGGCGCTTACTGACTCTGTACATTGTAACAGTCTATCGGGTCAATATTGGACAGTACTAGCGAAAAGGTGCTAAGGGGTTGACACTGAGTGATGCAGGGCCAAGCATTGTAACGTCGCTGCCGGAAGTACGGAAGGGCCAGGGGGGCGACCACTTCCGGTTAGTACAATTATTATTATCGATGAGATTTACACGTCAGTAATAGTATGTTCTTTTACACTTAACCTCCTGTTTCTGCCAATGGACAAGAAAGGCTTATACTTGCACTGTTTGTACGCCGACGCCGGCTTGTGGTGGGAAGAGTAGTGAGTTGCACCCACCACTTTGACACATTGCAAAAGTATCAAAATTTGAATGTTAATATAACAGAAAAACGCGTCTAACAAGCGATAAGAGGTCATTAGACCCATAGCTGTCGTGATCTTTATTTATTTCTTTCAACTGTGCGCTGTTTTCCTCGGAATTTCTGTTTTCTCTAAGTTCTCTTCTATCGATTCGATCCACCTCCTCTTGAGTTTTTTAATCTTCCTATTCATTAGTAACATTTTAGGTAACTTTGTTGTCCTCTAGTTTTTCAATCTTCTTCATTTTCTCTTCTTTTTCAAACTTCTGTTTTCCTTTTTCCACAGATTTGCCGTAACGTTTTCCTTTTTATTTTTTACGTTTTTGTGCGACTTACTTTAACAGTAGTATCTCGTATCTGTAACCATAAGCAAGTGTAGGTCTTATCAGTTAGTTAGTGTAGCACTAAGCACGACATTTTCTAAACTTAAAACAGCATCTACTGCTCTGTTTCCTTTAATTAGTGCTTCGTCTCGTCGAGACGAGACCGAGACTGGGGTTGTTTCGGTCTCGACGAGTCGAGACCTATAGTGGTCTCGATCTCGATCTCGGTTCAAATGCCAAGTCTCAGTCTCGGTCTCGGTCTCGAAAAATTTCGTAGGTCTCGGTCTCGGTCTCGGTATCGACGAGAGTCTTAACAAATTTTAATATGCAAAGTAAAATTTGATGTTACAACCTTCGACCTTGCTTCGTATACCGATGTAGATGACGTTCTACTAATCGCAAATCTTAAAATAGAACATATTGTGTGCGAATGAGGTGATTCATTAGTCGGTACTTCCCCCAATTCGATTTTTAAATCAAGTCAGTGTAGCATTTTTAATGTATTTCTCGCGCCTGCGAATACTTGCCCTCGGTATGCAAATAGTACACATAACTGCCTTTTTCCGTATAACTTAGAATAAGTTTTTTCTTAAGAATAAAATGTTAAAAAAAATCGAGACTCTCGACGAGACCGAGACCGAGATCGCTCAAGTCTCGGTCTCGGTCTCGTCTCGAATTTCGAGAAGAAAACCGAGACGAGACCGAGACCTGTCTCGTGGAACCGAAGCACTACCTTTAATTGTTCGTGTCTGTATTTCTTTTTCTTCATTTTCATTTTGTTATACCAAAGCTCTTTTCTTCCGATTTTCATATATTTCGTTTTTATTACATTGATTCTCAGTCCAAAACTGTTAGCTGATGTTTCTCATTTTCGTAATATTGCTTCTAGATTTTGCTAATTCTTAGCAAGAAAAATTAACGATACTGCCGTAAAATGTGTTATCAACTGAGTGATATTTCTATTCTGTTAGGTGGGAAGTTTTAAATAATTTTTTCAACAATTATTAGGTTTGTATGTTCACTTTTTTATTTATTCAATATGTTCTTGATAGGTCTGCATTAAAGACGTTTAAAACAAAACGTATTAAAGAAAACAAATATTCAAGATAGCACAAGAGAAGAAAAGTCATGATATATCACAAAATAGATGTTACCCAACAGAAAGGTACGTCAAAAACAAAGCAAACATACTTGTGTTGTTGAAAGTGGAAATTAGTATACATTTATGATCAAATCGGATTTAAAATTTAAGAGTGATCCATGACAGAGAATTTTATATAAAATACCTTTACACCAAAAAGCCTTTAACGTCCAAAAAATAACATGATATCCATTATGTTTATGTTAAATCTAGTACTAATTTTACCAGTGGCATCACATCGCTAAGATCTTTTATAAATCGATCCTGCCCCCATTTCTTCTTCTTATAAATAATAAATTCAACTTACATTTACATAATAAATTCAACTTACATTTACATAATAGGAACTAAGACCATCATCGTATGGTTAACTGTATGTCGCGAATGCTGTGATATTATATCAATCTACACGAATACTTTGTTTTGTTATCAAATTATTTCCTTGTTACCGAAAATACTACACAACGTGTCTAACCAACTATTATTTAGACATAGCCAAATTAACACTGGGAGGTTATTGGACGATCAATTATTGCTGTGTACACATGGAGGTACGTGACTGGTCAGAGACGATAAGCGTCAAATTTAAAATTATCTTCATTTCTGACCAACCACGAAGCTAGTTCCATAATTTCCCAATTTTAATTTGGCTGCGCCTGATAGTTGGCGAGATAAACTGCATATAAAGTACGTTTCATATTAATACGAACAAGTTTTAAGTTCTAATTTTCTATTTTATCACATTTCTGGTGTATTAATTCTTCTACCTAAATACAAAATCCCATCATTCCGTTTTGTCGTTGACTAATGTCAATTATATTTTACAATAAAAACATACGTACCACATAAATGCATATTAGAAAACAGGCAATTGAAAATTCTTCAAAAACGCAAGCCTGAAATTGCAACATAAATTTGTATTCTTACATTATAATAATCTTGTATAGTAATTTGTGTTGATACAGAAATAAATAATAAAATAATACCAAACAATTAAGTAAAAAAATTAAATTTGTTCTATGAAAGTAATGTGTGCATATTTTGAAAATTCGGACAAGTTGAAATAGCACATTGGCAACTTTATGTTTTCATGCTTTGTTAATAAATACTGCTACTCGTCTTTTTGCCTTATTCAAAGTAATTACGTTTCTGCGGAATAGTTTACGCTACAACAATTTATCGCAAATAGTGTGGAACCAATCGGACAAACCACCGTAATTTCTCTTTGTTCATTAAATGTCTTCATCAGAGGAGAGCTTGATTAGTTTGCTTTAAGAGTGGAATTTGTACACCGTATATAATGACATTATAGCATTGAACAATTATTTTAGTAGGCTGAACTGCATAACACTAACATCTAGTAAATATACATATATACTACGTATTTTATATTCGTCGCACTTTAACGGTTTCAGTCTCAAAACGAACCGAATTAGTTGCACCGACTCAACCTATTGAATATACTGCATTGGCCTTGAGTTTAGACAATCGGACGTTTTCTTTGGTCTTGTTTTTATATTTTACGAAACTATTGGTATTGGTGCGAACCGTGAAAAAACATCATGTTCCTTTGCGCAACAAAATTGGGCCAGCGGCCTAAGGGTGCCCTCACCGCGAGGCGTTAAATTTATATCTCAGCCTTCTGAGAGTGGTCTCGAGTCAGATCTCAAGTAATTTTGCGGGCTCTGAATACAAGTAGACAGACAGCATCTTCAGCAGGTGCTGAACGTGTAGAGGCATTGCAACACTTGTGAAATAAGTGCATTGTGTACTTCCACGCAATTAGTAAAGGTTGGTGGTTTTCCAGTTTGAAACCCGGGTAATTAGTACAATGCACCACGTTGCGTAACTGTGGGTCGTAAAGCGTTGATGTTTCTGGGCTTGGTCGAAAGCTGTCTTGGCGCCCTGTGACATCAAACAGCAGCTCATCGCTGAAGTATCCGTTAACATCGCAAGGCTCTGCGAAATACCATGAGCAAAGTCGGTTTTCAGGCAGGAGCGGTTTTGAAGTTTGCGTATAAGACAATGAGTCGAGTTTCTTTTCAATATTGTTTAATTATAAATGTATGTCAGTCATAATTACATTAGTTAATTTGACTGGTAAATACGTGTAGAACTTAGCTATATCAACCGTAGTTTTGATGTTATTAATTGAGACTGCGTGAGTCAGCAATGACCATGCATTTTACTGTTTAATCCTATTTTCTTTATTTTTGTATGTGTTTTATACCCAATATAATTGTGTAAGCAAATTGTGATTTCTTGTGCATATGCTTGAAGTCAGTTTCAGCTCGCGAACGCCATAGGTACAGACCATCGTACTGTTTTTGGCAAATATAGTTCGTTCGTAACCACGACTGGAGTATTTAAAGGGGTTTCATACCTAATGACTTAATGAGCAAAGGTGGACAAACAGGGAAATAATTATTAAAATACTAAGGCGTCCAAAACGTCTTATTTAAGTTGAACATTGCAAGGGAGGGGTGAAACAAACATATGGATACATTCAACAAAAATTTATCAGGACCAGGACTGAACGATCGGAGGGCTTAGCAAAATATTTTTTATAAGCGTTGAGCGACTCCATCAAGAAAATACAAAGTTCAGGTGATTATATACAGTAATATTTTGATTTTATATTAGAGAAAGTAATTTAAAAACCACCCTTGCAGCTTCCCAGAGCATCTAACTACAAAATACGTCAAAACGGAGTATTTTTATTATTAAAGGATTATATGATAAAATTAGCGCCATGTTAGCACTCGCTAGTTGCGGAGGCGTCGATAAATAGAGCAATGAGAAATTTTGCATTTGCCTTCACCTGCCATTAGAAGAGAAATGTCAGAATGTGCCGTTTACTATAGCCGGAGAAGAGCGCAATTACCTATAAATGTTCAGTGCACGTGCCACAAGTGACATTTTATAGATTGCCAATTTTAAATTCCAATTACTAGGAATAGATGATGCGCCTTGTTAAGGCACACGTGCTCGTTAGCAAGTACCGATCTCAGCGAAGAGATGACTGACAGGTGATGTCACAGGCGTTGTTAAACTGTCTAAAAATACCGTTTCCGTTTGTAGCATTGCCTCGACATTGATAGATTCCCATCGATTTCGCGTACTATGCCCCAAAGTCATTTTTCAAACGCAAATTAGACAGAGTAGCCCTGAGTATTCCTACACTTTAAAAATGAAGTCGGGTTCTGGGATTGCGAAATAACAGTTGCAGCATCGAAAGGTCTTGAAATTTTTCTAAATTTGAACGGAAAAATTAGATGGTGAAGGTGTTGAGATTTATGGGCCATAAATAAATGTAGACAACTGTTTCAGTCACAAGAAATGTTTATTTTTATGATAAAAAATACAAAATTTGTATTGAAACGATATTTATAGCTACCACCAACTTTTAAATATAATTCATAATAGTTATTTACGGTATAAGTGTGTTATGTTACAAATAATCGACGGGGGAAAAGTTGAGCCATCGAGGGCGTCAGGTTGACTGGGGTCTCTTCTCGAGTGAATTATTTGTAATAACTAGAGAAACACCAAAGTTAGGAGTGAGCTAAAGGATTTATAAGACACGGGAGTGAGTTAAAGTACTGATAAGTCACGTGCGCTTTATGAATAATTCAACTGAAATCGGCATAACTGCAGGTATTGGATGAACGATACTTTTGGTTTTTCTCAAGGTAGTTGGAAATCAAATCTCATTTTTGATTCTAAGGATGTTTAAATGCCATTATCCCTAGACCGCAGGGTGAATGTAAATGATTTTCTAACCGCCGTTTCTATATTTTTCAGTAAAAATTAACTTAATACCCACAAACGACTAAATCGTTTAAACGACCTTTATTTTAGAATACCTACTATTCATTCGGTCTAAACGACTTTATCTTTTTTAATCTACTTCAGTTCTTATAAAAGATTTTAAAACGATATTCAATCACATAACAAGTACATCGGTCCTCAGTTTGTGATTACAAGTACTTTTGTTTTATCTGACAAAAGATAACCAAAACGTTAACCAGTTTTCCCCTAAATTACGGAACAAGTAAATACAACTACTAATCAATAGAGATTGGCGTATTCGAAATTTCTTTTTAATGATTTATGATACATAACAGTATAAGAGGCTATACTTTGAGCGGATCTTTTGATCTTTCATAATTGGTTTCGGTGACCTTCAAACGTTTAGCTTTTTACTTCCAAACGAGATTTCGCCAGATCTTAACGTTTCAGGGTCCCTAGATGACGAAAAACAGGTTTTCTCAATTCTGTCAGTCTGCCTGTCCGTCTGTCTGTCTGTTGGCGGTATAACTCAAAAACTATTTGTCGGAGGAATACAATATTTTGCATACACATTATATATTTACCTGGCATGCAACCGAGAAAATTTCAGACAAATATATACAGGGTGAGCACCTTAAAAAAATAAAATTTTGTTCATTTTTTATTTAAATTAGCAATAAATACAAGTAATAATTTGTACATAGCGCAGGTTTTATTCTTACCAAAACTGGGTCCCAATAAATACGGAATAAATGTTATACGATACAAAATGAAGCAACAAATTAGTGCGTTACTTAATACAGCTGCAACGCAGGAATTCGAAGGGTCGGTGCTCCGTAACTCAGGTAGAAATAGCTCGTTCCCTTGCAATATCCCATAAAACGTTGGGACTGCATACGCCTGCCCTTCGAATTCGACCACCGGTAACGTTTTTTTTTATTTGAACATTTATTGAATTTATTAGAAACGTGAAGATATTTTTACTCCTAACTTAATTTGATTTTTAAAATTATTTAGTATCACAATATCGACGAGGGAAGTTCTGGGTAAAGCATTTTACATAGTTTTTAATTTGTGGCAGACTCTCGGCGAATGGAATCGCTTTGCGATCCAAGAGTAATCGAGAATCAACGATGGACGTTTAAATTGGTTGCGATCTTTTTTTTTCTCGATACTGAGCTTTCTTTTTCAACTGTCGCCTTTTAGTGTTTACCCTTTAACGTAAGTGGCAATATCTAATTTGTCAACTGGTATTTCAGCGTCCAGGTCTAGCATAAAATAAATAATTCTAGCTTGTGTGATGATAATAAACAAATAAATAAATAAAATTTGTTTCTACCGACATTTAAGTACAAATTCTACTTTGAAAGCTGTCTTTTTATTTTGTAAAAATAAATCAACGATTCTGGAAACATCTCTAAGGTGTACAATAAAAGCAAGTGCCTTTCAAAATGCGTAACCGTCTTGGCAACGATGAATTTAAAACTGCTTAGAAGATGGACTACACTGCTATTTGTATTAAATGTATGCTGTTTGTTAGATGCAGATAAAAATCATACCTAATCCGTTTAATGCCATCAGGCTGTAGCTAAAATTAGAAACACACTCGATAAAAGACAAATTGAACCAGCTAATATTAAGCACAATTGATGAGCACGACTAAATTGCGTCGTGCAGCATGTAGGGGAGTTCGGGGTTAACTGAACCTTGGGGTTGACTGGACCATTGGATTTAAACTAATTTTGCTTGTTTGATTTTTTCACCAATATTTCATTTGGAGTCCCTATGATTGACACTACTGTGGATGTTAATATGATTGACGTAGCAAAGGTCGCGTTAGTTCCACAAAATAAAACGAAATTTGACAGGTGGGAGTAATTATTTTTTGCTACATATTTTTTTTATTGTAAAAGTAATTTGTGAAAGTGTAAGTTTAAGTTTCTATCTGTTTATATTAGCATTTCATTGCCAAAAAGTTAGTACAAAGCGAAAGTGCAAGAATATAGGGGGTTCCCGGGGAACATGCATGTAGAACTGCCATGTGTTTTAGGGTTAACTCAACCTTTAATGGTTGGCATTAAGTAAACCGGTCCGTTTAACCCCATTTTAATTGTTCTTTATAGAAAATGCCAAGAAATCGCAAACGCACCACTGAGAGTCGTTCCTATTCAAAAGAGGAATTACAAAATGCAGTAGAATTAATTGTACACAAGCAAACCGCGCGCTACGCGCTGCGAGTCTTAAATCGGCGCGCACGTGAAATAGGATACGGAAAAGGTCAAGCTCCGATCTGAGCGCTAAGATAAGAAAAACAAAACCTAAACAATTATAAACATATGTGAAGACGGAACGTGAGATTTTATTTTGTGCCACAGACACACATTAAGGAAAATTATATTATAGATCGTGATTTCACGAATAGACAGGCATCAACAACTCGAGCCACGAGTTTCAACAAGAGTAATGTTGAATCATTTTATAAGAACTTGGGCAATGTTCAAATTTTTCAAACTTACGAAAGGCAATTTTTAATTTTGCATTTTGAATGGTTAGAAAAGGAATTTCAAACATGGCAAAATACGGGTGTACTACCTTTTAAGATCTTGTTACCACAACCTTACATCGTTTGCTAGCGCCAGCGTGGTGAAGTGGTTAGGGAACTCGGTCGCAATGCTGAAGGATAGGGGCTCTATCTTCACATCTTGCAAGTAGTGGGCAGCCCACCCAGTCTTTTTAAAGATTGGATACTGAAACCAGGGTTGTGGTACTAGGGGATTAAAGCAGTCGTCGTGCTAACCACATCACCCACTACGCCGTTAACGATGACCCGCCGATTCCAGGCCAAACTCTTACAAAGAGCGTAGCCTGAACTTGACTTAAATCATTTACTTCACAGTGGTGGTTTTGGCATACTTGTGCTCATTCGAATACATTGTTGTATAATTGTCTTTGTATATTGTATAAAGATGCATTATAAAAGATCGGGATAGAAAGACCTCACATGGATTTAAATGTTTACACACGCTACGCCAAGGGGGTTGCATATTTAAAATATACATAGAAAACGTACTAACGTGTTGGAAGAAAAATGGAGGGGTGCGAGAGTAGAAATGAATGATAGAATGTTTTATACACTGCAATTTGGAGCTGGAAATTGATGAAGTCTACAATAAATGAGGGTTGACCATAAATTTAACACATACAAAATATCTATATGATGGTGGATCACGTAATAATGTAGAATTAGAAGACGGTAACAACACAGAATCATACAAGGATTACTCATGGTTGAATAGTTATCAAAGAACTATTTGGTGACATACAGATATAACCAAACAAAGAAAATATAATAAAAAACATTGCAACATGCGGTGCGAAGGTTTGGAGTCTAGTAAAAGCGTATAAAAGCAGATGATTACAGTAACGGATGCATTAAGAACATCCACCAGACTGTCAAGAATATAGGGAGATGGATGAACGACGGAAAAAGAAGGATTATGACTGACCAAGAAACAATTATTAACAATGCGAAAAAAGACAACTGATCTGGTATGGTCAGGTTACTAGTATGAAAGAATATAACACTGCCGGAAACAGCCATGAGTTGGCTACCTTCCAAAAAGAGAAAAAATCTGTAAAAGGCTTTACCCAGAACTTCCCTCGCCAACATTGTGACACTAAATAATTTTAAAAATCAAATTAAGTTAGGAGTAAAAAATATTTTCACGTTTCTAATAAATTAAATACATTTTCAAAAAAAAAATTTATCCCGCTGAGGTTTGAACCCGCCGCATCTGCAGCTCTGCAGATCGCTTGATCCTAACCGCATCTCCGCAGCGGATGTATCTGCAGCGAAATTCCAACTGCGCTACCGGGTCTCTTCCAGATAAGTTCGGCACTCGCCTCTCTTGAAGAGCACGGTGTTATGGTTGAAACATTTTTACTCTTTTGTGACATTATCCTTTATCGGTTGAGTCTTATTTTCGGCAAATGTAAAGCCTGACCTATGTGAAAGTCATCCTTTTATTTCAAAATTAACACAAAAAAACAAAATTGTATTTTTTTAAGGTGCTACCCTGTATATATTTGTATGACATTGTACCGGTTTTATGCGAGGTAGATATATAATATGTATGCAAAATATCGTCTTCCTCCGACAAATAGTTTTTTGTAGTTTTTTGCGCTATACTGCCAACAGACAGACAGACAGACTGACGGAATTGAGAAAACCTCTTTTTCGTCATCTAGGAGCCTTGAAAAGTGAAGATCTGAAAAAATCTCTGAAGATGAGTTCAACGTTATCACAACAAATCGTTAGCATTTATATGGAGGCATTTGAAGCCAATACACCAGGATAATTACAATTTAAACCGAAAGGCAGTTCATATGGTCATATAAACGATACTTGTAATCTGGTAACAAGGACGCTGAACGTTCTGGTGAAACGTAAATAATATGGTCGTATAGAGAAAAAATGCACACGAACGGATATCTAAATGCTAACTCACAGCATCGTCCAAAGCAAAAAGCAACAGTTCTTAAGATTGACAATCAGCGAGGTTCGTATCTCAGACGTAGAGAATCTGGAGAGAGAAAACGAATATTCATTTGCCTCATTTGTCGTCGTTGTTGACAAAACAGGCTAAAATTGAATCCGCACCTCTGAAATGCTTAGCCTTTCCACCATACAATAAGACCACAACTGATAACATACAGCTTGTCTTAAAAGGATGCACTATCAACACGGCCCTTCATAGTTCTTCAGCCGGTCACGCGCCGCCGATACCAAGTACACTGAGCTCGAACTCACACGGCTAGCACAGAGGACTCTAAATATCTTCAAGAATACCTCTAGTTTTTAAGAGTTAACTTTCACTGATGAGCTTTTAAGAGTAACTTTCACTGATGATAAGCTGTAAAACGTTGGTCTGCATGGGTGCACAAACAGCGAAAAGATTAAGTCGTTCTAAGCATATTTTTTACAAGTTATTTTAACCACACGGACCAGATAAAGGGTGGCTTGTGAGAGTTTACAGGCCCCCACCGAAAATAGTTATTACAATGATCATTTTTTTGGGTTTACAAGGTGTAAGGTACAGCCGTGTTCATTGTGTTGAATAGCATTTATGCTTCATGAATATGAATTAATGTCATACAGTTCAAAAAAGTGTTATACATACAAATATTCTGAAAGTATACATCTAGGTCCACCTAGTTAATGATACAGTGTGAACCTTTGTTGAGTAAAAATACAATCCCCAATAAACTTCCAATTATCTCTGTACAACACGTTTTTAAACACGACTGTACATAAAATTTAAAAATGCTAAGTGTTTATCTGAAAAGACGACGCGGTCTAAGCTGATATTGAATTTTAATATTGACTAATGTTATGCTACTTGTTTAAATTGGCCGCATTAAAATTATACTAAATTAAGGATGTGAATAAGAGCAACATAATGAAGAATTAACAAAACACCTTCTGTGCCATAATATTGAAATTAATTGACAAAGCAGTGTTGATGCCATAATAATTCAATCACGCGATACTGCATTTTCATTACCTACAAGAACTATAAAGGCATAAATTAGGTAACTACGTCATTAATGACGTAATTCAAAACAATTATCATACAAACTTTAATAAAGGAACCAAATGCTTTTTCACTAAAGCACAGGTCACACGATCATTTTGTTGTATCAAATGATCAAATTCGCGTCAAACAGTTGCAGGAAAATTAGAGCATGTCCTATATTTAGAGATGTTTGACAAACACGATTGGTGACGTCACAAATACGTCATTATTGATGTTTGACACACAAATTTGATGCAACCAAGTGACCGTCTGCCATTTACTTTAGTGATACGATTAAAGTAAGAAATTCTGAATGAATTGTAAAATATAACCTTTTATCTTCTGGAAATCTATAATTTTTAATTTTGTTTTTTACAGCAATTTCTTAATCAGTTCTTTTCGGTGGGCCACTACGTTTACATATTGAACCCTTCTACTTTTAACCACACTTTCTGTGTTTGACAGCTGGGATAGGTGATTTAAATTAGTGTTTAGTGTTGAAGGTGGATTATCGTTAGTTTCGCTACGCGTGTTATGATGTTTTCAAACAATTTTAAAACGACTTATTCCGTGTAGCATGTAAAATACGTACAATGGGTTGCCTATAAACTGCATGTAATATGCGCCAAAACTACAGCTTTTGAGACGAACTTGATAATACGATAAATAATAAGTAGTTATCATTAATAATATCCATTGTGCATGCCAAATTGTCAATAATTTTGTCGAGTGCACCAATTTTGTATGCAATTTCCGCGTTAATTTGACTCCCAATAGTAGGTAGTAGGGTCAGTGGGAAACTTGTGAATCCATTCTGCACGTCACTAATTAGACGAGGCAATTTGCGCTAGTGTAAAATTATCGCTTAATTGGGATCTGATTGGATGAATCTCAGAAATTTAAAGGATTTATTGGCTTCAAGTGTCTGAAGGAAATAGTCAAATAAACTCATTTTCTAATGATTAGTGCCAGGAATAAACACATTAGCAACATGAAGACCGTAAAAGTGAGGTTATAATAACGCAACAAATAATTCAATGTAATCGATCCAGCATCGAAATGTATATTTAGTACACGTTAGTACCAACCCAATTTCAAACATTTTATAAGAAATTAGAATTTCTTCTAGACTAATACATGAAACTTCATTCAGAACTTTAACGTGCCCTTGAAATTAATTGTTTGTGTGTTTATTCTATTCAAAAAGAATGATTGCTTTTTATGTTTCGAAGTTTGTATTAAAAATTCTGTGACGCGCAACGGAACTTACAATAATTCACCTTTATTAATTGCGTTATTATATGGTTATTTATTGTTATTTTCTTTATTTTATGTTGTAAATTGTATAGTGGCCATTATTTGTTCTTATTTTGATTGTTCAGACATTTGCATAATGGTTGCCTATATTATGCAATTATTTAAGTCGTTCTAAAGTGAGTGTACACAAACTAGTAGCTTGACGACATTTTCGCCTATGTGACGTGCATTACTGTTTTTATGCCTTTTAATATAAAATAAAGACATTTACATATAATTTACCTGAGTTGTAATGATAAATACTTTCATTAAGTACCTACCAATATATGAAAAAAATGAAATACATATTTTAAATTTATAATAAAGAGATTATGTAGTTCTCTCATGAATAAACACTGCACTAGGCTACTTCGTTTTGATGGCTCTTTCGACTATCTTGTTTGAGAATCATAAAGTCAATATAAGATTGTAACATTAAATTGCTACTAAAACACTGCATTAAAAACAAGGAATTAAAATCGAATTGCAGTCAAATCTGACACAAAATAAACAGGATATGAGAAGATATTATACACAGTTTTATCAGGCGCCCGGGGGCCCGCATTATCGATGCCAATGATTTATTTATATCCTTCGCGAACGAACGCAGCATACCAAAATACAGGTCTTACCTCCTGTTCCAGTCTGCACTGTGCATCAAGCGGAAACAGCGGCTTCTGGGATGCAGGCCTGCTGGCTAGGTAGAAGGCCGACGCCGCCGCCACCCCCGTAAGCGCCAGCGCCCCGGCGCCTCCACCAATGTAGTGCAGGTACTGGTCCATCTCCTCCACTGAAATTACATTACCGTCACTCAGTTTTATTCACGACTTCACGTACGGAATAAGTAAAATTCACAGGTTAAGTTACAGTTTCAGCAAGACGGTGCGAACTCACTTTTTTCGTTGTGATAGTGGCCGGAAACTTTACCCGAAAGCTCCCAATTATACACTTTTACTACTCATCTAAATTTATGAGGCAAATGTTTCTTTACAGGTTAGGTATGACGCGATCTATAATTAATACCAGTTAGATTTTGCCACATACGTGAATTATATAAACAACGCCACGTGCAAATTTTAAGGTTATACAGCTGCGAGGTCAACGAAACTGTTGCTAATCAACTTCAGTTGCCTAACCACTCGGCAGCTTTTGGACCAAATACATAATCTCGGTGAGGTGCAGCTGAAGAGGTACGTGGCCCAATTACGTTTGGAACGAAGAGGTTTGGTTTTAACCTTACTTCTTGTACATAGTTGAGTGTTAGCAATTATTGTAATTAATGATTAGGACGTTAATTACTTTGAATAAAAATGCAGACAACTGAAAACAGGTTTTGTATATTAATATTTTTTCTTTCATCAGTAAAATAACTACAAAATTTTATATTTTGAACTCATTTTTTGTACAAAAGCTTCTAAAATATAGCCTTTACCTGATCATTTAGTAATCTAATTAATTAAAAATGTAAAAAACATCGAGTTGGACATTTCAGAAGTAAAAAGAAAAAAGAATTCATTAGGATGCATATTTGATAAGGACGTTCTTACACTTCTTACCAGTTTACCATTTCAATTTCAAAAGCTCAATAATAAACGTGACGTCATTATGGCTATGGGTGGTTCAACATTGTATTGCTTAAAATTTGCACACGGGGCGTGGTTTAAAATTAACCATGGGAACGTAGGCCTGCGAAGCCGGATTTTATGCAAAAAATTATGCCTTCTAACAGTTTTGAATAATTTTATTTTCAAATTGTTAAATTTATATGTTGTGTAGATTCTAGACCTTTCAAGTGATCTGTATTCTAGAAATATACATAATTGAAGTGAATGTTATGCTATTGTTGAATAATAAAACAAGTTGATATGGTTTCAATGCTTTACTGTGTGGTGATCGTACTAAGGCACATGAATGTCAACAAGTGTTGTAATGCAGCATACAGGATGTATGATACATTTCATTTAAATATTTATATCCAGATATCTAATGAATACTATCATGTGATATAATAGTTGTATGTTCAACTGGTAGGATAGTAAGGGCAACCAAAAGGTTGTTTATATTGTGAGAGTAACAAAATAACTTGAATTAAAAATCTACGAGAAATAGTCACGCTAAGGGTTAACTTCCCATTAATTGTGATAGAATAATAATTGCTGATTTGGCACGTAGTAATAATAAAGCATTCTCTACGATCAAATTTGACTTCAAGTCACAGATAATATTCAAATATACAGGGTCCGGCAGAATGACCGACCCTATTTAAATTGTTAATAACTGTTTCAAATTTTAAAATATTTTTAATTTCTTTTTCAAAAATGTAAAGTGAAATCTTGCCAATTTTAGTTACAATATAATTTATTTATTAAAAATATTAGGTTTCGAAAATAACAACATGAAGTTGGGCAATTTGATTAAATTCATCAAGTTGGGCCTATCAAACAGAACTATTCACCGTATTTTAAAGGATTTAAAATGTCATCCTTCCAAAGTTCAAGTCGTGCACCAATTACTACCACGATCTTTAGAAGTTAGGGTTACGTTTTGTGAACAATTCCATCAACTACTGAATAATAACCAAATTAATTTGGAGCAAGTGCTAATATTTTTAATAAATAAATTATATTGTAACTAAAATTGGTAAGTTTTTACTTTACATTTTTGAGAAAAAAATTAAAAATATTTTAAAATTATAAACAGTTATTAACAATTTAAATAGGGTCGGTCATTCTGCCGGACCCTGTATAATTCAAGATTATTTGATTCCACTTAACGTGGTATATTACTACGAAGCCAGTAAAACCAGTGAAAGTGAGTGTTGTGGTATGCTGTAGAACTGTCTATTCAAGTAATAGAGTTTTCAAAGAGCTACAACGAGCTTTAGATTTGGTAGGGAACAACCAGGAGGTGTTTGCTGACTAGAATCTATCTAGTCAGGAGCTGAGGTAGAGCATTCAGGTACAAGATAGACATTCAGAAGGTTAGTGACAAGTTCTTACAAAATAATAAGAAATTATAAAGTAAGTTTGCTGCGGCAAATCTTTAAACGTCAAAGTTAATTTTAAGAGAATTATTTTTCTAAATGCAATAGTGATTTGAGTACTCAGCGTTTTCGACAATTATATTTTGAAATTTGAATATTTTGCAATTAGGTTATATTTAGAATCTTCATCTTTAATCAAGTTTGGATACATTTAACATTTGATTAAATTACTTTTGACAATCTGTATTCTATTTTGTAATGTCAGATCAAACTTCAATGTGCTACTAACAAACTGAACATACGAATTTAAGTTTATAAAGTACCTGAAACTTGTATTTGATTCTTAAAATGAAATTATTATTATATTTTAAAAGTAATTGAGTCTTTAAATGTCGGAGGAAGTTGTTAGTTGAAGATTAACCTATTCAGCTGGGAATTAGGAGTCCCATTGCTTATAAAACTGACTAGTCGTGGCTTAAACAATAATAATTACATGGCATAATTTCAAATGTCAAATTGATTTAGGAGTTACGTCAATTCCTACTTATCTTATTAAGAAGTAAGGTAAGTACACAAATGAACTGTACCTGATGGTATTTTTTTTTGAATAATTAGTAAAAGAGTATATTTAATTTGACACTACAGAGTGTAGCTTAGATATATTTTAATTGGCAACTCAAGTAGGGTTCCAAAGGGGGTGCTATTACATTTTGGCTAACAACGTGGAGCTTGACATTAATACAAATAACACCGCGAGAAGGAGTGTTATTACAGTGTGCTTCATTGACATAGTTTCAGTATAAAAAAATATTAAATATCCTTTTAATTCTTCTCCAGTGGTATGGAATGAAAATGAGTTACAACTGATAAACGTCACAGCTTGTCAGCTAAAAGGTAGAGGTTACTTGGGTTGAAAATATCAGGATGTGCATCTTTGAACTGGACTAGTCATTCAAGACGTGGTTTCGTTTATTTGGTTTTCCCACTGACCAAAAAAAGACAAGAAATTTGGGTTTAAAATTGCGGTCATTTATTATTACACTGCAAGATTAAAATTTCGCGCTTTTTGGCGCTATTTTTGTGCCACTGCATAGTGGAAATACACTGGATGATCTACATTCCCAAACTTGCTATATTTACGGACCTTGCAACTAACGTCAGAGGGTTCCCGATACATAGATAGATAAACGGATCTGCGTGTTTATATTAATAACTAGTGAGTCACCCGAACTACGCTTCGGTTGGCTAATTTAAGAGAAATTCATTAATATAAATTTAAAAAAAGGATGCATCGGCCGGGAATCGAACCCGGGTCGCCCGCGTAGCAGGCGAGCACTCTACCTCTAGACCAACCTGGCTTGTTTGAATAATGCGCCGCTATAACGATATATGAACATAGGTCATCACCCGAGCTAACAGCACACGGCCACAGCAGCTGTTACACCGTAACCCACGGTGACAGGGGCTCCGCTCCGCTGCTTAGAGAATTTAATTTATTAAAAACTTTTTCGTACTTTTTTGTAAATAAAAACCGGCCTACGATCTAAGTCTAAAAATTAGCAAACTTTTAAGCCATCATACAACTTAATCGGTCCAGTATCTCCGGAGGAGATAACGAACAAAGATACAAACATACAAACAAAGAAAGAGAGCAACGATTTTATGTTATGGGATAGTAATGATATAGTATTTAACGGTATTAGGTCGATATTAAGCATATAACGGACAAGGATACATTTTGTGGCCGAGGCCGATTAGGCCGAGGCTAATAAATTGTTTGAGTAAGTTATATGTAATATCGGCCATATGTTGTTTAACAGTTTTCGCAGTATCTATTAAACGTGGTCAAGTTTAAGATATGTGATTTTAATATAAATAATTTAAATAAAGCGTACTACTAAAATGAATCCCACACGTAATTTAGAAGTTGTGCAACGGATGTTTACAAATTCGTTTTCTAACAAATTAAAACAATGCTTGTAATTTGGTAGTCTACCAACGGTTATAAAGGCCGTGGCTGTTAATTTTAACGGCGTCGGCTGTTATGAGGCCATTTCGATTAAGCAATACTGTATTTATAGCGCTGCTTTCAAATATCTAAAAATATATAGGTTTTTCCATTTAAAAAAACCGAAGTGGTGTATCACTACGAAAAAATTGAAGGCAATGGTTTAAATTGGTTAACGTTAATTTGTAGGTTGTATACTGGCATTTAAAATAAAACCTTTTTTTTCGATATCTCTATTATGAAAGAAGTTACGGATTGTCTAGCGATCTACAAAGAGCCTCTATAAACATAAAAATTAATTTGCAATATTTTTGTACATGAGCGTAGTACTGGTAAAATAAAGTTTATTTTACTTTTCACTTTTATTTTCCTAGTTACTGGTACTATAAAGTACCTTTACGTGAGCTGTCAATGTCAAAATAAATGCATCAAGGCACTCGAATGTATTTTTTCTGCCACAGAATAGACGTCAAATGTATAAACTCGATTTCTTCGATTTTAGTAGTTGAAAATAAAGCTTTGTATACAACTCGTACATCGTACATCCCCCTTATTAACCTCGCTCGCAAAACTCGCTCGGCTATAAAAGTACTTGCTATATAAATAGCTATTAAATCAAAGATTTAAATCACATAGAAGATGTAAATCAAATAAGTTATTTAAATATTTGTGCAACTTTCAGCTCTGTTACATTGTTATATAAACAAAGACTAAATTTATAATTTCCTGAAACGACACGGAGAAGAAATGACGCGTTTAAAATTTTTACATCGATGAGTAGCTTTCATGGTCAGATAACTACCCTTTGTACAAAATAATGTATGCAGCATTTTAAAAATCACTAGGCTAATACTGAAAGGCCAACCTAACGTACAACTTCACGCAGTTTATTGGTTCAAGACGTTTTATATTTGATAAACTACAGTAAAAAATATATATCTTATAGTATACGGATTAATAATACTCGTATTGCATACAGGGTGGACCACGAAACGTAGAGCCCACTACTTCTCGAGAATGCAACCCAACGTACAGTCGTGTTAAAATATGTGTTGTACAGAGCCAGTTGTAAGATTACTGGTGCTTGTGTTTTTAGGTTTCGTAGCCCAGCCTGTATATGAAGTTGTGTGCAATTTTAAAGGTAATTCATGTAATTGCAAACTGTAAAGATAAGGAAATGATGCTTTGTCTCTTGCTGAAGATCAAGATTGCTTTTAAATGTTGAATTGTTTGCAAGTTTAAGTAGTTAGTGAAGAATACCATTACCATTTATTGTTGCTGTCGATGGGTGATAAAGAACTTAAGACGATTGGAATTCATTCTTGTATAATATTTTCATTTACACTATAATAACCATAAAGACAAAAACTACAAATAGTATAACAAGAAGCTTTGACTCATTTGATTTCAAATTAAAACACAATTTTAGTTCTTTGGGTAGAATTAGTTGAATATATTTTTCTATTTTATTCTAACATTTGGACCCACTTTTCCAAAGAATTTATTGTTGGTGCCGTTATGAATTTATTGTTGGTTCTTAATAGTTATTTACTATACAAGTGGGATAAGAGCATCACTAATATACCTTTATGTAAGTTACAAATGAGTGCGTAGCACGAGTTATGTAAGTACACAAGTATATTAATGATGCAATGTCACACATGTATTGTACAAAATTTATCTACAACTGCTCAAAATTGAGAAAGGTGCATTAAGAGAAATGTCAGATCAGTCATTTTCAAAAATATTTTAGTAGGCAAATGTTATTATGTCATTCATTTGACACTATTTCAGTTAGGTAATAAAGCCATTACACCACTCAGTTAAGTAATGAGGTCATTACATAACTGAGTGGTGTAATGAGCTTCATTACCTAACGGAAATAGTGTCAAATGAGTGACGTAATGAGTTAAGTATACCACTGGAGTAGATAAAATAATTACACAATTTTTTGGTTTAGGTCGAACACTTTTTTAAATATACGATTTTTACACGTCACCTTACGTGAAAAATGCAATATTTCGAAATTTTCATTTGCACATAGGTACATAAAAAATATAATTGACAGTTGCACCATGTAATAATGCACATTGTTTTTATTAGCGATGAAAACATAAGTTTAGTTTGATTACTAAACGTTATTCATACGAAATTATTACATAATAAAAGTCAGAACTAGAAATGCTAATAAATACATTTTAGTTCAATACAATCGTATCACGTTAACTGCAATTTTAGAAAAGTACACGTCTGTACTATTAAAGATAACGTGTGATAAGCTAAATGAAGTGTTAGATAAACACGCGGTACTTACAGAATATCCTCAAGTACATCATAGTTTGCTTCTAGTTCAGCTATTTTTATAAAACTGGATAGCGCAAACGAAGGTTTATGAATGTCAACCGGAATCGGATGTTCGAGATTTTAGTTCTGATATTTTTTCTGGGTAATTTGTTTTATGTATGCTGCGTTAGTGTAGGTCAGGTTTTGATGATAATGTTTTAATGAACAACAATTGCGCTCTGCTTGCCTAAATTGTATTATTTCTACTTTGAGTTGCAGCATCACAAAAAAATATAAAAAGGCCAATTTAAAAAATTGTGAAAATTTTGAGTATTTTCTAGATTTTTCAAGGGCATTTGAGAACATTTCAAATTCGAAAAATGTTATGACCATAATGAAATACCATAATAATGGTAACCTCTATCTGCTTTAACTTTCTTTATATATCGTCGAATATGTTGTTCATTAATTATATTTATTATGCAATTCTAACGAAGTATAACAAAAAATACATATTTTTAAATGTACACATTTATTTTATTACTGTCAGTTCCCTTTAATGCTGTTGCGTTTTGGTGCACTTTTTTGACGTACTTGTAGTTTTGAATATCCTTGAAGAATCAGATTTTACCCGAACTGAACTTTAGTTGCCCATATATAGTTATCGTTCAGTGTATAAAATCATTTAAATATGACCTGCGTGTCACATTCTATTATGTGTAATGTAATGGTATGGCAGCTTGTTTTGAAAAAGTCTAACCATTGTGTTGTAACATGGGCTCTTTGCTAATTTAATACTTTCTAGTTGTTGCCCTGACAGCTACAAATGCACGTATAGGTTGCGAAATTTACATTTAATATTTACCGCAATTAATAAGTGTAAACAATTTAATGTCTTATAAATGGCGGTTCCAGCATTTGGATCGTAAGACGTATATTTCTGATGGTTCATTAAACTGAGAATTTTGTAAGCATAGGAGGGTGATTCGCCGATTATTATTAGTAAATAGTATAAGCTTTTTTAATTGGAATTTTCTAGCAGTAATTTATGTTAATAAATATGCAGTGCGAGTGTTCTCTTATTTAGTAAATATTCAAATAATTCTCTTCGCGCGTGTATTCTTTTTAATTAAAAGAGCTGACCTTCAAGCAATAATTAAGTGCATCTGTCAAAAGGATTTTTGTGGAATGAAATCCATGTAGGAATAACACAACTGCTAGGTGAATCTGTACCATCCTACCTAATCGTCAAAAATGCACGGCGTAGAAAAAACTTTGCATAACGCTTTCCATTGGAAAAATTAATTTCAAAGCTACACGATTCTATAAAAGAAAAAGGCACAGCAAACCAAGACACTATTGTTTGATCGGGATAATGTATTTGTCCACAAAAGTGCTGTTTACTATCGTGCTGTCCACAAAATTGGTTTCGAAATATGAGACTATCCCATATTCGGTAGATTTAGCTACAAACGAGTATCACCTATTCTCAAATCATTATGATGGAAGACTATCGCCACACTAAGTGTACACAGGGTTAGTTGAAATCCGCTCCCCAGCTGTTACAAATGTATCTCACAGCAAAATTAAAACGAAAGTAATAAATTAAAAAAAAAGAAAATTTTATCTCTTTTTAAAAAAAATGAGTATAGAAACATGATCGCGACCAACTGATTTGCCAAAATAAAGGCTGCTCTTTGGAGTGAGTCACTATTTAGCGTTATGCAATAAATGCAAAAATAAATGAAGATCTTCTTAGCATCATTTTGTTAGAATTTATTTAATAACGATTTTAAATGCGTTTTAAAACAACTACTAACCAGTAGTTTCATTTTTAATTCTCTAAATATTGTTCGATAATTCTAACGGGGTATTCGTTTTTTAAATAACAAAATGAAATTTTAGGTTTCGAACTTTTAAATGTTTTTTTTTAAATAGTTATAGGATATTGCGTATGTTTTACTTTTAATTTTTAGTTTATTCTAGCTTCACGTGATATATGTTTAGGTGTCAATATGATATTAGTGCAATTCATTACATTTTTAGTTTTAACTCGTCTAGTTTTTTGGTTTATTCTAGTTTCAGACCACACATGCATGCATATAAGTACAGTACTAGTGAAATAGATTTACCTTTTTAAAATATTTGTAACTTATAATTACAGAATTCTAGTTTGACACGTGATACATGTGTAGATCTCAATATGACATTACTATTCATTTATTCCCCTTGCAACTGTGTGGGCTCTGTTGTGCAATTATTATTTTCCAATACTATATTTTTCTTTTGAAAATTTAAATTTTGGATAACATAGTTAAACTGTACATGCCTATGTTGTTTATATTTACTGCCAGTATCGTATAGACCCTGTTGAAACTGCCTAAATAGTAACTCTATACTTGGAAAATACCGGCGGACAGTCAGTATAACATAACAAGAAACTAAACTGATTATATTCTCATTAGCTGCAGATTCAAGAATGATGTACGATCAGTTAAGACGTGCGCAGGAGCTGATGGATTTTCTGATGAAAAGAGAAAAGAAGAAAATATTTATATAGCCACGAAAGGATGCATCAACAAAAGTATTGAATACGAATACTAATTACTAGTGATGGGCTTATTCGAATGAAAAATAACCGGTTATCCGGTTATTGAAATAACCTATGTAACTCGGTTTTCGTTCCAAGTATTTGAATGAAAAATAACCTCATGCTGATACGTACTACGCTTTGAATATAAAACCTCTATTCAAAGGTACTACGTGCCGTATCTCAGCGACCTACGCAGTGCTCAAAATTCTGTAAATATAAATACGTCATAACTCATAAACAAAGCAGGTTGTATTGAAAACACCATTTGGTTATCGCGTAACTACCTCCTATCATAAACATTATCAAATTCTGGGGACCTGAAACCTGAACGCCTGAAAACTGCAAACGCATCAAGCTATAAAACAATTTTTTATTTGCTCCGAATAACATATAGTATTTTTTCTTCAAACGTTTTTATAACAAATTATTTACAATTCTGTGAACAAAATTCGAAAAAATTACTTGATCTCGTCAGCGGCAGATAAAGTTGTCGGCGGCAGATAATAACTTTATCTGCCGCTGACGAGCGGCAGATAACGTCATCAGCGGCAGATAATATTATCTGCCGCTTGGCAATAAAGTGACAGTTTAACATCATCAATCCAGCAGTATAATGCCATATTTTACTGCCGTTTGAAGAAAATAGTATATTATGTTATTAGGAGCAAAAGTTATATTTTATGTGGCGAAGCTGGACGGGTTATCTGCCGAGCTTGCGAGGCAGATAAGTACAGCCGAGCCACATAAAGATACTTTTGCTCCGAATAACATATAGTATTTTTTCTTCAAACGTTTTTATAACAAATTATTTACAACTTTGTGAACAAAATTCGAAGAAAATTACTTGATCTCGTCAGCGGCAGATAATATTATCTGCCGCTTGGCAATAAAGTGACAGTTTAACATCATCAATCCAGCAGTATAATGCCATATTTTACTGCCGTTTGAAGAAAATAGTATATTATGTTATTAGGAGCAAAAGTTATATTTTATGTGGCGAAGCTGGACGGGTTATCTGCCGAGCTTGCGAGGCAGATAAGTACAGCCGAGCCACATAAAGATACTTTTGCTCCGAATAACATATAGTATTTTTTCTTCAAACGTTTTTATAACAAATTATTTACAACTTTGTGAACAAAATTCGAAGAAAATTACTTGATCTCGTCAGCGGCAGATAATATTATCTGCCGCTGACGAGCGGCAGATAAAGTTGTCAGCGGCAGATAATAACTAACTCTGGGGACCTGAAACCTGAACGCCTGAAAACTGCAAACGCACCAAGCTATAAAACAATTTTTTATTTGCTTACATCTCTAAAGGTTTAAAACAAGAGGTGGCGCCTGTAACCCGCCCGGTCGATAAAGATATACGTTTTACCACTTTTTATTGCGATTAGCAAGCAGTCCGGCATATTTCTTTCTTTCTACACTTATTAATAAATACCTCTTAATTTCCAATACATAACACATAATGTACGGTCGGCGTCTTAGAAATCGGGCACTACACACTATTATGATATATTTTGCATGTATTTTTTAAGTGTATAAACTGGATTTTTGCAGTTATTATGGTTTTAATTGTTACGTCAGATTGTTTATTGTTTGTCAATTATGAAATGCCATCTCACATTAATGAAGTAACCGGAGCAAGAATACTCCAAAGACTAGAAGAACATATTACGTGTCCCGATTTCTAAGGCGCCGACCGTACATATTATGTTTTGGTTCCTCTGCTATCTGCAAGTTACGATGTCGATGCAGATGACGGTGAACCGATGTCGATGCAGATGACGGTGAACCGATGTCGATGCAGATGATGGTGAACCGCCAACCGGCTGACTTAATCGAAACGAATCGAGAGCCAAAATTTATTCGAATGATTATTCAAATAATCATTCGGTTATTAATATGATTCGAATGCAAATAATTCGGTTATGAAAATTGTCCGGTTATGCCCATCACTACTAATTACATCAACAATAGACGAAGAAATATAAAACAAGCTTTATTAATAGCTGGTAATAATTATTTAAAGACGCAAAGAAACAATGGATCACGGAAGAGATCAGTGGCGGTTCGTGGAGAATGTTGATGGTAGAGCCGAACGTAAAACGCATTTTCCACCCCCTCACAGACAAAGACAGAATCTCACATTCCGAGATTTATATATTTCGCACATGGACTGGCAAAAGTTAGCATCCGTGAAAAAGTTTACCAAACTTTACAGGCTAATAAAATATGATGAGTTGATCCGAATATCTCTGCATCATTACTTTGAATAAATATACAGGGTGTTAGTAAATAAGTGCGACAAAATTAAGGGGGTGATTCTGCATGGAAAAATAATGATATTTTGTTATATAAATGTATATTCGCAAATGCTTCGTTTCCGAGCCACAGTTAGTTAAAGTTTTTCTTAAAAATTGATAATTTTTTTATTTACTGAAACCGGTCAAGACATGCAAATGAAGTTTAGTGGGTTTTAAGAGGTACTTATAGCGCATTCTTTGATATGCAATTAAGAATTTTATATTCATCATTGGCACGCATACGGGTAATGATCCCGATATTTTTATAGAAAAAAAATGGTACGCCACTGAGATATTTCAAAATAAAAATTATTTTTGAATTTCTCGTTCAATTTGTGACAAAAAAGCTTTCTTGTAATTTTTTTGTAGGTAGCGCCATTTTTATGCAAATTTATAAAAATATCGGGATCATTACCCGTATGCGCGCCAATGATGAATATAAAATTCTTAAGTGCATATCAAAGAATGCGCTATAAGTACCTCTTAAAGCCCACTAAACTTCATTTGCATATCTTGGCCGGTTTCAGAGCAATAAAAAAATTATCAATTTTTAAGAAAAACTTTAACTAACTGTGGCTCGGAAACGAAGCATTTGCGAATATACATTTATATAACAAAATATCATTATTTTTCCATGCAGAATCACCCCCTTAATTTTGTCGCACTTATTTACTAACACCCTGTATAATTCGGCCAAAAAAATACATTTCCACTGTTTGAGATAGATAGATGCATGCGTGATTGAGTATATTTTTTCTAGATGTCCTATAATTTACCAGTAAATTATGAGTATAATAAAATAGACCAAAGCATAGTTATTTAAGTAACGGTAATCATTTTGCGAAAATTCCAACGGTTTATCTAGGGAATTATTTAAATATGCAACATTACGCGCGGGGTTTCATTATTAGACACCTACGTGCGAAATTTGTAAGCAAGCATCAGTAACCGGACACGTTCTGGGCTCGATAGCTCAGTGGTTAAGCATTCTAGCTACTGATCTAAGGGTCGAGAGTTGGATCCCCGATTCCGGTAAGGATTTTAAAAAATAAAAAAATGCGGAAGTGATGTAAAGCTGTGGGCCCCATGTTACTACGATGTGTAGCACGTAAAAGATCCCTTCCTAGGGTTGGAACTCCTTGGTTTCGGCAAAATTCTAAGTAGGACTAAGGTACCTGGTACTCTGCATGCCTAGACCTTGTCCACGGGGTTGGCAATTTGCTTGACATCAGGCTCCCCACAACTAATACTAACCGGACACTCGACATAAGCTCTATCGCAGATCGGGGCAGCTGAGACTAATTGAGCCTAAAGCTAAGCGGCTCCCATTGGAAGTTAAATATCCTTATCTTTAGACCTACATCTTTCCGCTCTGTACCCGCAGCAGTCTGTAAATTGTTGAAAAGCTGCGGAGCTGGCACCAAATGGAAGCAAGCAGCGCTTATCGTATATTTATGAAATATAAATTATTCGTGCTGTGTTTAAGCTTTAAACTGATACGAATGATGAAAAATAAATTTAAAAAATGTTTTTTCTGAATAAAAAAAATCTTGAACGATTGATTTGTTATGGTAGAGCCATGGCTTCTTGGCTCCTTATAGCCAGCCGTCACTGGAAGAGATAGTTGATCTTATGGAAGAAAGACGGAAACATAAATCAAAGAACGACCGACACCTTCGCAAAATATCAAAAGGAAAATAAAGTATGCTGAAGACTGGCTGTCTGACAAATACATAGAAAGACAAGGATGCGACAAGAAATACCATACTTTCGCCTTACATAGAAAGATTAAAGAAAGAAATGGCATAAAGGAAAAAAAAACAAAGGAGACTATTAACCGATGAAAACGAAGTATAAGAACAGATACACAAAAGCTTAAAGAACGTGTTCATGATAGTAGGTCAAGTGAGTGAACCAAATTTATTGCGACAAGAGTTGAACATGTTATTAAAAACATAAAAAAGAAAAATCCCTTGAACGTTGAACCTGATGAAGTCCCAATGGATCTGCTCAAGCTCATAGATAAAATTCTGTCCACACTGCGCTAAGTACATTTGAACTACAATCTACAATTAACTAAATTATTAGTTCATTTGAAAAAAAAATGATTAGCATTATTATGAAGTTGATCAACGAAGTATATGTGACAATGAATGGCATCCACATTTGTAACAATCTCAAAGAAAATTAACGCAAGAGGCTGTGCTGACTACAGAACCATAGCCTTGATGAGTCACGCCTTAAAGGCCTTCCTAATAGAATCTTCAGAATGATAGAAGGAAAAAGTGACTCATAACTGGGATTTAAAAACTGCATGGGTACTAAGGAAGCTTTTCTTGGATAAATTTGATGATGAGAGATGCCTAGGCATGAATCAAGAAATATATCTTGGCTTACATAAAGACTTTGAAAAGACATTTAACACAGTGAAACATTAGCAACTGTTTGAAATATTGAAGAGCAAAGGTATTGATAGTAGAGAAACAAGAATACTAGCGAAACTGTATTGGGGACAAGCCGCCAGAGAAAAGCTGACGAGGAGTAAAATGAAGATGTGCAAATCCTACTCTCAGGTGAAACAGCAGGTGTAGTTATTAATGGAGATCCCTTAATATCTGGTCCACTTACATGCAATAGCTTGTTGAACGATTTAATCCGTCTCGTAACATTTATGGCCTTAAAGTGGATCTCAGAAAAACTAAATTCTTACCAAAAATAACAACATCAAAGCTAACTTGAAAGTTTCAATCACGGACATTGAAAAAGTGTCATATACAAATACCTAGAAACGTGTATAACAGACGATAATGAACTTACAAATGAAAATAGAATTCCGCACTGCAATTGCCACATTTTTTTTTCAGAATGAGGGAGTTTCTATATAAGCAAGACATAAACATGAGTCATAAAGTTTATATGCTGAAATGTAATGCGTTTCCTATTCCTACCTTCCTATAGGGCGTGCAACTTTAAGAGCATTTAATTTGACAGGGTCTTCAATCTCGAAGTGTTGGAGGATGGGGTCCTCCGCCGTAATTTTCTGTGGCAATAAATAAAAGTAGTTCTTACAGTATTCCAAAAGTGTATCACCTAAATCTTTATGCCAAAAATCATTTTAGTAGGCAAAGCTTTAGAAGCTCGAATCGCAATAAGGAAGTTTCAAAGGATAAATGGTCATTCATTTTTATGTCTTGTTTTAAGGCCCCAATTTGCGTTTTAAATTTATGACATGCAATTTAGGACCATTGTGTATATTTATGACAATCCACAAATTGAGTTATAAAATTTTGTCTTATTCAGCTAAGTTTCTACTCTGCAAAGAGAGTTGATATAAAAAGTACCGCCACAAATTACGTTTAAAAAATGCACAATCAGCGTTAACATTTAATGTAAATTCGAGAGTTTCAATTTGAGGAGAAGAATTTGTGATACTTTACATTATTTGTCACAATAAAAGTGGTGTACATTTATTACTATTTTATTACATGTAGTACAATATTGCCCATTTTATTTTTTATGTAAATAAATTGTAATCAAAATTGCGCAAAGTAGCGCCATCTAACTGACAAATAAATGCTGCTGGTGCTTTCTTACACACTAATATCGGTGCTTTATTTATATCAACTGGTTTTGTTATTACGTTAATATTAGCGACATCTATTAGTGCAACTAGTCACATTCATGGCTGTTTCGGAGGCAAAACTAATAGCAGGCAAACAACATCTATATTATTAACAATTATCATCATAGATGTATAAAAACCAGCTGGATGACGTTCTAATAATTACCATTTGCGGCTATGAAATAAGCCCACGGTCACGTGAAATGACACGTTTCATTCCATTACGCTTTTTGTTATGCTTCAAGCGGATATAAAATTAAAAAATAGGACAAATAAGTTAATTTTTTGTTTGGTTAAATACATGGCTGGGTTGGCTACGTCAGCGGTTTGTTTTCCATTTAAACCCAAACCCAGCTATTTGTGGGCAGCACACCTTGGGGAAAATGCAGTTGTAAGCAAAAAAGAAAGTAATGCGCTGGATACATTCAGTGGTTTCAGGAAATACCACAATACGGCGCACTGGGGATGGGGTAAAACAGACGTATATATGGATAGGAAAACATTCTGTTTTAATGAACCAATTAAGTTTCAGATAATTCAAATATACAGTATTTAAACTGATCTTGTATCTGAAGCAAGGATAAAGGCATCTCTTTCAACCCAAACAGCTTCACCATAACTCAGATAAATTTGTACTTTAAAGTATACTTCTTTAAATACGAGTTAAAGTTATCAGATTTTTCTTACACGTATGTCTTCATTGGCAAAAAACTATATGTTATTAGAAGAACATTAACAGCAACGATAAATATGATTACAAATAAATTAAAATTTGGGAAGGGTTGTAAAACAAGTACAAGGTGTTATTTTTCAGCAACAGCGTGTTCGGTAAATGAAACAACCTTAGATTTAGTTGAAACCTAAATGTTAATTAGAAAAATTTTAATGGTCTATTTTCATCATGTCATCGGATTGTCCAAAAATTTACTGATTCTCTTTATGGGGTAATTATTAAATTATATATAAAATAATAACTAATATTACACACCTAGCAATAACGTGAACAATATTTTAAAAAATCACTTACATTTTGTTTATGGAAAATGCAAGAAACCAAATAGGCTTTACCAAAGGTCGAGTCACACTAGTGAACAAATACTCGACATCAGACAATTCATCGAAAATACTGTAGATTTCTACACCTCATTTTACATTTGCTTTGTTGGCTATACCAAAGCCAGTTCTTCTAAGAGTAATAGCATAGTTTTCAATAAATGTAAGATAAAAAGGCGAATGGCAGCGCTGTGTGCTATCACCTCTTCTTTTTAATATCTCCGTGTACGTAGAAGATCGTGATGGAAGATTGAGATGGAGAAACTAGAATGATAAACAAAGAACTTCAAATTTCAAAAAGAAACTAACGCAGATTATGAATAGATCCAAACAGATTTCAGAAAAACTAAGGTTATGAACATAGATGGAAAAATTGAAATACGAATCGGGATTGTGTCATAATTGATTAAATTATATACTTTGGTTCAATCATTGGTAAAGTTGGAGGATGAGAACTGGAGATCAGACACAAAATTCAACTAGAAATGGTCAAATGTGAACCTTTCGGAATACTGGCAGAGAATAGACGCATTCAAAATATACTGTTTTGGTAAAGTACTTCTTTTGAGGACGGCCAGACGCTCAAAGGAGTTGGCTATCACCCCAATTCTCCAGTTTGTTGGACATATTACTTATGATACCTACTCTACAAAAGACCGTTGACCAAGTAAAAAGCGGCAGACAAAAGAAGACGGCCAAGATTGCCACAATGATGAATCGATATCACCAAAATTATCTATGA
>OW679200.1:87903670-88122519 GCA_940337035.1 Agriotes lineatus | reverse complement strand
GTTCCCTTTAATGCTGTTGCGTTTTGGTGCACTTTTTTGACGTACTTGTAGTTTTGAATATCCTTGAAGAATCAGATTTTACCCGAACTGAACTTTAGTTGCCCATATATAGTTATCGTTCAGTGTATAAAATCATTTAAATATGACCTGCGTGTCACATTCTATTATGTGTAATGTAATGGTATGGCAGCTTGTTTTGAAAAAGTCTAACCATTGTGTTGTAACATGGGCTCTTTGCTAATTTAATACTTTCTAGTTGTTGCCCTGACAGCTACAAATGCACGTATAGGTTGCGAAAGTTACATTTAATATTTACCGCAATTAATAAGTGTAAACAATTTAATGTCTTGTAAATGGCGGTTCCAGCATTTGGATCGTAAGACAGTTTCTATAAGAAAATATTTCTCATGGTTCATTAAACTGGGAATTTTGTAAGCGTAGGAGGGTGATTCGGCGATTATTATTAGTAAATAGTATCAGTTTTTCTTAATTGGAATTTTCTAGCAGTAATTTATGTTAATAAATGTGCAGTGCGAGTGTTCTCTTATTTAGTAAATATTCAAATAATTATCTTCGCGCATGTACCCTTTTTAATTAAAAGAGCTGACCTTCAAGCTATAATTAAGTGCATCTGTAAAAAGGATTTTTGTGGAATTAAATCCATATAGGAATAACACAACTGCTAGGTGAATCTCTACCATCCTACCTAATCGTCAAAAATGCATGGTGTAGAAAAAACTTTGCATAACGCTTTCTATTGGAAAAATTAATTTCAAAGCTACACGATTATATAAAAGAAAAAGTCACAGCAAAACCAAGATACTATTGTTTGATCGGGATAATGTATTTGTCCACAAAAGTGCTGTTTACTATCGTGCTGTCCACAAAATTGATTTCGAAATATGAGAATATCCCATATTCGGTAGATTTAGCTACAAACGAGTATCACTTATTCTCTAATCATTATGATGGAAGACTATCGCCACACTAAGTGTACACAGGGTGAGATGAAATCCGCTCCCCAGCTGTTTCAAAATGTATCTCACAGCAAAATTAAAACGAAAGTAATAAATTAAAAAAAGTGAAAATTTGATCTCTTTAAAAAAAAATGAGTATAGAAACATGATCGCGACCAACTGATTTGCCAAAATAAAGGCTGCTCTTTGGAGTGAGTCACTATTTAGCGTTATGCAATAAATGCAAAAATAAATGAAGATCTTCTTAGCATCATTTTGTTAGAATTTATTTAATAACGATTTTAAATGCGTTTTAAAACAACTACTAACCAGTAGTTTCATTTTTAATTCTCTAAATATTGTTCGATAATTCTAACGGGGTATTCGTTTTTTAAATAACAAAATGAAATTTTAGGTTTCGAACTTTTAAATGTTTTTTTTTTTTAAATAGTTATAGGATATTGCGTATGTTTTACTTTTAATTTTTAGTTTATTCTAGCTTCACGTGATATATGTTTAGGTGTCAATATGATATTAGTGCAATTCATTACATTTTTAGTTTTAACTTGTCTAGTTTTTTGGTTTATTCTAGTTTCAGACCACACATGCATGCATATAAGTACAGTACTAGTGAAATAGATTTACCTTTTTAAAATATTTGTAACTTATAATTACAGAATTCTAGTTTGACACGTGATACATGTGTAGATCTCAATATGACATTACTATTCATTTATTCCCCTTGCAACTGTGTGGGCTCTGTTGTGCAATTATTATTTTCCAATACTATATTTTTCTTTTGAAAATTTAAATTTTGGATAACATAGTTAAACTGTACATGCCTATGTTGTTTATATTTACTGCCAGTATCGTATATACCCTGTTGAAACTGCCTAAATAGTAACTCTATACTTGGAAAATACCGGCGGACAGTCAGTATAACATAACAAGAAACTAAACTGATTATATTCTCATTAGTTGCAGA
This sequence comes from Agriotes lineatus, assembly GCA_940337035.1. Classification (NCBI taxonomy): domain Eukaryota; kingdom Metazoa; phylum Arthropoda; class Insecta; order Coleoptera; family Elateridae; genus Agriotes; species Agriotes lineatus. The sequence goes on along the minus strand of OW679200.1, from coordinate 88,120,578 downwards.
TTCAAGAATGAAGTACGATCAGTTAAGACGTGCGCAAGAGCTGATGGATTTTCTGATGAAAAGAGAAAAGAAGAAAATATTTATATAGCCACGAAAGGATGCATCAACAAAAGTATTGAATACGAATACTAATTACTAGTGATGGGCTTATTCGAATGAAAAATAACCGGTTATCCGGTTATTGAAATAACCTATGTAACTCGGTTTTCGTTCCAAGTATTTGAATGAAAAATAACCTCATGCTGATACGTACTACGCTTTGAATATAAAACCTCTATTCAAAGGTACTACGTGCCGTATCTCAGCGACCTACGCAGTGCTCAAAATTCTGTAAATATAAATACGTCATAACTCATAAACAAAGCAGGTTGTATTGAAAACACCATTTGGTTATCGCGTAACTACCTCCTATCATAAACATTATCAAATTCTGGGGACCTGAAACCTGAACGCCTGAAAACTGCAAACGCATCAAGCTATAAAACAATTTTTTATTTGCTTACATCTCTAAAGGTTTAAAACAAGAGGTGGCGCCTGTAACCCGCCCGGTCGATAAAGATATACGTTTTACCACTTTTTATTGCGATTAGCAAGCAGTCCGGCATATTTCTTTCTTTCTACACTTCTTAATAAATACCTCTTAATTTCCAATACATAACACATAATGTACGGTCGGCGTCTTAGAAATCGGGCACTACACACTATTATGATATATTTTGCATGTATTTTTTAAGTGTATAAACTGGATTTTTGCAGTTATTATGGTTTTAATTGTTACGTCAGATTGTTTATTGTTTGTCAATTATGAAATGCCATCTCACATTAATGAAGTAACCGGAGCAAGAATACTCCAAAGACTAGAAGAACATATTACGTGTCCCGATTTCTAAGGCGCCGACCGTACATATTATGTTTTGGTTCCTCTGCTATCTGCAAGTTACGATGTCGATGCAGATGACGGTGAACCGATGTCGATGCAGATGACGGTGAACCGCCAACCGGCTGACTTAATCGAAACGAATCGAGAGCCAAAATTTATTCGAATGATTATTCAAATAATCATTCGGTTATTAATATGATTCGAATGCAAATAATTCGGTTATGAAAATTGTCCGGTTATGCCCATCACTACTAATTACATCAACAATAGACGAAGAAATATAAAACAAGCTTTATTAATAGCTGGTAATAATTATTTAAAGACGCAAAGAAACAATGGATCACGGAAGAGATCAGTGGCGGTTCGTGGAGAATGTTGATGGTAGAGCCGAACGTAAAACGCATTTTCCACCCCCTCACAGACAAAGACAGAATCTCACATTCCGAGATTTATATATTTCGCACATGGACTGGCAAAAGTTAGCATCCGTGAAAAAGTTTACCAAACTTTACAGGCTAATAAAATATGATGAGTTGATCCGAATATCTCTGCATCATTACTTTGAATAAATATACAGGGTGTTAGTAAATAAGTGCGACAAAATTAAGGGGGTGATTCTGCATGGAAAAATAATGATATTTTGTTATATAAATGTATATTCGCAAATGCTTCGTTTCCGAGCCACAGTTAGTTAAAGTTTTTCTTAAAAATTGATAATTTTTTTATTGCTCTGAAACCGGTCAAGACATGCAAATGAAGTTTAGTGGGTTTTAAGAGGTACTTATAGCGCATTCTTTGATATGCAATTAAGAATTTTATATTCATCATTGGCACGCATACGGGTAATGATCCCGATATTTTTATAGAAAAAAAATGGTACGCCACTGAGATATTTCAAAATAAAAATTATTTTTGAATTTCTCGTTCAATTTGTGACAAAAAAGCTTTCTTGTAATTTTTTTGTAGGTAGCGCCATTTTTATGCAAATTTATAAAAATATCGGGATCATTACCCGTATGCGCGCCAATGATGAATATAAAATTCTTAATTGCATATCAAAGAATGCGCTATAAGTACCTCTTAAAGCCCACTAAACTTCATTTGCATATCTTGGCCGGTTTCAGAGCAATAAAAAAATTATCAATTTTTAAGAAAAACTTTAACTAACTGTGGCTCGGAAACGAAGCATTTGCGAATATACATTTATATAACAAAATATCATTATTTTTCCATGCAGAATCACCCCCTTAATTTTGTCGCACTTATTTACTAACACCCTGTATAATTCGGCCAAAAAAATACATTTCCACTGTTTGAGATAGATAGATGCATGCGTGATTGAGTATATTTTTTCTAGATGTCCTATAATTTACCAGTAAATTATGAGTATAATAAAATAGACCAAAGCATAGTTATTTAAGTAACGGTAATCATTTTGCGAAAATTCCAACGGTTTATCTAGGGAATTATTTAAATATGCAACATTACGCGCGGGGTTTCATTATTAGACACCTACGTGCGAAATTTGTAAGCAAGCATCAGTAACCGGACACGTTCTGGGCTCGATAGCTCAGTGGTTAAGCATTCTAGCTACTGATCTAAGGGTCGAGAGTTGGATCCCCGATTCCGGTAAGGATTTTAAAAAATAAAAAAATGCGGAAGTGATGTAAAGCTGTGGGCCCCATGTTACTACGATGTGTAGTACGTAAAAGATCCCTTCCTAGGGTTGGAACTCCTTGGTTTCGGCAAAATTCTAAGTAGGACTAAGGTACCTGGTACTCTGCATGCCTAGACCTTGTCCACGGGGTTGGCAATTTGCTTGACATCAGGCTCCCCACAACTAATACTAACCGGACACTCGACATAAGCTCTATCGCAGATCGGGGCAGCTGAGACTGATTGAGCCTAAAGCTAAGCGGCTCCCATTGGAAGTTAAATATCCTTATCTTTAGACCTACATCTTTCCGCTCTGTACGCGCAGCAGTCTGTAAATTGTTGAAAAGCTGCGGAGCTAGCACCAAATGGAAGCAAGCAGCGCTTATCGTATATTTATGAAATACAAATTATTCGTGCTTTGTTTAAGCTTTAAACTGATACGAATGATGAAAAATAAATTTAAAAAATGTTTTTTATGAATAAAAAAAATCTTGAACGATTGATTTGTTATGGTAGAGCCATGGCTTCTTGGCTCCTTATAGCCAGCCGTCACTGAAAGAGATAGTTGATCTTATGGAAGAAAGACGGAAATATAAATCAAAGCACGACCGACACCTTCGCGAAATATCAAAAGGAAAATAAAGTATGCTGAAGACTGGCTGTCTGACAAATACATAGAAATATAAGGATGCGACAAGAAATACCATACTTTCGCCTTGCGCAGAAAGATTAAAGAAAGAAGTGGCATAAAGGAAAGAAAACAAAGAAGACTATTAACCGATGAAAACGAAGTATAAGAACAGATACACAAAAGCTTAAAGAACGTTTTCATGATAGTAGGTCAAATATCACAGGAAAGGGAATAGAAGTGAGTGAACCAAATTTATTGCGACAAGAGTCGAACATGTTATTAAAAACATAAAAAAGAAAAATCCGTTGAACGTTGAACCTGATGAAGTCCCAATGGATCTGCTCAAGCTCATAGATAAAATTCTGTCTACACTACGTTAAGTACATTTGAACTACAATCTACAATTAACTAAATTATTAGTTCATTTGAAAAAAAAGATATGATTAGCATTATGAAATTGATCAACGAAGTATATGTGACAATGAGTGGCATCCACATTTGTAACAATCTCAAAGAAAATTAACGCAAGAGGCTCTGCTGACTACAGAACCATAGCCTTGATGAGTCACGCCTTAAAGGCCTTCCTAATAATTATTCATAATAGAATCTTCAGAATGATAGAAGGAATTAGTGACTCATAACTGGGATTTAGGAACTGCATGGGTACTAAGGAAGCTTTTCTTAGATAAATTTGATGATGAGAGATGCCTAGGCATGAATCAAGAAATATATCTTCGCTTACATAAAGATTTTGAAAAGACATTTAACACAGTGAAACATTAGCAACTGTTTGAAATATTGAAGAGCAAAGGTATTGATAGTAGAGAAACAAGAATACTAGCGAAACTGTATTGGGGACAAGCCGCCAGAGATTAATGGAGATCACCTTAATACTATCTGGTCGACTTACATGCAATAGCTTGTTGAACGATTTAATCCGTCTCGTAACATTTATGGTCTTAAAGTGAATCTCAGAAAAACTAAATTCTTACCAAAAATAACAACACCAAAGCTAACTTGAAAGTTTCAATCACGGACATTGAAAAAGTGTCATATACAAATACCTAGAAACGTGTATAACAGACGATAATGAACTTACAAATGAAAATAGAATTCCGCACTGCAATTGCCACATTTTTTTTCAGAATGAGGGAGTTCCTACATAAGCAAGACATAAACATGAGTCATAAAGTTTATATGCTGAAATGTAATGCGTTTCCTATTCCTACCTTCCTATAGGGCGTGCAACTTTAAGAGCATTTAATACTTGACAGGGTCTTCAATATCGAAATGTTGGAGGATGTGGTCCTCCGCCGTAATTTTCTATGGCAATAAATAAAAGTAGTTCTTACAGTATTCCAAAAGTGTATCTCCTAAATCTTTATGCCAAAAATCATTTTAGTAGGCAAGGCTTTAGAAGCTCGAATCGCAATAAGGAAGTTTCAAAGGGTAAATGGTCATACATTTTTATGGCTTGTTTTAAGGCCCCAATTTGCGTTTTAAATTTATGACATGCAATTTAGGACCATTGTGTATATTTATGACAATCCACAAATTGAGTTATAAAATTTTGTCTTATTCAGTTTCTACTCTGCAAAGAGAGTTGATATAAAAAGTACCGCCACAAATTACGTTTAAAAAATGCACAATTAGCGTTAACATTTAATGTGAATTCGAGAGTTTCAATTTGAGGAGAAGAATTTGTGATACTTTACATTATTTGTCACAATAAAAGTGGTGTACATTTATTACTATTTTATTACATGTAGTACAATATTGCCCATTTTATTTTTTATGTAAATAAATTGTAATCAAAAATGCGCAAAGTAGCGCCATCTAACTGACAAATAAATGCTGCTGGTGCTTTCTTACACTAATATCGGTGCTTTATTTATATCAACTGGTTTTGTTATCACGTTAATATTAGCGACATCTATTAGTGCAACTAGTCACATTCATGGCTGTTTCGGAGGCAAAACTAATGACAGGCAAACAACATCTATATTATTAACAATTATCATCATAGATGTATAAAAACCAGCTGGATGACGTTCTAATAATTACCATTTGCGGCTATGAAATAAGCCCACGGTCACGTGAAATGACACGTTTCATTCCATTACGCTTTTTGTTATGCTCCAAGCGGATATAAAATTAAAAAATAGGACAAATAAGTTAATTTTTTGTTTGGTTAAATACATGGCTGGGTTGGCTACGTTAGCGGTTTGTTTTCCATTTAAACCCAAACCCAGCTATTTGTGGGCAGCACACCTTGGGGAAAATGCAGTTGTAAGAAAAAAAGAAAGTAATGCGCTACATACATTCAGTGGTTTCAGGAAATACCACAATACGCCACTGGGGATGGGGTAAAACAGACGTATATATGTATAGGGAAACATTATGTTTCAATGAACCAATTAAGTTTCAGATAATTACACAATATTGATAATTCAAATATACAGTATTTAAACTGATCTTGTATCTGAAGCAAGGATAAAGGCATCTCTTTCAACCCAAACAGCTTCACCATAGCTCAGATAATTTTGTACTTTAAAGTATACTTCTTTAAATACGAGTTAAATTTATCAGATTTTTCTTACACGTATGTCTTCATTATCAAAAAACTATATGTTATTAGAAGAACATTAACAGCAACGATAAATATGATTAAAAATAAATTAAAATTTGGGAAGGGTTGTGAAACAAGTACAAGGTGTTATTTTTCAGCAACAGCGTGTTCGGTAAATGAAACAACCTTAGATTTAGTTAAAACCTAAATGTTAATTAGAAAAATTTTAATGGTCTATTTTCATCGTGTCATCGGATTGTCCAAAAATTTACTGATTCTCTTTATGGGGTAATTATTAAATTATATATAAAATAATAACTAATATTACACACCTAGCCATAACGTGAACAATATTTTTAAAAATCACTTACATTTTGTTTATGGAAAATGCAAGAAGACCAAATAGGCTTTACCAAAGGTCGAGTCACACTAGTGAACAAATACTCGACGTGAGACACTTCATCGAAAATACTGTAGAATTCTACACCTCATTTTACATTTGCTTTGTTGGCTATACCAAAGCCAGTTCTTCTAAGAGTAAATGGCATAGTTTCCAATAAATGTACGATAAAAAAGCCAATGGCAGCGCTGTGTGCTATCATCTCTTTTTTTTAATATCTTCGTGTACGTAGAAGATCGTGATGGAAGATCGTGATGGAGAAACTAGAATGATAAACAAAGAACTTCAAATCTCAAAAAGAAACTAACGCAGATTATGAATAGATCCAAACAGATTTCAGAAAAACTAAGGTTATGAACATAGATGGAAAAATTAAAATACGAATCGGGATTGTGTCATAATTGATTAAATTATATACTTTGGTTCAATCATTGGTAACGTTGGAGGACGAGAACTGGAGATCAGACACAAAATTCAACTAGAAATGGTCAAATGTGAACCTTTCGGAATACTGGCAGAGAATAGACACACTCAAGATATACTGTTTTGGTAAAGTACTTCTTTTGAGGACGGCCAGACCCTGAAAGGAGTTGGCTATCACCCCAATTCTCCAGTTTGTTGGACATATTACTTATGATACCTACTCTACAGAAGACCGTTGACCAAGTTAAAAGCGGCAGACAAAAGAAGACGGCCAAGATTACCAAAATGATGAATCGATATCACCAAAAGTTTTATTTTAACCCCCTCGCTCCATTTCAAAGAAAAACCATATATTTCAACTAACCATGTTAGTGGCTACTTTTTTCATATATCTCTCAAAATATACATGGTGTGTCCAAAGCATGGCACTATTTAGGGACCTGATCTCTAGGAACAAAAAAGTTCCTATGAACATTAGTCCGAGATTGTGTCGTAAGGAAACTACAGCCCTGAGAAAGGTACTTAATGCAGTAAAAATAATATAGATAAAGCATATTTAATGTAATTTGGCATATCTGCGCGATTTTATATGCTTAATTATATTATGCATTCTAGTTTGGGATCGCTGACAGCAGTAGATTTTGGGAACCTAAATATTGAAATTTGCTACTCATAGCAATATGTTATTCTTTTTCCCATGCTCGGAGCTGTCCCTAGAATAGTACCGTGCAGTTTTGAAACTCCATGTATGTATCCTGTTAAATTCACATTTTTTGCATAAATCATAGAAAAATTGTATGACGTTTTGCTCTTTGTTTGTGAAAAACATTGTGCTTTCTGTGCCAAAGAAAAAATAATAGTTATACCGGGTGGCCATAAATATCTGAGATCCCGGTAGCCATGGAATTAGCTACTTATAAATATTGGGTTAGTACTATATTTCAATTACAATAAGTATTGGTACCTATGTAATGTAATAAAATGCAATAAGAGGAGGAGAATGTGCCCCGGATTCTGCAGTTTAGCCTACGACTCGATTATAAAAATCTCCTGTTCTAACTGCATTACTTATTGCAATCTGTAATAATTTTTGACAGATAGGAATTTTAGTTGTGATGACATTCTTGACATTTAGTTTAGTTGGATTCATCACTTTAATAAAGCGGTGTTGATTCCAAAGGTAATGTGATATCAGATATTTATGGCCACCCGGTAGTTGTATCTATGAACAATACTGATATAGGTCATAGTTTCAAGCACCACTTCAAAGATTCAAGGTTTTGGGAATAAACTTGCAGTACGGTTATAGAAAAATAAAATACTCTAGTGTATATATAAACCACTCGACATCAAACAAAAGTGTATCAATTGTTAAGTCGTAGCTTGAACAAAATGTATATGTCTAACAGTAATAGTAGTACACTGCGTTCAATATATACTGTAACTTTGGCGGGAACATTTAAATAAAATTTTGGAATTTTATTGCTGTTAAGTTTTGCATGTCACTTATGCCACTTTCTGACTTACCCAGTGTCGTTCATCGGGTTAATTTGTTTCGCATTTAGCCGTTACACCATTGACATTTCTATCAGCTACACTAACCAATGTTTCCGCGATGCTCTTTGAATTTATGCAAGCCTTCGATTTGTGTAGTTTCGTGGATTATTTCTTTCACTCGTTCAGGACGCACTTCGGAACACAAATTGTATAATTATAGAACCAGGTTGTTTACTGAAGGGGTTTACACTTGATGAAAGTAGATGAAAGATTTTGAGATAAGATGTGACTGGAGTAGCCAGGCCTAACTATCCCTTAAGACAATTGTAGCCTGTGTTTGGTCACAAATGAATACACTTCAGAGTTTAAAAGTATATTGAAATATTAAATAATTAGAAGTCCTGTGTGTCGTGTTTGCTGTTTTCAACTGATAATCTATTATTAGTATAGGCACAAAACACGACGTTTGCAGCAAATACCTTTCCGGTAAACACTGTGTGTAAAATCTGACCTAATGATAGTATTATAATGCCGCTGTCTGCATAAAACTTTCTTATAGTATTGCAACGTGACCCAGTAAGCCGACATCAAACCTGATTCTGTGTACAAACAGTTTAACTGCGCACATATTGTGAACTACAGGGTGCGGCAGCCAAACTTGCTGCTTTGAAAGGTAAATAAAACAACGTTTTAATTCTTTTTTCACGTGTTTCTACATAATTGGAAATTTAAAATTGCAAGGTTTTGAAAATAATATCCGGCAAGTGACGTCCTTCATTGTCAATACACTGAGTTACTCGATTTTTGAAGTTTCGGTACTCTGTCGAGCATAGCGATGGGTATGCGAACTATTGCTTGGCGAATATTCTCCTTCAAGCAGGCTCTGGTCGTTTGACGATCGGTGTAAACATTGGATTTCAGATATCCCCAGAAAAAGAAGTCGCAAGGGGATAAATTGAACGAGCGCGTCGGCCACGGAAGATCACCCTCAAGGAAATCAGGCGCACGGGGAAAGTTTTCCAACAAACACTCATCGCAATTCGCGCTATGTGTGCCGTGGCTCCATCTTGCTGACATATCACTCAGCATTCACAGTTACTGCATGTTCGTCTTCTTAAAAAATGTAAGGACCAATGATTCCTACTCTCGACAATCCACACCACTGTTAGCACTCCAGTAGCGCATGTTTTGTTTATTGACGCATCCAGACAGATGGAAGTGTGCCTTGACACTAACGAACACAAGCGCGACAAAATCGACCGGAACTACAGAAATCGAGTAACTCAGTGTATTGACAATGAGAGGCGCCACTTGCCAGATATTATTTTTAAAACCTTGTAATTTTAAATTTCTAATTATGTAGAAACACGTGAAAAAATCTATAAAAGGCTTTACCCAAAACTTCTCTCGTCGACATTGTGACACTAAATAATTTTAAAAATCAAATTAAGTTAAGAGTAAAAATATCTTCACGTTTCTAATAAATTAAATAAATTTTCAAATAAAAAAAACGTTACCGGTGGTCGAATTCGAAGGGCAGGCGTATGCAGTCCTAACGTTTTGTGGGATATTGCAAGGGAACGGGCTATTTCTACCTGAGCTACGAAGCACCGACCCTTCGAATTTCTGCGTTGCAGTTGTATTAAGTAACGCACTAATTTGTTGCTCTTTTTGTACCGCACAACATTTATTCTGTATCTATGGGGCCCATTTTTGGTAAGACTAAAGCCTGCGCTATGTACAAATTATTACTTGTATTTTTGTTAAGCAAAATCAAAAATAAACAAAATTTTAAGGTGCTCACCCTGTATATATTTGTATGAAATGTTCTCAGTTTCATGCCAGGTAGATATATAATGTGTATGCAAAATATTGTCTTTCTCCAAGAAATAGTTTTTGAGTTATACCGCCAACAGACAGGCAGACGAAATTGAGATAACCTGTTTTTCGTCACCTTAAAACGTGACGATCTGGAGAGATCTCGAAAGGTAATTTTTTCGCGATTACAATACTTCCTTCGTCTTTGAGACGAGGGAGGTAAAACGAATTAAAACGATAACTATAAAACATTTTGTTTTATTGACCTTTCAAATCAGCAAGTTTCGTTGCCGCACTCTGTAGTTTTATATCCTAATTTTGTGTCCGCATAATTTCATTTAATTGTTTTATCTCATGGGCAAACACTAATTTGAACAAACCATCTCAATCAACCTAAATACAAATTACACCCATTATTGAACACTCTGTAGCAGGTTAGGTTTTATGTGAGTTTTGACACAGAGTGACGCAAAACCTAACCTGCTAATCTCGAGTTTGACATAGACTTACAGTGCCACCAACAATACACTTCAGTACTGCCAAATGCATAACATCAAGTGGAGCTGCGTATTGTGCTTTAGTACATAAAAACGAGTTCTACTGAGCTTGGTTATGTTTTGACATTTAGTGCCACTTTTACATAAAAATTTAATATTTCACATTTCTTATGAAATGCGATAAAATAGTATACGCAACGTGTTAGAAAAGTGGTTTTACCGAACTCGTATGGCCGATAAGTACTCGCTAAGGCTCGTACTCAAACCAGCCATACTTGTTCAGTAAAACATAACTTTTCTAAACTAGTTACGTAATATAGGTACTATTTCCGTGCGCGGCTCGTTTTTAATATCGGCTTCACCTCTATTAAAATTCTCGCCCCTTGCAAGGAAAAACCACACTTTTCTCAACTTGTATAATATAGTACTACTATTTCCATATGTGTCGAAATTTATGCCGATCACTCTAGGTCTAAGTATAAGTTGTGTAGTATACAGACCGGCGTGACATACTGTTTAAAAATTATGAGCATCATCCATTTTCCATTATGTTCACGAAAAAATCGTTCTGGATGGAAGGAGGGCAGCAAAGATTAATAATCAGGCTCAGACTCAACAACACAACCTAAAATAAAAGGAAATGCGCGAAGTAATTTGTATGACATGCTGCTGTACAGATTTAACTGTTGGACCAATCGGACGACCATAATTTATGCGGGCAATCAGCTACCGGTTAAAAATATGTATACGATCCGCCTTAGCGCCTACGTAGGTACCACATTTGAAACCGTAATCTTGCAAAAAATCCTTGCTCCAGAGAGAGATTCTACAACAGCCAGCTCGCAAGCGGCTGCTCTTGCCTACTTTCTATTGGCTTTTTACAAACTGATAAAGCAGCTGATATTTATTACCTTGAACGTGAAATTTTAACATTCAAATGGGTTCACTGAACTTCATGTGCAGTGTTGCGAAATGTTATATTTTAACAGTGTACAGTTACAAATTTCGCAGGTGCGTGATTGTCTCGCGTACAACACGCACAGGTTGCGCGATTTTTCAGTTTTATTTTGGAAAAGGCCACCTGTATTTGAATGGAAGAATTATCCCGCCGTTAAATGCATTTAGTTGAACCTTTTGGTGTTTCCCCCTGCTTCATTGTTTCTACCGAACAAACAGAAATTTACATACAAGTAAAAATCTCGAAGATCGGTTTGGGAATTAATAATTTAAGAACAGCCCGAGGGCTATAGTTCGAGGGTGGTTAATTTTGATAATATACTAACCAAACAAAACGAATTGTGATCATATATTCAGTAACTATATACATGTATGTAGACTCGTTTTCAGAAGCATTTGAAATGCAACTCACAGTTATAAAGTAACTGTTGTTGATTTCAAACATACCTGAAGTATATGGCCTCTTTTAAATTAAAATGAAAATTCTGTTTCTATGTATCAAATTCAATTTGTGACGTCTATGTAAAATTTAACACTCATCATCCTCTGGCTTAATGTGCCTAACACCTTGTGAGGCAAAATCTTCAAACATTAAATAAAATGTCGTCTCTTTTAACATGTTTAAGCAAACTTCCGGCTTTCTATTTGAACATGCTTGTCTGGTGTATTAAACTAATATCTATATGTATTCCATTGTCAAATATTTTTTTTTCAATTCTGTGACTCAATATGCCATTTTGATACGTGGAAATAATTATGTTTATGTGCTTAACCCCTATACAGCGGGCTCAATTTAACTTGTCCACCATTGGCATTTTTTATTTTTTTAAATAGACGACAAGTTAAATAGAGAAAAATTCACAGTTTTGTACATCCTTTTCAAATTTTGGAAATAGTACCAATTTTGAAATTTTCAATAGAACACCTATATTTTAAACATTTTTGAATAGATATCATGGTTAGCTATAAGAAAATATAAGAATAATGCATGCTGAAATGCATAATAACGAAGATATTTTACACGAGTACATTGAGGGGTAACTTTCCAGCTTACCACACATTTTATGACGCAGGTATTAGTTCCAACAAGATGGTTCACCCGCACACAATGCCATTTTATGATGAAGTATTACCGAACCCACACTTTTGGTAATAAATGGATCTGAATCCATAGTCTTCTAAATAACTCAAGTAGATTTTTCTTGTGGGGTTATTTAAAAGATGTCGTTTAAGAGGAACAAAATGCCGAAACCTTAGAAAACACCATTTAACAAGTGAAATTGACAGAAGAAAATGAATTCACCTACCAAGAAGCATCCAACATGAGAAGAAACCTTTATTCGGTATCAGGGAAACTATTTCGAGGAGCATTTGCAATAAATACTGTATTAGTTATTTTAAAAAATTTAAAAAATGCATGGCTGTATAAAATAGTGGCATGTTCCCATTTTACCAAATCTTTAACATTAAAAAATTTTCAGATTAAATTTGCCCCCACCACTTTGTATAGATTGAAATGTGTGTAGTTATATTAATAAATGTAAATTATTTTTGTTAATATCATACACGCTGAATAAAATATACTATAGCCCGGCTATAACGAACTCAGAAATCCTGCACTACAACCAAGATTTGGTATAAGTGCACTAAGGTTAAGTTTCTATAACGTAACAAGCAGTACATTAGAAGTGCATTTATTGCTTAAAATTGTTTAAGCCTTAGTATCTAAATACTACAAAAAATTCACAAGGAAATTTGAATGTTACTTATTTTGATATGTTTTATCGGACTTTTTCCACTGTCTAGGGTGTATATCACACAACGTTTCGGGAGTTTTGATCTACTCCCGCCTTCAGGTGTTCCTAGTTAGTTCTGAAACGTTATGTGATATACACCCTAGACAGTGGAAAAAGTCCGATAAAACATATCATAACAGACCACTGCCAAAAAATGCCATGCAGAGAATAAGTTACTTATTTTGATTTTGAATAATCGCATACAGTTATGTCTGATGAAACTTTCTTCAAAATCGGGAAATCACAAATACACATTACAACCGAAGTTGTACTCGTGTACGTTATAGGCGAAATGTAGATACAGTGTGTCCCACTTCTGAGTGTAATACCCAAATATTTGTTTTGGTTTTTATCCTATTTAAACCAACATATCCCCAAAGATACAACACATTAGCGTCGAAATCAGCTATTATCTCGAGACTAAGGAATCTTCCTGTCGAGGTTTGTATACTATTTTATTCGCAACCACTTATTCTAAAAAATAATTGGAAAAATTATTATATTATGATACGACAGGTTGCGACGCGCATGAATGGATCAACAAGATTCCCCGTATCCCTACCTACTCAGCAGTCGGGAATGTACGACTTCCCCCACTCAAATGAGGTCAGGAATGTTAACATTACTTATATGGTTGCGAATAAATATTATTTTCTAACCTATTAAAATTATATTTCCGCACTTCGAAGTTCTTTTGAAATTTTCATCAAACTTTGGACTTAAGCTTTTCGGGCAATTCTGAACAACTTAAATTAGCAATATTTCCCGATTAAAAAATTCCTGATATGATTTATTTTTTCATTTATTTTGGTATCGTAGGTGGCTTTGCATTTAACGGCGGCGAATGGTTTTTCGACCACAAGTAGACCATAATGTATTTTTATTTTTCAGCAACATTTGGCTCAAACTGGATAAAAACTAAAAAATAAGTAAGGGTGTTACACTATTAAGTAGGACACACTGTATAATGTGGTCGTAACAAGGGTAAAAATTGCCGTATACACAAAATCTTCAATTTAGATAAAATAAAGTTGTTAAAAATTGAATTTATGCTCAAATATATTTAAATTGAATTTTGAAATTTAAAAATAAGATATTAAATTTTAGATTCATTACAATAAAAAATATATCGGATCTAATAAGGAACAAGTTACATGGCAATAAATTAGCCCAAACTAAATAATTAAAAGATGTAATTAGAGATTGCGGTGCTAAGTAATTTGGTCTTACTGCAATAAATCACTATTTTTAACTATTTTACTATAATGCAAGATAGGAGTTTCTGTTGGCATTTAATTGGAAACGGCATATATAGGATATTTGGGAGATAATAATAATAATAATAATAAAGAATTAAATTGAACAAAAAGGGCGTTTATAGAAAAGCCACCAAAATAAGCGTTTCTAAGCATTTTTCCTAAACTTCTAGTCTTTACGTCATGTCATTTTATTCTATTGTAAACAATAGGGGCACATTGCTTTTTATTTTTGAGATTCTTTGGATTTTATTTTGCTGTGCCTTTACGTTAAGACATTTTTTAATTGATCAAATCAATGCTGTTATAGTGGTAGTGATGGATTTGTTAAAAATAGAAGTTTGATAAATATCTCAAACTGTACTAGCTGCAGTTTTACAATTAATATAAATACAGTAAATTGGAGATGCTTCTACTTCCCTAGAGGTAAATTTAGTTATTTCTCTGGTGTTATGGAAATTGCATTTGTTACAGACCACACTGGTTTTAATATTTTTATTAATTAACAATTTTAACAAAAAAAATGACTCTATTACTGATGTTGAGCATTAATGAATAAATATGTAGCTTTTATTATCAGCAGTTATAGAGTAAAGAAATAAATAAATATCTAATGTTAAAATCAACAAATATTTAATCAACTAGTAAGTTCAAGGACGATTAATAAGGTTACTGTAACCGTACCTCTACAATATGTTGTATTTACATGGGTCCTTTTAGTTAAGGATTCGTGAATATAGAATCCTACAATAATAAAATAGACAGAGAGTAGGAATCAGTAATATTCGTAAGAAGTAGTATCCCAATTTTAGGAATCTACAGCATATTTTTTTAATTGTTGCATTATAAACCTTCGAATTAGGTATAAAAATACATTTGCATGGTACAAGAACATTATTAATAAAAAGCGAAAATCAGTATCATTTGATTTTGATAATTTCAATGAGGATTTCAAAATTTTTTTTAATTTAACGGATTAGCTAGTACATTATAAAATTGAAATACTAATTAAAAAACCAATTAAGTAGTCATACTACTTATAATGTTAAAAAGATGAAGAACTAGTTTTTGTTATTTTATTGCTACCAAATAAATGAATCAGATTTTAATAAACTCCTTAATGAAGCTACATCAGTGACAAACAAACAAAAGAACGTTCAGTAACGGTACCGCGAGAAATATAAATCCGTTAGAGCTTGGAGCACAAATTTCACAAAAATAACTGAATTGAGACTTACAATTGCGCCATCGCCGTTTATATTTGGGCTTGTTGGACTTGTTCTGGGCTTTGGGCTTAAGTTCGGCGCCTTGCTGTTTGGGCTTGTGGTGTTTAATGTAATTCTTGGCACTGAGCACGATTTCTTCCTTCATTTTCACAGGGGATCACGCACAGGACACGGGCATTCACGGGACGCCAATGGTCAAAAATCGGAAAAATTAGAGGCCATGCACACGATACCGGTCAAATCCGAGCTATCATTCGAACCGCAGTACATCTGGTATTTTAGCAGCCTCGCGCTCATGAAAGGATGAACTAGAATAGCGCGGTTTTGAAAATTGGAGCAAATTTACGGTAAATCTTCCGGATGCTTTTTGAGAGTGGCTCCGGCGAGCAGTCGCTGGGAATTCGGGACCCGGAGAACTCTTAGGATGAATAGGACAGAAGTGTGAGTCGGAAGAATCTCTCATGGACCATATCAGTCAACTCCACCACACTTTCAGTGCGGCCCCGAATTTCAGCCGAGCGGCAAACTGGAGGAACAAAGCCGGCGCTCTTTGTTTGGCGTTTCCTCGCGCTCGCCGCAATGATTTGTTGATATTGTCCGTCATCCCGGCTTAAAATCCGTTAACGGCAGTCATACTTGGCTCGTTTTGAAGATTGGGCACCTACAGTTAAACACTTCCGCCTTGGTGCTTTAATTTAGGAGAACGGTTATGTTGCTAGAATGATAGTTGAATAAAAACCCAAACAAAAACATTAGAACAGGTTACGAACCGATGGTACTCAACATGACAGGAGACAGCTAATCAACTGAACATATTCAAATAGCAAAATCAACGACCTACTATCAAGGTCAGATTGATCATCTAAACTAAATAGACAAAATAGACCGCCAGAATGATCGTTGAATTGATATTTTGCCAATACTCGTCAAGCTCTTTGGGTGAACAATCAAAACTAGATTTCAAGGGCACATTAAAAACTACAGGTATAGCGAAGAAGAGTCGTCTGAGTTGATAAGCAGGAAAGCAATATCAAAAGGGCCAAAACTCGGATGCACACTTTCCAGTTTCCCCTATGTTTAGGGTTGCCAATTATTCTTCGGGCTTAAGGTTTTCAATAAAATTCTTCGGGTTATCTAAAGGTTCACACATACATTGATTTTTTTACTCCTTGGTTGAAAGTGCCCAAATAGACAAAAAATATGATTGTATGAAATAATATTTTTAAAAAATCAGAAAAAATGTAGTTTCATAATAGTTTACGTAACTTCTAAGGACTGGAATGTAAAGAATAGTTTTGTTCTTTATTCCTGTGATTTAGAAAGGCCAAAAATTATGCTATGTGTAACGGACCAGCTTCAGCCAAGTTGTATTTTCTATGTTCTATTGTTAGATCTAATATCGTATTGTATGTAAGAAATTTTTGCAAAGTCGGTCCTGCGTTGGATGTTTATTGCGAATTTTAGTTTTCGCGACTGCAGCAAGAAACACGATGTACGCGAGATGTGCGGATTTTCAAGTCATGCAAATTTAACAAAGAAGACGGCATTCACAAAAAGCCTCTTCTGAGAGTTGCATGGGTTTGTTCAACTCGAAAGTAGTGTACGTGAATTCGCTCAGGACGATATACGTTAATTTTAAGCGGTCTGAAAGAGCCTGACAGCCAGCGTTTACTGAAAACAGGGTTAAAGTGCAGCGAACCAACGTTTATAAATTCCAAAAACGCGTTTACCGAGTGTACATGTAAGTACACCCATTGGGCTATATTTAAAGGCTCATTTGAAGCGTCCACTTTGAGAGGCGCCAACTCAACTGTCCTTTCGAGACCTACACGCAATCGGGAGTTTCCAGTATCATGTCCGCTGGGAACGAGTGATGCAATCGAAGCGTGCCGTTTCCATGGGTATGCAGCAGCCAGTTCCAGGTAAAATGTTTTAGGTCGGCGTGATAAGGTTGCGTTTAACTGCAAGCTTTTGCAAACGCTAAGGAATTAATTTTATTAGCGAATAATGTGTGTAGCTTGCACTTCAAGTGAAATAGGGCCGGACTCAAATAAGGATCGACTTCATGCCATTTTAACATTGTGTTTTTGTTAAACATTTTGACATTTGCGTCCTTTTAAACACAATGATTTCAAAGTTATTTTTGATTATGTTTTACGTTGTTCAAGTTTGTAACATGCCTGCGAGTAGCTTCAAGCTACATCGCACGTAAGTTGTTTTAAAAAATAATTCCAATTTCTTTTATTTCTTTTGTGTTTGTGTGTTTTCTTTGCGCTTTTGTGTTTTTATTTCTTTTTGACGTCCATAAATAATATAAACAAATCGGATTTTCTTGTCCAGTGTTTAAAGTTAAGTTTCAGTCCGACCACCACTACTAGGGAAACCAGACTCCTGTTTTGGCAGACAGTGATCTTTCATAAGCCAGTAACTGAGATATTAAGAGGGTTCACTGAGCTAAGGGCTAAGGGATAAAAAGTGCGAATAATTATTTAAATATTAAGGAGTACGAGACGTCTTGTTCAAATTTAATTTATCCACGGATGGGGTAAAAAATGCGTATTTCATATCATACTTAAAAAATATAAAATAATTTTTGGAATTATATATTTATAAATTCCCCTACAACCCCCTTAAAAATTATTTTCTTCGGGTCAGCATCGACTCAATGTTGGTAACCCTACATATGTTATTTATCTACCTATGTATAGAACAAGCATCCAAACCTTAGTTCCATAAATGCGACGCGATTGGCGTTCTCATGCATGATAAAACTCTTCGCAAAAGTAGTAAATTGTATTTGCTCAAGAAAATGACATAACATGTCTCTTATTTACGCAAATTGAAAGAAGAGTATGAGAAATGTAGGTTGAATACAGATAAATAAACAGAGATGTGTGTGGGAGATCCAACAAACAATATACAAATAGGAGAAAATACGATCAAAGCATGTGCAGACTATAGTTATGCGGGTTCAATCAGGACGTAGAGGAAAAAGTAATAAAAGGAACAAATTTAAGGCTATTGTAAAGAGCTTAACAGTTGTTGCTGAGGAATATGACCAATTACCAAGAAACCTCGAAATCAGATAAGAACAGTGGAGCTGGCCCACATGCGAAGATGTCTATAGTACAAAGAAATGAAATGAAAGGATTAATCGCAAAATGGATAAACAACAAATCACTAAGAAGGCATGGGCACGTTCAAAGAATAGAACAAGAAAGATAGCCCAAGAAAATTCTATATTAATTATTAAGAAGAAAGAGTGGAAATAGTCGTACATACATCAAATAATACAAGAAAGAAGATTGGAGGAAGACAACTGAGAAGATCGAGAGTATTGACATCTGAGAACAATCAATTTGAAAGGAAAAGATCATAAAAAAAAATAACAAACAAGTTATATTTACAGCAACCAATGACAGAGAGCGAGAGATATGTGTTTTTCAATAAATCACAATATAAAGGTAAAACTGGATATAACATAAAACCATCCTTAGAAAACTAAAAGTTTTAAATTTTTACGTTTATTTTATTCAAAGTACTATTCTAAAGGCATCCCTTTGAGAATGACGCTTGGCGCCGACGGCACATTTGTTATCAGTTACATAGCAAATATTGTTAAGAGCTTTATACAGGTTCTGAGTCAATGATATTAAACATAATAGACTAAATCATTGACCCCCCCCTTTTCTCCACAGATCTACTACTGTCAAGGTTGGATTATTCAAATAAACTACGAAAATAATTTTATCCGTTTCAGGATATTAAACCTTTGTTTATACAGGGTGTTTCATTAATAATTGGAAATATTTTAACTGTAGAATCCTGGGCTCAAAATATTAATATTTAACCCAAATCACTTAGATAAAATGTGGCTCCTTACTCAGATATAGGGTGTTTTATTTAAAAATTTAAAAATAATTTTTCCCCATTACTTTAAAACTATTTGACGTATCCTTATCATATTTGGCAGGAAGTGTAGACACTGTAAACCATGCTAAATTATGTTAAATAAACGTTTCTGGCTAGTACCAGAGGCGTACGACAGGGGCAAGTGAGTGGTTGACCCTTCCCAAATTCTACGCCACTGGCGGAATTGCCATTTTAGTACAATTTTTTGATTCTCCAATACTTTCTATGTAAATAACATACTCTTCCTTCGTCACGATAACGTCATAATTTTTCGAGATATTTAAAGGTAAACATAAAGCTGAACAGTTATTTTGATTTTAATGTGTATTAATTATCTCGGTATTTTT
This sequence comes from Agriotes lineatus, assembly GCA_940337035.1. Taxonomy (NCBI): domain Eukaryota; kingdom Metazoa; phylum Arthropoda; class Insecta; order Coleoptera; family Elateridae; genus Agriotes; species Agriotes lineatus. The sequence continues at coordinate 88,100,713 of OW679200.1, read as the reverse complement.
TGTCGTAAGATTGCATTTATTACACAAATGAAACTAATCCGTATTAACAAAAAAACAAATGTTATTTATTGAAATTTATTGAAAGGAATACATAGATACATACATTGTTTTTATGTTGAATGCATCTATGTATTAGTTTCAAGAAATTTCAATAAATAACATTATGCTTTTTGTTAATACGGATTAAAGTTTCATTTGCGTAATAAATGCAATTTTATGACAAAAAATACCGACATAATTAATACACATTAAAATCAAAATAACTGTTCAGCTTTATGTTTAACTTTAAATATCTCGAAAAATAATGACGTTATCGTGACGAAGGAAGAGTATGTTATTTACATAGAAAGTATTGGAGAATCGAAAAATTGTGCTAAAATGGCAATTCCGCCAGTAGCGTAGAATTTGGGAAGGGTCAACCACTCACTTGCCCCTGTCGTACGCCTCTGGTACTAGCCAGAAACGTTTATTTAATATAATTTAGCATGGTTTACAGTGTCTACACTTCCTGCCAAATATGATAAGGATACGTCAAATAGTTTTAAAGTAATGGGGAAAAATCATTTTTAAATTTTTAAATAAAACACCCTATATCTGAGTAAGGAGCCACATTTTATCTAAGTGATTTGGGTTAAATATTAATATTTTGAGCCCAGGATTCTACAGTTAAAATATTTCCAATTATTAATGAAACACCCTGTATATACAAAAGTATGCTGGTAACTACGTCATAACTGTATCTGTACAACAGTAATAGTCCTTTACCTTACTTGGCAACCATTACCATACTGAAACAACTGTATCTTCTTCCTTTTCACACGTTCACATCAATCACCCGGTCGTTATAATAACGAACGTGTTTGTTATGAAAAAATACACAACTCACAGTTATACAGTGGGATAACCATGTCATTTTAACCTAAAAACTGATGACAATATGTCATTTTAACCTAAAAATTACTGAAGAAATGTCATTTTGACCTAAAAATTACGGACAATCTACTGACATTGGCAGTTGTCACAATAAAGCTTCAAACATTAAATTACAAAAATGTGTATTTTTTGTGGTCGTGAGAAAAATAGCGTACATATTCGCTCGAAAGTGTATCGTACGCTCATATTTAAGTCACTCGGCTCCGCTACGCTTCGCCTCGTTTCTCAAATATACTGGCACGGTATACGTCGCTTTCGCAGCTTGTTATGTAATATACTATTATTCACGTGTGGCATATCAAATGTTTTCCAATACCTACATTTAGATATATAAATAAGTTTAGAAATTGAATAAATAATTTCAAATAAATATCATGTTACCTGTTTTTGTACTAGTTACCACGGTAGCATGTATTTATTTTGTTAATTGGTATGGATTATGGACTATTTCATTCACTAGTGAATAAAGTAGCATTTTATCCACATTAATCTTTAAAATGTTACTTTATCATGAATATTTACGTATTTAAAATACAGCTTTAAAAGTAGGTATTGGAAAATAGTTATTTATGGTACAAGTGTGTTATATTACAAATAATCCACAAAAGAAAAGTTGAGCCTTTGAGGCCGCCAGGCTGAAACGGATCATTTCTCGAGTGAATTATTTGTAATAACACGCGTTCCTACCAAATTGTATCCAACAATTCAATAAATAGCAACAAAAAAACAAATTTTACATTGACATTGTCAAAGTGACAAATTAATTGGGAGTGAGTTAAAATACCGAGCGATCAAATAAATTTATAATTAGAGTCGCCTGTGTTATACGTTTGGCAGTACTGAAATGTATTGTTGGTGGCGCTGTCAGTCTATGTTAAATAAGGTCACTATATCAATAAGGTACCGCCATTCCATTCCTCGCGTGAGAATGTGAGAAAATTGTGAGATAAGGATAACAAATACAAATTTCCCAAGTGCAATAGGGAAGACACTAGTTTTTGGGGATTTTCTTTTTGGTGTAATGGCACTTGTAAAGTGAGGAATCTGTTAGGTTATGTGTTTTTATCCCCAGTTGGAGAAAATTGTGCGACAAGGATAGATATAAAAAATTACTAATGGCGGTACCTTATTGATATAGTGACCTTAATGTTAAATTCGAGGATGTTATTTGACACAGACTGACGCAAAACCTAACCTGCTAACCTCGAATTTAACATAGACTGACACTAATAATAGTGACTTGTGGTTATGGGTCACTTACAGGGTTAAATCGATCTAATTATAAGCTTATAACTAGGAGTTGTTGGATAACAAATATGAATGGTTGCAATTAATTTATTCAAAGTGCAGTTGCCCAATTGTTACTGTAGAATAACGTCATGCTGTCACATATGTCATACCAGTCAGTTACATAGTATTGTGATATTATGGCTTTATCAAGGTAGGAAGTACAATACCCCACTGAAGATAACAGTTTATCTGGTGAGATACATACCTGGAGAAGATATTACATTGTGGTTATTCAACAAACCACATGTACGATTAGTCATAAAGTCCTTGACCTTGATCTGTTTTCTAATGCAAGGTTATATTCGAGATATTTGCAATGCCAACATAATAAAATATTTCTTGATACGTTGTCAGATTGAAATTTGAACCTGTACACCTATATCGAGCGTTACATTACATTGATAAAAATTTATAGTATTTAGCCAGACAGTTTAAGCTGTTTCATTATTTAACATATTCGTTAATTCTATAACATTTTTATTACAAAACAGATATTCCGTGAAGGTATTTATAGGAGTCTTGACCAACCACTGACGTAATATGTAGGTAGGTAAACACTGGTTTAAGAATTTATTAAAACAATATATTATTTATCCGAAAAGGAAGATGTACTCAGTTTATTTTAAAATAATCGCCTAAATGATACATACTGATAAATTCAAAGCAAAATAATTCGAATCTTTCAAGATCTAGTATACAGCTACAAGAAAAACGCTGACTATCGCTGCTTGCAATCTAGAAGGCGCAGACGAAATCTGGCGCCATTTAAACATTCCATAGAGTCTGTTAATAAAATATGCCACTACGGATTCTTTGTCTTTATAAATATAGTTGTTTTAACAAATTCCACGATTGGGAATTTCAGTTTTTAAAGATAGTTCTTGTTGAAACATTTATCCTAGGCACAGGCGTCATGGGAAGACATTTTACAACTTTGAAAAACAGGATCCCGTAGAGATGCAGGATATTTATGGCACCTGCTAGTTGCAATGTTTTAATCTTTTATAACTTTTCGCATTAACGGGTTTTCAATGTTTATATTTTTTCAAATTTGCAATAACACGTTTATAGTGCAGTAATTAGGTTAGAAAACATGACAAAATACCTTCAAATGCAAAGTTGCATATATTTAAGCTTTAGTAATTTCATGTATCCAGTTTCAATAATTGTGTAATTGAAGACATTTTTAGTTAAATACATGGACGGTTTTAAATATTTTTCCAAATGTACTATCAAAATAAGCAGTTCATCTGACAAGAAACTTCTACTCTGCCAAACAACAGTAAATTTATTGGAGATTATACAGGTTTTACAACAAAATAAAAATTACAGCTCTGTTAATGTGCAACTTAATAACAAAAATCCAAGGTCATCCTTCATGCAAAAAAGGTGTGAACTGGATTCAGAAATCAGTGTGTACCATTAACGTCATACAAAAAGAAAATTTAAATTGTCTACAAAAAAAAACAAATTATAGACATTTTAACAAATTAATTGTTGTTTTGTTTTTTGTTACAGTTCAATGTTTAATTTCGTTTGAATATTAATTTAGATAGTATTCTTTGAATCTATACCGGTTCAGTAAGACAATAACACTAGCTGCTGTAAAATTCATGACTGATATTAATTTTTCTTGTATTGTCTTCTTATTGTTTGTTTTAATTAAAAATGCGTTTTAAGAATAATTATGGATTGCTCATTGGAAATACTTATCTTTGTCATTGAACCTATTACAGAATGTTTAGCTGATACGTAATGTTTAAAGCACTTTGAGGTTTTAGAAATGTATTACATAATTAATAACACGAGATGGCAGTTTTGATAAAAACGTGAGCAGCTGTTTAACGCAAAACTGAAATGTAAGGTCGGATTGCAGTGTTTTGGTTCGCGATTCCCACCCTTTTTGCAAGCTTTTATGCTGATCTTTTTCGCTTTACAAGAGAAAACTTAGATGTGAAAAAATTATGCTCTTCTGTAAATAAAACAAAAATACACGTAAATGGCGGTTTGTTTGTTAGACGATGTGCCTGTCATTTTTAATTGAATAAAATTTAAAAAATCTGTTAAAGACTTTACCCACAACTTCCCTCGTGGACATTGTGACGCTAAATAATAAAAAAACACAATTAAGTTAGGAGTAAAAATATCTTCACGTTTCTAATAAATTAAATAAATTTTCAAATAAAAAAAAACGTTGCCCATGGTCGAATTTGAATGGCATGTGGACCGCGTATGCAATCCCAACGTTTTGTGGGATATTGCAAGGGCGTCTATTTCTACCTGAGCTACGGAGCACCGACCGCTCGAATTCCTGAGTTGTAGCTATATTTAGTAATGCACTAATTTGTTGCTCATTTTTGTATCGTACAACATTTATTCTGTATCTATTGGGTTCAATTTTTGGTAAGAATAAAGCTTGCGCTATCTACAAGTTATTACTTGTATTTATTTCTAAGTTATATAAAAAATAAACAAAATTTTATTTTTTAAGGTGCTCACCCTGTTTCTACTTAAATGCATACATATTATAGCTAATAAATGTTTTAAAGTTATTTTGGTGTACATTTTCTTTACCATTTAAAAAAAATAAAAAGGACAAAAATTCTAAATCGACCACTTCTGCATCAAACCATTTTTATATGAACCACAAGTGATCGCTTTATAGAAGTTTTATTATATAATCAAATTAATTTTTATGCCACCATTTAAGGAATCCCAGAACTTGTACTTTGGGTTGCCCAATTTGGATGTTCATGGAGGCCGATTTACGTGGCCCACTCGCTACATACAATGCTGGTTTGGTATTCAATATTAAATATGTCAGTATATTTTAGAAGATATCTTAAAACATTGCCAAGATTTATTTTATTTTGCGTTTCTATCGCATTTTTCATGACCTATTTATTTCCCGCCCGTTTGGGCGAACCCGGTCCTACCCTTTCGCTTTCGTGGACTTACGCGCATGATGTCAGGGTGCATCAGGGCATTGTTTGTTTAGTCCGCACCTTCCTTGGGGATTTACCTTTGCCGTTACATCACGCTCAGGGAGACTGCAAGAGAGACTTAAAATTCAGTAGGGGTTTACTATTCAAGCCAGCTTGTGGCTCCCGATTCCCGAGCTACCGCGCCCATTCAAAATTCACCTCGGGATAATTGATTGAGTAAGTTGCAGTGTATCGGGCGGGAAATGGTTAGTTTTTAATTACGGCAAGCCGGATATATATAAGGCTTTCCCGACCATATTACAAGTGACGAAGTGGTTATTGTTCTGTGGCCAACCCCAAAGAGCATTGCCATTTTTTCAGACCGAGGATTGCAGTAGTCTTGATTTGGGTATCATTTTCAAAGGGGCGAAGCTCTTCAGAACGCATATTGTCAACATTTCATCCGGCTTTGTCAACTACTATGGTAAACGAACTGTTTGTTGTAGGTACATTGTGAGTTTGATAAAAAGAGCATTGCGTAACCGATTCGGGTTTATTCAACCATGAACTATTAGCGTTGCGTTTTTAACTGTTGAATTGTTTGAGTTGCGTCTTCCGCGCTTAGCTATACAGAACTGTTAAAAATGACTAACCCTTAAGGCAATTTCTTGTGGTGAAATTAACTCGGCATTAGCTCGGGTAGCTTGTAAAGTTAGCTTGCATTATGGTGGCGCCTCCAAAGGTACCTTTTTAAGGTAGTGCCATTTAATATTTGACATATTCAATAGATGTTTTGTCATATTTCGCGTCAATTTTACTGTATTGTCTTATGTTCTGTTAGGAATTGTACAGCAGTTAGTAAATAGAGTACAAATATAATCATAAGTCCCAGTGGCGAGCGCTGTCTCATACATCTGTCCAAAGAAATTATATTCCCTCTCTTTGATTCTGGGGAAAAACAATCGTGATTCCAAGTAAAGAATTCGTGGCGCCAAGGAAATTACCTGTTGAGTTTTATCACCTAACTCATCGCTGAACGAACTGACCCTTTGTCTTGACTGACCCATTAGCCGGGGTAACTTGATGCAGGGCTAAACATCTATGTTGGGGAAATATAACTACTAAAAGTAATCGTACATCAGATTTGACACCTTTTTGAGGGGCTTAGATTGATTGATTGATTGATTGATGAATTTAAAAACAATTTTCCTTGTATAAATTTAAATAAATGCGACATGCATAACCTTCAAACTGAATTGTTCCAACATTGTCTTTTAAATTTTACATTTTTAGGTGCTGGAGCCTCCAGTTAGCGTCAAAAATCTGTTGTAAGCCAGTTTATTGCTACACTTTCTATTAATTTGAGTAATTGTATGCCATGAAGAAATATACGGTTCATGAAGCCAACCCTGAATTAGAACATAGAGGAGAATTACGGCTGGCTTAGTAAACGTTGGTGCATGTAGCTATCACGACGATCATCAATAATCGCAATTATATAACATTAATCAATTAACAAACTAGCCAACTACGAAAAAGCCTGTAACCCATACTTATTACAAGGCAGTGAACTGTTGCTGCTACACCGTTTATTTCCGCCTCCCACTGAAAAACGTCATGTATGAGCTCATAAAATTGCAAATGGATGTCTCTGCATCAATTAATTACGGAGCAATGAGACTTTTACAGCGAGCGTAATCACAATGCATTCATTCATTAGGTTTTTGCGCTGCAATTAATTCCGGCAACTGTCCTGATTCTTTACAGACAGAGGTTGGTGATACTGGAAACCTGAAGTTTCTGGCGTAGGAAGTCAAGTTCCCGCTTCCCGATGTTCTTTAACGAGCGGTTTCCCAACAACGCTTAGGTGCAAGAAAATTAAGATTTACGAACTCACTTGGAAGGAAGTTAATTGCAACGTCGATTACGTAATAGTAAAATTACAGCGTTCAGTTCGCTACCAATTACAAGAATGGTGAATTAAAAGCGCATGCAGTTCTAAATTGTACTTTCAATAACCGCGCGCTACGCCTCCTACAGATTCCAAAGAGGCGTGCAAAAGTGGCGAATTTCTAAAGGGTGTTTTAATTGAATACCAGAAACCTGCTTTAATTCCCGCGTTATTGAAAATAGTTTGTGCAGCTAATGAACTGGTTAACAAGTTAATTATCGGAGTTTATGAGCAATTCGATATTAATTAAGCCATGAAAGACTGAAATAAAAGGTCTTTAATTTTTGCAGTTTGCTGGGTCACCATATCTTAGAAACGAGCATTTCATGTAACATCCCAATTGTGTAAATTTGTTGACTGTATAATGGCAGCAGTTGCTTAGTGCTAATCACTGTTGGCATTTACGATGCGCTTTCGTTGATTACATGATTCTTGTAAAGTGCATTTTTTTTACAACTAATGGCATCGCAAATTTAATGGAACGAGGATGGCTAATTAATCAAACAATTTTCATCAAATCATTCAATTAGAATTTCTACGTAAGACCTAAAGTTAAAATACTTCCTCTGGCAACAAATTTTAAACTAGATTATTGCATTTCCAATTTAGTTTACCGCTTATAGTAAGTGAAAATTGCATTTCAAACTATATTTATTGGCGCCTGTGGCAACCCTGAAATTACTGCACCTTTCCTTATCGTATTTTCACATATAATCTCACAAGAGCATTAATTCTTTCCGGAAATTTTTTGAGTGCGTTCCAACAACGTCGTATTAATTTGCCCGAGCGGGACGCGAGGGCAAATTAGGACGTTGTTGGAATGCACGATAAATAATTTCCGGATATGAATTAATGCTCGAATGCAGATTCGGTAAGAAAATCGTAACGACACAAACCCTAAAAAGAAGCAATGTCTACCTACAAAAAATTTCCAAGAAATTTTGTTGTTGTCTGGGTTACGGCTCGTGAACTAATTTTTCTATTGGTCATTAATGAGTGTCGTACGATTTTCATCATAATTTCCGTACGCGAACAATTTGCTTTGACATAATCATAAATGGAAAGGCCGGAGGGGGAGCGTTCTTAAAAGCGATTTAAATAAAAATTCAGTAGCCCTTCCTTCCCACTGTGGGTTCTACTGTAGTTTTTTAATCACAGTTTGCTTTTGTAAGCAATATAATATGTGTCTCACAACAGCAAAATAACCCACAAGGTGTAATATTAGTAATTGATGATCGTCTAGTTGAACAAGTCACAAAGGTAAAGGTTCAGGGTCATTTCAATTCCCCCAATTGGGGACAGGCTGCTATCCGGACCTTACGTCCCTCTTCAGCCAAGAACGAGAATTATAGGATGGGTGAGAGAAAGGAGGAGCGGAGAATGGAACGGAGGCCAGGAAAGGTGGAGAAGTACTGCCCCGGAATTCGCCTCTATTGACTCAGGAAAACCACTAAAAAACTTGAATCATGGCAGACGGCCAGGGGAATCGAACCCGCGACCTTCCGAATGCTAAACAGACGTGGAAACCCCTAGTCTACAGAGCTCGGTGAACAAGTTACATCGTTCAACTATACACTAACAATACTAACAATAATAACAAGCAGCGTGCAATAGTCTCGAACCATGGATATCTGTATCAAAAGCAGGATACGCATCTGAAAAATATGCGTAATACTAGTGTGCTGACACATCCAAAATGAAACAGCTGATGAGAACCACGAAATTGCAGATACTAAGAAGTAGAAGACGCAGTTATATTGGTTGGAACTAAACGAATAGCTTGGACGAACATGTAACGAAGATGGGATACCATGGGCTGGTGAAAATGGTAAATACCAAATAAAATAAGACCTCCCAGTAGACCTGAAAACTGTCGGTTGGCAATCGACGTCGCAAGAAAATAGACATTAGGTCATACCGAAAATACAGATCCCAGTCCTAAAGTAAGGCAAAGAGGAAAAAGAAGTAGTGTGTAACTGTGACGTCACCGTTAGTCATTCGTCAGGTTAGAATAAATTTAATAACAATCAGCTTCAACTGCCACCGAATATGTTCCCCGGTAGTCTTGTGTGTTGAATATATTATTACTTGTATCATGTGTTTGCCTGTACTCTCTGTACAATTGCATGTAGGCGATTTTACAAGCAAACTAAACGTGAATATGTGGAGGCAAGGTAAGTATGTAGCTAGATGCCTCGGTGGGTCAGTGGTTTCCGTCGCTGCAGCCGAGGAATGAAGCACGGAACTCTCGGGAGAGCTCGGGTTCACTTAGCCAAGGATTAATTACTAGTATTTCTGCAATCAATAGACCTCGGGCAACTACAGTAGTCAACCCCATAAGCTCAGCACCGAAATAAAATGTGTACTCCCAGATATTTCCCTCCCTAGAATTTTTGGATAGATACTGACTATGGAGTATCACTTATGAATTCGAGGAAAATGTCGTCTGTGACGGCGATAAAAAACGTTAAGAGTATTTTTTTATTTTTTCCAGTAGTTTATAAACATGAAAGAGGACTATACTTTCATTCAGTTTGTCACTATTCTCCTGATAGGTATCATCGGACATTCGCGTTGGTGGATGCCCTCTGCTTCGAAATGCGTCAAGCCTTAGCATAAGCATCCATTACTTTAGTCCATCTGTTATCCGTTCTTCTGGCCACGTGGCCTACTCAGTTCCATTTTAAACCATTAGCCACCCAGTCATCCCATATACAATTGCATTTGGCATTCTATCCCTATAAGGGATTGCTCTTTCCATACTTATCCATTCTACCTGAACCTTCTTTGCAGAGTGTTTTGTCATGGTTAAAGCTTCAACAGCCGACGTCAATACAAGCAAAATACACTGATCGTAGACTTTTCCGACATATTGACTTGACAGACTTGAAGACATACCTTAACTTGCCGAAAGCAATCCTGGACTAAACTATTCTTTTGCTGATCTAGCAGGTCTGGTTATCCCTACCAACTCGAATTTCATGTCCTATGTATTTGTAAGGGCTCGCTTGTTTCATACGCTCACCATCCATATACAGGGTGTTATGGAAATAAGTTCAAATATTTTAACCCGTAATAGAACTCCCAAAACTGAACAAGTTCTCTATTTATCAGTTTTTCGAAAACGCCCTCAAAATTGAGTTAAAATGCAAAACAATTTTACGCTAAAAATGCATACCCGCCTATGGAATAATATTTGAATTTAATGGCACAAAGCAAACCAACAAAAACTGCATATGTACAGATAAAACCTTTAGTTCACATCTGGTCACCAACCTACTTTATCAATTGAGGTAGGTAGGTTATTAACCGCATGTTTTTTGTACACGAACTTTGCAGTTTTAATATAGGTACTCGTGTCGTTCACTTTTAACTTAGATTTGCTTACCAAGCGGCTCCTCAAATTTAGGGGAGATAAATAATTGAAAAAATATGCGATTAAATGAAAAACGATAAATAGAAAAGTTCTTCACTTTGGTGAGCTGTATCACTGGTTAAAATATTTGCACTCATTTCCATAACACCCTGTATATATGTACTCAATAACTGCGAGATGGGTCACACATTGGGTTTTTGCTAGGTTAATCTCTAACGTGAACGCTACTGATGAAACGAAAGAAAATATCTTTATTTATGGATCTTTTTATTGTTACACCATTAAAAATTACATGAATTATGGGTGCACATTTTACAGATTAAAAAAATCACGCCTGGTAATGGAGTCCTTAGCAACGATGCTAACTACATTTTAGTCCATTTTATAGACTACCTACGTTGCAACGAATCTTGTCAATACTGTCGAAGAACCTATCAATCATACGGTTGATTTTGAGCTCAACTACTGCATTTTTCATCGTCCCACTTAAGTCTCGACCTCAACGCAGACTAGAAGGGTTCCCTCTCTAATAAATCCTGTTCACAATAACGATGCTTAACTTTGGATTGCTTTGGTAAATATAAGAAAATGATTTAGGCAGTCAGATGGCCAAATGTTATTAATGACAGTTAACTCTACTAGTTCCGGCTATACGCCCTTCACCAAGAACTTTATGCTCTGAAACCTACTGTAAAGGTGCAAATACTGTATAAGTAAGTAAATAATGTTAAACAGAGCACTACGACGCATGTACGCTTCATGTTGGCGTAATTGAAACTGACATTGAAGTAATGCTAAAGATACATGTTAAGTACCGCTCACATCTTGATGTTAGTTTGAGAAAACCCATGACTATGGAAATCTTAGTTTAGCAGCAACAAAGATACGCGTTGCGTCAACTGTTAGCTGGAAATAGTATCTTAAGGAAATGATTTTACTGCAGTTGTGGTATTTTAAAGAGAATAGAATTCTTTGAATGTTAAGTCAATCATCATCTTTTAAATTTAGGACATTGGCCAATAGGACATTTTATCATACTGACAGTATAGCGACTCGCTGTTATCGATATTAACTATCAAGACCAAAATTATAATTGTTGATAGATTAGCAAACAGGCCAAACGTAAGGCAAGTGGGAAAATACCAAATAGTAAACCCGAAATTAGACGCAGATGTGAGATGTTGAAAAAACTAGTTAAGAAACTACACGAAACATCGACGGACTGTGATACAACTTTAAACACTAAAAAAAGGAGTTTACAAAACGTTAGTGTTTCCAGTTTTATTATATGGTGCAGAGTCTTAGACACTGCAAACCCAAGACAGAAGAAACATTGACGCACTAGAAATGTGATGTTGACGACGAATACTGCGAATCCCCTAGAAATCAAAGAGCTCAGCGATTGTCTCAAATAGTATATTCAAGGGTAATACCACAAGCAGTGGATATATTTTTGACAAATATTTTGCCGTTTCCATGTAAATTATTGCGTTTAAATTTCACGATACAAAATCACATCAAAAATGTCACGAGCCGAAGGCGAGTGACTTTTCAATGTGATTATGTTGAGTGAAATTTGCAATAATTTCTAATCGAGAAATCATCGATAATAAGCATACTATTTATTATATTACCCCTGATAATATTTGGAAGAGTAGATTGGAGAATTACCAGCCTCTATTAAAAATAAACTTAGTTTACAAACATGAAAGACGGCTATACTGTCGACAGTTTCTGGTAACATTCATTTATTTTGTCATTATTCTCTTAATAGCATCAGATTATCGCCTTGCTGGACGCCTTCTGCTACGGAATACGTCATGTCTGGATCTCTATTCTTTTAGTTCATCTGGTATACGTTCTTCTGGCTACGTGGCCTACCTCACTTTAGACAAGTCAACCTTTCTGCCACATTTCCACCCAGTCGGCCTACGTATTATTACTTTGGCACTATCCCCAAAGCATACACCTAGCATCGCTCTTTTCTTACTTTTCTGTGCCACTCGAACTTTTTTCGCAGAGTATTTTGTGGTTAAAGCTTCAGTACGTACATCAATACAGGCAAAATACGCTAATTGTAGACTTTTTTCTTCAGACACACAAGTGACGTCAGACTTAACGACACATCTATCTTAACTTTCTGAATGTACCCTAGGGCTAACTAGGGTGCCTTGATGTCATTTGATGTATTTTTCCTTTACCCAGGGTGCGGTAGGATCGTTAGTCCCTCGAACTCTAAAGTACTTTAGAGTGAAAAGGGGCAACGGTCTGTTCGTACCCTGTTATAGGACAAATACGTCAAATGACATCAAGGCACTCTAGGGCTATCCAATTCCCCTGTTGATCTTGCAGGTATGATTTACTTCATCATTGACAAATATGTGTGGTCTACTCGACAGTCTGCTAGGCTTTCAACATCGGAGTGTTGATTTACCGTGTTAAATGTGTTTTGGTGGTCGTTTATACTATATCCGTTTCTAAAACTTGTTTGCTCCGGTGGTTGATAAAGGTCTCACTTAGATGTTATTCGGTTGGTGATAATACGCATGTGATTTTTCTTGTGGATTATTATTACTGCTCGGTCTCATTGGGCGGGTGTCATCGGTCTTTCTAAGTTACCATTAAAAGTTAGCTACTGATTCGAAGAAGTGGTAGTGCTCCACACCTGTACCGAAGTAACTATATGAATAATAATGACCCTTCCATAGTCACGAGTGTCTAAAAATCGATTTCTTATTAATATATCATTAATGGCAGTGCGTGGTAGATATTAAGCAATACCTAAAATCATGACTCACCACATCACCAAGCGATCAATAAAACGTAGCGAACATGCTGAAATGGCGCATGATAAACGTATTAATTAAAAGTGCATGCACTACAAAAATTAACCAACAATTCCTGTATTACTTTAATAATCGGTGTAGTGCACGACTGGTCATAAACATCCATTTGAAAGCAGGATAATTCATCGTAGCTGTTACAGATTGTCCGTGAATGTTATGCAATTAAAACAATAGCTTGCACTTTAAAAATATAGAGTGTCCCAATAGTACCTGCCCACAATCTGGCAAGGCAATTTTTGTGTAAATATCAAGCTATTAGCATTCCCCCTTGTCACATTAAGATTAATTGTTATTAAAATGTTACATATTAAGCTCCCGACATTAAAAACGGAAAATAATTACCGTGCTGCGTGGTTCACCACATTGCGGAGCTTGAAAGCTCCCATTCCGAATTTGGGGTCTATCAATTGGTCACATAAATGTATAGGGTACAAAGGGGCCAGAATAGCAGATTAAGTGCAACTTATGTATTTCATGCATTACAACAAAGCAAACAGCATTATCACTTTTACATTTAATTTAGACATCATTGCTTGCCATAAAGACATTTTAAGGTTAGGTTATTATATCGCTGATCTAGCACTATATATAAGATACAATAATCATCAGGTAAGGGTTAGAGTGGTTTCCGTGTTCTATTATCGGTATTTAGAAGTATTATTTAAATAATACAGAATAGTTTATTGATATGTCATCTAGTACTGTCAACTCCAGAGCAGCACTATGATCGTTTTAAAAGAGTAACACTATAAATGGTCAGTTTAGGAAGTATTTTAAATGTTAAAAACCGGAAAAAGCGCAAGAAAAATCTCAAATAAAAAAAAACCGTTAGCCTATATCTTGTTTAGCCAATGTGCTTAAGCACGTCCATATTTTAAGGAAACCGTTTGTCTCAGTAAACTATTATGGGCAGATATATACTCCTAAGTTCAGTTTTGTAAAATACACGTCTACTTTTAGGCTCTATTTATTCACATACCATAGAATTTCAAAATCTTTCCGCTCAGCTCCATAGTTGTTGGTTGTGTGTCACAGTATCACGTTGAAGTTCCCATGATTCATGACATTGCGTAACTGACTCTTGGTGTAGAAATTAAACACTTCACAAATCACATCTTGAATGTAGGAAAACTTGACACTGAGAATTTGATGGAAATGGAGTTATATCAAACAAGCGGGACCTACTGAGATTGTCAAAAAGTTCATGAATGTCAACGAAAGAAATAAACTAGTGTCAATAACGTGTTTTGGCATATATTGACCATTTTACTTAAGGCCGACTTGATAAACGAGTATAAAGAATTCTCCACATACAGTGAGGTCGTAAAGTTTGGAATAAATTCGATAAAACATTTTAGAAGGGTTTTCACAGAAAATCCTCGGAGACATCAACCTTATTTTTTAAAATGCCATTTTTTTACGCCAATGGCATATTTTCATGGTGTTTTGTTTTGGAGCTGTGACGTCATCGGCATTTTTTTTAAATTGCAACCCTTATTTTTCTTCACGAATTTGGATAGAACACATTTTTCTGAGTACGCAGATGTCAAAAAAGTATGACCTTGAGGAGGAAAACTTTTGAGATAATCCGTCCCAAAGTTTCGAAAATGTATGTTAAAGTTATTAGAGTGGGCCGAACGATGTCCACATCGTCGAAAATTGTCCAGAAAACTACGTCGAAAAATGCCCACAACGTCGAAAGTTATGCAAGGTCACTACGCCGAAAAATGCCCACATAGCCGAAAGATGTGAAAGATACCTACTACGCCGAACGATGTCCACATCGCCGAAAGGAGTCTAAGACAGTTCGCCAAACGCCCACAACGCCGAAAGCCACATATGCCTACATTGTCGAAATATGTGGAAGGACACGACGCCGAAAGATAAGGAGAGGCACTACGCCGAAAAATGTAGGGGGACATTACGCCGACTGTCTAAAGTGAAACAAACGATTAAAAGCTGTGTCTCTGGACAGTTTTCGGTGATGTGGACATCGTTCGGGGTAGTGTTCGATCTCATCTTTCAGCGATGTTGCATATTTGGATTTCGGCGTTGTGGGCGAAGTGTCCAGGCCCCATGTGGAGGGACACTACGTCAAACGATGCCCACATCGTCGAAAAGCATGAAAGGCTAAATTTTACAATTTGTACAAACCTGCCAATTCGATTATAATCTCAATCTGATTTACTCTGATATAATTTGATGATGGACAAATTGTTAAATGAGGGATACTACACCGACGAAGTTTTAAAGACAACAATTTGAGATAGAAACTGGTCCATGTATTTTAAATCAAGTGTCAAAATATTATAGTCCTCATATAGTTCTCTACATTTGTTGTTCTTAACTCGTATAATTTATTAAATGTTATAAGGGTGTTTATATGTATGGAATAATGTCTAAATATTCGTATAAGGAAAACAATGTTTAAATACATACAAGTTTTTAGATTAATTTTTTGCCCTTAAATTTGTAATTATAAAATAATTAATTTTACACAAAATTTTCATTATGCAATCTCATAAAAATTGTTTGCGGTTTGTGCAGAAAAAATTACTGATTTCTAAAAATGATCACATTTTACGGCGTTATGGGCTTAGCTCGGCGTAATGTTCCTAATTTAAAAGTTTGGCCATCAAATTATGCTGTCCTATCATTCTACCATTCTGATTTTAATATATAGGCAAGGGCGTACAAATTATAAAATTTATCGTTTCATGCTTTTCGACTATGTGGACATCTTTCAGCGTAGCGTCTTTACACAGTTTTTAGGCGATGTGGAAATTTTTCGGCGTAGTGTCCCTACACATCTTTCGGCGATGTGGATATCTTTCGGTATAGTGTCTCATATCTCTGTACACTTTTCGGCGATGTGAGCATGGTTCGACGTAGTGTCTTTGCACACTTTTCGGCGATGTGGGCAGCTCACCAAGTGTGTAGAAGAGTTGAATGTCTGTCTCACTTACGCTGTGACCTCCCCACTTACACGCGCTAGCAATATAGTACTATTAAATATATGAGTCCATGCACATTTTTCGGCGATGTGGGCATCTTTCGGCGTAGTGTCCCTACACATCTTTTGGCGACGCGGATATCTTTCAGTATAGTGTCCTTTGTCCCTGCACACTTTACGGCGATGTACGGATGTCTCGACGTAGTGTCTTTATTACACTTTTCAGCGATGTGGGCATCTTTCGGCGTAGTGTTCCTTCACATCTTTCGGCGATGTGGTCATCTTGCGGCGTAGTCCCTGCACATATTTCGGAGATGTGGGCATCTTGCAGTGTAGTGTCCCTGCACATCTGTCGGAGATGTGGGCATCATTTAGCGTAGTGTGTCTGCATATCTTACGGAGATGTGAGTATTTTTCGACGTAGTATCCCTCCACATCTTTCGGCGATGTGGGCATCTTTCGGCGTAGTGTCCCTGCACATTTTTTTGCGATGTGGGCATGCCTTGGCGTAGTGTCCATCCACATCTTTTGACGATGTGCGCATCTTTCGCTGTAGTGTCCCTGCACATTTTCGGCGATGTGGTCATCTTTCGGCGTAGTGTTCCTCCACATCTTTCGACGATGTGGACATCTTTCGGCGTAGTGTCCCTGCACATTTTTTTTGCGATATGGGCATGGCTCGGCGTAGTGTCCACTCACATTTTTTGACGATGTGGGCATCTTTCGATGTAGTGTTCCTGCACATTTTCGGCGATGTGGTCATCTTCCGGCGTAGTGTCCCTGCACATCTTCACAGAGATATAGGCATCATTTAGGGTAGTGTATCTGCATATCTTACGGCGATGTGGGCATCTTTCGGCGTAGTGTCCCTGCACATCTTCACAGAGATATGGGCTTCATTTAGCGTAGTGTGTCTGCATATTTTACGGCGATGTGGGCATCTTTCGGCGTAGTGTCCCTCCAGATCTTTCGACGATGTGGACATCTTTCGGCGTAGTGCCCCTGCACATTTTTTTTGCGATGTGGGCATGGCTCGGCGTAGTGTCCACTCACATTTTTTGACGATGTGGGCATCTTTCGATATAGTGTTCCTGCACATTTTCGGCGATGTGGTCATCTTCCGGCGTAGTGTCCCTGCACATCTTCACAGAGATATAGGCATCATTTAGGGTAGTGTATCTGCATATCTTACGGAGATGTGAGTATTTTTCGACGTAGTATCCTTCCACATCTTTCGGCGATGTGGGCATCTTTCGGCGTAGTGTCCCTGCACATTTTCTTGCGATGTGGGCATGCCTTGGCGTAGTGTCCATCCACATCTTTTGACGATGTGGGCATCTTTCGCTGTAGTGTCCCTGCACATTTTCAGCGATGTGGTCATCTTTCGGCGTAGTGTCCCTGCACATCTTCACAGAGATATGGGCTTTATTTAGCGTAGTGTGTCTGCATATCTTACGGCGATGTGGGCATCTTTCGGCGTAGTGTCCCTCCACATCTTTCGACGATGTGGGCATCTTTCGGCGTAGTGTCCCTGCACATTTTTTTGCGATGTGGGCATGGCTCGGCGTAGTGTCCACTCACATTTTTGACGATGTGCGCATCTTTCGATGTAGTGTTCCTGCACATTTTCGGCGATGTGGTCATCTTCCGGCGCAGTGTCCCTGCACATCTTCACAGAGATATAGGGATCATTTAGCATAGTGTATCTGCATATCTTTCGGCGATGTGGGCATCTTTCGGCGTAGTGTCCCTCCACATCTTTCGACGATGTGGGGATCTTTCGGGGTAGTATCCCTGCATATTTTTCGGAGATGTGGGCATCGTTCGGCGTAGTGTCCCTTATTTAACAGTTTGACCATCAAATTATACCAAGGTCAATCAGATTCCGATTATAATCACACAAGTTGTAAAATTTAGCCTTTCATGCTTTTCGGCGACGAGGGCATCTTTCGGCGTAGTTTTTCTCCGCATTTTTTGGCAAGGTGGACGTATTTGACTTTTGGTGTTGTGGGCATTCGGCGAACTGTCGTAGACCCATGTATATACCTATAATAGGCCTGTAGATGTAGTAGTCCTTGTAATAAAACGTCAGTACCACGTGATTAAATTGTTATAAAGCAGCGTTGTTAAATATTTTCAATATTATGACACAGAAGGTGTGTTTGTTAAATCTAGGTTATGTTACTTTTATGCATGTCCGAAACTGAATAGAATTTTAATGCGGCATATTTAAAGAAGTAGGAAACATACTAGACGTTAAATACGAGTGTATTTATTACAAATATTACTCATCAATTGAGGTACTGACACTAAAAAAGACAAACAAACGACAATGTCAACATCAAGTGTCGTTGAGGAACAGGAACCCTAATTTTGACAACCATTATAGTGGTATGATTCTGACGTCATAGATCACGTGGTACTGAAATTTCGTTACAAAGACTATATATTCGATATGGAAACAGTCAACTAGTAACATTCATTCATTCATAATGTTTGGAGGAGAGAGGGTGGCTATGGTTATGTAAACAGAGCAAATAAAACAGTTATACACCACCATAAATACCTTTTTTTCGGTTACCATATCCTAATGGAGGCTATTATTTGACACTTTCCATACGTTAAAAGTATGTTGTTATTGCATACTATTGCACACTTTTGTCCCTTTATTGCACATTTCTGTAAAAACTGTTTATTAAATTTGGTGAGTTTGCAATTTAAAACAATAAAAGCATACATAACATGATTTTTAATGAGTTTTTAATTTTAAATGATGTTGACGTTTTGTAATCTCTTTTAGCATAAACGTGTGGTAGTCGAAAAAATTATGTATAAAACTCGTATCTAAAGCTTCTTTTTGGCACTTGTGAGATTTAAAGAATTCGCCTTCGGCTAATTCTTTAAACGTTACCACACGTGCAAAAAAGTGGCACTTTAGTTACTCATTGTATAAACCACTATTTCATATTTCTCTATTGTGGCAGTTTCTCACAACTTTGCTTTTGCTAACTCATATTTAATGCTCTAATGTTATTGTTTAATATGCCTACAGTCGTAAAGCCCTATCGATTTTGTATAAAGCATGAATTAACCTTTCACCTTTAGCACCTTTCATATGAAAACCGCATACGCAAGATTTAATTCTCTTTTTTGCTAAATTAGTGCTTTGCATAAGCCGTGGTCGCCAATTTTAGTAAGAGCTTCCAATAAATACGAAAAATAGTGCCGTCTTCCGGATTAACTTTCTTATTTGAACCAGGAAACACAAATGACAAAACCTTTTATTGATACTCTAGGAAAACAATAGATGATTGCTCAGGAAATAACGTGGTAGTTACAAGTAAAACAAAAGAACGGACAAGATCTGGTGGAAGATAGGAAATGTACATTTACTCTGCTAGCTTTTATGATACCAATTGAATAACTTAAAATTAGATATAGAATATTTGAAGAACGATGACAAAGGGTTGTCAATAAAGATGGGAGTCTGTTGGTATGATTGTCACGGATTTATCCAAGGAAGAAGAATGCCAATACTAACCAACATTTAACCTTTTGTTCCTTTTATTTCTTACCGTTTCAAAGTTTCTATAACAGTTACCTGGTGTGGTTCATTATCTTCAAGCAGGTTGCTAACCCACGCTTTGTATCCTTTTAATTTTTTTCAATAGTGCAGCTTGTAGCCTTCATTATGGAGGTGATTAATTTTGCTATTCACTTAAGTGAAATGGAGAAAATTAATTGAGCCCAGCTTCTTTGACTTTAGGCTAAACCGATCGTCCTTCAGCATCGGGTTTTGAGGCCTTGAGGTGCTGAACTTAACAAATGTGAAGCCGCGCAGCGCCGCGGGACCGCTCGGTATAAATAAACATTCGTACTAACAATAATATAATACTATAAGAAAATAAAAATAAAAAAATACAGTACCACTACACAATTGATATTACGGTACTTCGGTGCAAAGCGTCGACACACGTTGAACCAGTTTTACGGGCGTTTTGTTATAATGAAGTGGAACATCCACGGAGTCGTAGGTTGCAGCGCAAGGTTGCCCATGCGGAAATAAAGAAAATAATAAAATCATGGCCTACTTATTTTTTGTTACATTCAGAATTACTCCATAAAGAGGTTGTTCACCTCCGCGGTTATTTTTAGAAGACAAAGACGGGCTGGGCTGATTCACAAAAGTGGTCAACGATTTTTCTCTGATTGGTGGAAGGTCATCAGTTTGAAAAGTTGGCTTTTGAACTGTAAACCAATTTTCTACACAATTTCGTAGATGAATTGGCCATATCTGGCGATAGCATTTGAGCCAGCGAGCCAACAATTTTCATGTAAATGTTGAAATGTTGCTCATAAGATGTGGAAGTATTCATTTTTGGGCATTTGAAGTGGTTACCTACTTTTGCTAAAATCGTTTTGCCTTCCGCGAAATAAAAACGGCAACGCGCCGTAAACTTTTATTGGCCAACGGTGTTTTGCAGTCTGCGCCTAAATATTCAAATAAATTTGCCATTATGTCATTCAAAGCAGTTATGTATTTAGACGCAAATTTCAAAGTTTTAATGAGTTACGTGGAACACTTCCCCGAAAAGCTGCACGGTGACATTGACACAAAGCTTGCGAAGAAAACATCCGCTGTAAATTATAGGTTTTAATTAATTAGATGGGTTTTGCAACTGGTTATACAACGATTTTTAAACGTTTAGTAAGTCTATCATCTTCCTAATCTTGCATAATGCGATGTTATGTGCATTTTGAGCTTAACATATATTGCTATCTCAATAATGTGGACAGAGAAGTGCCTAAAATTGCACAATATTGTGGTAGATTTAAAGTCATTGAACTTTTAATATTATAAGTAGCCGCAAGCATAGTACATAAAAAATAATGATACAATACAAATTGCAAAACAAACAAATCGCGATTAGATAGATCGATAGATGTAACAATACATTTCTAAAGTCGAAGTCTACGTTTACTAACTGTATGGAGTGAATTTGGATAATGTGGTAAGTTCTGCTATAAGAGTTATATTTACATGTAAATAAGTGACTTTATGTTTTATCTCTTTGCCTTTTCCCATTGAACTCCTGGGCGTATATTTTCACATCAACCTATGATTTTCGCTCGTCCATCCTTTCTGGAGGAGCGAATTCAAGAGTCCGGAAGATTCTTCAAAACATTGGGACAAATCTGTAAAATGCTTTACCCAGAACTTCCCTCGTCGACATTGGGACACTAAATAATTTTAAAAATCAAATTAAGTTAGAAGTAAAAATATCTTCACGTTTCTAATAAATTAAATGCATTTTCAAATTAAAAAAACGTTACCGGTGGTAGAATTCGAATGGCAGGCGGACCGCGTATTCAGCCCCAACGTTTTGTGGGATATCGCAAGGGACTGGGCTATTTCTACCTGCGCCACGGAGCACCGACCTTTCGAGTTCCTGTGTGGCAGCTATATTTAGTAACCCGCTAATTTGTGCCTTCTTTTTGTATCGTAAATCATTTATTCTGTATCTATTGGCTCCCATTATTAGCAAGAACAAAGCCTGCACTATGTACTAATTATTACTTGTATCTATTACTAAGTTAAATTAAAAATAAACAAAATTTTATTTTTTAAGTTGCTCACCCTGTATACCCTTTATATATTCCAGGTAGATATATAATGTGTATGCAAAATATTGTTTTCCTCCGACAAATAGTTTTTGAGTTATACCGCCAACAGACAGACAGACGGAATTGAGAAAACCTGTTTTTCGTCATCTAGGCACTCTGAAACGTGAAGATCTGAAGAAATCTCGAAAGGTGATTTTTTCGCGATTACAATACAGTATGATCGAAAACTTTTAACCTCTAGAGGGCTGTGGAATTATTTTGTCAAAAAAATTTGTTGGTAGTCGTGGTAGTAAAAATCACTTTGGCATTTTATATCTGTCAGTTAAGGTTATGTCAGGATTGTCATTTCAACAAATACAAACATTCTTGTTGAATACATAAAAATGTTAGTAACAAAAACAACTACAGCTATTCAAAATGATTTGCTGCATTTTCCATACACAGCACCACCTAGTACTCGGCGTTAAACAGGGGCGCAGGAACAGGGGGGGGGGGCAAGGGGGGCGGTCGCCCCCTCATAGAATATGTCGGGGGGTCAAATAGTGTAATTTGTCCCCCTAATATAGTCTATGAGGTTTTAAAAAATCGTTGTTCTATTATAGGTGAAGCAGAAATAAAACACGTAGAATTTGTTAAACACGTCTTTAGTTATAGGTCGACATTGGAGAATTCGATATAGTCCTTTTTTCTTTCATATGAAAATGCAAATGCCGAAATTCTAGGCTGCATTGTGTTTGTATATAAACTTGTGGTTATTATTTTTGCGGTGAGGTTAGGTTTCATGTCGACAGGTTGACATTTCATTATTTTAAATTGTATAGGGCATTCAGTAAACACAAGTTGGCATGTGCATATAATTTTTGTGCTAAGGATTCTTTATTTTGTTTTGCAAATGTTTCCACACCTGTTTACAGGCAGATTTGATTTTTAAAAATGACAATCCATATTTCTCATTGTCAATGTTAAAGTAGATATTTTTCTAGAAATTCCCACCTAAAGTTATATAAAATGTAATAAAAATACATATTAATAAACGTTACGTTGATAGTATTCAACACAGTATCTGTGTAATATCCTTAAAATTTATGACAGATGGGAAGTAAATGTCACCCCCTTAACCTATTTGTTTTAGTAACTTTTTGGAAGTACACTCGTAGACCAAGATAAATTTTTGAAAGTACACCATGAAATTTTGAAAATCAAAGGCCACTTTGTGTCTTATGTTTATTGAACAGACTATAGCTCGGGCTATTATAAACTTGAAATGTGATTTAAAAATTTGGTTTTAACTAACTAGGTTGGTATTACACTAAGGATAATTTCAATTTATCATAGCCAAAACTATAATTTAAAATAATTACGGTGTCAACCAACCAACATGAAACCTAACCTCAATGCAAAAATAATAACCGCAAGTTTATGTACCAACACAATGCAATCTAGTGACAATGTTTGTTGTTAATGATTTCTCTAGATTGCATTTCCATATGAAAAAGTAAAGTGTGGTTTCCATATGAAAAAGTAAAATGTGATCAACACACGACTTTCTTTTCCTGCCTGTAAAACTTTAATTTTGCCAGTTTTTGAAAAACTGTTATACTTAAAATCTTTTCGAACAAAAGTTGTATATAATTACACAATATTCCATCTTGTTCTATAAAATTTAATTTTTATCTTCTTCTTGTTCTTCGGGGGGGGGGGGGGGAGGTTAGATATCAATCAATATACCCTTAGGGTGTCGGATAATTATTATTATTAATTTTTACCAAACAATTATAAAATGTTTCGGGAAAACCGAAAAAAATAAGAATAAAGTACTATTCCGGTTACCCGATTTTAACTAAAAATTACTGGGATCTCCAAATTTATACTAAAAACAGATAAACATTTTGAATCAATTAAACCATCTGGCCTGTAGGAGGACACATACAGACTAATAAACTGTCAGGCTTACGAACTGACAGACATACATCACTTCGAAACCACTTTTTCTGAACGAGAAGACAGGCTTCCTTGATTTGAATAAAATGACATTTATTTTGTTAATAACTATTGGACATTCACAGTCGGCCATTTTACTTTACCCTATGGAGTAAAGTGGCACTTTGTTACCGCTAAATAATACTATAATAAAGTGTTTATGAAACAGTCGAACATAACGCTTAGTTATGTTAAAACCCGCAGAAAAAAAATTTTGCCCCCCCCCATAATTACAGTAGTTCCTGCGCCGCTGGCGTTAAACATCCTGGAAAAGTTAAGTTTATCTGTCAAAATTGTGTAGATTATATTATTAAGTAGCTTTACTTATCACTGCCAACATAAATTCAATTTTAGTAAAATCCACAGCCCTCTAGAGGTTAAAAGTTTTCGATCATACGTTAGTTCCTTCGTCTTTTAGACGAGGGAAGTAAAAATATATAGCATATAGTAAAACAAATAAAAATTATTACGTCGTCGTGACTAGCGACACGAACGTAAAGAGTTGTATGAACAACAAGACACTAGTATCATGTAGAGAATAACTATTAAATATTGATTGATTTAGCAACGTTTACAATTGAAAAATAAATAACACACTAGAAAAAGAAACAAAATCTTAATATTTTATAAGTTAACTAACGAAAAGAAAAACTTAATACGGGAGTATATGTAGTACACTAATATGAGTATATCAGCTTACATCCTTGGTTACTGCAATTAAAGTTAGATATTCAAGCTAGTTGAAAACCCTCTTAAAACAAAGAGAATAAAGAAGCTGAAGAGTGAATCTATTAGAATATGAAGGAATAAACGTGCTACATCAAAATACACTAAACCACCAGTTAAACACTAAAATACCAACTACTTTTATACAACGAACCAGGCGCCGTCTTATAAGGGGGCGTTACAATACTACTAGCTGTAGCCCGATGCGCCACATTTGTAGTTTCGCGCGTTACTATAAGATACGCGCAGTTCTTCCAGTCACGAATGCCACCCGAATTTTTATCGGGCGGCGACCTCGGAAAATCGATTTGTAAAGGTGGGTTTAAACGGATCGTTTGAACTGATTCAGCAAGAAAATAATAAACCCTCCTTATCATTAAATGAAATGTACTTGTGGTTGTAGTTTTAAAAAACACAATCAATAGGCATAATAAGTAATTGTTTTCTGTGATAATATCGCTGTTAAAAGTAATGGGAAATTTGTTTAAAAAACCCGAAAATAGTAACCGTCGAATACAACCATGGTACTACAAAGTTATGTTGATTATTTTTGGGGTAGTAGGTATCACGAAAGTCTATTGCGTTTGGGTAATAATAGGAGCAACGAGTCCTATTGCAGACGCAATGGACATGAGTGACACATTCCCAAAAATAGTCTACCTAAATTTGACTACGAATAGTATTCGAAGGACTATTCAGTGAACAAAACCCATTTTTCAAATTAGAAGGACTCAACACTAGTTACACATATTAAAAAACAATTTGTATAAACATTTTCAATAAATATTTTAATTTGTTCAAAATAGTCTCTTGAGTGTTAGTACAATAGTCACTACAATTTACTTTGGTTGGGTGTGAAATGCAAAATCTGACATTTTCATCGGTTCAGTTTTGACAGATGACAGATGAACTGAATAGTCAACAAAATTTTAAATACGCCAAACGCCTCATTTTTCAATCGCACTCTATATTCAAGCGTATACAAATCAAATTTATAGCAATTTTTCTCCTGTCTAGGAGGTTTTGGTCACACAATTTTCGTGGTTGATTTCTTTAGAACATACCAAAATTGGCAACGTTTGCAGTTTGTTGATCTACCTTTGCTGTTTGTTGATCTACGTCTGCAGTTTGTTGCTCTACGTCTGCAGTTTGTTGCTCTACGTCGTGTGGCTGCACATTTATCTAGTTTGATAGTGCTTTCCTAACCTATCTGCTTTTCTAAATAAAAACCTACCACCTACCGATTAAAGCTCACGTTCATGACACACTTGTTGATAGATTTGTTTATTAATGTTTTCTGTTTGTATATTATGTCCAGGATATTAGGACTATGAACTCTTCTATAAGAAAGGTAAGTTGGTTCGTCTGGAGTTAATATCTGAAAGGTATATGCCGCTGCTAGATAGTTTGTTTCCAGTTTGGTTGCTTTTTTCTCTTTGGAATTTAGGTTGAGTGTGGATGCCTTGGTATTAAATATTGTGTGGATGTCTCCTATTGAGCTGTTTAGAAATACCTATTATAAGGGTGTCCAAAAAATGGCGGATTAACTCTACGGTGCGTTACTGAGGGATGCCTAATAAACCCTGGAAAAATATGAAAAAAAATCCCTGGGCCGTATTTTTCGAAATATTTCGAAATTAATAAAAATAAATCTGGCAACATTGATACTGCAACAATTTCTCAATCAAAAATGTATCCATAGTAAGTTGTTAATATGTTGGTAACACTGTAAGTCTATGTCAAATTCGAGGTTAGTAGGTTAGGTTTTGTGTCAATCTGTGTCAAAACTGAAGCAAAACCTAACCTACTAACATCGAATTTGACATAAACTTACAGTGCCACCAACATATTATTCATACAACAAATATTTCAATGCCAAGCTTGATTTCTTTTATTATTATTGTACAAAGCCTGTTTGCCATATTTAGTTATTGACAAACTCAACAGGAAATCAGTTTTTTAAAATACTTAAATATTGAAAACAATTTAGTTAAATCCCAAGAATATTAAAAAAACAGATATTTTAATAAGTCCCAGATATATTTGACACTATAATTATACACTAGTTATTTAAATAAATGGATTTTATTACCCACCTTTGACCAGAAATATTTCGAAAAATACGGCCCAGGGAATTTTTTTCATATTTTTCCAGGGTTCATTAGGCATCCCCAAGTAACGCACCGTAGAGTTAATCCGCCATTTTTTAGACACCCTGTATTGACGAAACTACCCTCTCTCGTTTTTACTCTAACTGCTACTGTTTCAAAGTTGCTGACATTCATTTGTTGTAATTAGCGATCGAGTATTTTTCGTTTCACCAAGATTGATACCCTTCTTGAGGCGTATCTAGTTTTTTTTATCAGTGGGATTGTATGATAACCTGAGATTTTGTTGGTATCCTGCTTAGTTAAGTGAGTTTCGGTACTTCAGATTATATCAATATTGTGTCTGGCAAAACGACTGTGAATAATGCTTGCTAGGCTTTCATGCCCTTGGCATTCCAGTTAAGAAGCTTAAATGGATCAGCGTTGTGGTATTACGGTCCATGGAGGAAGCTAGGCATAATTGTAAAAAAAATGTTTAATTTGTTCAATAAATGGTTGCTAGGTAAGGAAAATTTAAAAAATTATATGTTCGGGCCCGAGTACTGGTAGCTGATGTTGTATTAGACGTGTCTAGTCTATAGGCTTCGATCTGTTTTTGTACCGAGTGTCTTAAAAAGAATTACATTTAGTATGCTTTCAATTTCCCATAATGCAATATCAATAACAATCTAGCGGCACACAAAAATTTACATGCAAACAAAATTCAAAACCTACTAGATGTAATTATTTTTAAGACACCCGGTATTTGGAATCTTGAACGTATTTACAGCCTCTAATGATAGCTGTTCACACATATAGGAGTGCCTGTTTCAGGTTTATTACAATTAAGGTATATTTACCTATCTAGGTTCCAATCGCAGTAATTTTTAGTGTGCCTATGACGTTGGCACCGGTGGCACTGAGGTATGTATCTAGATGTTCTCCTCGGTTCTATTGTTACTCTTAAGCAATATATTCTGTTGACATTGAAGATCTCTTTTACCTTTTCGTTAGCACATACAGGTATAGGGAGTTTTTCTTTGTTTAGCAGTTTTATTATGTTTAGTAAGTTGTATGCGTCAAGTTGCTCCATCAAATCTACTTTTGTTAGCGAGGATAGGACGTTTTTGATCACAACTGCAAGCGGTTTCTGATTGGTATTATGATAAGTATGGAATTTGATTCCATTGGTCCTGCAAAGTTTCGATAACGTTTTGTAGTCCTCTTCGCATGTGAGAGTGATTTTTTGAGAATTTGCGTTAAGACTGTTGATGATTTTTTTTAGCCAGCTTTTGAATATCACTGTGATTTACAGGCCCATACAAAAATATGTGCGAAATTTTTCAACTTGTGGTTGTTGCTCACTGGAGGTCTCGGGTTCAAGGTGTTCGCGTAAGTAACATTTGTTTTGTTCTATTAAACATGCAAATACTTTCGCTGTACTTCATTAATTGGTGGTGCTAAATGGCCGGAATTCCGTTTTAAGGGATGGGGCATACTTGAGAAGTATCATCCCCTTAGGACATGAGGCGAGAAACTAACAATTAATCTATTATACTAGTTAAGTTGATTATCTTTTATTTATAAGAATTAAAATGTTCTTAAGAGTCTTTGTGGAGGCGCCATCTCGAGGTCTCACACCACCTAGATAAATTCCTAGGGCCGCCCCTGTTCATACACACAGGAATTAATAGAAAAAAGCAGCAAACAAAGCATTAGGAACATGACACAAGAACAGATCTTAAACGATACCTCGGAAGAAACAACAGAAATAAAAAGAAAATGAGGTATAGGGAGAAATAAGGACAGCTCTAATATCTATGCAAGAACTGGAAAGGGTCCCTAAGTGAGTAAAAGACAGGAAGGTAGCTCAGGTGTTCATAATATTAATGCAAGGTTGAGGCAATACGAATGTTCACTTTTATAATCACAAACCATACACTTTCTGTATATGTGCTAGAAAAGGTATATGTTGTCCAACCTTTATAAAAAAGGCAACAGGAGCAAGTTCGATAATTACAGAGTTTAGACAATTAACAACTGGATACAAAATAATAGGAAGAATTGACACACTTTATGAAACAATAATTATAGAACCTAAAATGTATTCAAAATACTCTTAAAATATATCTTATAAACACACATAGTTAGATAGCCTTTGACCGATTAAATAGAAGAAAAAGATCTGTTAGAAATTATTATAGTAAAACAAGCATATACG
Organism: Agriotes lineatus; assembly: GCA_940337035.1. Taxonomy (NCBI): domain Eukaryota; kingdom Metazoa; phylum Arthropoda; class Insecta; order Coleoptera; family Elateridae; genus Agriotes; species Agriotes lineatus. The sequence goes on along the minus strand of OW679200.1, from coordinate 88,071,801 downwards.
TCGGAGACACAATAAAAGTAACACAAATATAATGACAAGTCAAGGTGTCTCTCAAGGTTGCAGTTTCTTAAAAATATTATTCAATATTTATTTAAATTAAATCCTGAGAGAAAAGAAAGAGCAAAGCCAGCGGGTATTCAGATTAGCAAACAAAAGTTTATAAACACTGTTCTGCCCGCAGGCGAACAAGCCATAATCGGAAAGTTCGATCATGAGTTATAGCTTAGTGAATGCAAATTGAACCAAATATAAAAACATCATAATTACATAATATCCTCAATTCAATAACAATTTGTGATATTTATAGGAAAGGTGGTCTAAAATAGTTATAAAGGATATGTCACTTGAACAAGTATTGCATTTCAATTACTTAGTTACATTATGACTAGGACATTCTCAGAAGAACGACCATGTTCTAAATGAGGTGAGTTTTACGAAAGCATGACACACTGATATATGGATGCGCCGGTTGGGCCATAAATTAAAAAAAAATCTTAGAATAGTGCATATTTTCACTACACGTCGTTTAAACCACATAAGGAATAAACACTACGAAAGTAATTTTTAAAGGAGGGTACATCCTGTGGTAATTCTTCATCTAGTTATTAAGAAGAAGAAGAAGAAGAAAGAGTGAACTTAGGCAAAGTGCTGATGAAGGTGTTAGCAGAAGTATTTAACTCTTTCATGCTGACTGGTTTCAATTTTGAACCACCCATTCTGCTTAGTAACAACAGCCTGCAATATGCTTGAATACAAATTTTCGTTAAATGTTCTGTTTACACGGCTTCACTTGTGAGTATTTTCTATAAATTCGAGATTTTGCAAATATCAAAACTGCCTTTGCCATCAAGCAAGCTGCCTTCAGTAAATGTTGTAGTTGACACTTCGAAACTTCAAAAATCAAAGTCGTAAATATCAATTTTTTATTTCTCCAACGCTCAACTGAACGGGAAATTACATAATTAGCGTTTCTGCAAATACTATTTGTCACTACAAAGCAACTTCTTTTTTTAAGGGTCTCTGAAAGCTAAACATCTTCTAGGGGGATGCGTAAAAACACTGACTAACTGTAAAATCGTAGTTACGGTGGGCGTCAACTGTGTATGAACGCGTTGTTGACATGTCAAGATACCAAGAAATATATAACACGAGAGTTAGTTGGAAAAAACTACCACATTTGTTTCGAATGGAAGTACGAAAAGAAGAAAACAAATTCAAATCTAACAAGCTTTCTAAACTGTAGAAATTGTCCTTCACAGTGCCACCGATTAACTACAAAGACACTAATAAAAGTGAAATTCGGTGTGCAGCTGAACGAGCTAAACTCAGTGGGTGTTTTGAAAGCAATTGGGATGCAGAAAAGAGCAAAACCTTTTAATGTCAAAAACTGATTTGTGTACGTCGCACTTCCAGCAAGGGATGACAAATTGCTTCCACCGTTTTAGCTAAATTATCAAGCCATTCGACGAACTGCATTATCTCCAAAGAAACTACTCCGTATTGCCACAGCATGGAAGCAGCCAGCGAATAGGAGTACAAAAGAATAATCACGTCTCCTGCAAAGTCGAAAGGGTTCAGCTATGCAGCTGAACGGCCTAAGAGAAAGTAAAAAGATTTTCTCGGCTGACAATAGGTACTGTCCTCGAAGAATGTCCCGAGATTCTTATGGGCAAGCGTTTTTTCAGGAATCCCTTCTTCTTGCGTAAGAGAGCTGCATTGAAGACCAAACAGCCGGGCGTCTACAACGGTTATGCTTTATTAAACTACAAGTAACCCTTCACCGATCCACATAACTTTTCCAAGAATCCCTGGTGGCGACATAGAATATTTTTCCCTTTGGTCGATGCGCAATTGGACCTTCAATTATTTCTAAGCAGTTCAAGAGAAGGGAAACCTCCAGAAAAACTTTTCAACAGATTCAAACTGTACGTGGCACTTTACATCAAAAGGGTTAAAAGTAACTAAGTGGCATTTACAGATTTGTTAGTTCTAGCTTAGCAATCGCTTAGAAAGACTCAATCGTATATTAATGCTATACGATTTTTGAAGAAATAAAGACGAGCGAAATTAGATTAAGTCTCTGTTTTGACATGCTAGGGGAAGTGATTAGTGACTGATATAATATGTATAAAGTTCGTTTTCTTCCTTAAATGTAACGTCTAATGTAGACCATGTTTCAGATGTTGTTGTTACTTTGTATAGCCCTTTTAACCTCATTATACGGTGTATGATATTTTCTAACTTCAGGTCTATTATTTTCTGGGCAAGGGGTATCCACCTGCTGGGTATGCGTTCACCAGGCTAGACCATTGGCTTTTTATTCTGCACAACTAATTTTTGAATGCAGCAATATTTGCTTGAAATGTGCCCGAAAATGATTATCTCTTAATACAATGCTAAACAGACCTGCATACCTTGTTTTAACATTAATTGTAGCGAGATGGGTACATTTCTTCTATGTGCGCTTCACGGTGATTATCTGTAATGTCTCCAGACACTTGAAAAAAAAATATATCTATGTGCATACTCGGCCAACTGATTTAACGTGCTGATTATCTGCATATAATAATATAGAGAAGACATATGTACTTGCTATTATGATCTTCTACGTGTATTATTGTTACGTCATACTTTGTTTAACTATGCCATAGCGAATTTGGTTAACAGAATATGTCACTGAATTTCCAATTCCCATCAGTATTGATAAGAGAAGCCAGATGTATATTACGATTATATTTTGTCTATGTTATGTATTTGGCAAGTCACCAGTTTTTTTATTTCTTAACTGGTTATTCAATGTTTACTATCAGTACCTATAACCGATTTATTTTCATATTTCGGAACTGACATTTGAATAGTTTTCACCGGTACATTTTGATATAGTTTCTCGCAATATTTTCTCCCTACTTCTAGTACATTAGCAAATGTATTAAGTGTAAAGTGACTTGCCGATACTACTGGCTATATGGATGCGTGTTGCGACGAAAATAGGTACGACACCGTAGGTGGAATGTTTATTTTCAGGAGCAACGCATGACATACATTTTGCTTAACTGTTGCAGAAGTAAACCACAAAAATGTGACAACTTACTGTCAATGTTAGTAAATGATTCTTGGTAAATGATAACGCGAAATTGATTAGTGTAGCGGTAACGCTTATCAATTTAACACCATCGAATTGGTCTAAAATTTGAATTGTTTTATTGGTCGAATCGCGCCATTTGACATACAGCATTTGCTGCTAGCACCTCCTTTTCGTCTTTGAATGTAGTAGTAATAACACTTATGATTCTGAAAAGATTTTGGTATTGTTTACGTCTGCATAACCTTGAACTTTCTTACAAATGTCTTCTGCATTCTTCTTGTATTTCATAGTCAGTCTATGGTATTCCCTTATTTTGTGGTTTCTGTAAAATTTTATGATTTTGAGTTTTCACCTATTTCCATCAATTCGCTTGTTCTACCGTTACTTGTTCATTTTTTTTTTAAATTTAGTTTTGGCATTGTGCCAGTTTTATTGCTTTTGTGATAGAGCACTTTATATATTCCATAGATCATTACTGTTAAAGTAGTTTCAAATTGTTGTTGATTGAAGGTTTGGATAAGGGTTTCACATATATTTTGTAGTTTTATTTCTTTTGTACTATATGTTTTGAATTTAATTGCGAATTCTGTACAAATGAGTTGATGGTCTGCGCCACATTGAACTTCTGGAGATGTCTTTGCTTATATTATGGATTTTGCTCTCATCGGGATGTCACCAATCCATATGGTCAATTTACCATCTAGAAACCAGCTATGAAGTTATTTTATAATAAAGTGCAGTTTCGTAGTGAAATCCTATAAGAATACATAATGGTTGAGGAACAGGGGCAGTCTAATCTTGGATGCAAAATATTAATTTAAGAAGAAACTGTCTCATATAGGTGCTGCTAAAAATGGTTAAATGTAATCAGGTTACTCTACAATGCTGGTTCACAATAAAATGTTTTTCCTTAGTAGAATGTTGTTGTTTGTTATGTCTATGCATGCGGAATACCATGTACCTTGGACATCGACTGCTATGGTCAATTGATCATACGGTCAAAGTCCTACTAGAGTAGAAAGTTATATGAGTAATTGTGAAGACAAAGCCATTTTTGTATTGATAATTTAATCATATCTAAAGAAAGTGGAAAAAGTAAACAAATACAAAGTTTTAGTTTTGATATATGTTTTTGCAAAACGAAGCGACTCTGTCAGTCAGTGAATTTACCATAATGAGAAAAAGAGAACAAATGTGAAGCCATAATTCTGATATGAGCACTATCAGAAGTATGCGAATTTAAACGACTTGCTTCTATTCCACTTTAGGAAAGCAAGGATCGATGATTTACTAATGATTTCTTGACTTCTTAAGAGGCGGAAGAAAGGGTCTTAGTCTTGATTTGGGTGTAGATACGTATTTAAAGGTAATTATCTAACATCATGTAATGTTGTTTCATGGTAAAGTATGGCTAATCTAATAAAACTGTGCGAGAAGAAGCATGCGGAAGGCCATTTTTATGGTGTTGCAAATGTTGGTTGCCTATTTATTGGTACCTGGAGACAGTTAAATATTAGAAGTTAGATGTATTTTGTAGGTATAATCATTTCTGAGTGTTTTTATTTTACGATGTAAAAAAGGGCTACTGTCAAGTTTGTTTTGATAGCTATGGCGAAGGTATATTAAAATTTCACGGTTGCCTATATATTTGAAACTACTGCTATAACGTAGAAACTAGTTTGATGAGGGTGATACCATAAGTATGACTGATACAAATAAGAGTGGGACAATCTAATTGTCTGCTCCTTACGGATGACGAAATAGTTTCTTTGTCCATTGTTCTTCGCTCCATTTATAAAAATATTAACTGGGAGTGGAAAGTACTGGTGGAAGCAGATTCCTGCGCTGATTCACCGTTTACAGATAATAACAAGATTTGCTAAGCCGCGCTAAGATAAATTTGCCAAGAATAAATTGCACCTCGCCATCTCTTTCTGGTGCTCGCTCGAATCCGCGATGGGATGGTCCTTACCATGAGATGTGAGAGTAGATCAGGAAACTCCGTTAGTCTTAAGGAGGTCAGTTACCTGAATACATAATGGACCATATACTAATGTAATTTAAGGGTCTCTAAGTTCAGGACGGATCGGCGGTGGTACAGTGACCAACTGAGGAGGCCATTCACCTGACGTGGGTGTCCGGTTATTATATGGAGCGAATTTTTACCGCCTACGCAATTATTGTTTTGTTATTACGTACGTGGAAACGCTGAATCGCCGTGCTATTGTTTGGACAAGTAATTACCGCCTTTTACTTCATTTGAATCGCTTTTGCTACGCCTGTTATGCATATCCAATACTAATATTGGCAATAAACGTTGCCGATGTAGTAGGTTGCATTTAACAAATTGTTTGCATTCTAGTTGGCTGCAATGCTTAATCTCCGCTTCATAAATAATTGAAATAAAATGATACAATGATTGTGATGCGCATATAATTTCCCATAGACGCCGACTGTTACGTGGCACGGTTTTACATTTTCTTTTTCAATAGCTTAGTCATCTACAAAATGACTTGAATGCAAATTGTAAAATGCGAAAATCTGAATGATTATTTCCATGGTTTTTTTAAATACTACACACTGAAAATTGTTAATAAAAATATATGGGTCTAGAACAAGCAGTTTTCATGCCAGTTGTGGGAACAAAGTTAAGGGTCTGTATCTATTAGATTAAATTAGACCGTTTTCTGTACAAATAAAATGGAAAAGGAAAAAGGAAAAAAACTTCGATAACATAGAAGAACACTACAACCATGTAAAGGAATGTATCCATGACGCAGTTCTGGAAGCCTTAGCTACATATGAAGGGAACAAAAACCAACGAAAGCCATACTGGTGGGACGAAAACGTAGAACATGAGATAAGAGAAAAAAGAAAGAAATATCAACAATACCTTAGCACCAAACGCTACCTTAGCACCAAAAGCGTAGAACATAAATTAATGTATAAGGAGACCCAAGCAAAAGTACGTATACAGATTAGTTAGAACGGAAGCCGAGAGGAAGGAGGAAACTAGGTAGACCCCGAAAGAGTTGGAAAAGTGGCATCAACGAAGAAATGAGAGAAAGAAGACTGGAAGAAAATCTCTGGAACGACAGAGAGGAGTGGAGATTGGGTATCGAAAGACGTAGGACGTTAAAACCGATTTATTATATATATAAAATGGAAATTAGTGGATATTTATTGATACTGTTGTAGTGTACCCTTTTATTTTTTGTTTGTAAATATTGTAGTCTCTCATTTATTAGTATTTTCATAACTATAGTCTTTAAATAAATCAACAACGTAAATAATACGTTCGAAATATTTCTAGAATCGGGCTGAGCCCGAAGTTATTCTAAGGAAACGGGGGCAGCTTTAAAATCTCGGGGGCTGGCGGTCAGTTGGCGGCTGGGAACGTGCATGTGTGAGTGTAAAATCTGATACCACAGATGGTGGCATTTTACAATGCGAGAGCTGTGGTGTGATTTTTAAAGTAACTTGTGGCTATTACCTGAATTAATCGATACACTAAGGTTTGTAATAGATATTATTGCTTGAGTAGCTTTTCAATGGATATTGTAGACAGTTCGATAGTGCAGCTGAGTTGGACACTGTTTTATTATTTATATGGATGTAGAAGGCTTTGTTCTTTCGTTGTTGCTCATTATTTTATCGTTTGGTTGGTGCCCATTCTGTACCGCTGATAGTACTACCGCTAACCCTTGACCCAATAAACACCTAACTTATCAATGATCCAGGAAGCACACCTTGATAGGCTGAAATGCTCATTTCCCACAAATGCCTTGTGATTTTGGTCTTCCTCGGGGGCGCCCATCGTAGATGCAGATCACGCTGACACGAGTTGCAGCCCATTGGCCTAGTAGGCATTCGGCTAATAGGCACTAGATGCGTTACGCATCTGCTTTTCAGATATTGCAGGCATCTCATGGATGGTGCACCTGAAGAGAATATCCCTAATCTAGACATTTTACCACATGCGGGGCCCGAAACCCCTATCATCCCGAACACGTACTGCTAAATGTCGTAATACTTGTTTATTGTTTTTTGCACGCCTTGTGGTGGAATTTTGATGTTTTGTATTCACGAACGAGTGTGCGTGACCACATGCCACATCAAAGGCTCCATTAGTTGTTTCGATTTCTCCATTGTCGTGTTTCTGATGCACAGCCCTTTGAGCGAAGGGGAGTTATGGAATCTTTGGTGAGTCACCCTGTAAATTTATGCATGAGGACCGATTTCAATCCAGGAAAAAATAAATTAGCCCCGAACCCCGAATCTATGTGTGGATAATATCTCTAAATCTTCTTTATTCGCATAGAATCTTTGTTCTTACAAGCACAGTTGAACTCGAGTTTAAGAAGCTCATCAAGGGAACTCATCTTGGTTTGCGTAAGTGTTGAATAACATTTAAATTTCTGTTGTCACAGCTCTTCTGTTTAATCTTCTGCAATGAACTTAACATATCGCCAAAACTAAAAAAGGGGGATCCAATAGACTCTCATCGACCAATCCGAGGTAGATTTATAGGATTTCTCACTAATGCAATCATTCATATCTTTAAACGTAAACATTAAGAAAGTTAAATAAGATCCGTTGTTAACTGTCTAGCAGACGAAGAAATTTAACGAACAAGTAACGAAACAACCGAGATGGTTATTTTTAATAGTTTTCTGTTGTGGGTTTTGATCTGACCAGTGGATGCAGTAGCTCACCATATGGACATCTGTTTCTCAAATTACATTGGCTGGGTTACTATTAGCAGAGAGAGCTTTTCCAGAGTTTGTAAAACATTTTCTTTTATAATCACAGTGCAAGTTGTTAAAGATGTTCCTTGATTAAACTGTGACCACTTCAAAAATATAATATATCAAGGTATCTTCCTCTTTAATCTCTAGTATTGCTTTAAATACCAACGTTTACCTTCATATTATTAATTATTGTCGCATATACATCGAACGCTCTATGCTCCACCTACGAATTGCAAGGGCCTATGCCTATGGTGGTGACGATTGACGATTATACAAGGTGTAAAAATGCTTAACAGGTATGTCAGATACTGACTGTTGTTGGTCATTTGTTTAAGATCTAACTAGAATTAAAATTAGATTAAGGTGTTCTAAGGGATCTTTTACGGTCTAGACATCTTAATAAGATAGTACGCACCATTATATGCATGTCCATAAATCGTGTGAAAACTCAACTAACACTAAATAAAAGACCTAACAATAGAGAAGCTTATGAAAAAATCATGTGTTCTCAAAACTACATTCAATATTAGTGAGATGTTGCCAATAAATATGTGTGTGTTTGTGTTTGTTAATTTCAGTATAGACACTTGCTTAAGCTATTAGTTTTAAACGTAAATTACATTCATTTAAACACATCTAAGAAACGCAAAAAGAGAATGGGGAGAGCAATATTTTAACAACCATTATTTTTCAATAGCCGACAATATTTTTGTTTCATTGTGTTCTAATAACAGCAATAAACACCATTAATTGTTTTACCCGACCCAATTCAAGAGCTTGACTCACAGAAAAAAACTGTCTTCGGGGCAGTTACCGTTAAATAAAGATGTGCATTGCAAAAATTTCCTTAGAAAAATGTAAATTTTAACAACGCAGGGTTCATAGACATTTCCTATTTGGACAAACTACACCGTACCTCTCGCTTGTAAGCTTGCTATTCGAATTAGAATATTAGAAATCGTCTCTCGTATTCATGCTGGATTACTTTCATAGCGGAAGACTCGAAGAACAATAATTTAAATCATGTCTCTAATAGAACACGCTGATTTAGCGACTGTAGTTTCAACGAGGTTCAATTCAGGTGATTATTTTTTGAGGAAGTGCATTGCTGCAGGAAAATATAATTAAATGAAGAAACTTCGGGTGTTTCCGGCATTAAAGTTCATAAATTATGATTTTCTGCCACAAGAGTTATTGTAGAGATTCTCACACTGTTTCATGTAGTTTGACATTTATTTTTATACGACATCCTAAGGAACCTCGACACCCTAAGGGCAAAAGTGGTGAATATTAAGTAACTAAGAATAGTTGTTATGTAAACTTTTGTTTATTCTTTCTAGTTCAGATTTAAAATTCTTTGGAAAACATTAGGGTATTTATATAAAATAAATATTCTTAGGGAATCGCAGCATTTGGCAAAAACCATAGTCCAGCGAGAAAATGCTCGCTGGCCCGGGTTCGAGTTTAAAAATCGTACGCTTCCCGGCTACCACGCTAACACCTGTGGTAGTCGTTCCTAACAAGCAAACTCTTCCTCACTTTCGACGGCAAGGCTAGCCACCTACTCAGCCTAAGGGCAAAGAGGGCCGATAGAACCAGTTTGTGATTAAAACAAGCCACTGGCCTATAATAAGAGGAAGAAGAAGAAAGATTTCGAAAAATTGATTAATATATTACATTAGAATTTTTCTGTGCATACAGAGAATGAAAAAATATTTAAACGTGTAAATACTATTTATAATTTTGTTTCTCACATACATGATATAAGTTGTCTAAATTTGTAAAATACAGCAACGAAGACTGATAATAGCACCAACGTAGATTGGCCATAAACCTGTACTTAATTATGCATAGGTGATCACGTCATAGCAACGTAACACTGAAAATGCTGAAAGTATGGAGGCATACGAAGAAGGGAAGGAAAACGGTTAAATGAAGAAGATGGCGAGTAAAATGGTTCTTGTCCTATTACATTCAAAGTACTTCTAAATTAACAGTGGAGGTGGTACAGTCTCTGGTTCTAAGACAGGAAGTATGGGTTCAAATCTGATTAAAAAAATCTTGTTCTTTTATATAGGTACTGAGTGACGTGGTTAGCAATACAAATGCATTACTTCCTTATTACCAGGAGGGACGACACCCATCAGGTCAGATATGGTGGTTAAATCCCAGACTAAGTAACGCAGTTAATTGTTTTAACCACTCGACCACTTTAATTTGAAATAAATATAATAGAAAAAAATAAAATATGTAAACAAACAGACTCTGCTTACACCATTAAAAGTACAACTACTTCGCTTAGGAAAAGAAACGCAAACGCTAGAACGCGCAGTATATTAATACGGGAAAGCAAACATTAACTCTCACTTGCGACTTTAGGGCGTGTCTTCAAATGTTTTTCCACCAGTTAAAAAAACAATTTCCCCTAGAAGAAGTACAATTTGAAATTATAATGCGAATTTAGTTTTAATGGTACTATTACGATTCTCTCATCGGCATGACTGGTATAATTCGAGCCTATGAAATGCTAGAAGTTTTAAGAAATGGTAAACAATATTTAACATTCACCTTACGGTAAACATGTATTACCTAACCGCAATAAATTTTAAAATGATCGTGAAGTTTCTGGAAGGTTAGGGGGCAATCAAGAAAAAATTAAACTATTTACTTGAGTTCTAGATTAATAATTGAATTAATAGTAGAAAATGTAGAAATTGTTTTGTTCGTCGACAATTCAACCTTCATATCAAAAACATATTGGTATGTAGTGCTAGTACTTGTTGTGGGGAGACTGATGTCAAGCAAGCAGGCTTTCGTAGTCTCTTTTTGCCAACTCCGTGGACAAGGTCTAAGCAGAGCGAGGTATCTTAGTACTACCAAAGAGCATATGCTCTTTGGTACTACTTAGAATTTTTCCGAGACTAAGGAGTTCCAACCCATCTTTTACATACTACACATCGTAGTATAACTTGTAAGTCAGAATTAGTGGATCTAGTGCTTGTTACTTGTCAGAGTACCGATATCTCAGTGATTCATACACATAACCGAAATAGATATAAGAAGCCAGAGTCACCTAAAATACCTGGGAATAGTCATAGGAAGGAACATGAGAATGGCGCAACACATTAAGTATGCAGTAGAGAAGGCAGACAAAACCGTAACGGCGTTGAGTCGTGTCCTACCAAACGTGACGGGTCCAAACACTAGCTGAAGAAAATTAATGGGTTCGGTCGTAAACTTCGTCGTACTATACGGGGCCCCAATATAGACAAAGAGTATAACTATGAAAAGTTACAAGAAGAAGCTAGAAGGGGTGCAGATAAGGATCCCCATACGTACAGCAAGAGCCTACCGAACGGGCTCAACCAGAGTCGTCCAGCTGGTGGCAGGCGTTATCCCAATACACTTACTAGTGAGAAAAAGAGCCAGAACAACGGGCAACAGCACAAGAGCAAGGCTAAAGGAAGAGAGGAAGGCCACATTAAACAGCTGGCAACAAGAATGGGACGAAGACAAAGAGCAAGGAAGGTGGACCAAACTACTAATCCCACAAATACACCCATCGCTCACCAGAAGCCATGGTGATATTGGATACCACTTATCGCTGTTTCCAAAGCTACCTACGCAGAATCGGAAAGAGATGAGACAACCAGTACACGTACTGTGATGAGGTGGATACACCTGAGCACACCATATTTGGTTGCACAAGATGGAATTGGCAAAGAACGACTTGCCAAAATAAAATAAACGATGTGTTAATCCGAGACAACTTGCTAGACCAACCGTTGAAACAAAATGATCGGTGAAACCATTACACAAAAGGAGATTGATGAAAGAACGGCACAATAACAGCCATAACATAAAGTTAGTAAAAGAAATAAAGGCAACAGAATGACGAGGATGAAAAATGGGTTCGGTCTGCATGAAGTTATACCGAAAGATGGTGCCGGCAGATCGACGGTATTAAGGGTTTTTTTAGTCGATAGGCGCCTGGGTCCCTTTCTCAGGTGAATCCGTCACGCCGAGATAAGCACGGTGTCTTTCGAAGATTTTTCCTCACTCCTATTAAAAAAATCTGGTGTGATACACGCACACAACTTCCTTTTACAGTGATCTTATAATTAGCCAAAAATTTGATTTAAAATGTTTTAAGCATTTGTCAAAAATTTTCAAAAATTACAAATTCTGCAAAAACGGTACAAAATAGAGCGTTAGTTGAAGAGACAAATTTTCTCTAGAATTTAAAGCTGAATTCAAAAATGTAATAATATACCGGGTGTTCTATTTAAAATAAGAGTTAATAAAAAAAATAGACAAAAAAACAAAAGAAATCCATTTTAGAAGTATTCAACTGGAAAATCACCTATCTCACATCAATACACATTCAAAATGTAATAAAAATGTAAAGTTTAAAAAAAATCGTTAGAGCCGTTTTTGAAAAAATCGAAAAAAACTGAAAAATCACAAGAGTAAACACCTACTTCCGGTTATGCGATTTTTTTCAAAAGCTTGCTGTCTCGTATACATAGTACACACAACTTATATATGAAGTTTCAACGCCATACCGATTTTCGTTTTTGAGATATTCTGTTCACAGACAGACAGACAGACACACAGACAGACAGACACACAGACACACAGACCAATGAAAAAAAATATGTTTTTTGGGATCAGGGGACTCTGAAACGTGAAGATCTGTTGAAAACTCAATTTCGAATTTTTGGGGTGAATCCAATACTTCCTTTATCGTAAAAGGAAGTAAAAAGTGATCCATACATACAAACACGAAAACAGATTTTGCTCCATAGCAGCATAGCAATATTGTTAACACTGATTTAAAAAATCTATAAATGGGTTTACACCGAACTTCCCTCGCGCGAATTAGATCAATTTGCAAATTTAAAAAAATTATCCCGCTGGGGTTTGAACCCGCCGCACCTGCATAGCGATCGTAACCTCATCTGCGTAGCGATCGTAACTGTATCGATAAGTCGAACTGCGCTATCCAGTCTTATTGAAACTTTTCGACTCTTTTGTGACATTACCCTATATCTGTTGAGTCCTATTTTCGGCAAGTGTAAAGTCTGTAAACCTATGTGAAAATCATTACTTCCTCCTATTTCAAAATTAACGCAAATATACACAAAATTTTATTATTTTAAGGTGCTCATCCTGTATATATTTGTCTGAAATGTTCACGGTTTTATGCCAGGTATATATATAAAACGTATGTGCAAAATATCATCTTCCCCCGACAAATAGTTTTTGAGTTATACCGCCAATAGGCAGACAGATAGACAGACACACAGACAAACAGGCGGAATTGAGAAAACATGTTTTTCATCATCTAGGGACCCTGAAACGTGAAGATCTAAAGAAATCTCGGAAGGTGATTTTTTCGCGATTACAATACTTCCTTCGTCTTTCAGAGACAAAATCAATAGGAAATTGGACTATACTACGAGTATAAGCCTAGCTTACTCTAGCGTTTGTAAAATGGTATAGAATTTGTTTGTATTTATTGCATAAATCAAAACTGTGCGAATTGTTCAACGCATTTTGCAGCTAATCTGCCTTTACATAACCTCACTTAATTAAGACAATTTACTATTTGTGTGCAAGCCAACTAGCCAACAATGTGAAGAAGTTGTTTGTCATTTTGCTTATATTATTGATGCGGACATTGAGTGCTCATATTATACAGAGTGATAGTTCGATTTTTTTATATTACCATATAGACAGTCTATATCGGCCATCCTAGGATCTGCACTCATATTCTTAGTTCTATAAGAACTAATGAAACACATCTGAAATGTTAAAAGAATGTTTTTGTTATATCCAAGAGAAAATATCTTACCAATAAGAGATACTAGTTTTTAAACACTTTTTATAGATGTTAAAGCTATCCGAACATTTAAACTTTAATTTGTAGTCTAGTAGCTATAAGAGCGATCTGTTGAAAAATCCCGTTCTATTTATTTGTGCCGTTTGTAATATTGTAAATGCCGCATCAAGATGATAAACTTGGTGTTAATAAATATCCCGTAGAAAATGTTATCTTGGAGATTATAGAGAACTTATGGTCAGGGACGTAAATTTAAAATGTTATGCCTGCCTGACGCTAGGCAACCAAACGTACTCGTACATTACACGAGCGCGTAATACTTATGGTTGCAGGTAGACCCACTGCTTGGTCTGCGCAATCTAAGGACCTGCACTTACTGATTTTTTTTCAATGGAATCATTTCAGTTTTCAGGGTAAACTTGGCTGCCTATCGTCCATGACTTGTATTGACGGTCCTTGGAATCTCTTGAATATTCTGTACGCTTGTTAACAACCTGTATTTTAATATATGTAAGTGTAACACTTACGTGCGTAATACTATATTATGGATGGCACTGGCTTTTCTACGATTTTTTAGCCGAACTTTAAAACAGTGTTACACCAGTTCTCAAACAAAATTTAATTATGTATGTGTAATTGTTAAATCATTAAATATAATCAATGCAATAAAAGCAAGGTTATATTTTATTACCTTGTGTGAATTAAACTAGTAGTAGTTAAAAAGTTACCGTGATAAAAACTAACAGAAAATAGTTTTCAAAATAAAGTGTACTCACTGATTTTGAAATAATAAAAATAAATATAGACGACGAATTTGTAGCTAACGAGACACGGGAACCAGCCAGGCCATAAACGCGAATATTAGCTGTGTGTCATATACATTTTTTTTGTACACTGAACAAGAACAAGAATAATTTTGATTTTATTTTATTTAAGAATCATCCCAAACTATTTGCTTTTAAAATGCTGTGATCCTTGTTATACGTTTGGCAGTACTGAAGTGTATTGTTGGTGACGCTGTCTATGTCAAATTCGAGGTTAGGTTTTGCATCAATTTGTGTCAGACTGATGAAAAACCTAACCTGCTAACCTCGAATTGGACAACCACTGACAGTGCCAGCAACAATATACTTCAGTACTGCCAAAAGTATAATACGAATCACAGGCGTTGCGGACGTACCGGACGTCGTCAAGGGCGTCGTTAAGTGCTAGGCCATAAGAACCTACCTACCGGACTCGTTGCTAAGCTGGTGGATAGTATGTACCAGACCAGTATACAAAATAGCTATTTACGTTATTAGACCGGTAGCAACATTTTTATGGCCGCGCCAATACTTTACAGGTTGAGCCCGTAGGGCGAGACCTGTATGTTTGGCAAGGCCATAAAAATGCTACCGGTCGTGTATCGTATAAGATTTTTTAGGATACGAGTCCGGTAGATAAAATTTACCAGCCGGTAGTTCTACTACTGGTCTAGGCCCGTAAATTTTATCTACCGGACTCGTTTGTAACTATGTAAACGCTAGTTACCAATGCAGTATCCTAAAAAAATATATTTGGACTGTCGAGTCACCACCTACTACTGCCTGTAATTAAAATTTCTCAAATGCTATGAGAAACAGTTTCACTTGTGATCTCAAGACTACCCTTTAAAAGGAGTACTTTTATAGTGTTAACATGTGAGCAAACGAAAATGAAATCAAGCTTGGCTTTGAAATATTTATTGTATGAATAATATGTATGTTGATGGCACTGTAAAAGTATATTTTAAATTCGAGATTAGCAGGTTAGGTTTTGCGTTAGTTTTGAAACAGACTGACGCAAAACCTAACCTGCTAACCTCGAATTTGACATAGACTTACAGTGCCACCAACGTATTATATCGAGAGATCCAAAAAAAAACTGTTCCTGTGGAAATTCAATGTATGAATAATATGTTGGTGACACTGTACGTCAATGTCAAATTCGAGGTTATCAGGTTAGGTTTTCCGTCAGTTATGACACAAAATGACGCAAATCCTAACCTGCTAACCTCGAATTTGACATTGACGTACACTGTCACCAACATTATTATTCATACGTTGAATTTCCACAGCCCGCTGAGGAACAGTTTTTTTTTACTTCCTTTTACTATAAAGGAAGTATTGGATTCACCCCAAAAATTCGAAATTGAGTTTTCAACAGATCTTCACGTTTTAGAGTCCCCTGAACCCAAAAAACATATTTTTTTTCATTGGTCTGTGTGTCTGTGTGTCTGTCTGTGAACAGAATATCTCAAAAACCAAAAGAGGTGTGACCTTCAAACTTCATATATAAGTTTTGTGTACTATTTAGGTGTGACAGCAAGCTTTTGAAGAAAGTCGCATAACCGGAAGTAGGTGTTTACTCTTGTGATTTTTCAGTTTTTTTCGATTTTTTCAAAAACGGCTCTAACGATTTTTTTTAAACTTCAAATTTTTATTACACTTTAAATGTGTATTGATGTGAGATAGGCGATTTTCCATTTGAATACTTCTAAAATGGGTTTCTTTTGTTTTTTTTCTATTTTCTTTATTAACTCCCGTTTTAAATAGAACACCCGGTATATTATTACATTTTTGAATTCAGCTTAAAATTATAGAGAAAATTTGTCTCTTCAACTAACGCTCTATTTTGTACCGTTTTGGCAAAATTTGTAATTTTCGAAAATTTTTGACAAATGCTTACAAATTTAAAATCAAATTTTTGGCTAATTATAAGATCACTGTAAAAGGAAGTTGTGTGCGTGTATCACACCAGATTTTTTATCTCTCGATACATACAACAAATATTTCAAAGCCAAGCTTGATTTCGTTTTCATTTCCTCACATGTTAATATATTACTGGACGAATGGAGAAACTAAGATTTCCACTCACTCGTTTGTCGATTTTATACACGAGGCGAAGCTGAGTGTAGGACAAACAAGTGAGGGATTTAATTTCTCACCAGTGCTGTATAGCGTTTTGTTCAATCCTGCCACTGAATTTTTGAATAAATATTAAAATTTTGTAATTGCGTGATTTATATAAAAAAACAAATTTTTATTCGAAATAAAATTTGTTCGTGTTATACGTTTGGCAGTAGTGAAGTGTATTGTCAGTCTATTTCAAATTCGAGGTTGGTAGGTTAACTGTTGTTTGTTATTTGACACAGACTGACGCAAATCTTAACCTGCAAATATCGCATTTGATATATTTTAGGAGTTTCGCCTACGTTGTCATAGCAAACAACGTGCGTGAGCAAAACAAACGCTTTCTCGCTTTGTATCCAAGTAAGATACAACATGTTTCAACAGTAGGATTGAACAAATAATATTACTGCAAACTAATAGCCTACCGTTATCAAAAATAAATGCAAAAAAAGTATAAATCATGGTGGGTCTAACTTTATTGAAAAAAAAATGCCCAGAATAAAAAATACTCGAAAACTTATTATTTGTTTTTTACCAAGTTAGGCAAAATTTTTATACTTTTAGCAGCGGTCAGGACGCTGAATTGACAGCTCATAAAATTAACTGACAGTTTATAATTTTTTCCATGACACTCTTTACTAGAATTTTAATTAACTTACATTATTAACAATACAAATTTTCAATGAAAATTTAGATGTCGACTATTTTTGTGATTTTGAGCAAATTTCGTTAACTTTTTTTGATAGAATTATATCTACAATGATTTTTCATTATAATCATGAACAAATCACCTTCGGAGATGTCTTCAAATCTTCATGTTTCAGGGTGCCTGGATGACGAAAAACGCGTTTTCTCAATTCCATCTGTCTGTTTGTCTACCTGTGTGTGTGTGTTGGCGCTACAGTTACAAAACTATTTGTTAGAAGAAGACGGATTATATGTCTACATGGTTCGAAACTAAATATACTTTCGGTAAATATATACAGGGCGAGCACCTTAGAAAAATAATATTTCATCTATTTTTGCTTTAAGTTAGAAAAGTTAGTAATATTTTACACATAGCTCAGGAATTTGCTCGTGACAAAAATAGGCATATTTTGAACCCATTAGATACAGGGTGAACATATTAAAAAAACAAACCTGTCCAGCAATCGATGCGGCCGCAGTCATCACAAAAAATGTGCAGCTTCTACGCGAACCACACTTGCGAGGGACGTTCTGTGTAAAGATTTTTTGCATTTATTTTCGATAGCAATGAAATTATTTGAAAATAGTAAAAATAGGGTAGGGTAATATAGTTCACCAAAATTGAAAATGAATGAGAAAATAGATACGGGAGATATAGGGCGTAAAGATGAGAAATGAAACGCACTGTAGATATACGTTTGACATGAGAAGCTTTTGATGTAAATAACTTCCTTGATACAAGTTGTTTAAGTTATACAATTTGAATACTTTGCCGGTAATCTGCTTTCCAGTAGAGTATAATTTTTTTAATAGAAGCAGATATGGTATAAGATATAAGGCTAGACATTATCGACAGTGACGTTTTAAAATAATTTTAAATTTATTCACTTCTCGGTTGCCAATTTGAAGTTCAAATTCACACAGGTAAAAACGTTGTCCTAGTTTGTTTTTATAGCAATGGCACATTCCGTCTATATTAAAGAGCGTTCTTTTAACTTTGACGTCGAAGTCGGCGCTGGAGAGTTTATTGTGAACGCACCACATCAACTGTTTCAACCGAACGTCAGTTTGTGTTTGTTGTCATTTAGTAAATTGTGTATTCCGTTAGTGAAATATCTACGCAAGTAGAGTCCTGTTTGTTTTAATAATTTTAACTAAAACAGAATCGTTCTTTATAGAATATCAGCTTCTCTAGACAGACAGTTTCGTAACGGCCGTCCAGTTGATGGAATATGGCAGTACTCAATCCATGATTCTTTTGAAGATTTTCTGCAGGAATTTCTAAACCATGCGTTGCATAGTAACAGTTTTCGTTGTTCTTTGAATCATTGAGTTGAAGTTTTTCGTAGGACTGGATACATTTCACGCAAATAACGCAGCGGTCATCCTCTGAGAAAAACGGCAGAAGTAATTGAAAATGAAAGACAGATAATGGAAGATGCCCTTCGAACCTCTGTACGCTTTTTGTCTCAGCAAGTTCAGTTGGCACCTGCCACAAAATATTAAAGAAAGACATCCACATCTATCCCTACCGCTTCCAGTCTGTACCACAATTACACGAAGCCGATTATCCTCAGCGTGTCAAATATTGTCAGTGGTTACTAAATACCCTCAATGACGACTTTTTTCACGGACGAAGCCTGGTTTTATTTAGCTGGATACATTAATTCTCAAAATATGCGTTGGTAGAGTTTGGAGAAACCTAATTTTATGATAGCGACACCTCTTCATCCTCAAAAAGTAGGAGTGTGGGCGGCTATTTCAAGGCGTAGAATGATTGGGCCAAACTTTTTTGGGGTAAAAGTAAGACAAGTGTTTATTTGTTGAAAAATCAACAGAGATTTTTTCATGCACTTTAACTGCAGAAAGGTATCGAGAATAGCTTTTACGGGACTTGAAAAGCTTCATGACGGTGAACTCGGGTATGATTTTTTCCAACAAGCGACGGTGCTGTTGCGCACACAACACGTGATACCTTAAATATGATAAAAAAAATTCAACAGAAACGCACCAATACCTTATCCTGCCCGATCTTGCAACCTCACCCCATGCGATTTCTTTCTGTGAAGAAACTTTCCAGCAACCAATACATAACCCAAATGAGCTGCGGCAAAGAATATTGGAGAAAATTAATGAAATTAGTAGCAATCCGAATATGTTAATAAATATCAGCAAAGGGATGGTGCGAAGAGTTCGAACGTGCTTGGGTGAAGGCGGTGAACATTTTGATTGTTTGCTATAAATTCTTTTTTTATTGCAATAATTTACAGTTAAGTTATTACCATTTGATGGAAATGTAGTGTTTTTAAGTTAGTTTTAAACACTTCCATTTGAATGATTTCTTGTTGTTAAATCTGTTTATAAAAGTAGGGTTAGATACGATTTGAGATATGTTTACAATGAAGTTTTCAGCGCCGACTGCAACGTCAAATTTAAATGAACACCCGTTATAACTACTCACCGAAGCAAGTTAGTAAAATCTGAAATCTAAGTTACAAATATCAGCAGTAAGTTGATTACTATTTTATTAAAATTCATCATTGGAGGTACTAACTTAGACAAAAAATAAACTGGTTTGCTGTCATTGTGTTTTAACTAAATTGTCAACTTGTTTAGACACAACTGATATAGTAAGTGTAATTGATTAAAGCCTCGTTTAAGCTAATAAAATAATGTTTTATTACTTAAGAGTTATCCTAGTCTGTTTGTGTATTGGATAATACGTATAATTTTGATTTTTTTGTCAAATTTGACAATATTGGTTTCGCATAGCTGATTCTGATCTGAGAATAACTTCTCTCCTCAAAAACTTTACAAAATCAAAGATGAAAAAATATGATATATAAAGATACCTTTTTTCTGTCGTCACATTAACGATCTAGTTACAGCTGATATTAGTAACTTGGGTTGCAGATCTTACTGACTCAATTCAGTGAATAAAGTGCAGTGCCGATTTTATTTTCGGTACAAAACGCAATTTCGAATTGCAAATTAACTATAACAGGGATTTTTAATTCATTAAGCTTTTTTAAAATATATTCGTTTAATGATTTCTACATATTCAGAACTTTTTTATAGTCACTTAAATAGAACTTCCATTTTCATCCAAATATTTATAAAATGTTAACATTTGAATAAGATCAGTTTACAAACTCCACGTGTGAATGTTTTAATAAATTTTAGAATACGTTGTAATTTACAAATTTAGATGTTCACTTCTGGGAGGAAAGTCACGAGCCCATAGGCACCGGAAATAATTTTAATTTTAAACAAAAAACTTGCGTTAGAAGGATTATTTTGCATTCCAAAATTCTGGTATGTTTAATGTGTAGAAAACGATGTTTTTGATGTGAAGTTTAACTTATAGTATTCGAGATACGCGATCAACTTCAACAATAGGGTTGGCTAATTTTTAACGATAATTTTGTAATTGTTATAATATACTATTACAACTGTTAATAAGATAAAATATTTTAATCGACAAACTAAATCAAAAGCCTTTGTTTAATCGATACTTACATAAGATTACCCACTTGAATATAATCGATTTTAGATAAGAACTTATGTGTTACACCTGCAATCGTTAAAAAGGTATTTTGAATTGAAAATGCAGAACGTTCTCGTAGGTAAAAATAAATTGCCGTGGAAATTGTAATGTACGATATGCCAGAACCTCATTAACTATTAAAATAGAGTGATAGTAGTCATTAACGTATCTTAACAAAACGAAAAGTTGCTTGTAGAAAATTAATAAATTTGATACCAAATCATGAAAATTTAAATTAATGGCACCAGCAGGTGTACATTGAAATAATTTCGTCAACATAACCTCAACGAAAATCTAATAAAAACTTACCTAAACTAGAAAATTTTTGAAAATACATGACTAAGCTTTTGAAAAATTCTCGTCAAATAGAACTGTATCACAACACGACACCGACAACACTACCGCATTAACAACAAGAACTGAAAAATCGTTGCTTTCGGAAGTTTACAACTAATATGATATTTATATCTTATCAGCGCACATTGTGTACGCAGTCTCCACTCTCATTCGGTTTTGTTGTATTGAACCATAATAATTCGTAAATTTCATTATCATAACGCTGTGGGGAGACGGATCAAAGTGCAATACTAAACAAAAAATAACAATAAAATAAGCCCATGACCTTCTAAAATACGTAAGAATAAAAACCGCTTTCATGTTACGTGTTTTAATAAATTAGACGTTCGTTGGCTGCTATAGTATTAAGTAGATTTTTGGCGATACTTGCGTGAAATTGCAATTTGATCGTATGTCATTAACATACTATTAAGGCGCGTTGTGGCAAATATATCATTATTACCCACTTTAAACAACATACTCTTGAATTATTCTACTTATAACTGGCCTTAAGATTTCGATAACTGAAATTCCCATTAATGATTTTTCAACAGTTTTGTAAATGAAGTTTTTATATTAATATTTAATTTTAGATTTACGAGAGTGATTCTTTACCATCTACAACGTATTCGATGCTTTAAAACCTGATGACAAAACTGGAGTAATGCCTGTGATTGTGTGGTTGGTGGTTCAACTAGTAATAAAATTGATTTTCTAGTACTACTGGAAACAGAAAATTATTTCACTCAGAGAAATATTCTGAAAATTTCTTACTAAGAGGCTTGTTCAACAAAAAACTATCATTGATCAAATTAACCTTGGAAACAAATGCAATAATTCTGGATTTTGTAAATATTAGTAATGCTTGTAACGAACACACCGATAAGTTGTAGACGCTTAAATGATTTCACGTAAATTTTTTTTTAATGTAATTTGTAGTCGAAAACCGGTCTGAGCAAGATCAGCCTTATTTTTTTTGTGTTGAAGGTGTTCGGCTATTGTAGATTTGTATGCGAATGTAAACTGTTCATGAAAACGCATGTTCCACCTGGAAAAAATCTGGTGTGATCACGCACACAACTTCCTTTTACAGTGATCTTATAATTTTAAATTTTTAAGCATTTGTCAAAATTTTTCAAAAATTACAAATTTTACAAAAACGGTACAAAATAGAGTGTTAGTTCAAGAGACAAATTTTCTCTAGAATTTTAAGCTGAATTAAAAAATGTAATAATATACCAGGTGTTCTATTTAAAATAGGAGTTAATAAGATAAATAGAAAAAAAAACAAAACAAACCCATTTTATAAGTATTCACCTATCTCACATCAATACACATTCAAAATGTAAAGTTTAAAAAAAATCGTTAGAGCCGTTTTTGAAAAAATCGAAAAAAACTGAAAAATCACACGAGTAAACACCTACTTCCGCTTATGTGATTGTCCTCAAACGCTTGCTGTCTTATCTACATGGTACAAAAAACTTACATATGAAGTTTCAACGTCATACCTCTTTTCGTTTTTGAGATACACAGACACACAGACAGACAGACAGACACACAGAGAGCCAGACAGACAGACCAATGAAAAAAATACGTTTTTTGTGTTCAGGGGATGAATCCAATACTTCCTTTATCGTAAAAGGAATTAAAAATGGTGTAGAAGGTTTAAAAATAAAAGACAGGGTACAGCGCATAATGCATCGACTGAGAGCAACAGACATGTGTCGAAGGTCCGATTATGGAAAATCATCGTGTATTCATAAGAGAAATTTCAGAAATTGTTGGTGTAAGTATAAGTTTCTTAGTCCAAGATTTCTATATTTTTGGACCATTTAAGAAGTTACAGCTCGCTGTTTTTAATCAGACGCAGAAGTAGATACGTATAGCTGTGCAAGAATTGTTCAAACAGCAGTCACAAACATTTTCTTAGCAGGGTGCCAATCACTTGGTGATATAGTGATCCACAGGACGAATTTTTGTAATTTTCTTTTTAAATACAATATAAAAAATAAAGATGGGTTTCTATTGAACAAGCCTCGTATATTGACCACAACCAGGGGCGGACTGACATCAGGTTCAAGATCATCATAATTTTTAACTACCCCAAAATGTCTCCAATGTTACACAAACTTAAAAAATATCATTTTCGAAACTCGTAACTAACTTTACTTAAAATGTGATAAATATATTAAATGAATTCTATTTTTTCTGTTTCTTGGACTTCTTGTAACTACGTGTCATTTCGAATGCTGTAATCACGCGAACTCGAGAATAAACTATCAGAATGGTTTTACCGCTTTTTTCTTTGTACGTAGTTTTCAATTCATATACGCGTTATCAGTCACAGACGTTAAGCAGTCACCTAATTACGCTGTCAAATTTGTGTAGCGTGAACACTGCAATATTCCCTTTATCGAGCCCCAGACGTTGGTCGACGTTTTGCAATACCCCCTTCTTTCACCACATCCTTTTTACTACACTTAATCAAGCACCACGTTACATGCTATTTTCTAATATACTCTTCGTTTTTGGCATATATGACAAATTATATTGATGTAGTATTAATTTAGTAAGTTGACTTACCTTTGGTATCAAATAAAACCTTTGACTTGTGTCAATAGTTAAATTAATTCAAACCACGACTAACTAGCTCAAAGCAATGAAAAACCTTCTTCTCAGCCAGATAGGTATATTCACAATAACAATTCTTACTATTTATGACCTTTTATAATTATAGACAGTAATTATAAACAGTATAATATTATTACTTTAAGAAATGTATTTAATTCAAGTACCTACCTTCAAATATTTCTTATTAAAATATCAAATTATGATAAGTTTTTGTTTGAGTTGACACAGTAAAAATCAACTAAACTTCAAAATAATTCAATATCTTGGATCAAAATAGTTCCAATTTATCACATCCCAATTATTAAAATTATAAATTATCTAACTAAATCAAAAATGTCAATTTCAAATAATAATCCTAAAACTATCAAGACCTTGACTAAATTTTAATTTAAAATATAAATTATTTATTTATTTTCTACACAGTTATGTTAATCCTAAATAGACAGTCCAAACAAAGTATACCAAATGAAAATTTCTCGTACAAACACATTGCAATCTAAATAAAACTTCACTGACCTTTGCTATATTTTCAGAGGTACCTGAATTCAAACCGATATCCGTTGTTGACCTGCTTACTGGTTGTCTTACTGGTTTTCTCTGCTGCATGAGCTCGTTGTAGAACTTCCCCAAAATATTTCTATTTTCCTCAATAGAAATAACTTCATTGGTGCAAGCACAATCACTCTCTAACCGATTCTACGTTAAATGAATGATAAACTCTATTGCATATTCAATATAGAGCAAAATAACTTAAATTATAAAAATCTGATTCTATTTGATCAAATTATATAACACAGGGAGAGCTATTTTGCCACTGTGTATAACAGTAAAGATTATTATTTGTTCACAACTGAAAAGAATTAAATTTTCAGCGTGACTTAAAAAATGTTCAAGTCTTTTTAAGTAATAATAATAATAATAATAATAATAAGGTTTATTCCCAGAAAAAAAAATACATAAAAATAAATACTACAATGGAAAAAACATTATTAAGGGAATGCGATGGTAATCAGATGATTCCTAGAAAAATCTAGAAATCCCTGCTCTACCCCACCACCGCTAGATTCTTGAATGCTATTCACTCTAGTAACCTGTTTCTATCTCTTCATTCATACAATTGTGCTTTTAATATCTTTTCAACTGGATTTAAAAATAAATACTGCATGTTTATGCATGTTGCATTATAACACTCGTAGATTGTCTTCTCACCTTTTAATCTGAAATGCCATACTATCGGCACTATGTGCTATGCGTACGCTCCACTAACGGTATTGATAAATAGCCGACTGCATTTTAAACAGATTTCCTCCGCCAAGGCTTCGTAATTGTTAGTTCCCGTCTCCTTTATCTCAAGTGGTTGCAGATATGGAGCGAGATCGTGTATACAATGTGTTTCCTAAGTTCATGTAGAAAATTGACTGATATGTTCCTTGGCTTAATTTAAAACAAAAAGGTCCGATCAACATTGGTCGGCAAGTTCTTCGTTTTCGAAATACAGGGTGTTCAACTGGAGAGAAAAAAATCGTAAATTTTTGTAAATTTTTGAAAACACGTTGGAATATTAATTACAACCTTGGTGTGTGTACATGCGACGCCAAAGAACATTTTTTCTGTCGGTTAACCATCTTTCAATTCACCAGTGGCGTGCGTATGAGATTCCCCTGCACGATTAAATAAGAAAAAGTAGATGCCACTTAGACGGCACTGAGTTTTTTCAGTTTTGAATTCCTTAATTAAAACTCTACAAAAATACCATTTGGGTTTTTTGTTAAAATGCTTAGTTTGTTTTTTTGTAAAAATTAGGAAAATGAAAACAGGTGCTGCCAAGTTTGTTTGTTTATTAAAACAGCAATACATTGAATTAAGATAAAAACAAGTTTTCAGGAAACAAGTGCACCAAAGAAATTGTTGGAAATGACCACTTTCCGACATGATGCACGCCTCAGCTCTTCGTCTCCTTCAATAAATAGAAAAATTGGCAGCACTTGTTTCAATTTTTTCAATTTTTCCGAAAAAACGGCGAATTTTAAGAAAAAAATTAGGAGGGATGTTTTGTAGTTTCGAAAACCTTATTATAGAATCAGTAGCGTCCACGTGGCGTGTTTTTTTTCATTTAGTCGTGCAAAGGAGACACATACGCACACCACTAGTTATTTGGTAACATATGTTCACATATCAAATTTTTATTTAATATACCAGCGTGTTTTAAAAAATTAACAAAATTTATGATTTTTTCTCTCCAAATCAACACCTTGTATTTCTAAAGCAAAGAACTTGCTAACCCAT
Organism: Agriotes lineatus; assembly: GCA_940337035.1. Lineage (NCBI taxonomy): Eukaryota > Metazoa > Arthropoda > Insecta > Coleoptera > Elateridae > Agriotes > Agriotes lineatus. The sequence continues at coordinate 88,045,703 of OW679200.1, read as the reverse complement.
ATTGATAGGGGCTTGTTGTCTTAGAATAAGCCATTCAATTTTCTGCATGCACTTAGGAACCACCATGCATACCATAATATGATAACGGCCATACCACATTAAAAGCTCAGTTTTAACAAATTACAACGACTACATGTGTCTTAAGAAGCATTGCAAAAACTGTTACTTGTCAATAGCTTGCCGAAGTATTAATAAGGGGCTTGCCCCGACTCATCCTGTTTTCTTTTATGAAATACAAACAAGTATACCGAAAAAAAAGAATATATGGATATAGGCAACGTAGCAAACAGAGCCAACAGCGAGGAACTTTCCCGTTGCCTTCCTGTAGAATTTATATACGATTCATGCGAAAGATGACGCAGGGGCTACTTTGCCGTGATTAGGCCCGGGTATTATAAAGTAACATGATATAAGAAATAATTGCAGCTTAAATGATAAGCAGTCACTTTTAGCTGTGTTGGAAAGCTTTCACGAGTGCAAGGTAATTCCTACATAAACAAATTAAATGCAAGTGTGAACTGCGATTTGCAAATTCATACAGTTTAACGTTCGCGCGTTTAAGGACAATTATTTCGGTGTTAGTTTAATGTTATTTAAATGTACTTAGTTGGACCTCAGATGCCATGCTATTATATTTTTTTCTTGTACTATACGTAGTTACTTTTTTGGAAGTTTAGCATGGGCATCTCAGAAAGTATTGGAGATAGAGAGACGCTTGAATGGGAAAGGTAATGCGAGCATACCTTTGGTTTACCAGAAAATATCTATGGATTACTAGATATTTCCGAAAAATTCAAATTTCCAATTTTCTGTAAATTCATCTAGCTCTCATATTATTGAATTTAGAAAGAAGTGATCAAATAAAAGTTTTATATATTTTTATACAGCTTGTCATTTTCGAGTTATGATGCAAAGTTTTGTTTTTTTTTGATAAAAACAATAGTTGGACATTACATTATAAAAAAGATAATTACAGTGACATAAAACTCGATATGTTTATTTACATAAATATGTCGCTTTCCATTTCTATTTACCAAACAAAGATAGGAGCAGCTGGCAGTGGCGTACCAAACTTTAATAATGGTAGGTTCCTTGCTGAAGGGCTGTACAGGCACATAATCCCCGAGAAGTATTTTGATTTTTTTCGCCCCTCGCTTCAAGTTCTGAAGGGGTTAATGTGGATTCAGTAACATGTGGCGCTCTAGGCAAATAACGCTTTGTATTTAATTAGGTACTTCCTGGCGTACCTCCCCATCCCTCTGTCCTGACTGTAATCTAGCCGTGCACTCTTTGTTACATAACGTTGAGGCCATGTAGCTCTCCGAGTAATCAAAACATCGGATTTGAAATTCCTGGAGAGGATTTTAGCTTTCCCATTTCAGTCAAGCGAGGCCCTAGCTTCCCTGGGGTGGTGCGAGCATGTTTTGATCGTAAGTTCCGTCTTATTATGTAATAACTAAGCAAATAAATAAGCCACAAATCTCTATCCCACGATTACCAAACGAATTAGCGGTATGGGCGAAATATAAGAAAACGCAGAGTTTTAGCTTTAAAAGAAAAGTAATATTACTGCAGCCTTTCTTGATGATATTCAGGCCGTGGATGAGGTTTAGCATGGAGGACGCTTCTTCAACATTCAAGTCAAACTGTAGCATCAGTATTTCCAAATTCAATTACACTTGATTGGTCCGTTTTTTAAGTAAAATTCAACGATGAAATATTCCAGATTCACAATAGTCTTCTTCTTCCTGCACTGTATTGAACTGGATCCTAGAATATTTGGAATCTTACAAATACTATATCTCACACTTAAATACGCCAATCCCACTGGTACTGGGGATAATTTATGATGATAAAATGATATGGAACAGATTTAAAACGAAGAGACATGGATTGAAGGGCTAAGATGTATTAGATTGCAGGTAAAGAGACCTCGTTGTTTCAAGCGAACGAAGTTTTTAGTTTATATAACCGTCAATAAACCCATAGGATATATGGAATTGAGTTATTAGGATGTTTTTTAATCCGAGTTGCACCTATTTGCTCAGTTGCTCTCTGGTATGTAATAAATTAAGTCTCCACGCTGTCAGTCGTAGTGAACTACTAAAATTCTTACTAGGAATAATCTTCATAGACATCTCAAGTGCAAATGGTTTAAGTTCCCAACTCCTTATGTTTAGAAGCAGCTATTACCTATGTTAGGTGTAATAATTTGAGGGACGCCGTCGTAAAAGAATAATGACAAATTATAAGTTTGTTTGAAGATACAAAATTCATATTCGAGTGTACCTCTGGCGAATTTTCTTAAATAGCTTCTTACATTTAGTCACAAATATACACACGTAGTTAAATGAAATGCTGGGTGTAAATAATACAACATCGCTTCATACATTAAGTAACATAGTTGTCTAACCTAGTAAGAACGTTAGTAACTCAACAACTTGTTTTTCCATTATTGTTACGTAACAGTTTGAAGCTTAATGAGTTTTTAATGTATTAAATTTAGGTACTCATTCAAAAAAGTGCAACTTTATGGTTTGCTATGTTTCTTTTTATTTTGCGTATTGCATATTGTCATATATTTTATAGAACCTTGTCCCTGCTTTGTAAAACGACGGATTTAAATTTACTGGTCCTGAAGATGGCTACCAATTTAACGCTTGTACGGAAACACAAACCTCTTCTTTGTCGTTTTAATTGACAAATTAACATTTAAGCTGAACTCAGCAAAGTCAGATTATATTTGACCTTCAGTTTAGTTTTGAAGATTACTTTAAATGGAGAAGTAATTGGCTTTGTTTAATATTTGAACGAGTTTAATTTACATCACCATACAGATTTTCCTGATATATAATAATAGCCTTGTTTCAATTATAAAGATCCTTGTTATGGTACTGAAATGTAATAGACGCTGTATCAAACAATGTTTAAAAAGTTACAAAAACATTAATCGGACCATGAAGCTGCTAATTAATTATTGCTAATAGAAAATACTCCAGTTTTTGTAGGAATCCACTTAACATACTTTCAAGTTCTAAAATTTATGCATGAATGATCGTTAGTTGACGTATTTTGTAATGTACTATTTTATAGTATCATACCAAGCGACTGCAATTACTTAAAAAACTGGGCCCCCAATCTATAAATTTCCATAATAGGCGATACGCATTCAAGTTTGATCATTTCAAGGACTTCTGTTATAATTCGAATGATATAATTAATGAATTTATCCCCAGATAGCGGTAAAGATTGTTTGGAGCACGTTAGTGTACCTGCATATTAACTACTTTCTAACAGTGACGCAAAAACATATTCACGGGTGGATCAGGTTTTATGAGGAATGTTTGATTATACTCATATTTTAGTATTTATATTGCTATTCTATTAATAGGGTAATCATGTCTCGTGTGATAGTGAAATAAAGAGGGGCTGCAAAAACAGCACAAATGATACATGTGTTTTAAGGCATTGCCAGCCTTAAAAGGATGGAAAATACGAAAATTGCATATTTAATGGCAGTGTGTGCAAAATCATTTTTCGAAGGTCAATGGAAAATATGTAATAACACATGGTGAAATAATACCACAAAGATAAAAATATGGCACAATGAGAAAGTACTTGATGTGAACTGGAAATAATATAACAATTTAACAACAATTTATTGAATTCTTTAAGCTAAATAACTGGTATAAACATTTAAAACAAATAACAGATAAACCGTCAGCAATGTTTGCAAAACTTGAAAAAAAGAGCGATTTTGCGAATGTCTTCAAATGACTGCAAATAGCAGTGAAAATAAATCATACGTAATAAAAAAAATAATCAACTCATTCTGGCATCTTGAGGATTAAAATTTACATTTTAATTCTGGGTTTCTAGAAGATTCGAAAGCATTTTTGTAAATTACTTAAACATGTGAAACGCTTTCGTAAGTAATTAATATATTTGTAAACTAAAATGCGGGTAGCGGGTAGACACTCTTCTATGATCCCGATAGAAGACAGGTCTATTTCGAGGCAGCGCCCCTGCCCACGCGAGCCATGCCTCTCTCCCACCTCCAAAAACCGAAGAAGATCTTGTCCTAACCTGTAATTTCCATCTATACCTTAGTCTAACCTCCCTATACCTCTACACTCTACCAACCCGCACAGGCCAGCGTGTTATATATAGCCAAAACCCCCTTAAGAACATTAATAATGTTAACGAGAGTGAAGTAGATTTCCGAAAACAATCCCCAGGTTGGTCGAACGAGACGCTCGGAATCCCACACTGACAAGAGATTGCCAGTCTGCTCCTACGAATATGGGGGGAGTAAGAAGTCGAGCAAAAACGAACACAAACCAAACACGAAACTGGATATATCAAATTATAACATCGGAGTCGGATACCTAATACACAAGAGGACCACCGAAAACATCACCACATGCCATGCCATCTCTGAACGAGTAATATTTGTTGTCCTAATGATCACACTAAAGATCTCACTACAAATTATCTAAGTGTATGAATCCACCCAAACACACGAAGATCAGAAAGTAGAGGAAATGTATGAGCAAATAACTGAAGCCATAACAAACTATCAGAGTAACTACAATATAGAAATGGAGACTTTAATGCAAAACAGGGTTGCAGACAAGAGGAAAACAAGATGAGAAACTCCGGCTATGGAAACAGAAATAACCCAGGAGAATTATTAATGGAGTACCTAGAAGAACAAAATCTCTGTATGCGATGAACTCAACGAAAATGGACATGGATGGCACCAAATGGAAAGACAAAAAATGAAATAGACTACGTCCTCACTAAAACCAAAGAAATTGTCAAAGACGTCACAGTGCTGAATAATGTCAGTACAGGCAGCGTTCATAGATTAGTCCGAACGAAGGTGCAAATCAAACGAAATAAAGTAAACAAAAATTGATAACCACAAACTAACAGAAATCAAAGAAGAATGTCAAAACATCTTAAAAAGACACCTACAACCAGAAAAGCTAACAATAAATAACATGAATAAGTTGCTGACACTTACAATTTTGGAAGCTGGGAGAAATATGGCTAAAAAGGAAAAAGGATGAAGGAGAAAACTGAGCGATAAATCGTCTGAAATTCAGAAGAGAAGACGACAGCTATTAAATGAAAATAAAAGTCATATCATAGAGTACTCTGTACTTAATAAAAGTATTAGAAAGCAAATAAAAGAAGAATTGACAAAACAAGAAGAAGAAGAAGAACGAATTGAAAAAATTATCGAAGAAAACAAAAACTTGAAACTTATGAGATCAGAAAGAATTAAAATGAAGAAGGAATGATGATACGGGACACCAAGACAATGATTGAAACTATTGAGAACTACTAAGAAAACCTGTATGAGAGCAAGACCCAGCCATCTGAAGCGTCGAAACATAATCTGAAGCAGAAGATCATGAACGTCAATTCAGAGGATATACCTGACGTAACTGAAGATGAAGTTGTAACGGCAGTTAGAGACCTAAAACGAAATAAAGCCCCGGACATAGACAACATAATACCCGAACACATAAAGGAAGGAGGAGGAGAACTAAGTGCCTGAAAATTCTCTTTAACAAATGCCCCTCGAAAACTAGTATACCAGAGGGATGGAATGACTCGTTGACCGTCTTAATACATAAGAAAGGAGACCCATATAATCTCGGAAACTACAGACGAATATAACTTTTATCCCAAGTATAAGGGTGTAAATTAATTGTGGAGTAAACTACACGTGGCGATGTTTGTCCTACTTTTATTCTACTTTTACTCTCTTCATATAAGCGCTTTACTGCATATATGTAACTTTTCTCCACGTTGTTGTCTTCCATGGCGTCCCATAGCTTGTTTATTGGAACACTGTCGTAGGCTTTCTTCAAATTATTAAATACCATATGGAGCTCTCTTCCGCATGCTATGGTCTTTTCTATTAGTTGCTCGAGGCAGAAAATGTTGTCGACACAAGATCTTCCAGGTCTGAAACCATTTTGTTGTTCTATTTCTATTGCCTGCTCTTCTATTCTTGATTTTAATATCCGCCCGTACAGTCTACCCACAGAGGAAGTTACACTAATTCTCCTGTAATTGTCACACGTTCTTTTGTTGCCTTTTTTGTAAATAGAACTAATGTGTGCTACTTTCCATTCTTTTGGAACATTGTCACCTTTTATACACATATTAAATATATCGGCAGCTTCTTCTAATGCTACTACTAGGGAATGCTTAATCAGCTCTATTGGTATACCTCCAGGGCCCGGTGACATGTTATTTTTCATATTCTTCAATGCTGTTCTAATTTCGTCTACTGTTACATCTCGTACTTGTGTGTCTATGGGTTCCGTAGTATAGTTGACTTCCTTATAGGCCTGTCTATCTTCTGTTAGCAATTCTTGATAATAGTTTTTCCAGGTATCCATTCCAATTGAATCTATTATGGTTGCTTTCTTTGTGTTTTTCTTCAATGACCTTATCGTTTTCCATGCCTCTCTAGATCTCGAACTTCCTATTAGCCTATCTATGTCATCACGTCTTCTCTCCCAGAAAAAGGTAAAATGAAGATTACAAGACTAAAAAATGAAGAAGGAATGATGCTACGGGACACCAAGAAAATGATTGAAGCGTCGAAACATAACCTGAAAAAGAAGATCATGAACGTCAATTCAGATGATATACCTGACGTAACTGAAGATGAAGTTGTAAAGGCAGTTAGAGACATAAAAAGAAATAAAGCCCCGGACATAGACAACATAATACCCGAACACATAAAGGAAGGAGGAGGAGAACTAAGTGCCTGAAAATTCTCTTTAACAAATGCCTCTCGGAAACTAGTATACGAAGCAGAAAGGGGACCCATATAATCTCGGAAACTACAAACGTATATAACTCTTATCTCAAGTATAAGGGTGTAAATTAATTGTGGAGTAAACTACACGTGGCGATGTTAGTCTTAAAATTCTGAGTCAAAAATCTTAATACTAAAATGTTGAATTGGTCTTCATGAGCCAGAAACAGAAAAGGTACTTTACCTGAAAAAAATCATGTTTTCTATCCACCGTTTGCGAGAGCTCATTAAGACCAATTCAACATTTTAGTATTAAGATTTTTGACTCAGAATTTTATGACTATCATCGCCACGTGTAGTTTGTTCCACAATTAATTAACTGTGGCAGAGGGAGTCAACACCCAGAGAATGTGTGCAGTTTGCAGAAATCGCATGGCCGTTGGAATTTTCTAGATTGTATTTCTTGCAATTAACGTCTGCATATTTTCGCGGGGAATTATCTTTGTCTGCCATTATATGCCGCGAGAGGGGAATCCATCCTGGGGATTGCAAATTTCATTTTTCGATCTTCAGTCGAGTTTTACCATCCCAGCCAGTATGTAACATTCTCAACTCGCCAAGCTGCCACGAGCGGTAGCTTGGTGATTTATCGAAATTCAGTCGGAAGTGTTTTATTGTATCGGGATAATAATTGCCGCAAGTGGTAACGCTGTTATGATTCGTGATTGTGTTATTTTACAAGCATAAAATTGCCGGTCTCAAAAAAACTCGATTTTAATCGGATTTATCAACTTTTTGGGTTCCGGGCTTTCCTACTGTATCGTTTTTTACCGCTGGTCCCAAATATTGATTTTATGTGGTAATACCACACGTTTGCGTACACACGTCCACCCATCGAGTTGACTACATTCCACGCCATTAGCCCGCTTCCTGTTGCATCTCCGTTTAGGCACCTTCTCGTCACTTATGACCATTTCTCGTTGACTTAGCCATGACGCATTCTTTTTTATTATTCTACGTGTATCGTAAATATGGGCCACATACAACTGTTTCTCCCATTAAGTATAGCTCTTTTCGCAACTTTCATTTGTGACTGGCTTATTACATCTTTTTCTCTACTTCTTAGTTTATCACCCACGCGTGCATTCATATCTCCCATATATTGTAAGCTTTTCTTCGGTTAGAGTAGCATCTAGAAGGTGTTGGAAGTGTCTTAAACTTGTCTCTTTCTTCTTCTTCTTCTTTATTTATTCAGCCATTTTCTATTCTTTGAATATAAGCCTCCTCTATGCTTTTCCAATTCTGTCGGTTTTGTGCTACTCGATACCAATTAAAGCCAGCTGTCCTTTTCAAATCGTCAAACCATCTTGCCTGTGGTTGACCTACACTTCTTTTTTCTGTCTACGGCCTCCATTTTCTCACTCTAGTTCTCGTTCCTATCGACGTGACCAGCCCAACTCCACTTCAGGGCGGCTACTCTCCTTATTACATCTTGTACCTTCGTTTTCTCACGTATCCAAATATTGGTCTTTCTGTCTTTCAGAGTAATACCCAATACTTTTCGTTCTATGGCTCTTTGATTCACCCTCATTTTACTAAGAATGGATTTGGTGAATAACCATGTTTCGGAGCCGTAGGTTGTTATGGGCAAGAAGTATTGATTGTAGATGTGTGATTTAAGGGTAAACGGTATATTTAATTTAAGTACATCTTTTATCTTTGCGTATGCCGCCCAAGTAAATCTAATTCTTTCATTAACTTCTAGTGTTCTAGTGCCCATCAGGTCCCCGTGCATGCTACTTTAATATTCTACGTTGAGACATTTTTGGGCTAGGTGAACTGCTAGCGGATTCGATAGAATCCCTTCAGAATTCCTTGAACATTACCGTTGCTTTTGTGTGTTTAATTTTTGAACGTTAACATTTTTATGCACTATTTTTGTTGATTAGACGTAAGTTTGTTTGTAGTTTTACATTTGATCGTTTATTGTCTATACTAACTTGCGATCCAGCTTATAAGGCGCATCGTGATATTTATGCTAGTACCATTATCTTAGCTTTGTTGTTGATTGGGTGCACCCGGAGTACTGTAGGAATATAAGCACTGGCTATTATTTAATACAATGTTATTGAGTGGTTATTTTTATACAACATTGCAGCTGAATATTATACACTCTTACTATTTAACAGTTGTCTTGTTTTGTCACTGCAACCCTCTTATTTCAGATATATTGCGATTGGCTGCCGCTTTTGAGTTTATAAGTTCTCTCTTCTCTTCTATCTGAGCACATTTGTTGTATAATGATCAGTTGGCCTATCCTCAAATGTGCCCATGTAGTCTCGAGATCATTTAGAAGTAGAGTATACGAGTTGATACCAATCTCTATCACTTTGCTGCCTGTTCGATAGTTTATGCTAAGTTCCACGATTTTTATTAGTTTGTTCGTCGCTATATTGAACAATTAGCCTAATAATCTCTTATCAGATAGCACTTATTATTTTTCTACAATGTGTTTTGATCCTAAATGTTTTTAAAAGAAAATTACATAAAAATAAAATAATTATGAAAACTCTTGGTTCCTATATTTTATTACTAGTAGGTATGCAAATGTCCTTACTTTTTTTTTTTTTTTTTTTTTTTAGAAAACAAGCCGCATCAACCATTTGGGTTATTAGCGGCGGGACAGTACATGATTATATTTAATTTACAGTTTTCCTGTTAAGTTAATATCTGTTAAAAATTGTATAATATTACTGATGTTACATTGTTCATTTAAAAGATCACTTAAGTTTGTTGCGATATTGTTCTTTTTGCGGTGTTCATCATATTTTGGGCAGTCTGTTAGGAAGTGTTGAACGGTTATAGTTACTTGACATCGATCACAGATGGGCGCATAATTTCGGGTAAGTAGATGTTGATGGGTGAGTCTTGTGTGCCCGATTCGAAGACGGGAGAGTATGACTTGTTCGCGTCTATTAGAGAGTTGTTTTTTCCACGGAAGCACTTTTATTTTAATCTGTCTAAGTTTAGAATTAGATTGTTCCCACTCATTTTGCCACTTTTCACGCACTGCGTTTTTAATATATTGTTTTAGATCACTGTGAGTTGTTAACGGGGTAGTGTTTTCTGTGGATGTGGATGCCTCGCGTGCCAGGTTATCAGCCGATTCGTTACCATCAATTCCGATGTGAGACGGTACCCACACAAAAGACGTCTGTATATTTTTTATGTTGAGGTTGTGCAGTTCTTCTTTAATTAATTTTATCAAAGGGTTGCTGGGATACATTTGTTTTATGCTGTGAATTACACTTAGAGAGTCTGTGATAATGATGTATTTTTGCTGTTGTTGTTTGCTAATGTATTGTAGAGCTTTGTATATAGCATAGGCTTCTCCCGTGTATACACTGCAGACTTCAGGTAATTTGTATCGGCAGCTTGTAGATGTAGAGAAGAAAGCAGCGCCAACTCCATTTTCAGTTTTGGAGGCGTCTGTATATATTTCCGTATATAATGGGAACTTGTTAAGGATTTCTCTGAAGTGCATAATGACGATGCTTGGATTGGTTTCCGATTTTTGAAATCGGGTCAATTCACTATTGCAGTTAGGGAATTTGATGATCCATGGTGGTGTTGATCCTTTGTTTGATGGGTAGGTGTCTGGAAAATTTAATTGAAGGTCGCTTCGGAAGTTGTTTACTCTGTGGTAAAATGGTTGGTCTATATGCGGTTTGTTTTTATAAATGTTAGGAAAGCGGTCGGAGAAGACATTATGGCAAGTGGGGTTTTCTGGTGTAGTTGATATTGAGGATGCATACGATAAACTTAAATACTGTCTTCTAAGATGTAGGGACGGTTCGCCAGATTCGCAGTATAAGCTTTCTTTTGGACTGGTGCAATATGCTCCTAGGATTATTCCAATTGCCTTATTGTGGATAGGGTCTAGTAATTTTAGTTGCGATTTTTTTGCAGATGCATATACTATGCTACCATAATCCAGTTTTGATCTGACTAGGGATTGGTAGATTTTCTTTAAAGTCAGACAGTCTGCGCCCCAACTATTGTTACTCAATGTTTTTAGTAAATTTAGACTGGCTAGGCAGGATTTTTTTAATTCTGAGATGTGTGCTTTCCAGTTTAAATTTCTGTCGAAGATCATTCCCAAAAATTTTATTCTTTCCACAAATTGTAGCGTGGTTCCTTGAAAGTTCAGTTCTGGGTTGTTGACTCGAGATCTTTTTGAGAATAAAATGCATTTCGTCTTCTCCGTTGAAAATTGAAACCCAGTTTCTTTGGACCAGTTTTCAATATCTTCAATGCATTGTTGTAGCTTGGCTTTGATTGTTTGTATGCTTTTGCCTTTCATGTACAGAACTAGGTCATCTGCATATAGTCTATATTTAGCCGGATGCGTGCAGTTGTATGCTATATTATTTATAGTGACCAGAAAGAGTGTTACACTTAGGATGGATCCTTGTGGGATTCCATTTTCTTGGCGTTTTCTTTCTGAAAGTTTCCCGTTAACGCGAACTCTAAATGAGCGGTTTTTTAAAAAGTTTTTTACAAATCGTAGCATATTACCTTTTATGTCCCATTCTCGTAGTTTTTTGACTATTTGGTATTGCCAGGCTGAGTCATACGCTTTATTTATATCAAAAAAGATTGCTAGGCATTTCTGTTTGTTGGCGAAGGCTTCATGAATGTCAGCTTCCAGATCTATTAGATTATCAGTTGTGGAGCGGTGTTTTCTAAAGCCGCTTTGAAATGGTGTTAAAAGTTGTTTGTGTTCAAGGGTCCATGTTAGTCTTCTGTTTACTATTTTTTCTAGTAGTTTGCACATTGAACATGTAAGGGATATTGGTCTATATGATTCTGGTTTAAGTTTACTTTTATTGGGTTTGGGTATTGGTATCACAAACGCTTCCGACCACCTGTTGGGAAATATATTTCGAGTCCAAATGACATTAAATATATCTCTTAAATGGTTTTTTGCGTTTGGCGGAAGGTGTTTTAAAAAGGAGGTAGGAATGTCATCTGGTTCAGGGGATGATTCTTTTGAAACCTTTAGCGCATCCTCAAGTTCGTCTAATGATATTTCCTTGTTGATATCATCGCTTTCTCCTCCGGCGCTGTCTATGGCTATACTTTCCTGTCTGATTTTGTATTCACGAAATCTTTCACTGTAGTTTCTGTTACTGGAGTAGGTTTCATATGTGTCTGCCAAGAGGTGGGCTATGTCGCCGCTTTCTGTTACCATTTGTCCGTTATTCTCCAGTACACTGATTCCGCTGTGTGTGTTCGCTCCCACTATTCGTTTGACTTTTTTCCACACTGCTGTTAGGGGGGTAGTGTTATTGATGCTGTTAACATATTTTTGCCAGGATTCTTTCTTGCTTCTTTTAAATGTGTATCTTACTTTTGCTCTTGCGTTTTTAAACTTAAGTAAATTTTCTTGGGTTTTGTGACGTTCATAGCGGTTAAAAAGGTGTTTACTCTTTTTTACGGCTTCACTACAGTCCTTGTTCCACCAGGTTACTGGATTACGTTTAGTCATGCTCTTAGTTTTGCCAATATGTTGATGTGCTGCTTCTAGGATAATATTTTCGAAGTTTCCTAAGATTTGGTTAATGTTGTTAGATATAGAGTCGTTTTGAAGTTGGTTTATTTGATGTTCGATTAAGTTTGAGAATTCTGACCAATTAGCACTCTCCAGTTTCCATTTTGGGAAATGATTTGCTTCCGGAATATCAGACTTTTTTGAAAACGTACAAGGATCACCCGACCCGCTAAGCGTTGCTAAAACGTATACATCAGACGTTCACGCACTGGTTGTAATGCTATCACAACTTTACCCATACTTTACACAAAGACACATGAAAACAAAATGCACCAAAATCAGAAATAAGATACAAAAACAACTAGAGGGAATTGATGGCAACCGTTCGGATACAGAAAGTGATTATTCACAGTCAAGTACTGCCTAGCACCGAATCGCCCGCCCTAAATTATTATTATCATTATTTTTTAAAATTCAACTCGATAATTCAGTGGAACATAAATGGGTACTACACCCATTTAGAACAATTACAATACCTTCTGTCAGAACACCAGCCTTCAATAATATGCCTCCAAGAAACTCATTTTAAAGACACGCACAAACGCCAGCTAAAAGGTTACACCTGTTACAACAAGGACAGAAACGGAGCGGAACATGCAAGTGGGGGCGTTGCAATATACGTTAAGGCTCATAAGGACAGGGGGTAGGCAACACATTTTACAAGAAGACATTATTTGAAATTTAATAAAATTTTAATGTTATTTCTGCCTGTCTGAATCAACTTGGAAGGTGCCTGGCTACATTAATATGAATCTTAACTATATTACTTGCGGCTTACGAATATGCTGTGCTTATATACAATGTAGATCAGGTAGAAATTAATAAAATGTGCTTTTTTAATTGACTAAATATTAGCTACAAGAGTGGCACTTTTTAGAAAATAGTCATGTACAAGGGTGAATAAACACAATTAATACCAAAATCAATACTGACAATATACTTTGACATTCATTTAAACCCGGAATCATTTAAAAACCGTATCTAAATCTAACAAAATTACTAAACACAGTACCATTGCGCTCTGCTCAGGTAGACGGATTTTAGCCTAGAGCGTTCTCAGCTAAACGAGCAGATTAGAAATCCGTGAAACGCAACAAATTACAGCTGTTTGGCTCTCGTTCTTCATTTCGAATGCTGATTTTACTTAGAAGTTAGATATGTCATAATATCCGCCGAAGTTGGTGAAATTTTGTTTTTCTGTATAATAAACATAGTAGCGTAAAGACAAAAAATTATTGCTGGTTAAACATCGAATTTACAACAAACAATTTGTGCAGCGTTTTTAAACTGCAGCGGATGATTAGTAAAGTTACGTACTCTGCAGCGGGGTCATAAAATTCACTGACAACTAATCACACTTTATTCAGCCTTGGGACTGACGAAATATACATATTAAATATATTTTCGGCGTGTTTAAAAATGATGGAAAAGCTTATTTCCACTTTTTTTAGACAAATAACATACAAGTATTTTTGTGTTTTTAATCGCCAAATGAAATTACCTCTTGTGTATCACAACATCGCCAAAGTGATGTCATACTTGCTGCATCAAGGCATGTAAGTGCATTTAATGTTTTTTTTACGAGATCTCCTGGAGTCAACTAGCTCTGGCAATAACGATTTGTTCTGGCGCATACATAACAATACTTGTTTTTTATATTCAAGTATAATTTTTTTTTTGCGCCGATAATACAAGCCTAAAATATAAAAAAAAGTATACAGACAGTGTATTTTTATATTTAGACAAAGATTTTCTTATTTAAAAGTTTATATGTATAACCCCTACTTGACTTCCGTAATGCCAAATTTTGCATAGGTAACGTTTAAGGTTTTTTGAAATAAAAATTTCACAATGGGGAATACGTAAAATATTTCGTTACTTTGAAACTAATACGCAATTTAACACATAAAATATAATAAATTCAAAAGTCGGACGATATGACAATAACCGCATTTCAAGAAAATCAATGTTTTTTAAAATTAAATATAAGTATATTTAGAAGTTCTGAAAGAAACTATACCATTACTTACCACCCCAGAGAGTGCACTGTAATTTGTGCGATAGGATCGTTTACTCCAGGCACCATCAACAATTACTGATATGATAGGCGTTCCATCTTTTGATACGTTACCAGATTCAATTGCTAATCTAGCTTCTTCCTCAGCAGCAACCTTCATAGATTTTTGCGCTTCTTCTTCGACAACAGGAGCAATTTTGTTGTGATATTTGGAATACGTTTTATTGGACATGTTGTAAATGTCCATACTACAACTGAGAATAACCAATACCACTCGCCAGTGATCCCACAACAGCTGCTACATTCGCAGTAATGAATTTGTTTAAATCTGGTTTTTCTGTTCTAACTGTTTGAACAATGTTGCAAACATCACATTTAAAAGAAAAGACACTGTGTAATCTTTCCCTTTTCTCAGACACCACAGCCATGTCAAAAAAAGAACAACCAAATCCTAAAATAATTGATCTTTAATTTCACGTAATTAAAAGTTGAGTTATTGAAAACCATACCTTTATGTTTCAGAGATTTGAGTTGATCAAGAAAGTACGACATATTCACTATTCGTCTACCACTAATGGTAACTCGTGTATTTTCTACGGCAAGACTGTTTGCTATGTTCGTTGAATCTTTGTTGTTATCTATAAAATTGCAGTCAGCATCAGAATTATCCGTCTCAATATCATCAGCGGCTATTTCTTCATTTTCCTCCAAAAATAGTTCAATTTGGTCAAAAGAACATTCAACGACCCGGTCATCGACATCGTCACTAGGTTGTTCTTCATCAAAACGTTGAAGCTCGTTTGAATCACTTATACCTGATAAAGCACGTGCAACTCGAGTATCATCAAGTGACATGTTATCACCAGTATCCAGTGTCGAAGCAGTAAAAGTAGTATTTTCGGAATTTACTAAATTATTTAGTATTTTACTAAAAAAAAAAACGCAATAAGTTAAACGCGCTTAAAAGGTCTTTAGCTATGCCTGCTGAATTTACATATAATTTTAATACATACTAAAGATATTGCTATTATCCAATTAATAAAACTTTGTACTCACCGCATTCTCACTTGTTTCATAAGCATTTTTTTGCTTTTTCTGGATAAGCTTAAACATTTAGCTTTAGCCATTTTAAATCGTAGACTATAGGATTATAATATAAATACACTGCAAGCACAGTATCACCATCGAATGCGCTACGATAATAGCAAATACGGAATTGCCATAATTAAAGTACAAGATTTGGGGAAAAGGTAGAGATATTTTCATTACTTCTCTTATTGGTCAGCTGGTTAATGATTTTATTACTTTTCTTCATAATCAAATAATGAGCCCTTAAATTGTCATTACCGTTATCGCACTTAGATTCTATTTAAAAAAAAATTACATTGGAATTCATAATGTGAGGCATTCCAATAAATCTGTTGCAGAATTGTTATTCTAGAAATGCAATACTTTCTACAAATTTTCCTCAAAAAAAATGAACTAAACTTCACTTCAAATTCCCATATATGTATATCTTTTTATGTAGTGTGTTAAATTAAAAATCGCAGCTATTTTGTTTTAATCACAAAGAATTAATGGTTATAATTATACAATGACGTAACGTAACAAAATCGAAACTACATTTTTTTGTTGTAATCATTAGCACACCGTTTAACATTAGTCAGTTGGATTAGAAACGGTTTATTATAACAATAATTTGAAAAGTAATGACCTTTGACGTACGAAATTACATTAGGTACTTATATGTCAAATTGAAGTATAAGAATATCAAATCAATACAAAAATTAAATAAATCTGGAACAACGAGCTTTACCGAGTTCATCTACCCCAATCTTTATATACAGTGCTTTGTAAAGTAGTGGATAAATTAGTTAAAAATTCAAGGAATAACTTTTGGAAAAAACTCTCTGACCCGTCGATTTTTATTTTTATTTGAGCATTTTTTGAAATAAAATGCATACATACAGGGTGTCCCGTGTATGAGGTATGACGTTATGGATGTTTTTTTTAATAGGCAACCCTCTTTTTTTATTATGTAATTTAAAAGAACGCATCTTTTCACTTACGCTAAGGTAATTTTTGGGTATAGGTCGCATGACCAAAAATTAAGAAAATTTGCAAGATAGTAAATTTTATTTTAAGAAGTCCGATTTTACGCTTTTATCGATGACAGCAATCAATAAAAGACATGTCGGACACCTTAGTTACTGTCAGGCAGACAACGGTGCACAATTTGTACATTTAATTTAGTTGTTTTTGAAATTATCATTGCAATTAAATTTAGTATTCTGCAACATTTAAATTTTTTTCTTAATTTTTGATCACCTGACCTATACTAAAAAATCAGCTTAACGTAAGTAAAAAAAGCATTTTTTTTCAAATTCCGTAATAAAAAAGAAGGGTGCCATTTAAAAAAACATCGATAATGTAATACCTCATACGCATTTTATTTCAAGAAATGCTCAAATAAAAATTAAAATCGACTGGTGCGAGCGTTTTTTCCAAAAGTTATTCCTTGAATTTTTAACGAATTTATCCACTACTTAACGAAATCACTGTATATAATTCTTCTGTACGTGTGTATGTCACTGAACTCTTCCTAAACGGCTGGAGAACGTCTGTCGATTCCGCTAGTCTATTATAAATAACTTTTTTCTAATTTCCCAAACGTTCAACTGGAAAATGCGATGTCTGTCATGGTATCACGAGATAATATATTTTTTTAAATTTCATTTAAAAAAGTAGGCTTTTTAAAATTAATTTCAGAGTGTGAATTGCTACTTTTTTCACTCAGTGAAAAAAGTGACACTTTGCTTTGAATTTAGAAATGAACGATTTTAAATAGACGTTTCCCGAGTTACCAGAACTGACCAACGCAATTGACTAAAATTAAGGCAAATAAAATTCTATACAAAAAAACTTGAATTTGAATATTTAATTAAGTTTGCAATTCAAACACCATGCATTTGAATATAAACATGTATATGTTGAAATCGAACAATAAAGAATAATGAAAAACGGTAGGTACAGTACATAATTAGTCGATGAATCAAACAATATTATTGTGAGCTAACAGTGATTTATTAAAAGTGATTTATTTGATTAATCATTTTATAAATTATTGCCGATTCTTACGGCATTTTAGTACATGCAAAATGAATTCAACTCGGTTACTATTAGGCCAAAAGATATATGTATTTCTTTTTATTATCATGCACTCCTAATGATCGTAGGTACCTACAAACATTTCAGAAACTGTATTTTATTGTATTAGTTGGTTTGGTTTATTCCAATAAATAATACACAGAAATAATACGTAAAAAAGAGTACAAGAGACAAAACTATATTATAATTAAACAATAGTAAACATTTTTCAGTGTTTCAAAATATGAATTTGTTAATATATTGGTATTGCATTTAGCTATGGAAAATGTATATTGTATACGTATTCATGACACTGCCTGCCAATTGTTAGAAAAACTATTTTTGAAACATTCCGTTGATCGGCAAACTAATCCTCTTCCAAGAAAGGTCATTATCGCTTAGGAATGCAGGTAGTGTGAGTCAAACCTCAGAGTTAGAAAGCGTAAGGATGGTTGTCGATTTAAAGTCAAGTAGGAGTAATCACAAGTTCAAGTCTCTGTCCTTATGGGCCTTAAGAATAATATCACAGCTCAACACATTAATCTAGTTACAAATTTAGAAGCAGTGGCTATATCCATAACACACTCTAAGAAAATTAATATTTGCAACATATATATCCCCTCGAACCAAGTGGTCTCTACTGAAGACCTACGCAATATAATCTCACAAATACCAGCACCACGCATCGTATTAGGGGACTTTAACGGACACAATACAATATGGGGCTCAGAATATACAGACGCTAGAGGTAGAACTATAGAAAACTTTATCGACAACTCCAACTTTAATCTCTTAAACAATGGGGACAAGACACGATTTAACGCCTTTACCGGAGAATCATCAGCAATCGACCTATCAATGTGCGAACCCAGCCTATCAGCTTGTCTATCATGGAATGTTTTACCCTACCTATATGATAGTGATCATCACCCTATTAAAATTCAGAATGAACTAACACATATTCCGGAAGCAAATCATTTCCTTACTTTTTTCAAACAAGTCAAAATGCCATTTATCATATGGTATACATTAGGTGTGTCACTATACAGGGTGACTGGTTCATAAACGTATATATTGGAGGACATGTTAATAGAGGTCATTTGCAGTTGTTTTAGCCAAACATGCCTTATACGAATGTGAATAGTTGTTGAGATATTCTAATTTTTGTGTTTTCTTAGAAATCCGCCATATAGTCGTACTAATTTAAAAATTAAAGCAAATACAACCTTTTTTTCTGCAATATTTCAGTTTCCCTCATTAGATTACACATTGGCAGACATTCTCTATCAAAAATTATGTTAAATACTCCGATCTAATAAAAATACGAAACCTAAAACCTCCACTTGTAAAAGAAAACTTCGAACAACTTGTACATTCACACGTAGTGATTTCAAAATTTTCATGATACATTAAGCGTACAAATAACTGTAAAAACTTCCTTGTTCTATTGGCTTTCGAAAGAGGTATAAAGGTTTATTATTTACTTTTCTAATCTATTAACAAAACAACGAAATTGGGCATAGTACCAAAGACGCTAATAAGGGTCAATTTTGAATTTCATGAACACTGCAGTAACAGTAGGCTATGTTTCGTTGTTTTTCTTTGACAGTTTTCCATAATTGCAAATCTTTGCAAATGCGTATGTCGTTTTTGAGTTGTGTGTGTGTAATCAGACTGTTTTTCGTTAAGTATCTACTATTATTGTAGATGGCAACATTCACGAATGCCGAGTATGCCGATATTTTGTTTATTTATGGTTTTTGTAATGGAAATGCATTAAGAGCTCAGCGAGAATATGAACATCGCTACCCAAATAGACGTGTTCCTCACGTGACTGTATTTGCTGCAACCTATCGCCGCCTGTCTGAGACTGGCACAGTTAAAAAAGCTGTACGTGCAGGACCTGTTGGACATAATCCTGCTATTACTGACGAAATTTTGCAAAGGTTCGAAGATGACCCAACCATTAGCACGAGGAGAGTAAGCTGCTGATCTGGGTGTATCTCAGTGGAAGGTTTGGTCCACTTGTCATGAAATGGGTCTACATCCGTTCCATTATACACCCGTCCAAAGGCTGGAAGAAGGAGATCCTGCACGTAGAGTAGAATTTTGTCGCTTTATTTTAAATGCTGACATAGACGATCCATCGTTTTTTGAGGAGAGTTTTATGGACCGATGAGTCTCAATTTACTAGAGAAGGGATAACAAATTTCCACAACTTACATTATTGGGCGGAAGAAAATCCACATCAAAGCAGAGTGGTTAGCGTGCAACATAGATTTAGTGTAAATGTGTGGATGGGAGTCATTGGCGATAATTTAATTGGTCCTCATTTTTTGCCGGGTGTTTTAAATGGAGTAGCCTATGAGGAATTTATACGGAATAATTTGTTGGACCTTTTGGAAGATGTACCTCTAGCAAATAGACATAATATGGTCTTCCAACATGATGGTTGTCCTGCGCACTATCGCCGAACTATTCGAGATTTGTTGGACGAATCGTTTCCAAATCGATGGATTGGAAGGGGAGGACCAATTCCATGGCCGGCCAGGAGCCCCGATCTAACACCCCTAGATTTTTACGTATGGGGGCACATGAAAGAAATCGTTTATGCCTCTGAAATAAATACGCGCGATGAATTAATTAATAAAATTCAAGCAGCAGCAGCAACTATACGTAATAATCTAACAAATCGAATCACAAGAACAGAGATTAGGAAACGGGCACGTGCTTGTATTAGAAGTAGAGGAACTATTTTTGAACCTAATTTGTAATTTATTACTATTTATTAAATAAAATACGCAATACGTAATAAAAAGTATTGACTTTTATTTAATGACGTACATTGTCTCTAATAAAGTTCAAGCCTGCACATTTACCCAGTGGAAGCATAAGTAGTAAACCTTTATACCTCTTTCGAAAGCCAATAGAACAAGGAAGTTTTTACAGTTATTTGTACGCTTAATGTATCATGAAAATTTTGAAATCACTACGTGTGAATGTACAAGTTGTTCGAAGTTTTCTTTTACAAGTGGAGGTTTTAGGTTTCGTATTTTTATTAGATCGGAGTATTTAACATAATTTTTGATAGAGAATGTCTGCCAATGTGTAATCTAATGAGGGAAACTGAAATATTGCAGAAAAAAAGGTTGTATTTGCTTTAATTTTTAAATTAGTACGACTATATGGCGGATTTCTAAGAAAACACAAAAATTAGAATATCTCAACAACTATTCACATTCGTATAAGGCATGTTTGGCTAAAACAACTGCAAATGACCTCTATTAACATGTCCTCCAATATATACGTTTATGAACCAGTCACCCGTATAAGGTTGTATATAATTATATTCTTTTTTTAAAATACTGTAACAGTATAGAAGTTTACAAGCTACAAATATTGTTTGGCAAAAGTTTATTTTGACTCTTTTCAATATTAACAACATTTTATATGATGTTTCTAAAAAAAGTATATTTTTTATAAAGTAACTAAATAGTACTGAAGAACTTATTTTTAATTGGTGCCATCTTTCCTTGTAAACATATTTGTTAAATAACTATATCTCTCTGTGTTGCCAATTTTTGTTTACTGTTTACTGCCACTAATACATATTTTACTTAGTTTAACCATTAAGTAGATTACTGTTTCAAAAGTATTTTTTTAAATTTGTGATAAAGGTAGTGGAGAATAATTTTCTGTACCCATACTTAAATAGAATGGAAAAATTAAAGTGACTATTCAACACTATAACATATAGGCCAATCACATTGCAGACATTTGCTTTTTTCAACCAATAACAGCAGTGTATCACTGAATATTGGGCACCATGCAAAATATTCACTAAACAATGTACGTACTCAAAAAATAAATAGCCTTGTTGGGAAGTATCGTTTAGCAACGATGTTCTGTCCTTAGTGATATCGCTAGGTTACGTAACACTAAACCCCAACAAACTGTGTGGCTTGTTTTAAAAATTTTAAAATGCTGTGTTTTGGAAGTATTTCGTTGAATTTAATTGAGAATGAATAATTATATTAATTGTTGAATTATTTTTCAATAAAGTTAGTCGTTATGTATTAATATTGTTAAATAGTCGTCCCAAATACCACTCGCAGTGGATATATATTTTTTTAAATATTTTGCCATTTCCATAGAAATTATTGCAAATTTCACTCAACAAAATCACATTTAAATGTCACTCGCCTTCGGCTCGTGACATGTTTGATGTGATTTTGTATCGTGAAATTTAAACGCAATAATTTACATGGAAACGACAAAATATTTGTACAAAATATATCCACTGCTTGTGGTATTACCCTTGAATATTCCTTCCAACGACAGAAATGGGTTAGCTAAACACATTAAGTGTTGTTTGAAGTGTGACATCGCTTCCGATCAATATGATATGAGGTCATATTCGTTATATGTGGACCTGTGACCTGTGACTCCTCTCTGTGGTTAATCTGCAACTAATTATAACTCAACCTAAAAACAGGAACCCGACATTTGTCTGAAATATGTGTGAACTGGAATAATAAAAACCAATGTGATCTCCAAAAGTGTTTGTACAAAAGTCCTCAATGGATATGCTACAGACCCAAATATTTTTAGCAAAGATATTAAGAAATGATTCGGTGAAAATATATTTTGCAAAGTCTATGAATGTAGAAATAGGTTAAGCATTGCTCCAAGGGTAACATGTGACAAGCTTTAGAAATATTACACTATTTGCTCGACATTCTATACCATAGATCGTGTTTATATGTTAATACTTTTAACAGCCCTCATCAAGACTAGAATTACTAAGCTTTAACAAATTAGCCAAACGCAGTAATCAGATCAATAGTAAACTTTGTACCAATAACACGTACTTGACTGATGGTAATGTAATGATTGTGTTTATTAACAAGAAATTAACATGGGAATTTTGAACTTATCATCTAAAACAGTCTGCAAGATTGCTAGACATTATTGTCGAGGAAGTAAACAGATCTGAGTTCAAGACAGCATCTTGACCTCTAGTAATAAAATAACTGTTGCGGATTTTATTATTAAATTTATAAATGGCAAACATTCACACAGCCATTATAACATAAATATTTATTAATTAGCATCATAAACTTTCCAGTGTTTGTTGTACGTATCTATAGTTCTTAACGATTGCATAGGATTTTCTATGTAAAAATATTTTCCTGCTAAATTATTGGGAAATATGTTTGTAATTCTTTAACTTATTCATACAATTAAAATTCCCACTAGATTAGTGATCGTTTAAATACAAACGGTTACTACCGTAGTATTCACGCCACAATAGTTATTTACGGTACAAGTGCATAAAGCTAGTGGTGAGTAGGTGAGTGAGCGAGCTTTTTAAGCCCTACAACTCCTACAAGTGACTAAAAATGCTTTACGCATGTGTATAGTACAATATTTTATCTACGATAGAATCTAGAAAACACGGTAAATATAAAAAAAATATTTTAAATGTAACTTAGAATGACTACACTAAATAACAGGTTTGCCTTGAATAGTAAAGCTTCACTCTAGTAACCGACCGTAATTTTACGTGTTTTTTACGGGTTTCAGGATATTAACCCTTTGTTTACATATACAAAAGTAGGTTGGTAACTAAGTCATAACTGTATCTGTACGGTAATGTTCCTTTAACGTGCATGGAACCATTATCATTCTGTAATAACTGCATCTGTACGGTAATATTCCATTACCGTACATGGCAACCATTGCCATACTGCAACCTATAAACTATGGAACAAATCACGGATGTTATGAATCATAACAGCCTTAGATGCCTTAAAAACTTCTCTCTACGAGCTCGGATTTTAAGATGGTTGCCATGTATGGTAAAGGACTATTACCGTATAGATACAGTTATATGACTTAGTTACAAGCTTACTTTTGTATATGCAAAAAAGCCTTAATATCCTGAAACCGATAAATAGCTATAACCACGTTGCTACTGATTACGTGACTAAAGAAATCATGTTATTAAACATGCCAACTACAAGTCAATTTGGCAGACTGTCGTAAATAAAATATTATTTTTTTATGTTGTTCACTACATATTTATTATTCCTTACTATTTGCATTATTGCGTAAGTCTCTCTGCAGAGATTTTAGTCAGTTATACCCTATTTATATAAATATTGCTGCATTAACTATAATTACATACTGAATTTGTGGAATTAACTTCGAAGTTTCTAAATTTGTGCCATGCAAATAATATTTTACATCTATTTCCTGAGGTTTTATTAAATTAAGAAGTTCTATCAAGTTGGAAAATAGCCAAGGAAAATATGACCTCTTTTTAGTGACCTGAAGCGCAATTCGATGCCATAGCACGACTGCTATTTATCATCCTACCTTGCTTTATTGCTTTTGATTACATTCTGCTACTGCCATCCTAGCACATAATAAAATTTCCAGACTTCAGGGGTGGACTTGTAATTGCCACCTCATTTCGTTGTGTTTTATCAGCGTAGTTTATCTCCTTTTAATTGTTTACTTCTATTACGTAACAATACCATGTTGGGGATTATTCAACTTTTAGGTATTTGATCGATGAGCAGCGGATAGGAACTTTATACGATCCCGGTAAAAACAGTCTTATCACAGCGAGCACTTGTTTTTCTCTTCTCTCCCAAATTTGTTAGGGAAAACATGTCCAAAACCTATTAAATACCATCAAAATTCCTTTGATCGTGTCCCCATTCCTTAACTTCTTCCAACCCGCACGGCCAGCGTGGAAAAATAAGACCAAACACCCCTTATAAAGCTGGGGAATTTTGCAAACGAAGGATCTGGTTTCCAGCTGGGCAAATCCCACCGTTCTGCAGAAGGCTGCCTCAGCAGATCTGGGGGGAGAAAAAAATTCGCTTATGTCGCACAACAAGAACAGATCATGTGCCACTATAATTGCTAGCCAGTATACATACTCGTATCAAAATATAACATAAGAACTTTGTGAACGAAAAAAAATAGAGCTAGAAGAACTTAAACCTATTAATTGGGACATAGTGGGTCTAAGTGAAGTCCGGAGAAAAGATAAAAATCAGCTCAGTCTGGAAATCTACTTTCTTCAGTGCAGAGAAGAGACTTCAATTAGAGGAGTCGGATTCTTTAAAAAGAAACAAATTGAGAACATAATAAATATCAAGAGCTTAAGTCCACGAGTCATATATTTACCTAGTAATTAAGTTAAATAAAAGATATTCCCTAAAAATTATCCAGTCCTACGGCATCAACAACTGACTAGTCTCCAAAGCTATACAAGACGATAAATCTCAGTACTTAATGCTTATAAGCGAGTTGAATGCCAAAATAGGAAGCAAAGAGGACGCAGCCAAGATAACAATCGATCTTCATGGGCTAGGAGTTCGCAACGATAGAACAGACTTTCATAGACTTTCTGCATGAACACAACTTACACGCTATGAACACTTAAAAAAAGACAAACAGAAAGTGGACCTGGATAAGTCCAGAGGTAAAACAAAGAACTCAGTTGCCTTTATAATCAGCAACAAAAATAATATACTAAAATATGTAAGTGTTCTAAATAGATTCTCTACTGGGACCGATCATCGATTTGTTAGAGCAAAAGTAGAAACAAACGTAAAGAGGGAACGAATGAACATGATTTTTAAAACAAAAATGTAATGAGAGAAATCCAGAAAATATAAAACCCTAAGTTATAACGAGAATATGCCAGTAGACGATATATTTGAGACCTTCAGAAGTAGTGTCAAAAACGCAACAGAAAAATGTCCACAATAGAACAAAGAGTAAATCACAAAACCAAAACTTTAATGGAACAAAGAAGAACAGTGTCAGATAGAACTACAGATTAAATCTACAAGTAGAAAAATAACCAAAGAAATAAGAAAGCATAAAAGACAAACGGAACATGAATGATATTGAGAACGTTATCGAAGAAAATAAAAGTTTGAAGATCTTACGTAGGAAAACTGCAATAGGAAAGAGAAATATACAAAACATCAAAAATTTCCACGGAAATATTGTCACGAAGAGAAACGAGATTCTGCAAAACAATTGAGCCATTTTACCAAGAGCTGTATCATCACAAAAGTCGAAGACAGAAGCCGTATTCCACAGTCATGAACATCGGGTCTGAGGAAATCCCCGAAATAACGGAAGAGGAAGTCGCATTGGCTATAAAGGGTACGAAAAACAATAACGCCCCCGACGAAGACGATATTATAATATAGAAGATTAAAAAGGGAGGACAAGAAGTTGTAAAGTGTCTGTAGGTTTTATTATTCTACAGATACCTTCTAGAAGAAATAATTCCATCACAATGAATAAATGCAACCATTGTCTTCATAAGAAAGGAGATAGTACTGACCTTGGTAACTATAGACCGATCAGCCTGCTTTTTCACGTATACAAACTATACAGCAGAATAACACTATTAACTAAAGATACATTTGATTTCCTTCCATCAATAGAACAAGCAGGTTTCAGATCAGGATATGAAACAAACGACCACGTTCTCGTAATGAAAGTACTCATCGAGAAATGTATCGAATACAATAAACACAAACTTTTAGACGGTCTAGCTAAATGTCGCATTGACCATAGATACCTGCGACAATTAAATACATTATATGAGATCGCAACATCAAATGTT
Organism: Agriotes lineatus; assembly: GCA_940337035.1. Lineage (NCBI taxonomy): Eukaryota > Metazoa > Arthropoda > Insecta > Coleoptera > Elateridae > Agriotes > Agriotes lineatus. Next base: position 88,019,473 of record OW679200.1, on the reverse strand, counting down.
AAAATACCAAATGACCAGTACACAAACAAATTTATCATCGGGAGAGTGGTGAGGCAGGGGGATACACTCTCTTCAAAAGTTTTTGTGACACTTTCAAAGTATGCTAAATACGATAAGTTGGGATTTGATAGAAATTAACATCAATGGCGAGAAATTGAACGATCTTGGTTTGCCGACGACATGGTTCTAATCTCAGACAATATTCAAGAAGCACAGAAAATGTGTTGCCTGCTACAAAAAGTTTCAGAAGAAGTCGGATTGAAAATAAATTTCTCAAATACCCGGTTTATGACAAATTTGGTTTCAAACGATTGTATAAAAATAACTTGGAGCAAGTATTTAGAAATAAATATCTGGGTCAAGAGATAGGCATTAAGAGGGACAACCAAACGCATGAAATTCAAAGAAAAATTGATTTATCCTGGGTAGCATACGGCAAATTAAGATATAGATTTAATGCCGAACGTCATATTTGTTGAAAAAGAAAGGTTCTCAACCAATGCGTGCTTCCTGTCTTCACCCATGGTGAGGAAACTCTAGCACTAATGAAAAGGAACATTAAAAAAGTATACATAACACAGAAAAAGATGGAAAAATCAATTTTATGAATCACCTTAAAAGATAGAGTTACAAATAAAATTATTAGAAGCAGGACAGTGGTACGAGACGCTATTGAAGCTGTAGTGGAGCCCATAAACCAGCGAGTGTCAAAGTCAATTATGTGTATTGCTTTACGAGAGGCATTAATAAAAGCGAAAATTCGGGGTGCAACGGTTTTAGCGAAAGTGCCAAATACAATTGTGTGCTTGAAGTTAAGAAATATCTTTAACGGCAAGTTTGATTTGTGGTGGACATTCGAATCGAATAACAATATGCCAAAGAAAAGTGAGAGTCAACCCTGCTGTACAATAAGACCATAAACTCGAGCAGAGAATTCTCTTTTCTTAGGCGAAAGTGAAGATTTCCACCCTCCGCTTTGTCCGGCTGGACACCTATTGTATCAAAATAATAGAGAATCAGTTCGCCTTGCACAAGCGACCTATATCAACAGAGACATTTTGGGAACCAAGATCATTGCTTCTCTATCCTTCTTTTGTCATTCTGACCATAGACGTTGGGTTGGACATGTAGCTAGGATGACGGATAGCTGGTGAACTAAGAAAACTATCGAATAGCGACCGAGACACGAGGTTTACAGAAACAGAGGAAGACCTCCCAGTAGGTGGACAGATGACATAAGGAGAGTGGCTGGAAATTGGATAAAAGTAGCCCAGGGAAGAAAGAAGTGACAAGAAATAAGGGAGGCTTTTGTCTAGCAGTCGATAGTTTAGGCTATTGATGATGAAGTATTTGATCAAAGCATAAATCAGAAAAAAATAAATTTCTTACATAAGCATTGCCGGGCTTCATAGCTCAGTGGTAAGCATTCTGGCTACTGATCTAAGGGTCGAGAGTTCGATCCCCGATCCCGGCGAGGTTTTTAAAAATAAAAAAATGCGGATGAAAGCCTCTACAGAATGCCATCATTCGGAAGTGATGTAAAGCCGTGGGTCCCATGTTACTACGATGTGTAGCATGTAGAAGATCCCTTGCTAAGGTTGGAACTCCTTAGTCTCGGCAAAATTCTAAGTAGGACAAAGGTACCTGGAACTCTGCATGCCTAGACCTTGTTCATGGGGTTGGCAAAAAGGGCCTATAAAGGCCTACTTGCTAGACGTAAGTCTCCCCAAAAATAATACACACATACATAAGCATTAATTCTTTAAAATAAACAAATTGTAATTCTTCGCATACTGTATGTATGTTGAAATATAGTATGATCAAAAATTAATCTCATCTAGTATGGCTGTGGAAGTGCAAACCAACGCCTTTAAAGTTGGCTTACATACTTATATTTAATTCAAACTGTCAAATTGTATTCTTTTTATCCATCTTAGTACAATATTATATTGCAATAAACAAATTTTCACGTAAAAGTAATGTAATTGTCCAACAAATAAGCCTGCGCCGGTCGAATAGATACTGCATATTAAATCTAACCTAAAAGTAAAATATAATTGACCCAGTTTTAAAGGCAGCAATTTGTTGTTTCATAGCCATACTAGATGATATTAATTTTTGATCATACTTTACAATTTCCCTAGGATTTTTCACTGTACAGTGTGTCCAAGATAAGTATTTTTTGTGAATAGCAAGCTTTCACTTAGAACGTCACATTTCCCAATTTTTAAATATTTTTGTTTTTCAAAATTTAAGGCAGAGTCTTCTGTAACGCAAAAATCCTAAACTTTCAGAACAAGATATTTGCATACATGGTGTTCAAAATACTTGTTTAAATTTTAATATCTTCAATCTTTATTTTCTCAATTTTGTTTAAATGGAACACTATATCTTATTACAGGAATAAATAGAGCTTGGAATTCCCTTTATTTTGATATCAACATGTTGCACTTTATTCAAAAGAGCGTTTAAGAAATTGAAATAAAAATCACTAGAAGTGAATAAAAATATTAGTTGATTAGTAGAAATTCAAAAGCAAGTTTTTGATAGCAAAGTAATTAACTGTGAACATAAACAAAATTAAAATTTATCGTCATAATAATTGTTCAAAATGTCTCCTATTCTGTAAAATGCAGGATTCAAGTCTGTTCACAGTATACATATAATATCCCGTGAAATTATTGGCGTATCATTTCCTACGTATTATTCTCTTGTTGTAGGCGCAATACGGTACTCTTCCGATTTTACAGTTCCCCACAGAAAAAAATCCATAGGTTGTCAGGAATAGAAACTGACAAACGTAGCAACATATTAAGATTATCTAACCAAAGTTGTAATACTTCAAATTTTGAATAGATTACATAACTTTATGTGAGAATTCCCACATATACTTTTAGATATGTAGTAATACTTAAAAGTTTCCTTTATTACAAAATTGTTCACAGTAAATTTTTTGTAAATTCTAAATGTCAACTGTCAAAATATATCTTTAGTACATAACCTTGCAATGACAGATCGAACTGAATACCAGCGTATTCTCATCACATCAAATGGCTCACGAAGAAATTTTATTGTATCAGACTGCCATAAAAAACCTCAAGATGTCATTCGGGATATTTTGTGATAGTAAACATTATATGCCTTACAGGAGGAGAATCTCTAATGGCTCAATGTACAGAACACCATGAAATGGAGACTTGGCTCTTAGCAAAAATTTGCCAAATATAGTGTTTTTGTACACGAATGTTTACCTCTGTTATTTTTAAATGCTCGTCTCTTTCATTATAGAAACGAAATAAGTTGCCAACCTCGTTAAAATCCCCTAACATACGTAAATATTAACCTGAAGGATTGTTAAACAGATAAGTTCAAAACATACTTGTCGTCTAGATCACTTGCCTAATGAAAAGGCTTAAAATTTCTGTTATCTAAATTTTCAGAAAAATTGTGACGTCCGGTGGCCTTGGTGGTCACTTAATTGGACTTAGAAAATAGAATACAATATTATAAAATAAAATAGTGGTTAATTTTCACAACCTTTCTCTTACTTTTCTGGAAAATGTCTACTGATGTATTCCCGAACATCCCTACTAAAGTAAGAGGATGCACCGTTTTTGCCACATTTGATTTTTAATTAAACCTGGACGGTGCTGTGTTAACCTGAGAAAATTATTTCTTAGAAACTCTAAAAACGCAGCTCTAGTCACTCAATCATTAAAAAAATAGGGCCCAATAACGCAGTCATGTGTACATTGTACAATCCCTCCCGCGTTAAGACTCCACGTATGTTGATAACTGTTGATAAATATAGCATTTGGATTTTATGTGTATCGTAGCAGTGGAAATTGTGTCTACTTACAAATCCACTTCTGTGGAAGGTACATTCGTGAGTAAACAGTATACATTTTTTAAAAATCTTCGTTTTTACCAATTGTATTTTGGACCCACTAACAAAAATTCTTGGTGTAACTAAATGTGGTATAGATGATCTTTATTTACTTTAAAACATTTAGATTCCGAAGATTTTTCTATTTCCAAATTGCTACGCATTTCTCTTATACTTAGATTTTAATTCTCTATTACGGCTGAAGTAATAGCTTTTTCTCATTTAAAACAGTCTGCCTTGTTGTGGTTATCTCATACACCACGCTTCCAGTCTACTCAAACCTCATCGGCCTTTTGTATGGTAATTTTTCCGCATACAATTAAAGCACCTATAAAGGGCTCTACATACAATCGTGACGTCAAGAAACAATTTCCATCACTTTCACCGATTACGTACAGCATACTTAATAATTCTGCTTCAGAATAATTTAATTTGAATTATAAAATCACCCAATACCATTACCTGACAAGCTATTAAACTATGGCGTCAACGCAAACACCAAAACTAATATGCTCCAAGTAACTACTACTGAGGGGCGCAAAAATGTTGGCTTGCCTACAATAACATTTTGCTTAGTTACGGCCCTGATTTTGGTGTCAAAATAAAGGAAATTGAAAGCTCTATTTATGCTTGTAATAAAATACAATGTTGTCCATTTAAAAAAAATCGATAAAATAAAGATTGAAGTTTTTAAATTTAAACAGATATTTTGAACACCCTATATTAAAACATCCCGTTTTTATTTTTGCATCTTAGATGACGCTGCCTTAAATTTTAATAAGCAACGATATTTGAAAATGGAAGGAATGTGACGTTTTAAGTGAAAGCTTGATATTCACAAAAAAATACTAAAAACGTCCACAAGTTGGAAACACTAAAAGTAATTTAAAAGAAAAATTAGGCTTAAACGTAGGATCCATAGAAGTTTAATTAACCACAAAGAAATAAAGGGTGTTTCATCTGAAAATATATATACTTATTTAAGCCAAACTTTTATGGAACACCCTATACGTGTCAAAATAATTTTAAAATGTGCCCCTTTCGACTCCATTGGAATTACCTTAATCGCACTTTTTATAGGAAAAATAATAAAGGCGTGATCGAAAACCGGGACATTAAATGGACACCATGTATATATCTGGAACAAGCCGCTCAATCTCGAACACCTCAAAAATGAGACTCGTCCGATACCTGCTAGGCTGATCCAATGAAGAACTCTATCGGTGGTTCTTTTCACTACGACTTCCTGGCAACAGCACAAGATCGAGATTGATGGAAGAATTTGATGATCAGAATCGAAGATCACGATCTTCAGCAGTGAGGGAACGACGAAAGAGTTATACGTACACATGATCACGTCATACGAGTGTGTGCGACAGCTTCGGCTAGAGAGGATTTGCAAAGAAGATGGGAAGTAATTATTGATAAGCTTAAATGGAGGAAGTCGGTTTAAAATAGAGTCAGCGATTTACCAAAACGATTAGCAAAAAAGCTCGGATAAGGCAGAAAGAGACGATAACATACAAATCCCACCCAAAAGCTTATCAGTTCTTTGCATTAATATTCCACACAAGCTGGCGAAGGAATAAGCCTGATAGTTTATGTTGTTCTCGAGTTATCGTGTTGACATTTCTTAATTTTCCAATTTTTTTGAACGCCAAAGCAGTTGCTGTCTTTACAAAAGTTATGTAACTTCATGAGATCTCTCATATAACTTTGAGTAGGTCGCGATTGATTGAGAAGTTGCGATGAAAATTGTAAATTTCTATAAAACGGCAGGTTGTGTCGAAGTAAAACACCACAATAAAGTATGTGGAGGAAACTTTTCAAATATTTAAAGACGAAGAAAATGAACGATTGAATAATGCTAGTAGACCGGGTTGCACGCAAAGGAATAATTCAAAAAATCATTAAAATGTGTAGAAAGGGAAACCTTATTTACATCGAGGGTGATTTGAAGGTTGATTTTCAGCTTTAAAGAACTTACCCCTATTTAGTAAGTTCTATTATAATTGTTTTTGGTTTTACTCAAGAATTCCAATTGTTGTTAATCACTCAATGCGTATATATATAGCAGTTAACGGTTTTTTAATATGTCAATAAACGATTAATCTTAATCAAATGTCGTTACACTAGTAATTCTAGCAAAAATAAAGTAACATTTATTTTATGGGTATATTCTTAAATTAATTAAAATTTAAAATTTATTGGGGAAATAGTTAATGCCAGCCTTTGCAAGAGCAATAAGAACGCTGTAAAAATAACCCGATTGTTATCCATATCAAGCTTTATGTTTCAGGCTTGGCTTAATGCATTTCTAATTGATTGGGTACGTCACGTCGTCGTCTGAAAAATCTGCCGTTATAAGGTTTACAATGTGGTATAACTCCATACTATTTTATAAAAATAAAAATATAAGTATTAAAATTAGAGCAACAGTCAGCAGATAAAAAATATAATTTTTTCCATAATGACTGTTGATATCAAGTTATGTTTCGTCTTTTCTATCGTGTGTTCAAAAAAAAATTCATTTAGGGTAGGCCTTGAAAATAAAAATAGAAAATCTAGTCATGTCTTAACTGTAGGTGAATGTGATATTACAAATTGTTTATTAACACATCTGTCACTGAACAGAATTGCCTGGAGGCTGGATCAGGATTCCGTTGCTTTGCGCTGGTTCTATCCCTTAAGCACATAAACGAGACTGCGTTTATGTTTTAAACCAATGTAGTCAATGGTACTTAAAAGGGACGACAGTAAACTACCCTGGGAGACGCAGCCTCACGTCCCAATGATATTATGGCTTAGTAGCAGGGTAGCGACGTAGTGAATGAATCAGACATTAGATGCAGATTGTTTTATTATGAAAATAAACGTTTTATTTATACAAAACAAGAATGCTTAACTAAGTAACATATCAAAGTTCAGAATAGTGTAGTGTACTGGAAGGCGTTTAAAGGTACAAGAACAGCAATTCAGCACAGTAAGCTTTTATAGTTCGGTATGTGTTTGCAAGACAGAGCGGTGAACTTGGGTTTATTAGGTCGCGTACTGCGTGAAATGCCAAGTTGCAGTTTTCTGTTGTTTTTAAACTCAATGCTTGCGAAACAAGATTAGTTTGTTAATATTTCGTAAATAGGAACTGAAATTTGCCTGTTTTAATTCAAGATTAAAACAGATCTAAATTAAATATAAACTGACGAAATTATGAAGTAAAACTGGAGGTTAAAACTGCTTGTTTATGAAATCAGAGTTACATTTAGAACTTCTAACTGAATTTCGTAAATTTTGTTATTAAAATTTATGTGTTTAAATCAAGTTTAAACAGTCACTCTGACAGGAAAAAGTTTACACTGAAGTAAGTTTAATTGTATCAAGCAAAAAGGAAAATAAGATCGCATGTACACAACAACCACGAGTGTAATAATCATAACGGTCAATAAAAATTGTTTTTGTTAGGTGCTTTGTATATTTTTAGGAAAATAGTCCAATGTCAATTTAGTTCTCTCTGACTTGGTCGTTTATTTCCATCAATGGGTATATCTCAAGTAACGGCAAACTTCAATTTGATCATGGCATGTTGTGAATGAGTTTTTTTTTAGAACACACGATACTATGTGACTTGGACGGAAAGCCAAGCTTCTACTTACTAAAACTGGAGATGTCTAGCTTCTGGCTCAGCTGTACAGTCATTCTCGTGGCGTTTACTAAGAACTGGAGCGCCAACATGAATATGGTTTCTCTCGAGTCTTGGTATTTACATTCGTTGGACTAATTGCACTAGTAAGTTAGAGTATTTGTTAAATGTGCGTATCCAGCTATGCTGGTATAACTAACAACAACACTTTAACTTATAAACCAGTTCACATATAATTTAGATGTGATCAGATTTATCGTTACATGATGGAATGTTCCTGATGATGATGGTATAGTGAAAACTAAGGAATATATACATTAGTTAAATTAGAATTACACGGTAGTTTCCTGTGGTTAAGGGAATACTTAAATAACTGACGGTATGATTTTTTAACATTTAGATTTACATAAATTTACAATGAAAAATTTTGCTAAGCGGCATCGATATCAGTCCATTTTTCTGTTAAATTTCAAAAAATGAAAATTTCTTAAGCAGTGCCCTTAGTCTTTGTATTTGAAGATGTAGCTAGATGGTGTGAACAATTATAAAATTGTGAGGAGAATAAATGAATTCAGCAAAATTTAACTAATTTATCCTAAAATGAATAAAGATTAAATATAGTGTAATCCGTATGTCGTTAAAATGATACTGAATTTTAACTATTAAAATAAAATGAGAAAACAAAAGTTATGAATCGATTGGTGAATTGCAGAATGTTGTTTTAAGGAACTGATTTTGTGTCTGTTTACAAGCTCCAGTAGTAAAATTACAATGTAAATTAGAGCATACTTTCCGTATGCAGTCTCAAAATTCAAAAACATTAAACTACAATTTTTATCGAAAACACAAACCTAAAGAAGAATATCTTGAAATTTAAAATAAGACTACCTACGGAATAGATATATTAAGTAACCATACATATACATATTAGAGCTTTTTTTGACTTGGTTTACAGCATGGTTGATGGATCATATTATGTTCTCGTTATTAAGAGAAATAGAAGAAACGTTCAAACTAAAGTTGTCTATTTTTTAATGGATAATTACAACTTATAACAATCACAGAAAATAGTTGAGTATTTACGAAAAGAACTCTAACTTTGTGTCACTTCTCATCTTCACACCCCTGCAGTAAACCAGCAGCCGGCTGTGTTAAAAAATAAATGCTTCAAATTGAAAATCAAACAAAAAAGTTGTTAACAAAAGTTACTCAGAATAATGAAATAGTCGAAATTCAAATTTTTATCGAAAATAATAGTAATAGTAATAATAGCATAGTGGTAATCGTAGGAAGTGAAAACTCGGTAACGTTTTCTTACCTAATATATGCTAATATTGTATATAATATAACTTTGAACAAATGCTTTACATATCTATTTGATTTATTTTTTACCTTCCATATTATCAACCGGGACTGTCACCAAGAGGAGAGGTTATTGATATAACTTTTACAACCACTCGTATGGGTGGCATGATCAGCAAGCGGCATGTCTCCCAGGAACCATCTTTGTTTGATAAAAGATTTGATATACAGGTAGAAACTAGGGAGGCTCGTACACACACGAATCCAAGAAACTACGACTGGGAGTTATACAAGCAGCACTTGAAGCAGAGTCTGGAGGAATCTATAGCTGCCCAAAGAAAGTGATAAAAGGAAGAAGCGGGGCCTTATGATGGAGACGTAAACTCTCATCAGTGAGGGCAGAAGTTCCAAAGATTTTCAACCGGACTAAAAGAATCGGAGAATATCAACTAAAATATGTATATGCTATTAGAGAAGCAAAGAACAGGGAATGGAGGCAGAAAGCACTGTGAAGAGGTAGAAAACACTTCAGAATGTGATCCAAAACACCCTGCAGAAGAAAAACCAAGGAAGAATAGGAACTCTAAAGAAATCTAACGGTGATCACGCGCTAACTGGGAAGAAAACCTTGAGGCTGTTGCTACTAACAAAATCATTAAAATCATATAAGTCGGCAGACATTCCCCAAATTTTCCCTGCATTGATGCAACACGTCCTTGAGGTGCTCGCCTCGTCTCTGTGTGAAGAGTTTAAAGCTAGCCTAGCGACTGGAAACACCCTAACAAACTTGAGGCAGGTTAAGATAATATAGATATCTCTACCAAACCAGGGTGAGGTCCTTCTTCCAAAAAATCATGGAGAAAATGGTGAACAGTAACATAAGACACGGTGTTTTGTAATGACAGACTTCTACATCGATACCATTTTGCCTGTTGCCTCATGCGAAATAGCTGTACATGGGCTAACACTCAAAGCAGTAAAGAAACAGCACTGGAGTTTTCTTGAGGCCTTTAAATGAAAGAGGAATCAACCAAACCAAGCCATAAGTACCGTTGAAGAATGGTGTAATTAAGAGGGATTATCTGTTAACCCTAGCAAAGCCTCTGTTATAGTTTTTATAAAGAAACCTCCAAGACCTGCGGAACTTACGATGCATCAACAGGAACTTACCAAGGGAACGGAAGTCAAGTACTTTATACCAAGGTGCCTTGTGTGATGGTACCGTCCCACTATGGGATCGTGTACATTAGTTAGCATAAAACTAAATTTAAACAGGTGACAGCAAAACTGAAAAAGCTGCAACGGCTTGCTTGCTTAGTGATTAGAGAGGTGATAAGTGTGACACCACAGCGTCTATGGAAGTACTGTTGAACTTATTACCATATCGCATATCGCATAAAGTTAGGCCTTGGAAAGACTCTCTCAAGGAAAGGAAACCACACCGAGATCTTTGCGGTAATGACAACCGAGACCGACTGCTTAACGTGCTCTCCGAGGTACGGCTGGCTGCGATTTTACTACCACTTTAGGTCGGCTACGCAATTAAAAGGAAGCCAATATGTTATTCGAGATTATTGGCTCAACGGCGTCACAGTCGCCTGATTCAGGAAACGAACAGGTGATGGAGTGTGCAGGATATTATGAAACGATTTCCAGGCTGGAATGAGATGTTAGTGACACTCGCACAAAATAAGAGGGTTAGGTACCCTAGAATGGGTTCCAAACCCCGAGAACATAAGTGGTAATGAAAATTGCGAGAAAGTAAAGCCATAACTGGCTTACCCAAACCGCAAACGGCTCAAAAGCTACTCTGCTATATACGAAACATCGCGAAGCGTGGAGAGAAACACATGGACTAAAACAATTCAAGATGTTCATCGGGGACCCTTTCATGGAGCGAACCAAAGAAATCCTATAACTAGGTAAACCAAAAAAAAACGTAGTGGGGATACCAACCTACTGCACAACCCCAAGAATAAGCAAGAGTGACTTTGAAATACCTTCTGAACCTCGTAGAAGGGACAGGTCTGGAAAAGTAAATGCAATCATCTGGGGCACAGTGAGGCAGTTGAGCTTTAGTGCAGAGGGCAATCAATTTCGCCCCAGAAAAAGAATAATAATAATACAGTATTTATGAAACATTAAGACATCTAACATCGTTGAATGTTACTTACTATCTGTGGATTTAATTTCTGTCACAATAATTACGGGATTGTACTATACAACCACGGCTAATGGATTGCTTGGTAACAACATATATTGAATTGTTTCTCCACCACCTACCGATGTTATTATATTAATACGATATCCAAAATTATTTTTTAATATTTTCTGTCAGATTGGATGTTTGCATGGCTCTAAAGGAGGTTTGATATACTTTTAACATTTTCTGTCAGGTGTAATAAGGGGGTGTAAAATGCACCTATCGGTAGGCTTTGGCTTTATCAAGGAATACCTACTAGTAGGTACCCAACTGATAGGAATCCTAAGCATTTCGATAGCATCGTTAGAAATGGGAAATCGATGGTAGATCCCGAATTATTTAATAAATCAGTACCTAGAGGTAGGTTACGGATTGTCTGTAAAAGGAATGCCTTCCCCTTCATGTGATTTCGTAATTTGTGTTTTGTTTTACTTTGCAAGTGTAATATTAAAATATTAGGTTTGATTGGAGTATTAAATAGGTAATTAGTCATGGTTCTCTGCAAGTATAACTAGTTACACCACACATAATAAATATCAATGTTCCTCAACCCAAAAAATACATCAAATACTGATATGACTTGTACTTATATGAGAATACTAGCTTTTACCCGCGACTTCGTTCGCGCGAGGTTCGTTATTTGTGTATTAAATAATGACTAATTATTTTCTGTCATCCCATCCCATCCCATCCCATCCTATCCCCGTCCCCGCCCCTTTCTCCGTCCCCGTCTCCGTACCGTCCCATTCCGTCCCGTCCCGTCCCGTTCCGTCCCGTCTCGTCCCGTCCCGCCTCTCCCCTTCCATCCCATTCCTTTCCTCCCCTTCCTTTTCCGTCCCGTCCCGTCTCGTTCCTTTTCGTCCCGTCCCTTCCTTTTCCGTCCAGTCCCTTCCTGTTCAGTCCCTTCCCGTCCAGTCCCGTACCTTCACGTCTCGTCCCGTCCCTTCCCCTTCCATGCCATTCCTTCCCTTTCCTTTCCGTATCATCCCGTTCCGCCCCGCCCCGCCCCGTCTCGACCCTTCCCGTCCCGTCCCGTCCCGCCCCTTTCCCTCCCGTCCAGTCCCGTCCCTTCCCGTCCCGTCCCGCCCCTCCCCTTCCATCCCATCCCCTCCCCTTCCATCCCATCCTTTTCCTTCCCTTTCCGTCCCGTCCGTCCCGCCCCGACCCGTCCCGCCCCGCCCCGTCCCGCTTTGCCCCGTCCCGTCCCGTCCCGTTCCGTCCCGTCCCGTTCCGTCCCTTCCCTTCCCGTCCAGTCCCGTTCCGCTCAGTCCCGTCCCGTCCAGTCCGTCCCGTTCCGTCCAGTCTAGTCTCGTCCCGTCCCGTTTCTTCCCTTATGTCATGTTCACCGTCCCAATCAACGTCCCAAAAAACCCCAATAACGACACCCATATCGATTTTTAGGCTTACTTACCCCATTTCACCCCCTAAGGGGTTGATTTTCGGAAAATCACGAAATACGTGTTTGATTATTTGTTTTTAGGAGTACTCCTACGAAGTTTCAAGTCGAAATGTCTATTTAATATTATTTCTCCATACAAAATTGGAACCCCCATTTTACCCCTTTAGGGGTTGAATTTCGAAATATCCTTCCTTATTCCTTGTATACATCATAAACGGAACCTCTGTGCAAAATTTCAGCTTTCTAGATCCAAGGGTTTGGGCTGGGCGTTGATGAGTGAGTGAGTCAGTCAGGACTTTTAGAAATATATATAAGATAATTCATGTATCACGTGACGCTATTTCAACCAATGAGGTGCATGCAAATGCCTAGTTACACATTATCACAGCGGTAGTAATTTATTTTCGTAATTGTTTTACGGGCGATCATAAATAGTTGTGATTTTTTTCTTAGGTTGGCACTGTTAATGTTGGTTACCCTGTTGTCAATTTTAAGTCTCTGTCAAATTCGAGGTTAGCATGTTAGGTTTTGTGACAGTTTGTGTCAAAACTGATGGAAAACCTAACCTACTGACCTCGAATTTGATATAAACTTAAAGTTGATAGCAGGGTAACCAACATTAACAGTGCCAACCTAAGAAAAAAATTGATATTTTGCATTTCATTCAATATATTCTCTTTCCAAATATAATTCGTGTAATGATTAATGATCGATGATTTATTACTCGTTAAAACCGAAACAGCAAATTTAACTCGTGCTACGCACTCGTTAAATTTAGGTTCCGGTTATAACTCGGAACAAAATCATCGATAATAATCATTCCACTTGTTATATTACAACTGATAATATACGATGTAGTATCTGATATTGATACGACTTATAGTGATATCAATTTTAGTGTAGAAGAGATAAGGAGAGGGCAGCCAGACCCTCTAACTATTTTTATTTTCAACATGATACAGCAGACGATAGCTATCGCATATGACACATTAGGGCATATCGACATTGAATGCACCCTGTCACTGACAGCTTAGTTAAATTTACTGGAAATAAAGTGTTTGATATGGTAGATAAGAAATTCTTTAATGAATTTATTGTGCCACTAAAAACCGAAAACTGTTCTGGAAGAAATTAAATCAAGTACACCAAAGGGGAAAGATTCTAATATGACAGGTTAAAAAAAACGAAAAACTGTAATTGATAAAGAATATTCTTCAATTCTTCGCCAGAAAGTAACGTTATCCTCTTTGATCGCCGTTAATCTTTTAAACGAAGTGCTATTTGAAAATAAAGTTATTGCTGAAGATGATCTTCCATTTTCCAACATTAGCAAGAGCGTTTTATTTAAACAAGAAATAGAGGCAGTTTTAACAGTAAAAATGTATTAAACATGCAGAAAGATATCAAACGTTTTTCCATTCTATGTAAAGTACGTTTTTTTCCTATAAAAATGTTCAAGGTCAAAGAATTTAGGGTTTATGTTGGCATAACTTGGATTTCTTTAAAAAATATATGTTGGTAAAATTTGTTCTAGTAACTTTAGAGAACTAAAAATTGGTGGGATATTTAAAATCTGGCATTAAAGTTCTATGTACATCAAAAGCTCTTGCTAATCTTTCGTAAACGTCTTCTTCTGGTGTGTTAGGATGCAGATCCAACAGTTCCTCTGCATACTTCAGAAATGCTTATTTTACATTTAATTTTAAAAGATTCCGTTCTACGCGTATTCAGTTTCAAAATAGAAAAGCCGACAATTTAATTTTAAATGTCAAAATGACAAGTCGTTTAGAGAAAAACCTGACGAAAATAAATTTTCTAATAATTTAAAAAAAGCAGTTTTGCCAATTTTATCTTGGCCTTGAAAATTTTTATAGGAAAAAACGTACTTTAAAAAGATCTGTGACAAATTTTGTAAGATATGTTTATCGCATTTCATATGGTAATGTACATTCCTACATGCAAAATCGTTCAGTAATGTGGTACTTTGCACCGTAACAACCATTACAGCATAGCAACGACGATTCGTTTTACGTCTGGCAATACTGAAATGTATTGTTGGTGACACTGTAAGTCTATGTCAAATTCGTCAAATGCGTCAGTCTGACTGACGCAAAACCTACACCAAGAATACACTTCAGTACTGCCAAATGCATAACATCAACTGGAACTGCTTATTGTGATTTAGTACATAGAAACGAGTTCTGCTCAGCTTGGTTATATTTTGACATTTAATGTCACTTTTATATAAAAATCTAATATGTTACAAATCTACATTAAAAACTATAAACTAGTATATTAACCGCGTTAGAGAAGTGGTTTTACTGAACTCGTATGGCTGTATAAGTACTGTGTATGAATTAGTCGGCCTATTTCCACAGTTTATATTATTAAATCGCGACGTTTCGGAAGCTAATTCTGCTTCCGTCATCAGGCGTAGTCTTGAGAAGGACTGGTTTTTGCACTTGGAGTTAGTTTTTAACTGCACAAGTATTGACACACTATGTTTACAATTAAATGTCAAAACTTGACATTTGATTTTTAAATGACATCGAACCTAGAACCTTTCGATTTGTAAGTCGGATGCTTTACCACTGAGAGAAAATTTGTGTATCAGCTTTTAAAAAAGGCAAGAGTTTTCGTGGGGTGTAAATGACAATCTCGCCATTTAATATGGTTTGGTGATAGTAAAGAATTGGGTTACTGGCCAGCCGTTCCTGTAAGGGAGATCATTAAGCGGATGTCATTTTTCCAATGAATATTTATATTCAAGCTGTGAAGCGATTTGGGAAACACGAATTCAACGATTGCGAAGTTTATTGCCTGTGAACAGGCAACAACTATTAGTCGGAAAATCTTGGAAAGATAATCTACCGCAGTCTTGGGGGTCGATGTGTAGCGAATGACAGCCGAGGTTGGGACCTGTCAAGCTGACATGTGATAGGAGTAACGGGACGTATTGAATGTCTGCGAGTATATCGGCACAAAGATAAGTGTTTTAGCTAGAATCTGATGATATTTTTGCATATAAAAACTGTGTAACCATTAAACTTACGAGCGGTTTAAGTTAAGCTATTTGGGGTACCCTGCGTCAGGTTGTAATATTAAAGATGCTAATTGTCTGATCGATGGTAATAATGTTCTAGTAGTAATAAAACTAGCTAACGTCGCGATTTAATAATATAAACTGTGGAAATAGGCCGACTAATTCATACACAATGAGACCACAGTTACAAAACACTTTCAGATCAAATGTATAAGTACTCGCTAGCGCTCGTATTCAAACCAGCCATACTTGTTGAATAATACTTCACTTTACTAAACTTGTTGAGTAATATACTATTCCTGCTTGCAATGGTTTAATCTCAACTCTAGTTTCCTCTCCAACTTTCCGAAAATTAATCAAACATAGTTTTGTACAATATATAACCACAATGCTTAAAATGTTACATTCAAATAGTAGTAGGTACATTATAAATGGATGGAGAGAAAATCATGATTTTTTCCAAAGTGTAAGTTTGAAGTCCAAGGGCGAAGCCGGAGGACTACAAATATACTGAGGGAAAATGGCTTTCTCTTCTACCGTACTATTTCTTTCACCACCGGGAGTAGGAAGACAAAAAACAAATATTTTCATAAATAAAGCATTGTAGTAAATCGGAATTATACTGCAATATTTAGCAGCCTTTGAATTGTGTTAGTGTTACGAATACCATGACAACGGGCAATTCTCATATTGTTTCTTATATTGTTTATAACGGAAACTCGCAAAGACATATTATCGCCCTAGGGAGAAAATGTGTCTGTTATAATTTTTGTAACCTAAAAACTGATTTTTACTCCCGCTCGTGGAAAACTAGTTTATTTAAATTATTATTTTATTTTCTCTCCGCAATGTTTACTTTTTTTCTATTTAGTAAATACGATATACCACTTTTGTCAAATACATTTGTTTTATTATTTTTTTTATAAAGTTCAAATAAAATTATATTTACATCACTTTCAGTGAAACCGTACATTTGTAAATCTCTTGAATTGCTAGAATTTTACTATATGCTTTCTTGACTAGGCGATGACCTACCGGTAGGTAATCATTGTTCGATTAGTTCAAAATCGACTGGTAGGTGCAGCATACACTCTTAAAAATAATAAGGTTACCATAGTTTTACATTCATTTTTAATATTCAACTGTTTAGTTTGAACGTAATTTTATCATGTATTAAAATATAGACACTTTCTGTTCTAAATTGATCCTATCTCCATAACGAACATATCTCTCCTGGAGTGTGATTCGGAAATCATACTGTAGGCAATATCTATATCGGTTTAATAATAATGTTAAAACACTTTTCTGATTCTACTGTATTAAACAATAATGAAAGAGTATCTGAGAACATGCTACGCGTCTGTATGAATTCAAATTCCTATAAAGACATCATAGATGATTAAAGACCACGTGGCCAGTAACACTTGGGCATTTAGTGAATTTAATATTCTAATGGTGCATGCAAGCACCCATTTGACATTTATTAGTATTTACGCTCGTGGTGACATTTTAAAATTTTACGTTGTTTTAATTTTCTTTCAACACTTCGTTCTGTTCAGAACTAAGTGGCTTACTTTTTGATTAACTAACAATGTTAAATGAGTTGTCTTCAATCTTTTTCGATCCTTCTGTAATTTCTTTTTATTTTATGTTATGTTATTTTTACAGCTATGATTTATTGGTGGTACTTTTTGGTGAAAAGCAGCTTAGATATTAATTTTGTAATTATTTTTATAAAGTAAATTAAGGTTTGAAAATTCTTAGGAAATAAATAGCGAACAGTGTAAAACAGCCAGACAGTAACGAACGACTGATTGATAAACAATATAGTCTCGAATATAGTCAATCATTGTGTTTCGTTTCTCAAGGCAGCAATTCAAAAATAAACTCTGTTGTCGAAACCGATATTCTAAAAGCTTTATTCCTTTCGCAAAGCAAACTGCAATAAAATCTACAGTTGTAGAGAATTACAGCAAAACAATTTGCTTTACCTACGAAAGTGAGGTTAGTATTTCATAATTGGCAACAAAGAACATAAACAGACATATCTTGTCAGGTTAAGAAACAATAGTTAAACTAGTCAGAGAATATAATTCATGTATCACGTGATGATGTATAGTTATTTGGTAGTATACAAATTTAAAGGCTATTAACAAATCTACGAGATGCAGAAATGAAAATGAAATAATAATTTATTGAAACTAAACAACCAGTGAAGAGATTGTCTAATACAGTGAATTAAATAGAAAGAACCAGAGAACTACTGAATTGAAGGAAATTGGATTTATTGGTGAAGGTGACACATAATTAAATATGCATTGGTTACATTGGTGGTTGTATGGAAGTGAGGTCATTCATCTAGAAGGAGGTTAGTAGGAATGCCAGCTGGAGTTGGACAGCTTCTGTGGGGGTTGCTGAGTGCAGAGGACTATCTAAGGAATAAACAAGATAAGATCAGATTCATTTATAAAGCTGAAACTTGCCAGGATTCTATTGGCGTGAAGGTGACGTTTGATGAGGGGAGCGATACCGGATTCTGCGGACGATTGGAGTTGGTTGACAGGAATAAGCTGTAGGTGTTGCATAAGCTGAATATCGGGATCTTTTAAGGATAGGAGCGGTGGTATTTAAATATTAGCAGTGTGAGATGAAGAAGTGATAAGGTTTGTGTTAGTAATTAATATCAAAGCATTTTGAATAACGAACAATAAATGAAAGAGTAAAATACAAAACCGTACTTACTTTGGTGAATTAATTGATTGTTATGTCAATGTAAGGATAGATTTGTCAATACTTGGTTTGACTAAATGTAGAATCGAAGTTGACATTTGATGTCATTAAATAGTCAAATAAAAATTTTAACTTCAACTAATAGAAATCTAGATTTGGCGAACCACCCTGAATAAGAGTACTTAATTGAAATAATTGATTTGAAAGTAATTCTAGGTTTCTAATATGGCGCATTGCATTAATTAAGGGCAAGCTCAAAGTAAAATAGTCACTACATAAATTATATGACTAGTTCAAATGTGGAGCTATCACTAAACATAACAATACTATTCGTAATAGTTTTTACGGGTGATCATAAATGGTTGTGATTTTTTTCTTAGGTTGGCACTGTCAATGTTGGTTGTGTGTCAGTTTGTGTCAAAACTGACGGAAAACCTAACCTGCTAACCTCGAATTTGACATAGACTTAAAATTGACAGCAGGGTAACCAACATTAACAGTGTCCACCTAAGAGAAAAAAATAAATATTTGATATTTTGCATTTCATTCAATATATTCTCTTTCCAAATATAATTCGTGTAATGATTAATGATCGATGATTTTTTAACTCTCTAAAACCGAAACAGCAAATTTAGGTTCCGGTTTTAACTCGAAAAAAAAATCATCGATATTAATCATTGCACTTGTTATATTACAACTGATTATATCACACGTACAGCAGAACCATTTTAGCTTTTCGGGCGGCAGTAAAACAAAACTAATATTACAATCTAGTAATTTCTAAGCTTCATATTGGTAATAACTATTGACATATATCAAACTGACATTAACCTGTTAACCAGATTTAGATAAAACGACAGAATACATCAGTGGCGTACTAAATACTTTTAAATTCACCTTCATGGCCTACGTCAACTGCAAAGCTAAAATAGTTCTGCTGTAACTGATTCATCAATTACAACAGATTAAAAACATTTTCATGTATAATGACTAATGTTTGTAATGGTAACTAAACTGCTCAAAATCTCTTGAAAACTCAATTTAGAATTTTTGGAGTGAATCCCATACTTCCTTTATTGTAAAAGGAAATAAAAATATTTTTTTTAATCTTTCTTAATTGATGAATCAGTTAACTGTGATATAAGCGGACTACTTTAAGTATTGTTTTTAACCTTTAACATGATGTACTAAAAAAAACATGCCTGTTTATTTCCCTGTTGCCAGTTATGAAGTATTAACCTCACTTTTTTGCATTTTGCTGTAATTTTCTACAACTGTTAATTTTATTGTAGTTTGCATTGCGAGCTTTCCGAAACACAATTATTTACTATATTATTAAACAGTGTAAACACATGCTCTCAGCAATGAGCGTTAAATGTGATTGTATAACATAATATGTTTATTATAATACAACACTGTCATGTGTTGCCAGTTGCACAAGCAACTATTTAATTTTCATTAATTTATATAGCTATAAACATTATTATGTTACAAACAATTACAGGTTTATTTAGAAATTATAAAAAGTTTTAGGTAGCTTTTGCTTTCTTGTTCGTTTTAAATATACTAATGAAGCAATTAATAATATAATGACGTTGTTCGTTGCTAAATGATTGTTTATTGTAGATAAACTTCACATAAGAGAATTTTGATAAAACAAGGTATGTTTGCGAATTTCGGGTAATTCCCTAATTCTGATATTCTAATTGTATATTTTCGATATTAATAATTATTTAAAATACTCTATTCTAATGAATCTATTCCTTCATTAATCAAACTTGTAGAATAATAATAATAGAAAAGATCTATATAGCAACAAATTGAAATAAAAAATTTCAATAATTGTCAAGAAACGATTGTTTTTTTTATAATTAATTAAATTTGCTTCGGCCGCTAATGTTTGTTTATGTCAATATAATTTTAGCTATAGAATATGTTCATACGGGTTTGAATAAAAAAAAATGAAGCGACGATGTTTACATTTATACATTAAAGTTCGTTATCTGAAGTGATATCAGTAGTAAATGTTCTTGGTATAATCTTAAAACCTGCCGTAATACAATTGTTTCTAATTTGCAGTAAATATTAAACTGTGATTATTATAAACGTCACTCAAGGCATATGTCATTTCAGCAATGTTAACCTTGATGAAGCTACAGATTGAGAAAACCGAAAAATTTTACAATGAGCTGCAACAATTCTCTAAGTCAATGCAATTAAATTTCTGAATCTACTGGAGCTTGCTCATCCAGACTTGATGGAAAGCGTTTAGGTTAAGTTTCCCACGGGTCGATTCACTTTTGCACGTTGCAGAACTCCACACCAATTAACTTACTCTGCAGCACTCTAAGCATGTTGTCCACGGCACTCAACATACAAATCACAGAATCACTCAAAACTGGACAACTTAATCACACCGGTATCACACGTCGCATTTTCACAACCCGGCTGAAATCATTGAATCGAACTTGTCTAGGTTGCGGATTTCCAGCCGCCTACACAGCAAAGGCGAGTTTATTTTACTCCTTTAGGGTTCTATCCAAAATGTTCGCTTTGGTGTCTGGCAAAACCTTCATTTGCTACTGAATTCTTCTGCAGACCTAACCCTCAAAGGTGCACGGACTGGTTTTTGGTTTAAGTGTGCCGTTTGCACTTTTCTTGACTATCGATTCGCCTCAAAGAAGTCACCTTCTAAAGCATAGCTTGACAAGTACTGTATTTTCAGGGCTGAAACTGTTATTGGGCGCCCTCAGTGACGTAACGCGCGACGCTGGACGTCGATATTGCCCCTCCGGTTTGAATTTTGAGCGGGACTTTCGAAGGCTTCTTGCCGAAACTCTTGAGTTCAGGTTGGTACCTGCTTTCGTAGTTAAAAATGCAAGTGATTTTTTAAGTAACGCTGCTAATATTATTAACGCGGCTTTATAGTTTTGTGAATTAAGAAAGTTATCAAGTATAATTCCACGCAGAGGTTTAACCTTTTGGAAAACATCGTATGATGCAAATCGATAATGGGCACTTATTAAATAATATATTTCAATTTCAGCTGCTTAAACCCATGACGTGGAAGCACCCATAAATGAATTATAATCAGTTCGATACAAAGTGAAATATGGAAAATTGTATTATGGCGTGACCATTTTTTTGTAATTTTGTTCGTCTAGCCGAGTTTTGATAGCGTTGTTTATTTATTCATTTATACAGTCTTTTGCGAAAATTTTGAACGATATACATTGTTTGTAAATTGTGCGCAAATGATACCCGGTTAGCTAGTTGCTTGAAATTTTTGCAATAGTACGTATAACGAAAGCATATTTTAGTAAATTATTTTTTTTATTCAAATTGATCAAATGACGCATTATGTTTGGTTTCTAAATTCCTGAAATTATTGTGGGTATGCACAATTGAAATATGCGTTTGAACAAAGTTGTGAGCAAGTAGAGCTAGAAATTGAAGGCTGATCATTATTAGAAAGTTTTCGTGTAGTTGTGATATACATTATGCATGCTAGTAATAGGAAATATCATAAATAGAAATGTGCCTCTGATTGTGAAGAATAAAACTCCATTTAAGTTGCTGTTATTAGTACATTTACTAAAGAAATAAAGTTCTAACTTCGTTGACTCAAAACTGATTTTGATATATTTTTTTTTAATTTCGGAAAGTGTATAGAAAAAAAGTTCCCTATAGCTGAGAAGGTGTGCTTTCTATTTTTTCAATTGTTATTAACAATTAAGTGTTTTTTAATAGACTCTTAATTAAAAAATGTGCAACTCTTTTACTTATTTAAACAATTTCCTGAAATTTGATAGCATAAGGTTTTTGGTGTCGCAGATCACGAATCTGTCCTCAAAATTGGCGTCTACAAAATGGCGTCAAAAGTCTAATTTTTATTTTCTTTGAAATCGCGAAAAAATCACCTTCCGAGATTTCTTCAGATCTTCACGTTTTAAGAGTGCCTAGATGACGAAAAACAGGTTTTCCCAATTCCGTCTGTCTGTCTGTCTGTTGGCAGTATAGCTCAAAAAGTATTTGTCGGAGGAAGACGATATTTTGCATACATATTATACAGTGTGTCTAAAAAAGAACTACATCTAGTGTGCTTTGAATTTCCCATACAAACGTAAAATGTGCCGCCCCCGCGCGCTACTGTTAGCTAGTAGTAGACCTAGTAGACGGAAGAATAACATACCCTCAACAACAGTCTTTGTTGACTAAATTTACTTGTGGTTTTCGTTTACCTTTAAATTAAGATATGTTTTAACGCATTATTCAACAGCATGAATATCGTAAGAAGTAAGACAACCCCAGAAAATAAAAAATATTTCTCAAATACAGAACTTTAAAGTAATGGAAGGAATATAACGTAATAAACTAAAGGTAGTCCTTAGAAAACGGTTAATTATTGACTACAACAAGTGCTCGAAGTGTCCACCATTTTGCTGAATACACAATGCTACTCGACGTTTCATGTTGTCAAAAATGTGGTGCAACATTGCAGGTGTTATATCGTTGCATTTAATTCTAATGCACTCCATCAGCTCTTCCAAGTTATTAATCCTTTCTTTGTAGACATCATTTTTAAGATGTCCAAAGATGCAGTAATCTAATGGAGTAAGGTCAGGTGAATTTGCTGCCCAAACCCCTCGACTAACTACTCGATTGGGAAAAAACTGCTCGAGAAATTTTAAATTTTCCCTTGTTGTATGCGCAGTGGCCCCGTCCTGCTGAAAGTAACCACCATTAAATTCATCGGGGTGCAGTTGATCCAAAAAGGGCACTAATAGCTGTTCTCGATAACGTTGACCATTTATGGTGTTATGAAAAAATATTGGTCCTATGATCCTGCGACGTGACACAGCTAACCATATTCCAACTTTAACAGGATGTAAAGAAGCTTCAACATAGTTATGTGGATTATCGACTGACCACATTCTGTAGTTCTGTTTATTTACAAATCCACTTAAATGGAACCACGCATCGTCACTAAAAAAACTTAAATCAAGAACATCGTTATTGTTTAAATTTTTTTGGAAAAAGTTGCAGTAATGTATTCGACTAGCATGGTCCCTTTGTCGAATTTCATGTACAACAGACACTTTATATGGATGCATGTGCAGTCGCTTCTTTAAAATGTTAAATGTTTAAATAATGAAAAGCCCTTTAATTAAAATGATTTTATTATCTGGTTGGTGTATTAAAGTGTGTCATTAATAAAAATTAACAAGACGAAGAACAAAACAAATTTTTAAAAGCAACTGAATAATGGATAAGGTTACAAATGATACAGAGAAGAAAGAGAACAGCTAAAAACAATAAAATAGTCTTCATGGATTAATAAAATCTGCAGATGATTTGGATAAACTGCATAAGAGTCACTATTGGGTATCCAGTTTGATTTGGAACTTCATGGGAGTTGCTGTCAGGTGAATACACTTAAGTTGTAATTGGATACACACTGAATGTGAATATGTTTAGGGTTGCCAACACCGTAATTTAACCCGAAGACTTCGGGTTTGGCAATCATTCTTCGGGCTTCGGGTTTTCAATAAAATTCTTCGGGTTAACTAAAGGTTCATACATACATAAATTGCGAAAAAAATTACTCCTATTTGAAAGCTCCAGAGCAAAAGAGAAAAAAATATATCTTAAATTTTTTTCAGAAAAATGTAGTTTCGTAATAGTTTACTTACTTCTAAGATAAATTTTAAATTTTTTTTTATAGAATGTAAAAAATAGTTTGGTTGTTTAATTCCAAAAATTATGCTATGTGTAACGGGTCAGCTGGACCCCTTAACGATAATGTTTATTTTCATGCTTAAATGTAGAAGCCAAGTTGTATTTCCTATGATCTATTATTAGATTTTATATTGTATTTTATGTAGGCAAATGCTCGCAAGGCTGGCCCTGCGCTGGACGTGTATTGTGAATTTTAGTTTTGGCGGGTGCAGCAAGAAATACGCTGTATGGGAGATGCGGGGATTTTCAACTGTTGCAAATTTAACAAAGAAGGCAGCAGTCGCACGTAACCTCTTCTAAGAGCTGCATGGGTTTGTTAGATTGGAACGTGAATTGGCCCAGGGAGGTGTAAGTTAATTTGAAGCAGCTTAAAAGAACCTGGCAGCCAAAGTTTGCACCAAACAGTGTTAAAGTGCAGCGAGATAGCGTTTGCAAATTCAACAAACGCATTTTCCGAGTGTACATGTAAGTACACCCATTGTGCTATATTTAAAGGCTTATTTAAAGTGTCAATTTTGAGAAGCGCCAATTCAACTGTCCTTACGAGACCTGCATGCGATCAGTGGTTGCCAGCATAATGTCCGCCAGGAGCGGGTGATGCAATCAAGGCGTGCCGTTTCCAAGGGTATGCAGCAGACAGTTCCAAGTAAAATGTTTGCAGGGCGTGATAAAGTTGCGTTTAACTGCAGGCTTTTGGAAACGCGCAGGAATATGTTTAATCAGCAATTCTAATAAGTACCGGTTTCAGGTAATTTCAACATTCTAGTTTTGTTAAAGACATTTTGACAGTTGCCTTCTTTTAAAAGATAATTATTTTAAGGTTATTTTTGGTGAAATTTTACGTTGTTCGTGTATGTTTGCAACACGCCTGCGAATAGCCTCAATCTATATCGCACGTAGGTTGTTTGAGAACTGTAATTCTATTTTCTATTATTTTTTTGTATTTTTATGCATTTTTTTTGTGTTTTATGTTTTTATAGGTGTTTTGAAGTCAATAGATGATGTAAACAATTCGGCTTTTGCGGTATTGTTTAAAGTTAAGTTTCAGTTCGACCAACACTATAAGGAGGAACCAGATTTCTGTTTTGGCAGATAGTGTTCTTGCATAAGCGACTAAGTGAGATATTAAGAGAATTTCATGTTCACTGAATAAAATGGGCAAATAATTATTTAAATAATAAGACTTCAAAGTTAATGTATCCACGAAGAAGTAAAAAATGCCGCATTTTATATGCTACTTCAAAAATATAACAGCATTTTAGAAATTAGATCTTTAGAATGTAAAAAACTATTTCACCTTGATTTTTTTAATTAATTTTATCCCACTTGTTTTCTTCCCTAAAAATTATTTTCTTCGGGTCAGCATCGACTCAATGTTGGTATCCCTACATATGTCTGCAATGAGACTACATTCTTTTCGTTCACCGTAGCGGGTAGCATTAACTGTCACTCTTCATCGCAAATTCGGTTCCGAAAAAATTAGCGATATTTGCAACGCATGAGGTTTTTGCAGTTCCTATAAAGAGGCAATGTTATACGAAGCTTCCGCTACATTCGCTGAGGATCCAAAGATAAGTGATGGCACATTTGCGCAATTTGTTCACGACAACGCAGATTTAAATACAAATACTTTAGGTGGCAGAGATACATTTCACTTTTAAGGATCAGTTTGTATTATTACACCTGCTTCTGGACTAAAAAGCCGTAAACCATTCCCCCGTTTAAGTGAACTGCTCTCAGACTCTCAAATAGTTCAAACAACTAATGTGAAACTTATGACATACACTGAAACAACTGAAGCAAGGTTAAATAAATAATTATAAATATACCAAATGAATGTCCAAATTTATCAGCTACTTTTGCAACAAAATTAAATTATTTTTGGATATTACTAAAATATGACGATTTTCCAGGCTGAAACAACAACGAACTATTAGATCAATCAAAGATTAATTTTTAGCCATTTATTAATTCTGATCCAAGTGATTACAACACCTTGTACACTGCTATAAATACGTTAATTGAATACTCAAAAAAGGGAACAACTTGCAACTTGCATTGTTACTTTCGATCAGGCATTGTATATAAAAGCACTAGACATAGTTGCTGCAGTGAGCAACAACGAAAATGAAAAATATGGAAATAGCTACCAAGTAGATTCAGGCCAACAATTTTTTATAGAATCCGAAGATGATTCTTCGGTCTTACTAACCTCGAATTTGACATAGACTGACAATACACTTTAGTACTGCCAAACGTATAACACGAATCACAGCCGACTCTAATTGCTCGTATAAATTTATTTATAATTAATTCGGAAGTCTGCCTGGTTTTAGGGGGTGGAAAGAAATAGATATATATCTATTTCTTCTGTTCCTTCGGAAAAGTATGTTTAGTCAGATGAAACTGACTTGACAAAATGTCACGTATTCTTTTTAAAATAGGTTATAATTTTTTATCTTTGACAAACATTTTTAGCTATACGTGTATTTGTCAAATGTCAAAAATTATAACCTAATTTTAAAAAGTATACCTGACATTTTGTCAAGTCAGTTTCACATAACTAAACATGACCTACTGGGGATACTTTTTCCAAGGACCATAAGACAATGAAATACCGAGAGATCTAATAAGTTTCTAATAAAAGTCGCTTCTCGTCTGTGTTTATTGTTGGTAGCACTGTCGGCCTACGTCAAATTCGAGGTTGTCAGGTTAGGTTTTCTGTCAGTTTGTGCCAAATAACACACAAAACTTAACCTGCTAACCTCGAATTAGACATATACCGACAGTGTCACCAACAATACACTTCAGTACTGCCACATACGTCAAATTCGAGGTTGTCAGGTTAGGTTTTCTGTCAGTTTGTGCCAAATAACAAACAAAACTTAACCTGATAACCTCGAATTAGACATATACCGACAGTGTCACCAACAATACACTTCAGTACTGCCAGATACGTTTATTTGATCTGTCATCTCTAACACTTTGCGCCCCTGCTGCAGCTTTCTCCACCACCGGAAACCAGGCAGACATCCAAATCAGTTATCAGCGATGTTAAGAGAGTATAGTAACATGGGATATTTTCTTAATGAAATGATGTAACTATTTTTGTCGCTGGCTCTCCGTATACTAAGACTTTTCACGGCTCTCAATACAAAATTTATGTTTTTTTAGATATTTATTGAGTTTTTGAATAAAAGTGTGTATGGCACGCATGTGTTATTACAAATAATTCACTCAAGAAAAGACCCCTCTCGGCCTGGCGGTCTCGAGGGCTCAACTTTTCTCTCGTGGATTTTTTGTAATACTACACACTTTTACCATAAATAACTATTATTACAAATAAAAATTTCTACAAAAAAAATAGTCACTTTAATCAGTTGCATAAAATCTTACTGCTACGTAAGATGAGTAAATCAATTGAAAACAGGATATTTACCCGTGTCAAAACCAGCTTCGATATCATATTACGCAATTGCAGTTCCAGAAACAAAATCTGTGTTTACAACTACTAAGAATTTTGAAATTTTTATTGCTGGGGTCGGTAGCTCAGTGGTAAGCATCCTGGCTACTGATCGTAGTGTCGCGAGTTTGATTCCCGGTTCCGGTGAGATTTTCAAAAATAAAAAAATGCAGATGAAAGCCTCTACAGAATGCCATCATTCGGAAGTGATGTAAAGCCGTCGGTCCCATGTTATACTACGATGTGTGGCATGTAAAAGATCCCTTGCTAGGGTTGGAACTCCTTAGTCTCGACAAAATTCTAAGTAGGACTTTGACATATGACCATAGTAGTCGGTGTCTAAGGTACCTGGTACTCTGCATGCCTAGACCTTGTCCATTAACAAACAAACAAACTAAATTTTTATTATTTTTTATTATACCTGCATCAGAATCGCCGTTTAAAGCACGCCTGAGCGTGCGAAAACAGGCGATTAAAGCTCGCCGAGCTTTAAAGGTTGTCAAGGAAACGACTGAATGCAACAACGGACGTGGACGCGAAAAAAATGTAAACACTTCTCGTAACTATAGTAGCAATATTATTATGCCCTCTCGATTTATCACGACAAAAATTATTTCTAAGTTTTTAGTGGGTAATTTATTTCCAGTATTGCAGGTATAATAAAAAATAGCGTAAAGTATTCGTGGATAACTGGTCTTTAAAACACTTGCTCTGTTTCGAGCACTCCGGCTACGCCGTCATGCTCGAAAACTCGCGCGTGTTTTAAAGACCTTGTTATCCACTCATACTTTAATGTACTATTATTTAATATCCTTACGAAATAAAGTCAGACGCATAGAAATTATACATAAAATGTTAATTTGTAGAGTAAACAACGCCCATTAAATTAAATAATGTGATATAAATTAATTCAATATATTCAGTTGCAGAATGTGCCTCTAGATTTAATCCGCTGAGTCTGAGATATCTTTATTTAAAATGTATTAAAAAGCCTTTGTTTATTTCCAGTTTATCATTATCAATATCTCATAATCGTTCAGTCCAGTTCAACCCATCTCTTGATAAGTGACATTCTAATACAATTCATGACGTTTAGATGTCACCACGTGTTAGAAGCATAGTTATTTACAGAGTGCTACAAAAGAGTATTTTGTTATACAGCACTATTAGTATAGGGCATTCAGGAAACACAAAAACATTAATTTTTTTTTGAAGTTGGCATGTGCATATAATTTTTCTACTAGGGATTCTGTATTTTGTTTTGCAAAGGTTTGCACGCCTGCATACTGGCAGATTTGAATTTAAAAATGACATTTAATATTTCTTATTGGCAGTGTCAAAGTAGATATTTTTCTAGAAATTCTAACCTGACGTTTCATAAAATGTAATAAAGATACCCATTAGTAAACGCTACGTCAATAGTATCCAACACAGTATTTGTATAATATCCTTAAAAAACATTTATGACAGATGGGTAGTAAATGTCACACCCTTAACCTATTTGTTTTAGGAACTTTTTGTAAATACATTCCTAGACAAAGGTGAATTTTGCAAGTACACTCATGAAATTTTGGATATCAAAGGCCACTTTGTGTTTTTATGTTTAGTGAACAGACTATACGTTATTTAATCGCTTATGTTAATGTTGGGAATATTTTGTTTTCTTCAAAAGTTTCGTTTATTACTAGTTTTAGTTTTTGTGCCACCAAAGACACATCTAAACAAAGCGAATTGTGCTCGAAAAAAGCGAAATTTTAATTTTTAATATTCTTTTAACCTTGTTTGGATAAAAACTATCAGTTATTTTGGGCAAAATATTTTCACAGCCCACAAGTTCAAAAATTCAACTCTATTTACGAAAGGCGCAACAACATTAAAAGTATAGGGAGGACAATGTGCAAAGTTTGTCCTGTTGTTTACTAATAATCATATGAACACTTACAAATAAGATCCATATCAGCATCGTCGCGAAGAGACATTGTGCTTGTGTACGTGTGATATTACAATACGTGCGACACTTCACAATTCGGCCACAAACTTCAACTGGTGCAGTTGAACAACCTACATTTATACATTATGGCTTGGCACATATGAAACACTGTCGCCATTAGAAGGGAAATTAGACCGATCTCTCCAAAATTATTATTAATTACAGGAACACAACAGTTTAAAAAAACTATCTTGTTCTTCTGCAAGACGATTATTATAGCTAGTAGTTGTTTCTCTTGAAAGCAATATAAAAAATGGTATTTGAGTGAATTTTGCTTAGCGCATCAGACATGAACTAGTAACTAATTTTTACAAAAAAAAAACATTTCTTACACTTGTGAACTTAGTAAATTTACTACCATTAAGCCAGATGTAGATAATCGGTGCATTTTACAGCGGATGCAATCTTGTAATGATGGTCGAAAATAATCGTGGGTTAAAAGCAGGGTTCACAACTACCAACAGGATGTGTAGCAATTTTGAAGAAAAAACTAGATATGTACAGATGCACCGTCACTTAACAAAAACTTGGAATCTAGACGTAGTAATCTAACAACAGCAAGGAAGCAAAATTGGTGTGTTCTATAGACGACCGTAAATATGCAATTAAGAAGTATCTCTGTCATTGCATAAGCCTTAAAACAATCGTGCGTTATACAGGGTGTACCAAACTTAAACGGTCATATGTTAGTAAGGAGTTGATGACAGCTTTTAATGGATAATGTAAGTGAAATCGTCCTCGAATAAGATTTATTTTGGACAATTCAAAATCTGATAAAAATTTTGACACTGGGACACTTTGAAATCAAATAAAAACATATTTCATTAATATCTTTATATTTTATGCACAATATCTAAATAATTGCCTGTACATTACAATTAAACCTTTTACATCGCAATCTGAAACTGTTTTAATGGAGCCGTTTCTAAATATAGAAATTCGATTGTATGCAAATAAAAATCAGTACGTTGCATACATATCCGCCTATTGGACTAGTTTAATATTAATCCAAAATGATTAATTAAATATTCATGTTGTTATATTGGTTAATTTAAAAATTTGTTGGTTTGAAATTGAAGAATAACTAATAGCTACTTTTTAACGCCATTTGAATCGTAGTATCTAAATTGCTAATGTTGCAAATTAGTAGCTTTTGCTTCAAAATCTGCAATGAAGGTTCCTGGCTAATGCTAATGGTTTGAACGTCAGATATTTTTCTAAAAAATGATAATGACCTCGTTATGTTCTTTTTGACAAAGTTAGCGGCAGCAAATTACAGATATCATACGCGAATTAGGTACCTGAATGACAAAATAGCAAGACCAGTTTGTTGTTGTTGACATTATAATTAAACTGTTCAAAAGTGAACAAAAATAAAAAATGACTCGAACATTTTAACACGCTGTATTTGAGAAACTACGGATCTGATTCAAAAACCCTACATGAGTTTTCGACTTCTTTTTATGCTACAATGGACCTCCGGAAACCACACGGTCGACTTTAGAAACGCCTTGTATATGTCTATTAAATTACTTGTAAATTTGGTTGGTATCTGTAAAGTATTTATACCATAATTCCCGGAGTGAGTACGATAAAACCACTATTTGTAGAATTTTATAACAACGTAATTCATGCAATATTTTCTATAGGTCGCGCAATTGTCTAAAATCTGACCCCCAGAGTGGAGAGATGGAAAACGCCTTCAGTCGACAAATTTAAGGGTACAGAAAAAATAAACAAATACAGTTAGCTTTAAAAATTCTACTTCTATTTATTTGTAAGTTTTAGAAAATTCGATTTTTATCAGATATAAATAACTTCGGTAAATAAATTTATTAAACGTAGTTACTTGTAAATATAGTCAGCAGCATTCATGCTACCTGTAGAAAAAATACTCCTAATAAGAGCTTGTCATTAATAAAAGTTCCCTTCACTATATTGTCGTTACATGCGAAACACTATAGGATTTATGTATATTCTTATAGGGAATTTGATATTACTTTTGCCGAATTAAGGGCGTAATTGAAGCGCATTGTACATGTTGTAAAAAACGCAAAATCTAATGCTACTAGAATAAAACATTATGTCAATTTCTACACAGTACGGTAGTAACTAATAACATTTTAACTAAATTATACATTACTAAATAACGGTATTCTTTAACTACCTCAATTTATCTTATTGCTGGGTTCTCAAATTGCATTTGTCTTCTCTTCTTTCTGCGCCCAGTTCTTGGTCTCCACTCGATTACCCGTTCTTTCCATCCATTATTTATTCTTCGAACAACAATGCCCTGCCCAGTTCCACCAGCCCGTGCGTGACTTTCGTTTGCTGTCTGGTCGAGCTGTTCCTCTTACGATCGGTTAATCTAACGTTCAACTTTGTTCTCTCTGGGTTTTAGCTAACTTATGAGCATATTTGTTGGTTAAGCTCCATGATTCAGCCCTCAAGATCAATGTTAGAGGGGCACTAGAATCAAAGTCTACTTTTGAAGGTGTTTGGCATGTCTGATTTGAAAGCACAGCTTTGTTTGCCAAATGCTATGCATGGCATAGCATTCTACGGAATATTTCGTCTGCCTGACATATTGTCTTTCTTTGTTGTTAATTTTTGCCCTAAATGTTGAAATGATGCCCTTAACTAATATAAGACTTTTGAAATAAAAGTTAATAACTAGGCCAAATCACCACAATTTATAAATTAAATAGTTTAAATCAAGACTTCTGTGTCAATCTCAGGGCTCATTCAGAAGGGCGTTATAATTATTTGCTAAATAAACGGTTTATTGCTCTTATGTATTTTATTTATTTGCAATTAATTAAAGCAAAGCTCCGGTCTAGCATGAAATAATTCTAGTCTCAGGGGTAAGTTCAACAGCTTGTATTGCAAATCTTTAGTGTATGACAAGTTCACTAGTATGGCAATTACTTAAATTCGTTTCTGACAACTCTAACCACATATTGACTGTGAACACAAAGATAATCTGCACGTATAAAATGTTGTGTAATTTGAATTCCCACACTAAAAATGGCAAAATTAACATCAAGTAAATATAATACCATTGATGTGACGTAATTTCCGGCTAACCTGGTTTTATTTCAGTGACGCAAACCGACGTTCTGATCTGCTTTTGTTCTATTTCTGGCAAAAATGATCGAAATCTTTAGTCCAAATCGCAAAATGGAAAGACGCCACGTCGATTAAAAATCTCTGGAAAGCTTCTGGGAACTGGGGCTACACCTCGTAGAAAGTCTAATCTTAATGAAGCCCAAACGGACCTGCTGCAACGGCTTCCCTGCGAATTTTACCTTTGGAAGCGGTGCTTCGATGCTGGCTCGCACAATGAAGAGACGCTACGGCTCCTATCCACTTGGTGACGGCCTCTGGGTTCTCCTTCCTACTTGTAGGGCTCACTAAAGGGCTCCTACACACGTAGTAAAAAGGTTCTGGCTGGCTGATGTCTCGAACTGCCCGAATTTGGCCTCGCTGTATGACGCACCTGGTAAAATCTTGTTGGGCTGATCCCTGTTCACTGGGATGTTTTATCACAACGAAAATTACTCGCATAGATGCTCTGCTCGCTGGTGAATATGGAAAACACTTTTTGGCTCATACAAATAACTTTTTCATTAACAATTTTACACCAAAACTGGGAGCACCTCTTGCACCCAACAAATTTTACAAGGCTTGTTTTCGATATTAAAAAATTGACTGACTCCTTACCTAGCGATTACGATCTACATTTGTTTTTATGAAAATGAGTTTTGATATCATGTTTTAACATATAAACTATAGTTTTGATATACTGTTTTTGCTTAAATACTAAACTGTCTTTTCTTAGGAATTTTACACTTTTACACTTTAAATCTCTGTTCGGTTTTAAATGCACTTTGTTTTAGCACTGCACAATGTCTGTGTTATTTGAAAGGTAGCCTAA
The DNA here is from genome assembly GCA_940337035.1 of Agriotes lineatus. Lineage (NCBI taxonomy): Eukaryota > Metazoa > Arthropoda > Insecta > Coleoptera > Elateridae > Agriotes > Agriotes lineatus. The sequence goes on along the minus strand of OW679200.1, from coordinate 87,986,144 downwards.
TTGCTCTTTGCAATCTCTACTTCTCGTACTGCTTTGCACCGTTTCTTTACCCTTCAGTTGTCTTGTCATTTTTAATCATAACGCTCATATAATTTTCGTACTTCACAAACCGTCTTTGTATTATATTAAAATTCACATATTGCTATGATATGATATGTGTGTTTTTATTGTTATAGAATAAAATAAATTAAATTAAAATTGTCTACCATACCAATTATTTTTCAAAGATCGGTAAATGTTACATTAAACTGACTAATCTTGGGTTCACCAAATTAACTAGTAATATCTATGGTATTTTGCCTTCTTAAACATTGCATATAACCGTTATTGATAATATTTGCTAGCTCCAAAATTAAGAACATGAAAACTCAGCTCTCAGGTGTCGGGTTCCGCACTGCGCCGGTGCTCGAGTTGACAGTTAACCTTGACCTACATACATTTCAGTTTGTGAGACTTTCTGCGTTGTGAAATGACTAGTAAAATCAAATTATGAGCAAATTAAAAATCAGGTGAGTTATGGATTGATTTTCGCGCCCTTGTGGTAGCGTTTGTACATTCTTTTGTTCTAGGAAAACCGGATCTTCGTTGTTTGCGCCTACTCTTTTGTTTCTTGCATTCTAACCTCCAAATTTGGATTAAATTGAAATTTTTGGCTGATTATCGTTGCCTGGACAGAAACTAATGCTGGCCCTCGGTTGTGAAGCTCACGAGACAGGGGTAGGCTCATATGTTTCACGCCCTTACGGTCGATTAATGAAAATTCCCACACTAACCTCGCTCTTGCATCGGTAGCTGTTGCGGAAAGCCTTCCTTGGTGCCTGCGGTACCTGTGGTCGCCCTTTGATGCCGGTATCGCTGCTGGGACCCTCGGGCAGCCTGTCTCCACCTTCTGGACCCGTTCGTAGCCCTCCGGAACGCTGGGATCTCGATTGCAATCTCCTCGGGTGCCTGCCGTTGCTGGTTCGTCGAAGGAGGCGTGAAATTTTTTTTCTCTTTCAAGATGGATCGCCCCTTTTAACACCACTGGTTACACACATAAAACTGCACACTTTGGTAAAGTTTCAACTCTGTATCTTTATTTTAACCATATAAAAACTTTAATTAATTGCAGAGTAAAAGGCAGATGCTTCTGGTGTCAACGTTTAATAATAATTGAATATCCGAGCTTCTAAAAACAAATGAACATCAAAAATCAAATACAAGGAATTCAGCTTAGTACAAATTAACAACATTTAACATTAAGATCATATTTTACAAACATTTAACTAGAACTCTTAATACTAAAATTATTGTCTTTCAAAGTAAATTGTTTATAACCTATCTTCTTGTCCATTAAATTGTTTATAACAAATGTCTTTTTGCTCACATCACTTCATTGACTCACTAATAGCACTAAACTTGTCTATTTCCTGTTTACTGTTTCATTTTCTTCAAAAATAACTGTGTTCTTTTTGCCAAAATCTCTTTTATGCTAATCTTGCTTGCATTATCCAATTCGTAAATCCTTTCTTACCTTAATCAAATAAGCTCACAACGTCAGTTTTTCTTTAATTACTGTACTAACTAACGCTTCATCTCAAGTTCTGCACAATTTGAATTCTTGTGTCAATTTTAACTAATTCATGTCTGGCTTCTACATTGCCAAACTTTTGAAATTATACTTGAAATTCTTTTATTAACTCCAACACTTGAAATTGAGTTCCCCTATTTGTATACTCATTTGAATGCTTTTAAAGTTAATCGTCCATTCTACCAGTATTATTCTGATTTAATAAAATTACATGACTTTTCCCAGTTATTTGCATTGCCTCGACTTTGTGCCTTTGTGACTGTATTTTGTATTTTCTGTATTGCAACCAGAGCCGAGTACAGGGCTAAAGACCATCGCAATATATATAATACAATTATTGATGTCACCAAACTCAAATCTGTCAGCTCCATAAATTAAGCTGCGTTTGCCATAACTAGCATCAATCATTGACTGAAACGATGAACGTAACCCTTCTGAATCCTGCTTTATCTAATGGCAACCTTTCTCACTCAAATTATAATTACTACTACTCATCTTAAGTGCATTTATTAGTGTAAAATTACTGACTTTCTTGCAATAACTAAAATATTTAATTCTGTGCTCATTTTGAAATTATTAATTTTTCGTGTTAGTTAGGCAACCAGAATTGCTGTGGGCAGTAAACCATTGCAATATATGTAGTTGTCAACCTCTTCTAACTGTCGTCTATTAAGTAATATCTTGTTATTTGCTGCGACATATGTTATTATTTTAGTTTTGCCGACGATCATTGTCAGTGTTTGCGACTGAATGTTGAGTTCACTTACCATATTTTTAATTCCTGAGCATTGCTGCCTGTTACTATGTTACTACAATGTTGACGATGATTCTTAGGTGGTTCAGATATAAGTACTCTGTTCAAAACTTTTTTGCATAAGGGTTGGCAATGAAAGTTTTCCTAATGTAGCTGTTTAAAATTACTTTGTTGTGTTTAAACCAGGTTTCAATTGAGGTTATGGTTTTCAAATGCATTTTAGGTTAGAAAACATGACAAAACACCTTCAAATACAAAATTGCCAGAACAGAAAATAGAAGTTTAGTTATTTGTATGTATGTATCCCGTCTCAGTAATTGTGTAATTGAATAGATACATCTTGCATCATGCAAACAAACAAAAAATATGAATCGGTTGGAGAATTAAAGAATAAATTATAGAGAAACAAATTTTAAATCTGTAAATGACAAACAACGACATAACAGCAAGAAAAGTACCGTGCTTTTCTATTCAGTGCATATAAGCCTCGGCTTAAAATAATATTGGTCTACAATATATAAGGTTAATTATCAATAGTACTATCTTAACTGCATTACAATGGCCGATTAAATTTTGATGTTTTCTGTTAAAATATTTTGCTCAGAAATTTACGAGATATATTTCTTCAGAGCAAAACAGTTTGACAGAAAATCGTCAAAGTTTATACATGCTTGGTTAAATGCACGCGGAGTATTCGGCATGATTATTTCCTGAATAAATAGATAAAATCGGTTGGTGAAACTGAAACAATTTTTTGGCTCCGCTTAATTGTTTCGCCAGTTACCAATTTATTTCCGGGCCAGCCTGTATATTCCCACTTGAATTATTATTCGCTGTATTTCAAACGATATCAAATCTTTTTCGCGCAAAAGTGCTGGTTTTGGTTTTTCCGAAATTCACTTGTTATCTCTCCGCGCCAGCGAGCAGCTATTCCGTCGTTTAGCAGGCATTCTATTTCTGCATTCGGTTGAAGTAACTTGCTTCTACGAAGGCATTCCCGCGTGCTACTGCACCAATTATTAATTAACTTTGTTTGTGGGCTGATGACTGAAATCAGCTTTTAGTTACCACTTTTAAGCGACTTTTTATTTGGATTGACGCCACGTTAGATGTCCTAATCGGCATCATAATTAATAATTTGGACCCGCAACTCCTTTCTGGAATGCCATTTTGGGCTTGCCGTTTGTAACACGGAGCGTCTGTCCCCTTATCAACTTTGGCCACGAGGTCGCTGCTGCTGATGGCTGGATCTCTAAAATAAACCTGGACTAATTCAGTGCCTACCGGCAATGTTTTTTTTTATCACCACCCAGGTTAATGTTTCAACGTTTGTTGACAACCACGTCCGCCTATGAATTGTTGGCTGAATCGATTGTAACGACGCTTCAGATTTACAATTTACAAATTTAAACTACGCTTTACAAATTTAAAACATAATGTATTAATTGTTCATAAATCTCTGCTTTAAAAGTCAGATTTACAATTTACAAATTTAAACTGCGCTTTACAAATTTAAAACGTAATGTATTAATTGTTCCTAAATTTACAATTCACAAATTTAAAGTTTTGCTTAATGAATACGTATTAAGAATTTTGTAAGAAGTGCCCTCACGCCATTTTACTATCATTACCAAGATAACGTTTAAAACATATGACAGTGGTAAGCTTACTCCTTCATTGAATTGCAATCATATTCAATCCAAGAGCCCAAAAGAGGTTCACATATTTTTTGTGCGTGCTGCATTTTCAGCATTAGTTATATACTGCATTTAAACTTTGCGATAAACAATTTACAGACCTAATTACGATGTTGCAAGCAACTATTATTTATTAACCAAATAAACCTAATTGTTGCTGTAATTTTATTTATTTCTCGAAATCTGTGATTTCTGGTGCCCTGTGTTTTTCTTATTATTAAAAGAGCTTGCAGCAGTTCAGCTGATGATAGAAATCTGCGACCCAAGGCCACCGAATTTGAAGCTAGCTAGGTCATTGCGGTGAGTAAGAACATTTCAGAGCTACCGTGGTGTATAAATGATAAGGGGGTTGATCTGCGATTATACTACCATTGATTATTATTAGTGATCGATCGCAGGTTGGCTTCTTTATTGTTTCAAAACACCTGCCATAATGATGTAAAAATTATTCTATCACAATCAGCCTATATCGGTCCACTGTTAGACGTAGGTCTTTTCCAACTCTTGTGATTGCTCTCTGCTTTTAACTTTTTCCATCCATCTGATACCGGCAATTCTCTTCAAATCGTCTCTCCATCGCATTTTTGGTCTGCCAGTATTCTTTTTTCCAGTTCTGGGTCTCCATTCTAAAAGTTTTCTTGTCCATCTATTATCTTTTACGCGTGCTATGTGGCCGGTCCAATTCCATTTCAACTATGCACATTCTGTACCCCAATTCGTTCTCGAATTCAAGCATTTCGTTTTCGCTCTTTTAATATAATATGCAACATCTACCGTTCCATAGCTCGTAGAGAGGTTAATAATTTCCTTGCATTGCTTTTGGTGAGATTCCACGTTTTGCACCAGTAGGTGAACACGGGAAGAACTAACTGAGTGAACACTTTTCCTTTAATCGTAATAGGTAGGTCACTTTTCAATATGTGGAAGACTGAACCGAAATTATTCAGAAGAGATTAATTTCTGACACATTTTTCACCATTGTTGAATTTTAACATTGTCTGTGATAGTAGGCTAATAATTAGTGCTGTTGTTGTCAAGCTTCGAAATGTCTCTTTTTTATGAATAAGGGTGATTTCTGTTTCATTTCTAATTTTTTTCTATCCACCTTTTATAGAAGCACCTCACTTCAGGATTGTATTATCTCCTTCCTTCAACATATCTGATAGCACCTCATCAGGTCCAGGTGCTCTATTTCTCTTCATATCAAATGCGTTGCCTTTTTATAGTTGACTACTAACAGTAATTCAGCATAGTACCTCTTCACTTCTTTAACTATTTCTATTCTTGGTATCAATGTAGTTCCTCCACTGTAATTTATGTTCACTACTTTCTTCCAATGCTTTCGAAAGATCTTTATGGTTCTATCGTATTGTATGATTGCTGTATTATGACATCGTATGTCTTTTCGCAGTTTGTTAAGTTCTACATCTCCAATAATATTTTCTGAGTTCTAGAGCACTTTAGCGAAATCATTTGTCTTACTGTTACTTTTCTTTCCTTTTGTTGCTACTTTTTGGCGATATCAAGCACGGTCTTGTGCATTAATTCGACTTGGTATTCATATCTCATCTCTTGTAGTCTATCTGTATCAGTGAGTGGGGTCGCTGGCCTCTCTTCTCTGTTAATTGATATTTTGGCTATCGCGATCCGTGATCGATGTTGTATTTTTCAAAAAACGCTTTAATGGTCTACATTTTGTTTGTTTCGGAAAGGTTTCCTAGTATTGTACCCCTTTTATTTCTCTGACCGGTGGTTGAAAATGGCCATTTCGTAATAGTCCTGGCGTATTTCAAGCTTCGCATTGAAGTCTTCAGCTAGTATTGTAGATTTGGTGGAAAGTTGTTTGACTTCACATACAAGCTGCTCGTGGAACATTTTAATTTCCTCTTCTTCATGATAAGTAGTTGGTGCAAATGTTTATACAATTTATGATTTTGTTCCTTGGATAATTATAATATGTATGCTGTTCTTTCTAAGATTCGCACCTATTCTCTTCGAGTTCTTGTTAATTAAAGATCTTACCCCAGGCAATCGCAGTTTTCGTGGCCGATATAGTGTAGCATATTTATAATACATTTAAATTATATAAATTAGTTGGTTATCTGTACTTGTATAATGTCAGTCAACGTTGTTTCTTTTTTGTTGTTTTTTGTACCTAATAGAGAGGTTTTTTACAAAAACCGTGTAAGATAGATCGAAGATTGCATTTAAAAGTAAGAATTATTATAAGTTAACTAAAAAACTGGATTGAAAAGCCATTGCCGAAGCAAAATAAGCGGTAAGCAAATAAGACATCAAAGAGACGATAACCAGATTGTTCATATTAAAATCAAATTTCGGCTTAGACCGCGTCGTCTTTGTAAATGAACACTTAGCATATTTTGGCTTTACGTGCCTTACACCTTGTAAATCCAAACAAGGACTTGTGTAATGGTTAGGTTTGTGAACCGTTACAAGTCACCCATGATTTGATGTCAGAGCAACTTTGACTCTAATGATGCAAGCTAGTCTTGCGAAGCGTTAATCTAAATAGACGCACCAACAGCAAAAAGGCTAAGTTTACCTCAGTATCTTTTATTCACAAGGTACTCTAACAATACAGACCAAATCATGGTGGCATATATGGGGCCACGAGCCGCCAAGGAATATAACCATCACACAAATCCTTGTTTGGGTTCACAAGGTGTAAAGCTCATAAGTCAAAAATACAATGGCGATGCGGTCTAAGCCGAAATTTGATTTTAATATTGAGAATTCGAATAACCGCAAAAGCGTCAAAAAATATGTAACATATTGTTACGTTTTTACGTTCGGGCTATTTAAAAATTATTCACTGCTTCTGTATTAAACATTTATTTACAACAATTAATTATGATTATTTACAAACACACAGATTACTTAAACTAACGAACTATAGGCACTATTTCTAACAACGATACATTTATTTATTTATATGCGCTGGATCAAACATCAATTATTTATTTGCCTATTTACGACTTAAACACTAACGATTTATATGGTTATTTAGCTGTTATTTATTTCACTAGGGTTCGTTTATATTACGCGCGCTTCGAGTCTAAAGTGAACTGATGAGAACTCCGTCGGCCGTGTATTTATATTCGGGTAATTTCCTTCGAGATCCATCTAGATTTCGCTGGACCTTTCTGGGAACCGCATGACGCATTCGCGTGTTAGCCAGCAAGGTCGCTGACGTCAGGCGTCTGCAGCTGCCTTCAAGGGCGCTGACGTCACGCGTTTGCACCTGGGGTCCAAGGTTGCAAGGTCGTTACAATATAATTCAAAAGCAGATTTATTAAAGGCAGAACAAGAAAAAGATAGACGTAACATAAGCTGTATGTATAGTATTGCTTCAGTAAGCAAGCCATTTTAATTAATACAAAATTGTTAGCTTACTTATCAAGTCCGAAATCGCTTTTCAGACAAGCTCTTTAATTTTGTATATTTTAAATCATTGTTTTCACTGATTATCAAATACGATGCATGCTACAAATGTACTTTTCAGAACGTAGAACGGTCAAAAAGTTACTTTAATAGTTCAAATGTTCCAAATGTAAGCAGCGACATAGGTACGTGGTTTTTTTTTCTAGGGCAACGTTGATTAATCTTTTTTTGAATCACGTTATAACCAGATTATTACGAAGAAAGCGTGTTCCTGGGCAAAGCGGTTTCAACTTAGAATAATTATTTTCTGAAATTATTGATACAAGGCGAGCTAGCGAACGAAACATGATGACAATGAAGCTTTACAATCTCCACTGATATGTTAACCATAATCATTATTTCCTAATGTAAATATAAATTTAAAAATAAGCCCCCAGAGGGCTATAGCACAGGCTTCCTAAATAAAACAACAGAACGATTATGCATTGTAAAGTTTGCACGTTATGGACTAATGGGTTAGATGTAGAGCTGTCGCTAAAACTTTAGTATAAGGTCCTGTCTATTGCAAATGATCAAAAATAGAATTGTCAGGCACCAATGCGATCAGCGGTTTCAAAACAATTTTACGAGGGTATTAAATTTCAAAAACAATCAAAGGCTGCAACTAACCTAAACAACCTAGAACGATACACAGCATCTTATGGAGTATTGAATTTTAAAAAACGATCAAAGGTTGCAACTAACCTAACCAAGCTAGAACGACACACAGCATTTTATGGAGCAACGATGCGCATTGTTGGTGGTTTGTTTGAAACCACTGCTTCTTCACATTGACGCGAATTCAACTAAGACGAGTAACCAATCAGACGGTTGACTAGAGGACATGCGCAATAGGCATGCCGAGCAACCGATTTGTACGATCATGTGTGACTATTTCAACATATTGAGAATATGATGTCTTTGTACACTTTGAAATGGCATTTGATCCTATACGTAGATAACTCTTTTTCTTTTATTTCATAACAGCTTGACGAGTGTTTTAGAACCATGAACGTTGTTGTTAATCTTAAATATTTTGAATGGCTCTTTGGGATGTCTTACTCATCATTGCGAGAGACATGTTGCTTGACCATGGTTGGTTTGGACGACTTAATAAAGACATAATTATATCGCGCCAGCGTTTTGAAGACTGTTCTTTGTGTTTCTTTCATGGAACTTACCTGGATAATTATGGTTCTATAATAGCTTCTCTAGGATCAATCTATATAAAGAACATAAGCATGTATTTTTTCTCTAAAGGTATAAATTCCGACTAGAGCAAGATATTAAACCAATGAATGGTTGATAGTGATATTGAAATTGGAAAGAAGATAAGAAGAGTGATTATCGGAAAAAGAACTTATCCAAACGAATCTATTTTATTAGTGACCATAACTATGCAATTGGAAATATTTTAAATCACTGATAGCCTTTTCCAGTTTAAATACTGCCTTGAAGTTATTGTTGTAGTTTGGACATTTATTTCCCAAAATAAATTTGAAAATGTGTTTACTAAGGACATCTCAGCTACAGTGGGTAACGTCTTAGAAATCTACGTGTAAACCTACACAGAATTTAAAAAACGATTATAGAAATTTGTCTTTCAGTACTAGCTCAACCTATAGCTTTAAGTTTAATGAATAGGTAGGTACCGTCATTTGATACTATGGACATCTTAATTTAATTCTAATTTTAATATTAAAACATGGTCAAAACACTAGCTTTAAGAAGTGGAGCATTTCAATTCTGTTACGACATACTAACTTTATATTTCTGGTTAAAACTCGATAAAAATACGATAATTTGAGAAGATAGGATCAGTATGAGAAGCTAGTTCATCTGTATCGTCGGAAAATCATTGCAACAGTTGTCAGTCTCTGGTGGTTGGAAAGTCATAAAGCACTTATATTAAGTTTTTCTTTCTGTTGTAGTTAATCCCGGTGTGCCACACTTTATCACGATCTGGGTTACGCCACACACTTGTACTATTGTTCCGTGTCTGCTCCAAAAACTAAATTGGTGATCTCGAATTATATTCCTTGCATTTAAAATGGGTTCCAATGTTTCTGATTAAACCTTTTCAAACTTCTTAGATATCATTGGAAGCGAGCTAATGGGTTTGTATGTGGTAACTTCTTGAAAATGTTTGATCAAGTTTAGGGTTCATGATAGGTAATTTGTGCAACTTTCCAGAGATTTGGGAAATAGCCAGTTTGTGGTATCGCATTAAAGATGTATGCTATTAATTTGAAGCAAGTTTCAGAAAATTCTTTAACAACTTTTTCTGTTATCATGTCAAATCGTGGAGCTTTTATAGTGTTCAATTTTTTCATGATTGTATTTATGATTTTACTGCTTTCGATGTTTTTAATAGTTTCTTTGGTAGAGAAATTCTAAATATTTCGCAATTCCTTTTTCGTCTTCTGACGTTGCAATTGGAGAAAACCGATGGAAGATTCAATTGTTGTAGTCTTTTTAATTCCTCGGTTGCCTTCCAAAGTGTATAGTCCGTGGCTCCCGCAGGTATTAAGCTTGAATTAACTGATTTTTAATTTGAAGAAGCATTCATTTTAGTACTTTGGGTGCTTTGTTCAATTCCGTTTATTTTCTTCATTTTTTGCTTGCTTTTTGTCATTGATTAAATAAGGCAGCGGTCCTCAACCTTTACTCACTTTAGGACACCTTGGCAGATTGTTTAGAATGCCACGGACCCATTACATGTGCTGACAAAGGGTAACCCAAATTCGGTAGTATTGTAATTTTTGGAGACAAAAAATGCAACTTGGGAAACAAGGGAATTTGATAGGTTTCTATGCTGAGTGTGGTCTTCTGAAATTTTGCACAAAAAAACGCACGAGAAAATGTGCTTTAAAACACTACATTACTACGCCATCTGTTGATATTTCAGACAGACTGTTTTCTTCCACCGCTGCCAAACCTATAAGATTATCGGAGTCTGTAAAAAAGAAATTTCTGATCGAAAATAGTCTAAAGAAGAGAATACAATACTATAGTGCCGAACCACAGGTTGAAAACCGCTGGAATAAGATATTTGTTCTTTTTATCTGAAGTGTCTTGGATTCTGAAGCTGCTATATGAATACTGTTTGTTAATTCTTTGGTTGCTACTTCGATTTCGTTTTCTGTTTTGGATAATGTCTTTAGGGTGATCAGTTCGTACAGTCTTGTCCTAAATAAATCAAAATCTGTTTTCTACTACACAGTGAGGATTGTTTTTCTTTATTCAGTATTTTTGAATATATTGTGACAGTTATGTAGCTGAGTAATCTGACAGATTCAGGCAAGTACCAGTTTTAAGTGCTAATCAGCTCATAGATGTTGGAGAATATTGAGCGATCGCATAGCTTATGCATTTTAACCTCCTCCGGAACTAAATTTGTAACCAAGTGTAATAAAGAAGTGTTCATAATGTTCATTTTTATTGTTATGCTTGAAGTGCAGTATATGACAAACGTGTTAGTAGGCTATGGTTATCTTCAATTATGATACTGGTGACTTGCGAGAGGTCATTTATGTATTTTCTTTTTCGTAGTGCTTGATACTATTAGGAACTACCACCGCTGTTCCCCATGGGCTTTTCTGAAATAATATTTTACTGTTAAATGAGTTTGCGATATTATAATTGTACCTATACTCGGGCCGCCGAACAGATAGAGTGGAGCAGGCAACCCAAATAACATATTACAAAGGTCACTTGATAATATTGTAATTATAATTACTCAAAAGGATCGGAGATGCCGACCCTTGTAATTAGAACTAATTTCAATAATTGTCATTAAATAACTTTTTGAGGTTATGATGCAAATAGAAATGTCGACCAACTTAAAAGTCAAGCCTGACATTTGCGCACTTGTAATTGAAAATGTTTAAGCCTGTGGCCTGGCTCTTCCTAAATCTCATTATTGGCTGCGGCGTCGAAACCAAAACACGTTGCCCGTGATATGGTTAAGTTTGTAGCGTTTTTTCTTTGGAGTTCCTTTATTCAACCATTTACAAGGACTAAATTGTGCATCTCTACTGCGGTTTTCACAGTTACATAGAAGTATAAAATATTGATTGGTCAACATTTCTATTTGCATCATAACCTCAAAAAGTTATTTAATGACAATTATTGAAATTAGTTCTAATTACAAGGGTCGGCATCTCCGATCCTTTTGAGTAATTATAATTAAAATATTATCAAGTGACCTTTGTAATATGTTATTTGGGTTGCCTGCGCCACTCTATCTGTTCGGCGGGCCGAGTATAGTTGCGCTGGTTGACAAATGTTTTTACTTCTCCACTTCAGCATATGGTTGTAAGCCATTGGCATTCCAGGTAGCTTGTTAGCATTCAGAGTTCTTCACTCCAGCTCGTCAGCTAGCCGCAGAGGAAACGGTGTCCGGTTCTTTAAATGAAGTAATTTCCGAATAACATGAGCGCCAAAAAATATACTCAGATAGGCCAAGAACTTATAAATTCAAAGTAATCGTAGCATTCACTAACATAAAATCTGAACTACAGAAGTCAGCAGTAACAAACTTAAACACTGAGAGATATAAGTATGTGCATTAGGTTTATTAAACAAAGCATGCACATAATAACCAGTACAGAAATATTATAAGTTGTTATTCTGCGTTACCTACGAAAAAGAAAAGCGGCACCCCAATTTAAGATTATCATATTAGTAATTCGTACACTACAACTACTTAAACCAAAATAGAACCACCAAAAGGTGTCGTTTCATGTCGGATACGGCTACAATTTATTTTATCAGGTTTGTGGTAGGAATATAATTAAACCCAACTTATTAGATTGCACTACTTAACTGAGAGCTTGGCGCTTCAGCTGGAGGTAATGACCGGTTGTCCCAAACGGACTCGTAGAACCGGTTTCAAAAGGTAAACCGAAGAACTCCAAATAGCTTACAACAGCGGCTGTAGACAGTCAAACGTTATTTACGAAGTACTCCGTAGATGGTACTCCAAACTCGAACTAGGCTCTTCTGGCACTGGAAGATTACCGAAGCCTCTTAAGCCCCGGGTGACGTTTGTAGTAGCATTCTATAGCAAGTAACCGTACTCTTTGGTAACTTGTAGCGTAAGTGACACTAAAACCCCACATAAGAGTCAGCTTATTGAAATTACCTTATCACAATTTGGAATAGGAGAAATGTACACTCACCCTGTATAATTATACAGGCGAAGAGCCAATACAACAAGGAAATGTTGTGTCCTAAAACGTGGACGAAAGTCCCAAAATAGTACCCAAGGCCCTAACCTGCATACCAGCAAAGCTTCCTCACAAAATAATTCACGAAATCTGAAGCTAAAAGCTAAATTTTGGGCACCATACCCACAGAATCCTGCTGAAAAGGGATGCTACATCTTCCCCAATCAAACAACGGAAAAACAAAACTTTGTTAACAAACAGCTGTTCCAACTGTCAGTAAAACAGAATACATCCCAAACGCTAATACTTCGTTTACACAACGGTGTTGCAATGAAGGATCTTTTACATTGCTATGTATTTCACACAAAATAAAGTAACAAGCTAATTTGTGAACATGTGAAATCAAATTAATAGAAATTTTGTAATGTTGAGTTTTTAATGAAAAGGAAATTTACTACGTTGATTTTGAAAAATATAACCAAAATACGTTCAAAATGGTGAAGTAACAGATTTGCTTGCTCTAGGAGTGAGAAAATGTAGAGCTAAAGTCCCAGTTATGACTTAAGAACTGCAGTGGTCCTGGAGTATGCTAAATTTTTACTAAATAAGTATCTTCTGTCGTTAAGGTTTGGAATCGACTTTCGTGTTATCCTGTATGATTTCGAGGTTTCCGTCGTCGTTGCATTGGAGGAAAGTAACTAACTATAAAAAATAACATGTATTTGTGAAGAAAAGATTTAAAAGTTGATTGTTATATCCAGTTGAAAAGTTGACTTCTTCGTCTACAGCTTATATTGGATAATTTTCTTTTTATATCGTTTCGAAACTTCAATGTTGCCTTAAGCAAAACGTGTTTACGAGTTCTAGCAATGATCGTTAGATTAAGGTTACAGTGTTATTTCGAGAATAGTCAGTTAATTTTAAACGCATCCAAAACAACAAAGCTTTAAATCGCTTGTTTACATTGCTACTACAGTTTTTTCCCTTATTAATCGTACAAACTGGCAAATTTTACTAGCTGTAAATTATCGGTTACCTTTACAAGAAGCGTAAAACTGCATGTTTTAGTGCTTTTGACACTCACTGCAATTACTACTAGCAAGAAGCACGTTAAACGTAGAACATGCATTGCATGAGTTATAAATACCCTGTTTATTTCTAGCTCTCGTAAACACTTAGGTAATTTGATTTGTTTTTTATAGTAAGTGCATTCAAGCATTTGTTCAGTGCTCGATTTATTTTTGTTTAATAGCTTGCACGAGATTTAGTCAATGAATGATAATTGCCGGTCGAAGGCATTAATTATTTTTCGTTTATTACTTTCCTCATATAAAAGACGAAGGAAGTATTGTAATCGCGAAAAAAATCACCTTCCGAGATTTCTTCAGATCTTCACGTTTCAGGGTCCCTAGATGACGAAAAACAGGTTTTCTCAATTCCGTCTGTCTGGCTGTCTGTTTGTTGCCGGTATAACCTAAAAACTATTTGTTGGAAGAAGACTATTATTTTCAGGCGGATTATATGTCTACCTGACATAAAGCCGAAAAAATTCGGTAAAATATATACACGGTGAGCACCTTAAAAATAAAAATTTGCCTCTTTTGTTTTAATTGGAGAACTATTACTTAAATGAAAGTAATAATTTGCACATAGCTCAGGTTTATAACCTTGACGGAAAGGGGCATATTTTGGACCCAACACATACAGGGTGAGCACCGTAAAAAATAAAATTTTGTTTATTTTTGCTTTAACTGAGAAATAGATAAAAGTTTTGTACATACCTTAGGCTTTACCTTCAAAGAAAATGGGACCCAACAGATACAGAGTAAATGTTGCAAAAGAAACAAAAAAAGGCAACTGTGTTTAATGCAGCTGCATCGCAGCGAGTTGAAGGGTCGTGCGTCGGTCTTTAAAATCGCATTCGCAGGTGCTGCAGTTCAAATACCACCGCCGGTAATGTTTTTTTTATTTGAATATTGATGTAATTCGCATTAGCAAGTGTTTTCTTTTATTGTTTCAATATTATTAGGAACGTTAAGATATGTTTACCCCTAGTTTTCTTTGATTTTTAAAATTGTTTAGTGGTATACTCTTTTTCTTATAATTTTCTTATTAGTGGATGCTATTTCAAAAGTTTGATATGCCGTACACTTGGATATAACCCGCCTTAAAATGTGATATATTGAAAACGAAGAATTTTAGAACACTTAATAATACATATAAACTTTTTTCTTAAAATTGGCTAAGAAATACTTCTGACTGTGGATGTTTAATATTGCAGTCTCTATAAATCTGCAGAGTACCCGATTTTTCCTTGTAATTTCATCTCGATAGTTATTTCTGTAAGTTTTGAAGTATTTCAAAACGATCAACACGGCTTAATTTTGTTATTACCGCGAGGTATATCAAACAATAATACATTTTTACCTAGAGGTACACTGCGACCTCTGCATAAAGAGAACTAAGTTTTACATTACATTTTAAAAGCAAAACTACTAGGTAGAAACTGTAGAGCACTATGATGTAATCTTTGTTTCAAACTAAATAAAATATGAGAGTACATCTCTTATTATTTCCTTTTCTTTTGCAAAATGCTTAAAATCTAAATATTTCCCCAGTTGAGTTAAAAATTTAAATAAAAAGTTATGAAAACTTTTATTTGTGCAACTGAAATTATAATACTAAAACATAGATTGATAAGGAAGCCGGTTAGCGCAGTTGGTAAAGCGTTATGCTTGCATTGAGCAAGTTCTCGGTTCGAATCCCATAGTGGGCGGAGTTTTTCAACAGCCTTGGCGATTGTAATCGGATTCGGTGAGACCATTCACAGTTGGGCACCAAATTAACTGTGTGTGTACTAACAACCACAGGTCAACACATCACCAAGACATACACCTCACACAATGGTTGCTATGCAAGCACAAAAGGCGCGCTCCAACTTTGTAACCCGAATCCGGGACTATTTGAGCATTGGGCCACCAGATCCAAGCGTACATAGCACCAGCCTCTACACCGGTAGGTAATAAGAGGTTACAGATAATACATAAATACATACAACATAGATTGAATTAGTTTTTTACAGTTCAAAATTCTAATCTCTTACGAAATAATTTTCTCTCATCTCAGTACACTTATCCATTCTTTTTCATTACAGGAAATTTTTCCAACCTGGAACTCTTCAATGAATATGTTGTTCAAGGCCTCCAACGTTTTTTGTTTCACCTCGTCGATATTATCAAAACGTTCCCCTTTCATGTCAGATTTCATACAGGTAAACAAAAAATCGCTGGATGCGAAATTGGTTTATTAGGGTCATATAACATATATGATTAGGGTGAATGTGGAGGACAATTGCCATTTTGCTTTTGCCCAAAAACCTTCGGGCGTTCAAGGCAATGTGAGCAGAGAAAAAGGAATAGTTAAAACAAATTAATCGATAATTTTTATTTTAAAAATATTTCCTATTGATAAAATATGAGTTTTATTTCAGTTTTCTTTATAGTTCATTATAATTTGCTGTTGGCGATAACAACAGTAATCAACGTACACCGTACAAGAAAACTAAGCTGTACAGGACATTTTTTTCAGTTTTGTGTTTTGCCTTTCATGATAGACAAAGACACCTGAAGCTTTAATGGCACTTTTTAAGACTGTTAGGCCTAATTTCTTTTTTGGACATTATTCAGCATTGGAATGTGCAACTTTTCCCTAATTGAATTACTTCCTATCTCTTAAGACAAATGATATCCCAATGCTTAAGGTCTAAAAACAATAGCTACTTCTTTATTTATGCAATTTATTAGCTGCATAACATTGTTACAATTTTCTTGAAATCTATGCTGTGTTTCATCAAAACCACCGGTTGCATTATTTATCAGAATGTGTTTATACTCATTAGAAAAATTTGCTTATAATTTCCTGGTAAAGTTTTCTCCTTTCAGTTTCTTTAAAATATTTTCAAAAACCAGTTTCCAGGACTCTTGATTAGTATTATTAATGCTGATATTGCCAAGTGCTTATAAGTTTGGTTACTTCTGAATCAGGGGTTGAAGCAATAAATATTATATTATTATTTATTGTTTTATTCTATTATAATACCACGCGTAAAAGACAATAAATTAATAAATTAATAAAACAAAGCATGATAGAGCAATGGTTTACTAAATAAATACTATATAAATTTTGATTTAATTTAATTTCCATATAAAATTGCGTTTTAAATTTCAGGCTATACAGGTTGTAGAAATGCTTTACGCACCATAGGGATTTCAATGGTAATTTCTTCATATGACAATATTTGCTTCCCTAATTATTTTAGAGCAAACTTGTATGGAAGTTTTTTGTAGAGAACAAAATTCTGTATCCATTTATGCCAGAATTTGTCATTTTACATTTCGGAAAACCGAAAATTCAAAGAAATAAAATACCATTTTTAGACAAATCAGTGGTGCCTTGAAATTACTAAATCATCTCAAAGCATCAACAAATTAGTTTGCTGTTTATTTGTTTGCATCTGTGAAATGTAACGGCAACCAAATAAACAGCAAACTAATTTGTTGATGCTTTGAGATGATTTAGTAATTTCAAGGCATCACTGATTTGTCTAAAAATGGTATTTTATTTCTTTAAATTTTCGGTTTTCCGAAATGTAAAATGACAAATTCTGGTTTAAATGGATACAGAATTTTTTTCTATACAAAAAACTTCAATACAAGTTTGCTCTAAAATAATTAGGGAAACAAATATTTTCATATGAAGAAATTACCATTGAAATCCCTATGGTGCGTAAAGCATTTCTACACCCTGTATGTATTGTAATGGTATTAGGCCCACGGCTCGAATCTGCTAGCAGTGCAACATGATGAACAATTCAGTAAGCACAGAGTTGGGGTGTTTTATGTGGCTACAATGATAAGCTTAACATTCAAACAAGAATTGGTAAAGAGATGTCAGTAATAGTAAAGTAATTGAGTAAAAGGAACGCAAGGGACAAATATTGTTTTTCACAGGGGTCGAAGTTGACTTTCAAAAATTAAACAATAGGTTTGTGCAGAATGAATAGCCGAACCGAAAGAAAGTAATAGACACAAAAAGGTTTGCTATGTGCATGTAAAAGAAGCGTAAATTTCAATTAAGCTAGTCACTGAAATTGGTGAGGAATAGTGAAAGGTACAGAAAGCTGGAATAAAATAACAATACATTGCGAACGAGCAATTTTGAAAAGCAGGCAGCATGACATGAAAGAGGAATTTGAAAAGCAAGCAGCAGGACATGGAAGAAGCAAATAAGAAGTGATGAACGCTATAGATAATCAGTGCATTAAACGTTAGTGAAAAGCAGAGGAATTAATAAAATGTGTATGTGTGAGGCGCAAAGAAACAATTTAGATTAAGAAAAAGACAATATTTTAGTTTGTAAGAAATTTGAAAATGTAAAATTATGTACTCAAACTTATTTCTATTATGTACTAAAATTCATCAAAACTTATTTCCGTTAGCAACGAGATTTGTTTTTGTTTTAAATAACGAAAAACGAGGAGAACAAAATAATAATTATTAAGATTGACATTGTGAAATTTGTGCTCCACTTTAATTAAAGTTTTTTTATAATAAATAAGCATTTCGAAACCTGAAAAGTATATTATTGTGTTGTGCACGTGTCAAAGTTCATGTGGGAATGTTATTGGAGGTTTCCGCAACATAAAAATAAAATTTCCTCCGAGAGCATCTCCGACGATTTCGGGAGCCGTTCAGTTCGGGATTCTGATATTCAATTCCGGCCAAGAGAAGGGCCCAGAGCCAAAATTATTCACTGCTACACACCGGGGAGGACTGCAGGAGTGCAACCGCCAGCATCAACACCAGAGGAAGACGTTCCAGAGGCAGATACCAACTGGGGTCATCTCCGAGCATTGCGGCCGCTACCACCGATTAGTAAAGGTAGGAAATTTGCCTAAAATAACAGAGTTAGCGTGCGGAATTCGAGGGGCATACAAGATTTAGGCCGTACGGAAGAGGATATAAGCTTGTTCAGGGCTCAACCGAAGGCGCAGTTTGAAAAATAAGCAAGGCGTCCCAAATTTTGAGGTTATGCAAAGGTATCGAAGCGTCCAGCTAAAACAATTACAAAATTTAAGACGGCGTCCATCTGACGTCACGAAATAAATACCTGCCTGAAACAAAAAATGTTATTTGCCGCCAAAGCGCGAGGATTTGAATAAATACCGTACGAATGTTCATAATTTTGCTCATTTTAACGTAAATACCGCTGACTGCACGACATAAATCATTTTGTGGAATTTTTTACAGATTGGTAAATATTTAACTACCGCGTATTTGAACTAATTCCGGTGTACAGTACCGCACCAGATAAATTTTAAATTAGGAACTCACCCTGGGATTAAAGAGTTATTGTTCTACTGAGCTAGCGTTTTTCCAAATTAATTGCAGCTAAATAAAGTATTAAAAAGGGCATACAACCATTTATTTTGTGCAGTAAATTAGTACGGGTCACATTTTAACCAGCCTAATAAAATGACAGGCAAAGTTCAAACACAATAATAACATTAAACAGAGGATGGTGCATTTTGGATTTTGCTCTAACTTATATAACGATTAAATTGATTAATAATATAGCAAAAATTATATAGGTGCCCCCAAAGCACGAGCCTTTGCAGTATATGCAGCATTAACATATTTTTAATAGTAACAAACGTATTGAATGTACTTAATTTTTTTTTTTCGATTAAAAGTATATGCTGTTTAGACTAGTATTTTACTAAAGTATTATACAGGTACACTAGTTTAGACTGGTAATAATAAGAAACAAAATACGTCTCTAACGAGTTAGAAATTAATAACTGTAACTAAGTAGCATAGATATTTTGGCTTGAACGATTCATCCACATCTTGACGTTTACTTAGTGATTGAAGAAATCCAAGCGTTATTTTTAAATGGGGATAATAACTTTTCCCGATAGGGTGGCTATGCTGTGTTGATAACAGGCAAATGAATCTCAAGTGTTTTAAATTTGATGGTGGCATCTCGGCGCCCAGCGTCGTTAGTCGAAAAGAATCTTGCCCAAAACGTGCTCGACATGCCAGCTTTCGAAAGCACCGATTAACAATGTTCAGAAATGTGGCATTATGTGTTTATTTCGGTTACATCCGCGTTGTGCTTGTGCCTGATTATAATTGCATCCAGCAGAAAAGCCGATTTGGTCACAAACACTTCGATTGAATTCAATTTTATCGGCGCCACGGGATTGGCCAAACAACGCAATCAGAGTGAAAGCTCAAGCGATGAGAAAAGTTCGAAAAATGCCAAAATAAAAATCCACATCCCTAAATTCATGTTGGATTTGTACGAGGAAAGGAAGAGAAACGAATTCGGTCCGAATTTTTCTAAGCCTGATATTGTTCGCAGTGTTGTTCCAAAAAATGCAGGTACATAATGCACAGTTAGTTATATTTTATTTTTTAAATCACAAGCACTTACCTTGAACTGTTTATTTTCTACTACATATTATTGTGAGAATATAATTTCTACCTTAATATGACATGTTCGAGGTAAAATCATTGTTATGTTTGTTATTAATAGGTGTTGTATTGTCACTGTATGTATAGTATGATCAAAAATTAATCTCATCTAGTATGGCTGTGGAAGTGCAAACCAACGCCTTTAAAATTGGCTTACATGATAAAAAAATCAGCCTATATTTAATTCAAACTGTCAAATTGTATTATTAAATATTCTTTTTATCCATCTAATTACAATATTATATTAAAATTAACGAATTTTCACGTAAAAGTAATGCAATTGTTCAACAAATAAGCTTGCACAGGTCGAATAGACACTTCATCTTAAATCTAACCTAAAAATAAAATATATTGAAGCCAGTTTTAAAAGCAGCAATTTGTTCTTTCGTAGCCATACTTTACTTATTATATTCTCTTTCTAAATATAACTCGTGCTACGCTGAAGAATCGATATTTTTTTGAAATGTCAACACATGTCAATAACTATCCTTGGAAATATAACTCATCGTGCTTCGCACTCGCTCTATTTTCGTGATTTGTAACTGAGATGAACCTTTAAGAAATCGATAAGAAGGGTAAAATGTCACTCTTGACAATACATCATAAATTTTAGTTTGTAGTCAGTCAAACATTTAAGTAAGTATTTGAATTACTGTTGATGTACAGGGTCCGGAAGAATGACCAACCCCCTATTTAAATTGCTAACAACTGTTTCAAATTTTAAAATATTTTAATTTTTTTTTCGAAAATGTAAAATAAAAATTTGCCAATTTTAGTTACAAATAATTTATTTATTAAAAATATTAGCATTTGCTCCAAATTGATTTGGTTATTATTCAGTAGTTGAAGGAATTTGTAAAAATACAGAAACGTAACCCGAACTTCTAAATCTCGTAATTGGTACACGACTTGGATTTTGTAAGGATGAAATTTTAAATCCTTTAAAATACGGCGAAGAGTTCTGTCTGATCGGCCCAACTTGATAAATTTAAGTATATTAAGGATTAGGTTAATCTGTATTAGTGTGAAAATGAAGTTTGAGTTTGTGTGATGTTATTTTCAAAACCTAATATTTTTAATAAATAAATTATACTGTAACTAAAATTGGTAAGTTTTTACTTTACATTTTTGAAAAAAAATTAAAATATTTTAAAATTTGAAACAGTTATTAACAATTTAATTATGGTCGGTCATTCTGCCAGACCATGTATTAATAAAATAAAATCAGCAAGAATACTTCCTTTGGTTTGTAAAAATACAAGAATTAATTTTAAAATATACAGGGTGGGTCGGGAGGAATGGACCAAACTCCAGGAGTGTATTATACACGTGATTATTTTTTTCGTAGCAATCTCAACCAATCAGGAGGCTGGATTTAGTTAAGTTATCTTGTATAATTTCGGTTATACAAAATCGATTATACTAGAGTAACTTCACTAGGCAACGCAATACATAATTTTTGTCAGCTTGATGTTGTTTTCATGGAGATGACTTTCAGTTAGGTTAATACAAACAAATCGAGCTGCCAATATAGTATATTAAAACACGAGTTTTATAAAACTTGTATTTCGACACGATTCCAGTTTGCAGTACGAGTACCGAAGACAGGAGTCCGGTGAAGGACGAGCGCTCAGAAGTTTTATACAAGGAGTTTTTTATGTATTTTTTTCTAATTTGCAAGTTAAATACCGTTTTACTACAAATAAAATCAATTTTGGTAATTTAGGAAATTTTGTAACAGTTGGTAACAGGTTTATTGCAAAGCATACATTTACAACAAAATTTTAAATTTGAATCAAGTAGACTCACCATAAATGTCGTTTTTAAAAGCGTTCGCACGTGAAATTGTAAAATTAGTGTGGATTAGTGTTTCACAATGAATTCAGAAATTTCCTGCACTCCGCCAGAAATACGGCAAATTGCCGAAAATGCTACGGTTAAATTACTGTCATTAGTGTCATTGGCTATAACCTTAAACTCACACTGACATTTCGTGCAATGTCACCAACCGAAAAGAAGTTGATTTCGGGTTTGGTAATGGTTCATGATCGCACTCAAAATGGATGCGTTAACGGCTTTGTTAAGACAGCAAATTAGGAAAAAATATTTATTTGATCCTAATATTAAAATTTACTCAAAAAATAATCAAATCGAATACAATGCGTACTTGGAACAGGTTATACGCCTCAAACTTCCTGCACAATAACAAATCGTGTCAGTTTGACAGAATAACCCTCCCGCTGACGCGGTCGGACTACTTAACCTGTCAAACTGACACCCTTTTATTATTGTGCAACAAGTTATCGACATATAACCCGATAATATTGAAGTACTTATAGTATTACTTCTGAAAATAATGTAAAAAACTCAAATGTTGTTATCCGATTTTCATTTGTTTTCAAGTTATAGCATTACAAAAAACAATTAGAGAACTTAACTGAGTTTTTGTAACAAAATCGATATTTTTATTAATTTAAGAGGTAATAACTTGCAAACAATAGAGAAATGCATCATTTATTACAAAGACTAAAATGAAAATAATGCGTATGGGGATTTTTTATGATGCTATAACTTGAAAACAAATGAAAATCGGATAACAAAATTTGACTTTTTTTTACATTATTTTCACGTGTATAATACAATCCCGCAGTTTGGTCCGTTCCTCCCGACTCACCCTGTATATGTTGCAGGTTTGCTCTTGAGAGGTTATCAAATACCGTAAAACAAATGATTATACATCGATATAAAATTTTACCGATAAACGTTAATGATCGGTTCGGTAGTTAAAATAAACACAAGGCATCTGTATATTACGCTAGCGTAACTCATAGGCGCTTTCTAGCACAGTTACATTTAAAAAAGATTGAACTCACTTATTTTATAATAACTCAAGAAATAACTGATTCCATTGTCACTTAAGTATCAAAAGAAAAACAAATCTCTCGTATTATTAATTTCCAGACGCTTCCAGTGGAATATCTAATTATTTAGATATTATTCAAAATGTCTTACTGTACAAAAATGTATCTTGGTAGATTTTGATAAGTTGAATGTATTTTCAATCGACTTCAAACGGGAACGTAATCTATTTGCGCTGTTTTGCTAAAATCAGTTATGTAGGTGATTGTTACCTTGTTAATAAGACCTATACATGTTGCCTGTGAAAACATAGTGTAACCAGATAACCACAGAGTAGTTAATATATGTATGTACAGGGTGGGTCAAAGTAGACGCTTTCTTATGGAAACTCATGTTCCTGTCAAAGATAGAAAAATTTTGACCAACATCTCCCGAGCTCAAATTTTATGAAAAAGTTACTGGTGCAAACAGAATTTTGCTATCGTAAACCGTTAGGCCGCTAGGGGTCCTTTTTCAAAATTCGTCGATTTCTTTAAACCCTTCTAGCTTTTTTGTTTTTAGGAACAATTGATTTCTGTAAAAACTTTCTCATCGCAGTTTTTAGTGTAGAATAGGCTGGTACATTTTGTGATACAGGGTGATTCGTAAATTTGCTGCACCAAAAATTTTCTTTTTTCTTATAGGACACCCGGTATGTTTATACATGTTTTTGTAGTCCTTAAAATTCTCTATTCAAAAATATATAATACAATATGTCCAAATTTAGCATTTTACGGTGTATTTGAATTTAAGTTAAATAAACTAAAAATATCAAGTAGCCATTGTGTCATAGCGCCGCATGGCCATTGTTTTAAACCAACATTAGCAATATTTATGAGGATATAATATATATATATATATATTCCTTAATGATCCTTAGGCATTTTACGCAATATATTTTTTAAAGTAAAAGCACTCGTTAGCAAATGGGTTTAATAGCAAATTTTGTAAGTATTCATGTCAGGCGAACTTATCACCGGCATCAGGCAACGACCGCTAAACTCATCACCGGAGACAGGCAAACTCATGTAAGAATGTATATAACACACACGATCAAAGGCTGAAACTAACCTAAACAAGCTAGAACAGAACGACACACAGCCTAGATATTAGAATCAGAGATGCCGGTTTATTTAACATAACCTCCAACTTCAAAC
This sequence comes from Agriotes lineatus, assembly GCA_940337035.1. Classification (NCBI taxonomy): domain Eukaryota; kingdom Metazoa; phylum Arthropoda; class Insecta; order Coleoptera; family Elateridae; genus Agriotes; species Agriotes lineatus. The sequence continues at coordinate 87,961,918 of OW679200.1, read as the reverse complement.
ATAACATATTGCTATGACCACATTTTAGTAGCCTCATATGTAAAATAATAATTGTTAATAATTTATAACATAACCAACAATACAGATATTTATTGTAAAAATGTCCAGAAGATGTAATAATTTAGATTTCAAATTTGTCATAAAATAGCAAACATTGTAAATAATTGACAGTACGATGTGTTTAGAATAGCGTTATTTTTGTGTAAAAACAAATTAAAAATTAAAGTAAGCTTAGCAATGACAATTATATACCATGAGATAAAAAAAAGTGATTCTGAGCAAGCCTTGATATGTGTTATACGTTTGCCAGTACTGAAGTGTATTGTCAGTCTATGTCAAATTCTAAATTAAAAGGTTAGGTTTTGTTTGTTGTTTGGCACAGACTGACGTAAAACTTAACCTGCAAATCTCGAATTTGACATAGACTGACAATACACTTCAGTAGGTACTGCCAAACGTATAAAACATATCAAGGCCTGCTGAGAATCATTTTTTTTATCTCATGGTATAACAGCAATGAGATAATATGAACAACAAAATAGAATGCTTGAGTAAGAAAGAGATGACCATACGAAAAAAATATTTTAGTAGGCATGTTTGGTTGACAAATGTCATAATTAAAATGAGCTTCAAGCCTACTCGAATATTTGCTACTATGTTTATCTCTTTCTTACTCAAGCAATACGTGTTATTTTCTTGTTCATGTTATGTCATTGCTGTTATACAGGGTGTTATGGAAATGAGTGCAAATATTTTAACCAGCGATAGAGCTCACCAAAATGAACAACTTTTCTATTTATCGTTTATAATTTAATCGCATATTTTTTTCAATAATTTATCTCCCCTAAATTTGACGAGCCGCAATGGTTAGCAAATCTTAGTTAAAGGTGAACGACACAAGGTATATTAAAACTGCAAAGTTCTTGCACAAAAAACATTCGGTCAATAACTTAACTATAGGTTTTATCAGTGTGCGTTTAAAAGTAAAACTGTTTTGAATTTTAACTCAGTTTTGGGGGCGTTTTCGAAAAAATGATAAATGGAGAAGTTGTTCAGTTTAGCGAGTTTTATTACGGGTTAAAATATTTGCACTCGTTTCCATAACACTCTGTATATAATTATGGCCCCATCGATATAATTCATTCACAACGTTTCCTTCTCTGAGCAGGCTACGTTAGGATGACATTTTTGTTGGTACGCATGCAAAATAACTAGACAATAAATGTTTGGTTATGATTTTTGGTTTGCACTGTTGCCAGTTAAAAGTATGTCTCCTTCCGTAAAATTTTCAACATTTCGACATGTAAACTGCAACAATGTCAATACAGCATAAAAAGCTCATAGTTTTTTCATGTCACAGTTTTCCTTTTATCGCAATGCACGCATGCAACCTAATAAAAAGCATAACAGGCTACTCCGAGCAGGAAACATTGTTTTATTATACTTGCTAATTAAGTTATTACTTAAGAAACAAAAATTGACAGATAATAATAGTAAACTGTACTAACTTACCATTTTTATTCTGCAATGAGCGACTTTTACATCGTAACACTGGAAAACTAACCGTACACAATCACTCAAATAACGGCAGTCTAGCACATATGGCGCTACATATGATAATAAACATCTGTTACATAATTTAAAGCATGCAAATATGCAAATATTTCAGTAGATAAATTTAAACACGAAGGAATGTAAAACTCTGTTTAAAATTCGGAAAAAAGAACACTCGCTTTCTAATCAAAACTTATAGAGGTGAATGTTAAATAATTTATCAAACCTTATGCAGAGTATGATAACATGTAGATAATTAATTAAAAACGGAAGTTGATAATCATAACTCATAACACTAGGTACTACGTGAGTTTTTACCATTAGCAGCATTTTTTTCACGACCGGGAGTAGAAGTCGGTTTCTATAGCATCAAAATTGTGACAGAAGTAAAACATTTACTCCCTAGAGACTAAATAAGACAAAAATTTCCCTAGGGGGTTTTCTTTATGACTGACAGAACAAATATGTGAGCTCTTGTCATAATGACTTACAGTGACACCAACTTTAAAATTTACCGTAGGCTACTAATTTTAAAATAATTGTAACTAAAATGTCAATAAATGACGTTTAAAAAACGGGTTTTCGTTTTAAATCTATGCAACTCGGAGAGAATGCTATTTTATTGAGGTACAATTTCTGACTGGAGGGCGAAGCACATTTCTCTCCCTCAGTACATAATCTACTATTAAATTGCGCTGAACTACATTTTTATTAGGTTCTACATACGAAGTAAAATTATCACCTGTCTCTCTTTTTCTCTCAATCCTTCGTAAATCATAGGACACAACAATTACAAGTAGCGTTTCCTAAGCAACGAGATAGATAACCTGATTGTTGATTCTATGTATTTGGTGTTAATGGCACGTGGTAATTTATATAAATCATCTTAGCTTTTTCTACTTTGCACTAATCTTTTTTCTTATTCTAAGTAATGCGTTTTCCCTCTATAGGTTGCTTTATATACCGTTTAGTATCTTCGCAACCAAAAAGTGTGGTCTGTAGTATTATTTTGTATCCATTTCTTTTGTATTACTTTATTTTTCGTAAGTTTGGCCCTACAATAGTATTTAGTTATTTACATTTTATTTAAAATACAATAAGTACGAATAATTCTTAAGCACTTACAAACATTTGAAGTTTATTTATGTACTTATTGATTATTTAATATCTACGTTAGGAAGGAAGGAAGTTCACTTGTTACGGTCTTAAACTGGCTTTACGACACCGCACCGGCTCATACATAAACGAAACGGCCGGCGCGTGCCGTAATGGACGAAGTCGGGACGAAAGTTCTCCTAGGCCGCTACCCAGCCGCAACAAGATAGGCCGGCTAGACTTTCAGTGGAGTTGGGCGGGTTCTTAACGAGATTATCTAAGGGTAACGGCCAGAGGGTCGGTAAATAACGGTAAAATAAAGAGGGCGCCACCAAGCCTGTCTTAACCCGAATAACCGGGCCTGGGCGGTTAGACGGGGGCGAAGTATTCAAGACACTCCGTCGATAGGATTACTCAAGAGTTGCAAGTTCAAATAACAATTTCGGGATTGCCTTATGCAAAGATTGTAATTAGGTGCCAATCCGGCCGCGACTACGCAGCTGTCTCACCCACCTGTACGCTCAAGGCTCCCTCGTTCCGTCGCACAATAATCATTACACTGAAGGGGCGCTTATCTGAAACAGAACATGCACAAGTCGAAACAAAACAATAGTTCCCTTAATTAACAAGTCATATATTGAATCACGGGTTACAATGGGGCAGCGGAATGCGTCGCCCTATATATATACATATATTATATATAAGAAAACACCAGCTGGCGCACGTTCTAAACCTAGCGACAGATGTACAAAATAAACAAGATAGCACTAGGCGCAAGCCCGTGCAAAGATACAGTCTAAAATTCGAAATGAATGCGCAGCATGTGGGCGCGAAGCCTTATGCAACATACAGTAATGCAAGCCCTTGTAAAATAGACAGTCTGTAATTTGGAAATGCGGGCAAATATGACGACAGTGCCTGTAGGCACAAGAGATGTGACGGGCTCGCTCGCGGCGTTCCAAAACAACTCGCACACGGGACTTAATGCTCCCCGCGGGACAGGAACACTCGCGTTCACAACGGTAATCAGTTCAAATACACATACCTTAATACGTAGGCGGTCGGGAAGCCTGGTACAGTTGAGTTGCGACAGGCTGCAGTCTTAGGCGGCAGGTACATTCGATATTCGACGGTTATAGTGATGAGTGGGTATCCGCCATAATGGCGACGTGCGACGCATCAGGACGCGTACAACTTGACGACGAAAATGGGCCACTTACGTTCTGCGGGACAGATCCTCGAATGTCAAGATGAAGGGGACGACCCCTTACTTACGGGAGCAGAAACTGGACTCAAGATGCACCCACGCTACGCCGGAACAATTCGGAGCTCGCACAACCACAACACCTCTCGAAGGTGAAGCAATTCTCGCAGCGCTCGCTGCAACACCTCGAAACGGGCAACACCAAAGGGGGCCTCCACGGCAACAATATTAATCAACAGCGGCAGGCGTCCTCGGGCACCTAAGGGGCCAAAGGACGCCGCCTGGATCACACAACCACCAAACGAACGCTTTCTGCAACGGGCCGCGATCAACTACTAAGAGAGAAACGCTGTAACATGACACATCGGTCGCGTCCCCACGTGACTATCTCTCGGCAGCCAATCGTGAGGCGATTATAAAACAAATAAGTGCCGGTGACAAAGACAGCCAATGGCGAGGCGCCCAATAAAACAAATAAGTGCCGGTGACGAAGAGAGAGCGAGGCCTCGCAGTCACACCAACAGCGTAAATTCTAGAAGGTTCGGAAATCCTGCGAGCGTTAACACCCGATTGTCAAAGTACCAACAAAGGGGTGCCCCGGATGACGAGAAATACTGCGCTTGAGGCCAAATATGTGCAAAATCATTATTATGGAATTAGGCGATGAAGCCAAATAAGTAACTAAAAGGGTTTAGCATACGGGCACGCTGCCCTAAAGCCTAGGTGGCTAATTAAAATACAAAATGACCTGACACACTTTTATCATTTTGTATTACGTATTAGTAATTATTGTATATCTCTTGAATTGTTATATTTAAACCAGATTGTTTTCAAAATAATTAAAGCTTTGATATGTTTGTTTGGCTTTCACGACCTTTTCTACAGCACCCAGGGAACAGAGCAAACCTGCAGACATCTACTTGATACCGCATCTGCTACCATCCTGGAATGTGCTTCCTATAGCCGATTATCCTCCTCTGGAAAGCTTACTTAGCACCAAACAGCTTGACGTAATCCACTTTGATTAATGTAATATGTCAAATGGACTTTTCCAATAAAATTTACCCATTCTATTTCTTCAATGATTCACTTTTGTAGAATAATTCTGCTATCCATTAGTTTTTTACCACATACGAATAATCTTCATTAGTTAAGTCTTTGCTTCTTCTTGTTATTTTAAAATTCCATTTTTATTCACCACGTAAATTTTAAGTATACCCTTTTTTTATTAATCAAAACATTTCTCAATAAGAACAGGGTTATTTTAAATATTTTTAATCACACCAAATTCATTTTACTACATTTTCAAAATTTGTTATTATCAATAATTAAAACAAATTTCCTAACGATATCAAATCCCTTTTTATACACTCTAGTCTTAATGTATTTGAGTTAAACCTACTAAATTTCTATATTATTTCAAATTAAGTATTTGTCATTCGTTTCAAACTGCAATTTATACAATATTATTTTATTTTCATATCAATCTATATTTCAAATAGCTATTTTCCATTCATATTCCCACCTTATATCTGAATAAATCCATTTAACCATTGTAATCTCTTAACATTTTCTAAATTAAATTCTAACACCATGTCAGACCATTTTTATATTTTACGAGCTTGCTTGTATATAGGTACCTTTTCAGTCATATTTTACCGTATAACTCTTCGGCTATTAATATTTAAAATTCTAAAGTTGACACACACGCAACCCAGCACCGCTCTAATCTCTATGCCGTCGTATGTGCAGCTGTTTTGGTCCCGTCGCGTTTAAGAGCGCTGGTTTAAAGCATTTTTAAACCACAGTCAATGGGAGCAAGCAGGATATCCTCGAGCCGGTGTTCATAAGTGCGTCTCTGCGAGCGTTTTTAGCTCTTGGGGGCCGCAGTGCCTTCGGGCACGGCGTCCTATGTTCGTGCTGTTACAGCTTTATTACGATTTCTGTGTTGAGTCGGTTCTCGACGAGCAGTGCAAGTGGCAGGGTGTGTTTTAGCTGTTATGTGTCTTGGTCGTAATCATTGTTGAAGGCTTGTTTGGCTAATTGTTCCGTTTCCGGTTCGGGATCTTATCTACGGGATCTTATCTACGAGTGAGCTAATTAACGGCTTCGCAGATTTTTGTGGTCGCCAAGGGGCCCTGCACAATTCTTTCCGAGTAAATAGCGGACTCATTAGACGTCGCAGGTTTCCTGCCACATCACGTCGACCGACAGCTATAGCGATTGGTGCTGTCCGCCTACTGGAATCAACGCTTCACACGAGGACAAACCGCCAAAATCAAAGGTATAGTGCGCTCCTATATTGAGACGATTTTTTTCCATTTCGTAATTCAGTATTTCCACGGGCCGGAAACGCCCAGCGAATTAGGCAATTGGTTCTACATAGGCGTGTTATCGTAGGCAGTTTTCTACTTAGCACAGATCCCTGCAAGAACTGCTATTCGTCCGCCGAGTGCAGTAATAATTGTCGCTAGATGGCGATGTAGTTTGGCGTCGTTTCCGGCCTCACCAAAAAAGTCAGAAAGGTGTTAAAACGTGTCGTTTTGTTTTGTGCCGGATCTTTGATTATCGGGCTCTGTGATCGTTGCTGAGAACGGTTGATGCATTAGTGGAATTAATAGCTGGGTCAGGCGGAAGTAGAATAATCGATTCGGCCATATTTTCGACCTGAAACCATGCAAATATAAATTGTTGGGCAAGCACATTTTTGTGTGAGATCTTGGCAGAATTTTCTGGAAAGGCGTTTCATCCTTTCTTGTTCAAGTTGCTAATTTAGAATATATATATAGCCTTCACCCTAGGGGCTACGCTACTCAAATAGAGAGGAAGCCTACAGCATTGCTGAGTAGCTTGCAGCTTAGTCTGGGCTTGGGCACGCTGCCCCCTGAATCTATCAAGCAGTCCCAAGGGAGCCTCCTGTGTTGACAGTTACTGCTGGAAGCTAACATCGCCTCCACCTCGTGCTGGATGGGGTTTGAACTTAACGGCTTTACTACTTGATCGATAAATTCATATGCCTTCGACTTATTGTCTTTAGGCTGCTCCGTTGCCTGATTAAATTGTAATTCACGTGTGTGTAATAACGTCGCTTTGTATGCTAACAAACTAGCTGAGTGGATGGTTAACCCACGTACGTTTGTTCCATAACTATTGCCATATTGTTTGCTGGAGGGAAAAGCGAACCCAGCATGTCATGAGGTATACCAGTAAAACATACAATTATCAGAATGTGTGAGTACTCGCGAGGTGCAATTAACACGTTAAAGCTGGAATGCAGTACCGCAATATCGTTCATTTAGTATATGGGATGTTTTTAAATTATCTGTTTTGGCTAATTTACAGTTTTAAAGTAATTCATTTTGGAAAGTAGATGTTATATTTCCTTAGCAAAGGCTGCGTTTTCCTATGCACACTGTCTCAGGTTGGGTCTGTTAAGATTGTGTTATTTAAATATGTGATATGATATTTATTTTGTGATAGTATTGTTATTGTTCGTTAGTGCCAATAATTACAAATCGGTTTTATTCCCCCTGTTATTAATCCTTTATCTATTTGAAACATTATACGATTTTTCGAACTGTGGGTTTTCATTGTTTACATTGTATTGTTACCTTGAGAAATTTAATGGTTCGTTCGCTCAAACGAACAAGGGAACATGGGCCTGAACCATTTGGCGCCCCTATCATTTCGATCTTTTAGTTTTGAAGGTAAGTTACCTACGCCCTTCCACTGAATTAGTACGAGTGCATGTTCCGATTCAATATCGGTAATTATTAATGTAACAATATTTGTACAATAATCGTGCACGTTTTGCCGTCATCCGGTCAGTTTAAATGTATTAAATTAGGCATATTTGCTATCCGCCGCCTAATTAAGACGTTGTACACTCACTTATAAATTTAACCTTTGTATTACAAGCTCGGCCCGATCTTTGAATTATGTTCTGCCGTCAGCCGGTTCGTTTAAATGTATTAACTTAAGCGTATTTGCTATCCGCCGCCTTGTCAAGGCGTTGTACACTCACTGCTAAATTGTAACCTTTGTGTTATGAGCCCGGCAATATCTTGAAAATTGTTCGTTTATGTTTTTGCTGCCAGTCGGCGACGCTGATTATACGTTGATTTACTCGTACAGGGTTGAGTAATATTTTTAGATAAGGCGTCCCCAGCTGGGTTTTGTTTCTTTTAAGTTTAGTCCAATATATAATGCGAGCTTGTTGTATACGCTGATCACGTCGGCATCGTTGTAATTTTCGGCCATGAGTTTGACCTAATAGATCTGTTTACTGTATTTGACTTATGATTATCCCTTGTATTTGTGCATGCTTGTTTACAGGGTGACTTAGCCACTGTGTGAAGATTGATGTAATGTTATGCCTGAGTGTTTAAACGTTGCAGGTAGGTCGGTTGCGCTGGTCGCTGCAGTGCTGAAGTTTATGAGGCTGCTACTATATTCGACTCCCGTTAAGCTTTAGGTTTCCCCAAGGTGATAAGTTAGAAGGTAGGCTCATTTGATTTTCCCGGTTTTACTCTGGGTCTATCCTTGTATTTTCGTTTATGTCAATGAAACTGGGTGGCGCCCTATTCAATTTTATCAATGTTTACCGCCCCTTTGGCCGTTGCCCGTAGGTAATCTTGTGAAGGACCCTCTCTCGCTCCACTGATGTTTAGTCGGCATATCTTGTTGCGGGTTAGGCAGCCGCCTAGGTGAGTCTTTGTCCCGATTATGTAAAATATCGTCCGCGTCGGCCGTTTAGTTTTTGTATGAGCCGGCGCGGTGTCGTAAAACCCGTTTGAGACCGTAACAACCCTTATGGTTGTATCATTACAATATGTATGTGATATATCTGCAGTATACATACACCTTATACATACAGAAGTGTGAAAGGTTACATCACAAGTCAATATTTTAACGTTATAAAATTGAAATATTCGTTAAGTAATTATATTCTTGCAATTTAATAACCATCACATAAAATAAATGTCAAACTGGCTGACAGTAGTTTATAGTATGTACTCAAACAATTACAATGAAATGGCAAATGATTTTATTTTTCCAATGCACTCTGGACCTTCAATCATTTATAATCACTCTGTATAAACAAGCATAATTATATAAACTATATTTATTTAGACTGACATTAGGTACAATAAAGGCGTTTATTACAAAAACAACCATAGTACAACTATCACTTTTTTCGGAAATTGAAAAAAAACATTATTTCAGAGATATGTTTTATTAAGTATAGCACAACTATTTCAATGAAAAACTGATTTGTTATCTGTTAAAAACAAAAGGACTGCAGATTGTCTAGACATTGGTTGTTTTTGTAGGAAAATGGACGAGATGTTACACAACAAAGCAAAACTTCAGATGATACTTCATTGAAAGGTACTAAATACACCACTGTACATATTTAGTATTTAGTAAAGTAGGAAGTAAGCTATATAAATATATGACTAATTTTCTATGAATTCTGAAAGTCCTGTAAAACAGTCATTGTCCTAGCACGATGACAGTTCTTGTCGGAAACCGCGTGGACAATGTTTTTCCAGAAGCGTTCAATTTTTCTAATGCTCTAGCTATTAACTATGGTCGTTTTTACCGAAATTGACCTCTTCACGCGATTGGGCATCCGCGAAAATATATGACTTCATATATAACTCAAAATCGAAATTTTTGGACTATTGTTGTTTTTGTAAGAAACGCCTCAATTGCAGAAAAAATGTAACACTAGTTTTTATATTTTGTAAATATGTACCTACGTCTTTTTCATGTCATCGGCTTATACTCACCACTTGCCGGTTTTATAGTAATAATTTATTGCCATTGTAACATTTTAAGTCAGTGTGACATGAAAGACATAATTACAATGTTTAAAATCAATAAAAAGACAAGTAGGCTCAGTTGTTGTTGAGCCTTCAATTTGGAGCGTAGGAATTAGTCAAGCTTGGTTTCAATGTGTTTATTTAATTTGTTATAGCCAACATAGGTCTATGACAGGTAGCTTACTGGATTTTTACAAATAGCACATGAAATAGATATTTATGTATTTAGTGTGTAAAGAGAGCCATTTTGGTATGAGGATGCGAGTTTCGTGCCGAGCGGCAGCGAGGCGCGAAAAAGCAACCGAATACCAAAATGGATCTTTACACTCGAAATACATACAAAATTTTTTCTACGGTCCTAAATAAATGACAAAATTGTTAAATAATTGAAATTTAGATTCACACCATTTGATGAAGTCGTTGTACCGCCGTTCATAAAGGCCGCGCGATTTGGCCGGCAACAACTCGTTGGTTGCTGTCTGGGTCGCTTCAAATACTTCAGGCGGGGTGCAATTATCTTCAGATTCCATCTTCAACTTCACAAAAACTCACAAACCCAATCAATCTGTTGCGCGATGATTGACGCACCGTGATGCAATTGTCAATAATTTTAGCCAGTTCCAGAAAAATGACGAATTAAATTAATAATCAGGTTAGCCATGGCGATGCGTAAAGTAAAATGAAGTGACGCGATTATTTCATTAAGACATTGTTTACGTGGTTGCGATGCTAAAATGGTTACTAGGGAAAAAATGTGTGAATCGCTAACTTTTCGCATTGACAGTGAGCGCTTAATAGTCAGTTTTAGAGGTGACCGTAGAAAAACAATTTTTTAAATATTCAGTTCAAACCACTGCGAAATTTTCTTGGTATATTGGAATAGATCTCGTAGAGAGCTTTAAAACTATACCACGCACAGTCGTGTTGCTCTCTTAATTGCCGAGGTATACCCGAGATACACTGAGATAAACGCGCCAGCACATCTAGAAATATTTATCATCTCCCCCGCGCACGGGGAGTAAAGCGAGCAACGCGCGCGCGATGTATTGCGCAGTACGCGAATTGGAATATGCTAACACGATTATTGTTCGGCAACTGGGACCTATTTTTGCACAGGCGATCGGCATACGTCAAAACGATCACTAGATGAACATTGGTGTTTTCATTTTTTATCCGCAATTGTAGATATTTAATTTTTTATTTTACTCTAATCCAAATATTTCCTTTATAGGCACATTGCAAAATAATGACATACTACAGAGCTTTGAAGAAAATCATTTGTTAATATTCGATATTCCTTCATCCGCTGAAGACGAAATGTTTCTTGATGCTGAACTACGAATATTAACGTTAGTGAATGTTAATGTAAATACACTTATAGGTAAGGTTCAATGTTTTTTGCATACTAATGAATACTAATGAAAATCAGATGAAGCAAAGGTAGGTACTACGATGAGGAGGATGGAGTTTATAATTTTAGTACTCCCATACCTAGATTATCTAAAAAAAAAACTTTATTGCAGGTATTGAACGATCTCTTAAAGTGTCCATTTTGAACGAACATTCGAATAAGTTGGATGTACTAGACGAACGCCACATTTACCATTCAGAAAACACATGGTTAAAATTTAACTTGACCAAACCGGTACACCAGATTTTGAAAAAGAATCCAAAACATACTTTATTGAAGCTGTTGATATCTGTGAAAGCATTCTTACCTTTTCTGACCTATACTTCTCATCACTTCAAGCTCTCTTTATTACCAATTACAGAAAACAAAGAACACGACTACCCAATATTATTGCTTTCTTATATGAGCCAGAAAAACAACTTTCATGTTACTCAAAGTACCAAAAGGAGTAAAAGAAATGTAGAAGATGATTACGAAGAAGAAACCAATCGTGTATGGGACAATGAGCAACAAAACAAAGCACTTGTTAAGAAAACAAGAAGACTGAAAAATACATGCAGAAAGAAACCTCTGTATATAGACTTTGCTGAAATTCAGTACGATACCTGGATTGTGCAACCAAATGGATATGAAGTAAATTATATTCTGATTAATAATTTTAAGAACGGTCGTGTATAATGTGTTGTCTAGGTGTATTGCTGATAACTCAATGACATAAATTAGTTCAGTTTTAATTAGCTGCTTTTTGCATACTAATTAAATAATAATGAAACATTGTTATTCTATTTATTATTTATGTTATCTTGTTTTTAGGCTTACCAGTGTATAGGAAAATGTTTTTATCCGGTAGCAGACCATCTTTCCCCAACAAAACATGCTATTGTTCAAGCACTATTGCACAGTGTGGCACCATCAAGAGCTCCTAGGTCTTGCTGCGTCCCCAGCAAATTAGATTCTATATCTCTTTTATATGTTGATGAAAGGGGAGTGCTTACCTATCGCTACGGGTATGATGATATGGTGGTTGCAGAATGTGGCTGCAGGTGAAGCGGATTCTTATGAAAATTTATTTAAATATATTCAACTACTATTACATATGTCATACCTTTAATGTAAAGTGTTTACGATAACATGTATTATTTATTTACTGTTAAAAAATATTTATTAGTAAATAGGTAATTGTCCAAGAGGTCTTGTTGAGTTTCAAAAGCTAAACCGTTACCTGATCCTACAACACCTTTAGGGAAATACTTATATGGAGAAGATAATAAGTGGAAGTAAACATTTAGTTTTTATAATTAGTTAATACATTATATGATGCAAAACTACTAAAATGATAATAAATGTTTGCATATAGTTTAAAATTCCATTACTTATATGAATAAAGTGTTTTGGTTTCATAAGAAGAAGTACATGTTGCACGTAAAGAACAGACTACATTCTTTTTCGAAAACCAAAAATAAAAAATTTATTGAAGATTATGTAAAATTGTGGGCCTTCTACATATGTTAGCACTGCAATGCTAGCCGCTCATCAGGGCCGTAACTAAATAATAAATAAACAAGTAGGCGATTTTACAACCAAATTAATTTGTAATATTAACGATTTTAGCCTAACTAATGCGAATTCTGGTCGATACATTACATTGCCTTGTGCAGTTTGCATAGGAATGTTATGTCTACCAGATTGTAACTGTAACATCGCTGCCACTGGAAGAACCGCCCCGCCAAGTGCCGCCACTGGCGATGTTAGAGACGCATGCGCAAGAGCACCTCATTAGCTGTGGTAGCAAAACAAACGATCTTTTTATATCTGACCGTCCAGCGACCAACAGCTAACGAGAGGGTTTATTGTAGTCACTTCTTAATAAAGAAACAAAGTTACCCACACGTATCATTACCCGGAAGTACATACGTGACAGTAACGGCGTTTGTTTTACAGTTTCCACATACCGGGTGTCCATTCTCAAAGTCGAACATAGGCAATTAACATTAGTGCATTCACTCGTTCTTCATTGAAATAATTCATTTTTTGGTAGATAATTTTAAAAGACGTTGACAGAAAATACCTGATTTACGCCAACTAATTACCAATTTTTTTGACAAATGCTATCGAACTTAAAAAGCAAGGCATGGCATATTTAAAAATTCCCAAGTTTGAAATTGGTATTTTAAAATAAAAATCGCATCTTGAATATTATTATTGGTATCATTTGATGCGTAATAATTTTATCTTTCCATTGATACCATTGCCTTCCCTGTAAGTTCAAATGGCGAGCAGGAATCGGCAAAAACGTTCAATACAATGTTAATCGCCTATGTTCGACTTTGAGAACGGACACCCGGTATATCAATCAATGCATTAGAATTATTGGCTTTTTAGCCCACTGCATGGGTGGCCTTATTGTAACTATAAAATGTTTTGCATTGTTAAAACTGACAGCAGTGGCGACAAACTAACTTAAATTTTAAACAACTGATGAAACGGGTTCACTGATTGCACATATTACATATAAATTACATTCACTGTTCTGGGCTCATCGCTGGTACAGTGGCCCATTGCAACAATAAACAGAACACTACAGACCGATTTCGGGAGTTTACTTGTTCCACTAATATAGCAATTGTCCAATTTAAGACACTCCTGCGACTCTACACGATAGCAGCTTTTATTTAAAAAAAGGGATGATCGAAATCAGCATTACGGAAGACTCATACCAGGTGTCGACAGAAAAAGCTTCACGTTTTAAATATCATATTGATTACTACAAGACGGTGTGGCAGTGTGGCTGCGACTACAGGACCTCATTATATGTTCATTTGTTCATATGCTATTACGCATAATAATATGTAATTATTTGTTCATAGTATTATTGTGACATACTGACATGTTTTTACTAGCTTTTGAGCACACCACATAGGGGTCCTTTTCCAATTAAAATAATTTTTATATTTTTAAATTTGACTTGTACATAAAAAAGTTACCAAAGAAAATGTTTTCAACGTCTTTAATACAGAAACCATGCTGGAAGGAAAAAGCTAGATCAAATTATGGTTGAAGAGTCTATATTAAAGAGTGCGCTTATTATCGATTTTCTTTTGGTGATTATTAATAATAATCCCAAAGCTAAAAATACGAGTCCGTAGAACGAGTTGTATTTTCTTGCATTGGGATTATAACGAAATAATATTCTTAAAAAATTGTAGATTATTAATAAGCGTACTACGAATTAAGTATATTTAGGAAGAAAATATAATGATTAAAACATTTACCAGAGAGAACGTAATGCTACTTTATTACGTCAGTATCAATGCTAATGATCAATGTTTTTCGCAAACACACGTTTTGTTGCTTTTTATACTTAAAACGCACGACCTAACCTAGAAAAATCAAATAACCTTTCTAAATGAGTTCATTTGACACCTGAAACAAAACCAAGTTAACTCGTACCAAATCGAAAATCGTGAGTCGCTATATTCTCAATATGGTAGAAGGTCCTATAGGCCAATGCCCTAAATTTAAGAGATGGCTCAAAATTCAAAGAATTATATTCTCTAGAAGATAAGTAAAAAATATCTCAATAATACCGAAACACTTAATACGAATTATATGAATTTGAAAATGTAAAACAACATTGCAGCTAGTGGGATTCGAACTCGTGTTCACTGATAAATACATATGCTTATTGTTGTGATATAAATGACGCAGCGGCGTTCTGATTTTGGGCGAAATGCGCCTGATCTGTGCTAATGAAATGGTGACGCAGAGACGCAGGTACACCACGTTTATATAGGGATTTATAAAATATTCTACTGACTACATAATAATATGTACGTTTTACTTCCCTCTTCTAAAAGACAAAGGAAGTATTGTAATCGCGAAAAAATGACTTTCCAAGATTTCTTTAGATCTTCACATTTCAGGGTGCTTAGATGGCGAAAAACAGGTTTTCTCAATTCCGTCTGTCTGCCTGTTAGCGGTAAAAATCAAAAACTTAATTGTTGGAGGAAGATGATATTTTGCAAGCAGATCATATGTCTTCCTGGCATAAAACAGAGAAGATTTCGGTAAAATATATACAGGGTGAGCTCCTTAAAAAATAAAATTCGTTCAATTTTTGTTTTCACTCCAAAACTATTACTTAAATGAGAGTTATATTTTGCACATAACTCGTGTGTTTACCCTTGAAGAAGATGGGCATATTGTGGACCCAACATAGGGCGAGGACCTTAAAAATACACTTGTATTTATTTTTGCTTTACATTAGAAATAGATAAAAGTAATAATTTGCACATAGTTCAGACTTTACACTTGACGAAAATGAGATCCAACAGTTACATGGTAAATGTAAATATCAAAAAGTGTGTTCTAAATCGCATTCGCAGGAGCTGTAGTTCGAATCCCACTACCAGTAATGTTTTTTATTTGAAAATTGATGTAATTTGCATTAGCAAGTGTTTTATTGTTTCAGTATTATTGTTTTCCTTTGTTTTTTAAATTTTTTTAGTGTCACAACTTCCACTTGCAAGGGAAGTTCTTAGTAAAGCCTTTTACAGATTTTTTTTATTAGCATTGTGTTTTATAATCTTGTTTTCTGTTCCTATTTTATTTGTGTTGTATTTTATTATGTTAGCATTTAGTTGTTTAGGTTTAAAACTTTTGAATTAAAAATGTTGGATTAATTTTTGAATACCTACCTGTGTGTTTTGAATACATTACATCAATAAATGTAGAACTCATACAGTAACTTCAGTATTTTTTGTCACCTCTATCGTTAGTGTATTTAGGGGCACAAAAATGTTGGCTTGGCTGCAATAAAAGTTTGTTTAGTTACGGCCCTGCCACTCATGATGTAGTATGGACAAAGAGGTGATATTTTCACACACACAGAGCACTATGGTTCTCGGAAATCCTTGGCTTCTTTCACCACTGCCTTCCGTTTTCTGCTAAAGCACGCCATTTTCACATTTTTAGGTGTTTTAGGTCCTTTGTCACATTATCGTTCCAACTACCGCATGGCCTTCCTCTTGGGCGTTGTTCTTCTTGGTTATTAATAAAAGTTCGTTTCAATGCTCTTGTTTCAGGCATTCCCACAGTCCACAGATGTCCTATCCATCTGATTCTCTGTGCCTTAACCCATCCTACTAAATCTTGTTCATCATTCAATTGTTTTATCTCGTGATTCATTTGTGGTTTCCACACATTTAGGTCATCATCATAACCTTTCTTTCGAATCTGTTGTCACTTCTTTTGGTTCAAGTCCAGCTTTCACATCCATAATGTCTGAGAGCTCTAACTAGTGATTTATATAATTTTAGTTTGCACTTCCTAGAGACCTTCCGCGATTTCATATTTGACAAACTGTTTAAACATCAATTTCCAGCATTTATACGAGCTTTAGTTTTCTTGTTGATGTCGTTATCATCTGTTATCACTATTCTCAGGTATTTTATCTCGCATTTCACTTCAAAATGTGTATCGCCTGTATTTACCTCTGTTTGATCTTCTTGCTTTTCTCGTTGTGTTTTCATGCATTTTGTTTCGTTTTCATTTATTTGGGACGACAGTTTTGGCTCATAGGTTGCATGTTATTACATATTTCTTCTATGTCTCGTTTTCTTCTTACTATTATACATATGTCATCAGCAAAAGCAAGGACTTGTGATCTTCTTGTATAGATGGTTCTTCCCGGGTTGATGTTTATTTCACGTATAGCTCTCTCCAATAAACAATAAAGGCGAGAGTACGTTTCCAATTTTGCACTTGCATTTGATTTTCAACATTGTTGCTTTTATTAAACAAATATACTTCCTGGGTATTCCAAGTTTACATAATGTTTCCTACATTGCTTTATAATGTATGCTGTCATATAGTTTTCTATAATCTATTGAGATGGTATGCTACTTATGGCAATTCTGGTTCTTTTATTATTATTAACTAAATGTTAATTAATTAAAAACGTATCGCATTTGCGTATCATATCTTCGTGTCAAGCTGATACCCAGTAACGACACGACATTTAGCCACCAGGAGTCAGTATTTCAGCGTAGGTAACATCAAAAAAATGATACGTGATCTAGATACCTACAGGTGGTGTGGACGGCAAAACCCAAACAATTCCGATCTGCATGCCTCGATATGATTCACAAGCTTAATCATTAGTGCTACTATAATAAAGCAAGGGCTGGGACACAAAGCCAGAAGAGACGAGAATACCCAAAAAGATCCTGAGAGAGGAACCTGAGGACAGAAATAGAAGGGGTAAGCCATCAAAAACTTGTCTGCAAAACGTAAAAAAAGATCTAACCCGACTGGGCATAGCCGAAAATTGGGAGGCAAGAGCTAGGAATAGAAAGGAGTGGAGAAAGATCGTAGCCATGGGCTTACAAGGCCTCTTGAGCTGACATTACAGTGAAGAAAAATGTAACTAACAGCAGTCAACTGTACCGATAACGACATTATTTTCTCCCTGAGTATTAGCGTATCGTGTAAAGGCGATCATGATTCAATGCGATGATACGGCACAAGTCTGTGCCCACCTTAAACGTCAGCAATTAAGAGTGATAGTGCTTAGAACCAGAAAAGTAAAAGTTGTTGTGAATCAAACAAATGTGAGGTTAGGGAGATAATATTTGACAATTCGAGAAAACAAACAATTAATTTCTTCTTCTTCTTCTTCTTCATCTTTTATAGTAGGCAATTGCCTGTTTTTCTTCGCACATAATTATGGCGTCTCTGTAGATGTTCCCATACCATCTACCCATCTCTTTTGTGGTCGTCCTGGATCTCTTTTCCCTCGGGGTCTCCAGTCTCTCCCTATTTTTATTAATCAGCCATTACTTGCTCTCTCGATGTGTTCATTCCAGTGTCTTCGTCTTTGTTTTACAAGTTTTGTTATATTAATTATCTGACATTCGTCTCTTACTTCCTGGTTTTTAATTCTGTCAAGTCGTGTTTTCCCCATAATTGTTCTTAGTGTATTCATTTTCGTTGTTTGTAGTAATTGCCTTGTTCTTGCTGTATCTGCTCTCGTTTCAGCACCGTATGTCACGATTGGTCTCACTATTGTCTTATGTATCTTAACCTTGGTGTCTTAATGTAAATATTTATTTTTCTATGTTATATCTCTTAAATATCCTGAGACTCTAGCTCCTTTGTGCGCCTGGTTCTGTACTTCCCCATATGAGTTTCGTTGGCTTGAAATTTCAACTCCTCGATAGTTAAAATTCATCACCTGTTCGATAGGCTTATCCTCTACTACTAGCTGGCATCGTATAGGTTCCTTTGATAACACCATTGCTTTTGTTTTGTTTATTGAGATGCCCATATCATATTTTTTCGAAATTATGTTAAAATTGTGTAATAGCCGTTGCAAATCATCCTCCGTGTTCGCAAGAAGTATTGCGTCGTCAACATAGCAGATGATTTTCACTTGTTTTTGGGTCATTTCGTATCCTCTTAAATTACTCATGTTTCGTATTATTTGGTCCATAATTAGATTAAATAGTATGGGGCTTAATGCGTCCCCCTGTCTAATACCAGTGGTGTTGGGGATGTCATCTGTCATGCCTTCTTCTGTTACTATTCTTGTGGTTAATTCATTTTCTAAAGGTTGTCCTCCATATTTTATAAGTTCGTTCTGTATATTATCTGGGCCGGGCGCCTTTCTACATTTTAGGGATTTTATGGCTCTTTGTAATTCATCTTTAGTAATTTTTATTTCTGGTTGGCTTTCTTCGTCCTGTATGTTCATGCCTGGTCGGTGTGCTTGTTTCCTATGTAGTTCCCTGAAGTATTGGTTCCATTTTTTTATGTCTATTTTATTTATTTTCACTGTTTCAGCTATTTCTGCTTTACTGTTGCTTAACATCTTCCACACCTTTTGTTTACCATACACGTCACTTTCCATTTCTTTTGTAAAAGCTTGCCGATGTGATTCGTTTATCTGTCGTATTCTAGCATTGGTTTTGTTTCTTATATGGACATACGATTGACAGTTTTCTGGGGTTGTATTTGTTTTATACCGTAGGAATGCTGTTTTCTTTCCCTGCGTTATTTCTTTCACTTCTGGAGTGTACCATGGTTTTTGTACTTATTTTTTCTTTTACTTTCAGTTTTTCTTTTCCCTAAAGCCTCCTCTGCTGCGCTAAGTATATTAGATCCTACTCTTGCTTATGCTATTTCCTTGTTATCTTCTTCCGTTATGTAGTTTTGCTCGAATTATAAACAATTCATTTATAAAATCATAGTACGTGTACTTACAAATAATAGAATGTAGTAGGCGAAGCAAAGCCAAGAAAGTTGTTGTGTGCTGGCTTCCGAGTTATGATATTGCGTGGGCTATTTGTGTATGTGTGCAGTGTTTCCGGCAATCAGTAAAATAGTCAAGATTGGATAAGCAAAGTCCACACTTTGACACACAGCCACGATTTGAAGAAGCCAGATACGATTTGGAGAAGCGCAGATACGATTTGGACCAGCAAAGAGAGCCGAGCGCAGGTACAAGTAACAGCAGCAACATTGGGGGCATCAGCGACAGCAGATCAATCAGCAAGGCAAGTCACCCAAGCATCGCAGCCGAGGAACCTACCGGCATCTTGGATCAAAGCGGTCCCAGTGAGCAGATGACGGTGCAGAGTAGAAGAAAAAGGCGCATTTTGAGCAGTTTCCAGCATCTGGGGGCTCAAGAAAGCGGTGTATAAATAGTGTCCTTTCAGAAAATTGATCAAGACAGCATTGGATGGAAGCGAAATCTCTAGTTACTGATAAACATGTTTGTTTAGTTACGTACTTATATTTATTTCATTGTTATTTACCTGTGACGTAATTATCAACAGCTTGCTTTGATTAAAGTAAAAATTTAAAGCAAATTTCTGTGTCGCTTCGTGACCATTTATTTGAGATTAAGTTTATTAAGAAGAATTTGCTATAATAGTGCAGTTATCATACAATTGAGTAAGTTTTCAACTGTGTAGAGACTCAACCCTGGGATGAGAGATTTCCGAACCTAATAGCTAGTCGTTGCAAAAAGTATTAATTGTTCTGATTAATAATTTATTAAAATAAATAATTTTATATTCATTTTGAACAAACATTTTTATTTAGTCATTATTATTAGTTGGCTCTCAACAGTCAGAGCGGAAATTAAAGTTCACTATATACATATTAATATTAAACTTCCAGCATTTTTTCAACTAACTGTTGCAGTATAAATATTTAGTCCACAGTTGATCTTCCTCTTCTAAAACCTGCTTGGTAGTCTCTTATAAACTACTCTGTTAGAGGTGTTAAACACGCATTTATAACATGTGCAAAAATTTTATAGGTAAGTTTAATAGGCATATTCCACATTATTCAATGAAACAAATTAAAATAACCAGAAACTAATTTTTCTACTCCTTTATTAGTAAATTGCTCATTAAGCACTGTTTACTTGATTAGTAAAATCGTTGTTACAAACAGTGTTACGTAATGATAATGACTAACACGTAATTTTTTTTATTACGTTACAGTTAGCTTCTGTTGTTTGTACGAAGCGTGACTGCAGCCGCCTAATTTTTAAGATGGTGTGACAGATAGTTTGACAGTTAATAAAATATTTCTTTTTCGTTTAACGAAATGAGTGTGATCGTAGAAAAAGTATAGTACGCAACTCGAGCTATAGAGCAATTACACGCTCGTGGAATTACACACGCGCCGCTACGCGGCTTGTGCGTAACTTTTCCAACTCGCGTGTAATATGCTTCCTACAGCTCTCGTTGTGTAATATACTATTATACAACACAAAACTATTAATTAATTATTTTACTTGAGCAAAAGCTGGTAATAGTAATAGTAATAGTATTAACTATAATTTCATTGCAATGCATAACAAAAAGATGAATGCGTTGTAGGTTTTGGATTACCCCCCTGACCATCTCGATCTTTATTATTTTCAAATACAGTGTGTATCAGCCAAATGAAATAAATTCAATATCTCCATATTTTGACACTTGTCCCTGATATGCCAAAACACGTCAAGCAATTTTGATTGTAGCGGATATTTACGGCCTATTGGTTGCATTAATGGCTCAACTGACTTCTGTCGGTGACGTCACAGACATTTTTTTTTAAATGAAATGGTATGCCAAGTGGCACATCATTGGAAAGAGCATTCAAAGGGAAATTTAGGGAGACATTTCCAGAATTACCTCAAAGTAAGGTTAGCAAAATTGACAAGCAGTTTAGAGAACTTGGACATGTACGACAAATTAAGAAACACGGTGCTTCTTTGGACGACGAAACAAAAGTAGACGTCGTGCTTACATTTGAGGAAATCCCGCATGCATCTACTCGACAAGTTGCATTGGAGAATAATATTAGTCACTCCTCCGTTGCACGAATACTAAAGGAGAATAAAATGCATCCGTATAAGGTAATTCCAACTCAGGAGCTATGTGAAGATGACTTTGATACGATAGTGGAATTTTGTCAGCGAATGATGGAAAGAGTAGACAACAATATCATACGAATAGAAAATGTTTTGTTTTCGGATGAATCAACGTTTACCCTTCACAGACAAGTCAATCGTCAAAATTGCTGCTATTGAGCCACAGAAAATCCTCACTGGATGAGAGAGATGCATACCCAAAAACCTGATAAGGTAAATGTCTGGCCCATATCGTTGCTCCATACTTTTTGAATGAGAACTTCAATGGTGCAAATTACTTTTGGCTCTTCTTCAAAATCGTGTAATGCCGTCAGACAGAAGAAATCCACAAATGCCAGCAGACAACAAGATGGAGCGCCACTGCATTACCATCAAGATGTCGGTCGATACCTTGACCTTGTCTTTCCAAATCGTTGGATTGGAAGGCGAGGACAGCTAGAATCCAGCGAGGTCACCAGACCTTAATCCTCTAGATTTTTTCTTATGGGGATATCTCAAGACCACTATTTACAAATCTAAACCACACGATTTAGATGACTTGAAGATACACATTACCAACACCATTTCGATCTATCACGCTACAAATGTTAAATAATGTCAGCCCCCACTTTTATTTAAGATTGGGATGCTGCCAGGACGTACAAGGGAAAAATTTCGAGCATCATTTACATTAACTGTAATTGTAATTTATTTGTATTCATTAAAATTGATATTTTCGAAATTACTTTTTTGTTCGTTAATTTCGAATGCTGAATTCCCTTTCCAATGATGTGCCACTTGGCATACCGTTTCATTTTAAAAAAATGTCCGTGACGTCACCAACAGAAGTCATGTGAGCCATTAATGCAACCAATAGGCCGTAAATAGCCACCACAATCAAAATCGATTGACGTGTTTCGGCATATCAGTGACAAGTGTCAAAATATGAAGATATTGAATTTATTGCATTTGGCTGATACACACTGTATAATTCTTATGCCTCAAATATTAAAGTTTTGATAATACTTTCCTGTTATCTCAACTCATTTAAATTTCGATATATCGAGGTCACCGTCCCATGGGGATTCTCAGTAAAGGTGCTGTATGTCGTTCTAGCTTGTTTAGGTTAGTTGCAGGTTGCATCCTTGCTTATGTGTATTGTAAACATTCTTTTCAGGGTTTCAAAAATGTAATATTGTATAATGTTTTAATGTCATTTAACCCTGCTGCCTTTTCGGCTTCTTTTAGCGATTCTTCCTATTGGGTTCTTTTATCTTTTCTTGCTTCTTTTGTATTAACTGTTTTATTTTATTTCCTTCTCTAATTAACCTCTTTTTCTAATTTTTTTCAGCTTCTTGTTTATCAGTATTTTATTCTTTCCAACAAACGTAAATGCCCAAGCGGGATCCCTCAGGAACGTTTGAAATTTTGAAGTGTCTGTTTTGTTCATCATTCAGATCAATCTGTTTAGGCTATTCACTTTGAATTTCTATGTAGTCTTACGTTTTCAAAACATTTTCCACAGTAAAACCTTCTTCCTCATTATTAGAGGCAGTAATAGTTTGTCAGAGTCAAAATTCAAATTTCACGCAAAATCTTCAAATTGCTTTTGCATTAATAGCATGTTTCGTTTCATTTCCAATAAATAAGTACAATAAAAAAATAAATATTTTGTAACATAAACTCCCATGGATGGTCCCTACAAGGCCCGCTACTTACCTTCATTATGTATTAAACTGAAACAAATGCTACCAAGCAACGTAACAAACTGAAATGGTGTGCATTAACCGACGCATACTTAACGGCACGTGTTGCCAATACGTTCAAATAAAAAGATATTAAAGAATTTGTAACTAGCATTTTCTGTATCTTCTGTTTGCTTTTAACTGTGCTTGAAACTTCAACTGTATTTCCTTGTCTTTAAGGTGTTGGATGTTGTATTTAACTTGTTTTTGATTTTTATTTTTTAGAACTTTTAATTTAACTGTGAATTTTGCTCTGAGCAGAGAGTGATCCGATTCGTGACATGATCAATTTGCTTGTGTATATTTCCTCTTGGAACAGTCCATGTTGTTTGGATTTTCTTATGTGGGAAAATACTTCCTCCTATTAATAAATTATTTATGGTACATACATCTAAAAACAATTTTGCATTATCATCTATTTCTCAGATTCTTTATTCTCTTCATATTAGTTCTTCTTTGTCTATACTTTCGTTTCTAATCTTAGCATTTCGCTCTCTTATATTTATTTCAATATTTTTCATATACCTACACTTTGAAGCTGTTCATAATAATGTTCTTTATTTTCTTTTGTATCAACATTTGTTGGAGCACAAGTAGGTATTTATTATTAAGATATTGAAGAATTTTGCACTACACTGTGCTGTAATAATTCTTTCAGAAATCTTCTGTGTGAGTTACAACCACCAAAGGTCTTTTTATAACAGTTGTAGAGGATACAACAAAGCAAACTGTCTGGCCAAAAGGTTTGAATTCATGATCTGTCAAATAGCTAAATTGAGGTACTACAATTTTTAACACACATACGGTGCGTCCACGAGATTACGCACCATGGCACTGGGGTGATGCTGGTTTATTTTAAAGATCTACTCTTCCGGTGGCAATTTATAGTCAAACGGTTGCTAAGCATTGACCATTAAAATTGAACTTGCAAGTAACAAATAATACACAAAAATCAAAAACAACAAAAATAAATAATTTAATCAATTTCGCAGCTAAACAAATTACAACTGGAGTATTGTAAGTTTCCATTTACTGCCATACAGTAACCTAACCTATCATAAAAATTACGTTTAACATTATCTAACAATCTGGGACTAATATTAAAACACACTTCCATAATTTTATCTTTAAGAGAATCTAAATTAGGATGAACTCGGGAAGAGTAAACTTTAGATTTTAATAAAGCCATAAGAAAAAGTCGTTCGGAGCCAAATCAGGGGACCGAGCGGGCCAACCAATTGCAGCTCCACGTCCAATCCAGGTTTCATGAAAGGTATTGTTTAGGAATTCTTTAACTACTGCTGAATTGTGAGCGGGACAGCCATCGTGTTGGTACCATATCTGTCGTTCATCTCCAAGCATTGTATGTTCAATTTCAGTTAAAAGTTCTAACTAAGTCTCTCCGGACAACGTTCCGTTAATAAAATAAGGTCCAATTACAACGTTATTTAATATTCCACTCCAAACATTAACCTTCTGTGGATATTGTGTATGTGTTTTTACAATTAAATGAGGATTGTCGGTACTCCAATATCGAAAATTTTGAGAATGTGGTTGATTATTTAAAGTAAACGTAGATTCGTCAGTAAAGCACATTCTTTCTAGAAAATCAAGTTCATTGTTGCATTTATCCATCATAATTTGACAAAATGCAGATCTGTTGTCGGAATCTTCCTCCCGCAGTTCTTGATGAGGCTGATATTTATACGATTTAAATTTATGTTTCTTTAATATTTTATGTACGTAACTTTTACTTAACTCATTTTCTGCACTTAATTGCTGCACATTTCACTATTTGAACTTTTTCTTCCACAGTGTAAATATTCATGACGATTTTAGTATAAATTCAAATAGAACTTGATTTATTTCGAACCATACGTCAAGTTGAATGCCACTTAATCGTTTATTGCTATGGCAAAATAAATATAATAGGGTTTGTTGTTAACCTGTTTTCATAAAAGCAAGAGCTAATCTTTGGGATAAATTAACGTTGCTCTGATTCCATGGTGCAAAACGCTGTGAACACACGGTATAGGGAATTTCATGTATTCTCAACTTGATATATTTTTAACTGATGAAATTTAGCAAGAAGTTACTAATTAATGGACAAGAATTGACGCTATTAGTTAAAAGAGTGAAACCTGTCAATCTGTGAATGCTTGTTAAAATGTTTTTAAAATTGTCCAGTATAATTGTCCAATAATTTAATTAATTTTTTGTTTTACTGCGTCGAAAACCTATCAATTTCGGCAGTGTTTAACGGCCGAATACTCCCACTTTTTTGTATTAGTAATTTTTACTTTTCGACAGCAATAACAATAGTAACAAAAATTAACAACCATTTCCATTGGTCAAAATCAAAATAGACACTCCCATTTTGCGGTATGATCATGATCTCCGCGACTTTGCACGACTTCCTCGATTAAACTGTCATTTTATAAACAGAAAGAACGCTTCTAAAGCAGTAGAATAAAAAATGATGTATGTAACACGCACGAAAGCGGGCTTTTTGACTCGACTTATTTATGTGCCGTAATTTCGTACTTGTAACATAAATAGCTATTAAAACTTAAAAGCAGTCTGACAGCAATTTTTACTTCCTATGCCTGTTTTATGAAAAATGCCAGTTCTATAGCCTATTTTTGCAGTAACAATATTTACAGCTTGTGTGGATCAAGCAGTATAAGAATTATGTCACATTTGTCTAGTACAAAAAATAAATAAAATATGTTGAAGGTAAGTGACGCATAACGTTTTCATTTATGCAATGTCGGGTATACCGGAAAATTAAATAAAAACTAATAAAAAATATACAAATTTTATATTACACAATCAATAAAAATAACACTCATTAACGATGTAAAATTCATTTGAGCACACAATTGTCCTAGCAGAGCACAGCACTTAGTAAAAAATTAATGTTAATGACTTTGTTCACTTCTTAAATACTAAATTGCACATTTCATTATTTTTCTTATTTAAAGAATATGTTTTGCCAGGTACTCCGTATTTCTTGTATTTTACTTTCCGCAAACGGTGCTTGCTCCCAGGAATTCTTTCAATTTTGAAGATGTTGTGCCTAGAATAAATTCATCTATTAAAACCTAATACTTACACCCAAACCTTTAAATTACAAAGAAGGAATGACTTACCTGAACACGAAGTCTGGCTGAGACAGCCTCATGCAAAGACTAACGCTGGAGTAAAAGTCAATGTCAGTTTGTAAATTGAGTTTGGGCTCCACTGATACACTAAATTCGACTTGTGATTTGACAAATGCCGTATCGACACGAATAATTCCAAGCAATACAATTCCAGCCCTAAAATAACAATGATTATGAATGCACACTCAGTAATAACAACCCAAATTAGTACAACTTACGATTTTTCAACAAGAGACACTGCATTTCTGTTCCACAAGGAGATCTCTATTTTTCCTGAGAGATCAAACGACGTAGCTCCTTTTAAGTCCAATTCGGCTATAAATCCTGAACCAAGCCTTAAATACTCTTGATGGTCGTGCAGCATTGCTAAAGCCTGTTAAACATAGATAATAAGAATTTCAACATAATGTGCATTGCTTTTAACATTATTATAAAAAAATAGGTACTATGGAATGTCACAATCACGACATTGAATTACTGGAGTATGTTAATGAAGCTGATACCAAAGCTAGTTTATTTTAAAATCGGATAGGTACTATTGTAAGCTAATGTCATAGAAATTCTTATAAATTGCTAATACAAGAATGACAGTTACGTATACTTCATTTTGTGCAAAGTAATGTTTAACCAGTGGTCGGAACAATACTTCATTGCGATACTTCCAACCACTGTGTTTAACATAACCTCCATAAGGTCCAGCAATTTTATTCCAATATGAGCTTCGTTTGAAGGCTTTTTTTAATGTTTAATAACAATACCTAAATGTAAGACAATACCTAAATGTAAGACAATACCTAAATGTAAGACAATACCTATACAAAGACAAAGAAAGTTTTGCGTAATGGTGCAATCAGGGACAAGGGTCAGTGGGCTGTTAATGGTATAATTATTTATTCAAACCTGTATCTGTAAATAAAACTGTATGCATCTGCTGCCTGTTACACTTACACACTCAAACCACAAACATTGAGCTAAGTGACAATGGTTGAAAAATGGGTTTTACATTATAACTCGAAAGCTCGCATGGACGTATGCCTGGAAGAAACGGCTCCTGTGTTGGGGTTTGATTGTCCTCATCGTACTACTATATTTAGGTGTTATTGAGAGCACTAGAGAAAAAATCCACAAGACGATGTTCTTCCTGTGACGAAAAACACATTGCAAATGTGCAAAAACTGCTAGAGTAAGACAGACGGTTGACAGAAAAAGAAGACTTTGGGTATACCGCACTTATAGTGCATGCAGTTCTTCATGACCAGTGTAATGTAGCATGCTGTGTGGATGCTTAATTAATTCAATATTAATATCCAGATATCTAAAGGGTATCATGTGATAACAGTTGGTGGTAGATTACTGGTAGTAGTAGCAATAGGCAACCAAAAGGTTGTTTACTGCAAGTGAAAAAACTTCTTTAATTTTAAATAATCTACGTTTAGTAAGTCACGTTAAAGGGCTAACTTTCCTTTAATTGTGAGAGTAATATTGTATATTTGGTATGTGATAGCAAGATAGCCTTCTTCACGATCAAATTTGACCAAAGGTCACAATTATTATTCATATTATAATTTCAAGATTGTTTGAAACCATTTGAAGTGGTAATTGGTACTTAATCCATCAGGAAGTGAAAGTGAGAGTGATTGTGGCATGCTGTACTACCATTTATCAAGGTATTAAGAGGTACGAGAGCTACAACGAGCTATTTTGGGTCTTCAACAACTCAAGTGAGGCGTTTGACGACTGCCAATCGGTTAGTGGCTGATAGAAAATACACTCAAGGTACAAGTGAGTCTTCGTGAAGGTTAGTGTATTTTTATTAACAAGTTTGGTACGACAAAATTAGTGGAAAGCATTGTAATTTAGGTTTAGAGCGCAATTTAGAATATTAAGTTTTCTAAATTTGCTTGGATTCGGGTACTCGACGTTTTCGGCCATTATAAGTAGAAATTATATCATTTTGGTCTAGGTATCTGTAATTAATTTTAACCTCAATTTGGAAAAAGTAATTTGATTAAATAATTTGACATTTAGTTTTGATTAATTGTAATGTCAAACCAAGCATAATACTACAATCTAACTTAAAAGAAGGTTCTATTAAAAGTACTAAGGAGTGTGATTGACAAAGAAGTCAATAATTTTGTAATTCAGTATTCAATTATAAAGAGATTCATTATTATAACCTTTACTCATTCAGCTGAGGAAGATAGATTCTTATTTGCTCAATAAACTGACTAGCCGAGGTAATTTTAAATAATAGTCCAGTGACATAATTTCAATCATATATTTTCATAAGTGAGATATGTCAATTTTGAAAGTAATTCAAAAGCAACAAGGTAAGTGTTGAATACATTATTCTCGATACTACTTCTGTTAACTAAGCAATAGGGTAGATATCCAATTTACTAATTGTAATAACCGTTCGAAAAAGGGGTTATATAACACCAGCTGAATAACTGAATGTTGGAAAGGTTTGTCCTCCATAGATTCATTGATTGAAAAGCAAATGGTGAGAAAGTTTAAAAATAGAACTTCTTGTCGGTAATATCAATAATATTATAACTCGGTGAAAAAGAGAATTATTGCCATGTTCTTTGCAGCAAAGGAAATTCACAAAATGGCCACTGCTAAGTGATACATATCGATTCCCACTTCGCATCTTAGTACACAAGCTCAAAGTCTCAGTCCAGAGTCATGGCCCAACACGTGCTTTCTGTACCATGACAATGCCCCTCCACATTGGGCCAATGTATGTGTCATTTATTTGGCAATGATCAGATTGAATGTGCTTGTACAGCATCCCCATAGCGCTGACTTTGCTCCTTGCGATTTCACCTTCTTTATATGATGAATGGGAATATGAGGGAAAACATTTTGAAAAATCATAAATAAAGTCATTTTGCAAAACAAAATATGAGTAACGATAGAATAGCAAAGCAAGCACAGCAATATCAACCCGTAGGAAAAAGAAATATGGGCAAACTGAGAAAAAGATGGTAAAAATAAAACCAAAATGGAAGAAGAAGAAAAAGATTTTGCAAATAGCATTTATAAACTTAATGCAACTTAATATTTGTATTGTTACTATTTGCATTCTTGTGTGAAAATGAACTATACATAGTTGTACGAATAGACTGTACTGTACTGTAATATCGTAAACATTTTTAAGGTAGAATTTCCTAGGCAAAACTATCATATTAAAGTTACAACAGGCGCAGCTGAAAGGGTATTTAGAACGTGCCTTTCTCTGGGAAGATGGAAATATTTGAATCTCACGGAAGCGCAAGGGTAAAAATATGTAGATTTTACCTCGTAAGCTGAAAAATTGGGCGAAGCTAGATTATTAGTACCTGATCAGAAGCGCAACTATTCCAACTTGGTCATAAAAATTATGCTTAAAAATACGTGCCGCCTGGAAGAAATTCCTTTAGTAGAGTTGTAAACTTTATTAGCGATAATTTGCGAGGTGTCCACTGTTTGACAAATTTTAGGATGTGAAACCAACAAGTTTGTAGAATACATAGAACGATTATTAATTGTCACGTTCACGTACGTGATAGAGGTCCAAAATTAAGAGCTGCTCTGATAGGCTTATTAGAAATTTTGAGAACGCCTACCGAGTTTTCTTGGTCAAACTGAACTTAGGATATAGTTAGTTAATATGTAACTTTATAAGACTTAAGGTGTTTCTGTAAACTGCAGAAAATAAATGCAATTATTTAAGTGTTCTTATTTATCTCGCAACAGTAGCTTTAGTCTTCGTGTACAAGTTACCCCGACTTTAGATGAATTCGCGACAGTATTATACATTGAAAATGCTATAAGATCCAATGCTAATCGATAGGAATCAGTGCTCTTGAAATCTTTAAATGTGATCTAATTATACACTATCATAATTGAAAGTAAATTAAAGGATATATCTGTACCTGATATGCAGTGGTCTTTTCTGAAGCTGTTCCAGACCAGACATGACCCATAAGCTCCCCTTGTCCAGAGAAAAAGACAAACGGTCTGATTTGAGTACCCAGCACAGTAAGCTCAATTCCTGCAGTGGCAGCTTCATCTGATTCCGCTCCATCTGAATCGCTAGAGATGAAACTACTTAGACCCCCAGAAAACAAACCTAGCTAAATAAAGACAATATATTTAATACATCTGTGCTATAGTTTGAATATTTATTAAAAAGAATTAAGTAAAAAGTTTTTTTTAAAACTAATTAGACTGTTTTTTACTGCATTGATTTAAATTATTTTCTAAAAAAATTAGACGCTAAACTATATATGTACACATTAAACTTACACTAAATAAATCCTGAGACACTTCATGTTTTTGCATCACTATATTTACAGTCCCTCTCTTGACAATGCCACTTTTAATTTCTTGAATTGTAATCAATGATCCATTACTGGAAGGACTTTGCAGAAAGCTTCTAGTTAAAGCAGTGGACAATCCTTTTTCAGCTAAAACTGCATAGTTGTTCAACCGCCTATCGCTTTTAATTATTTTCATTATCTTTGTATTGAAGGCTTTGTCTTCTTCACCAATCATATACATCCTCTGAACAAGATACTGTTGCACTTCAAAGGATTTACACTCGGAGAGCAAAAAATACAAAAGAGCTTTCAGCACTTTTTCTGTTGGTTTTGACTCTAATATAATATCCACTGCTAAAGTTCTCGAACTGGAATCGTGCTTTCTATCTAGTTGAAAGAATGTAGTTGCAGCTGCATCCAACACATCTTGATTCCAATGAACTGGAGGGAAAGCTCTTAGGGCTTTCCATGCAAGCACCCGTTCTTTATCAGTTCCTTTGTTTGTTATTTCGACAAGTTTGGGCAAAGTGTTAGGTGACTGAAGGTTTCTAAGTGCTCTTAAATACATAAACCGATCTTCTCCTTTGGCCAAATCTATACCATGAAGAATGGCTTCTTCAACATTGTGGTAGATCTAAAATAGAAATTATTATTATTATTAAAGACAGATTCTGTATTTTCAATTTGGTTTACTTTAGAGTGCATGTTAAAGGTTGATAAGTTTGATAATCTCCGAGCCATAGCTGCTACAGTGAGCAAAAGAGTCTCTTTAACTTTCACAGGTAGATTAGAAGATTTGCTGTATCTATTTAGGAGATCTTTAATGATATCAGGATTTGGGTGAGAAGACATAGAAAGAGCCCATAGATATCTCTCACTTAATTCCTCCTTTTTGCTATCGTCAAAATGCAGTTTCTTCATAGCCGCTTCATGCGAAGCTTGTGTTTGAACATATCCAAGTATATCATACAATTGATGCCTAAAAATACAAATTGATAATGTTTACTTTACAACATGAGAAATAACTTACAATATTGCTTGATTTTTCTTCAACCCAAGGGTTTTTGCAATGTCATCTTTAGAGCTAACTCTACCAACACTAATAAGTCGCGCAACCACTTTGGCAGATGTCAGAGTACCCATTACATTACTTTTCAAATTGCCTCTATAGTCATTTACAATATTTTGAAACGTTTTATGATCTTCAGTCGGTAAAGCTTCCCTTTCAGTTAAGAGAGATTCTTGCGTGAAAACTATATTTTTCTTGCTGCTGATTTTGTCAATAACTTCTTCGAAGGAATTTCCAGGTACAAGCTCAGCTTTTGTCTTTTCAGTTAAAGTTAGCGACTGCATAGCTTCAACTTGATTCCCAACATCTTCCTTAAAAGCTGTGTACATGGTATGAGTTTCCTCATATTTCACCGATTTTATGTAAGCATTTTCCACATCCATTTTATATGTTCCCACTCTATGTGAATCCACTAGTGTACCTAATATTAACTCGGGATTGCTAACGTACGGTAAATCCGAAGAAACGCACTTTGATTTAGATTTTCTAAAAGAAGATGGTCCATCGGAGTCGTATGTGACAGCACAGTGCCCTGAAGAATCAGTCTCATTTGTTTCTAGGTCCAAAATTTGAAACTGGGGAAAACGCAGTCAATCATTTAAATAGTTAGTTGAATATTAACCACTTACTTGGAAAAGACTAGCTATGCCTTTTTTCATGTTGGCTAGTGAGAGTGGCTCATCTTTCTGCAGCAAAATTTTCTGAATTTTTCCGTAGCTCCATTGGACTAGGAATGGGGTGTTGACTGCAGAGTCCAGTTTGGAAGTGTGAGTTACAAATCCATCTGGGGATGGTGCTTTTCTTGATCGAATGTGTAACTTTGGTTCTTGTAACTAGAAGAAAAATATAATTAACATGAAGTTTTCATAAAGAAAAAACAATTGTTTCATTGTATGTAAAGTACGTTTTTTTTTCTATAATAACTGTCAAAGTGTTACAATGTTGGTAGATATGTGATTAAAACGCTAGGCAATTTTTATACCTCGTGTTGGCAGAACTTTTTCAAAATTATGGTTGTGTCAATTTTGAATGTCAAAGTTTCTTAATTTGAACTCTTGACAAATTTCTTTTTTTAACATGGAATCATCATCATCATCAATAAAATAGGATAAACAAAGAAAACCAAGAAATATTTTAAATGCAAAAATGAAGCAAGCATTATTAAATTATGACATATCTGTCAAAATGGCAAATCCATTTTTTTAGTGGAAGAAAAGAACTAAAAATCTATGTACCAACATTATTAAAACTAGGGATTCTGCAGGAATGCAACTTATCCCCTAGATAGTTGACCTTGAAAATTATTATAGAAAAAAAATGTACTTTAGATAGAAGAATAATCACAGTCGATCAATTAGATTAGTGAAAACTATTCGAAACCTTATTGTCAGATTAAGTATAGTGTTAAATATTCAATAATGTCACAAAGATATATAATATATCTCTTCAATTTAATACTTAGTGATATACACAACTATTAAAAAGGGTATTTCACGAAATAGTGTAAAACACTGGAAACTAATATAGTAGCGCAAGGAAACAGAAACTCTACAAATTAAAATCTGTCAAATAAAACACTGTATGGAGAAGTATGTTTTTCTACTCACTGTATAGAAAGTAGACTTTTGCGCCTAGAAAAATATAATTTACATGAAGTTTTCATAAAGAAAAAAACAATTGTTTCATTGTATGTAGATAGAAGAATAATCACAGTCGATCAATTAGATTAGTGAAAACTATTCGAAACCTTATTGTCAGATTAACTATAGTGTTGAAGATTCAATAATGTCACAAAGATATATAATATATCTCTTCAATTTAATACGTAGTCATATACACAACTATTAAAAAGGGTATTTCACGAAATAGTGTAAAACACTGGAAACTAATATAGTAGTGCAAGGAAAGAGAAACTCTACAAATTAAAATCTGTCAAATAAAACACTGTATGGAGAAGTATGTTTTTCTACTCACTGTATAGAAAGTAGACTTTTGCATCCTAGAAAAATATAATTAACATGAAGTTTTCATAAAGAAAAGAAAACAATTGTTTCAGTGTATGTCGATAGAAGAATAAACACAGTCGATCAATAGATTAGTGAAAACTATTCGAAACCTTATTGTCACATTAACTATAGCGTTGAAGATTCAATAATGTCACAAAGATATATAACATATCTCTTCAATTTAATACTTAGTCATATACACAACTATTAAAAAGGGTATTTCACGAAATAGTGTAAAACACTGGAAACTAATATAGTAGCGCAAGGAAAGAGAAACTCTACAAATTAAAATCTGTCAAATAAAACACTGTATGGAGAAGTAAGTTTTTCTACTCACTGTATAGAAAGTCGACTTTTGCATCCTAGAACAATATAATTAACATGAAGTTTTCATAAAGTCAAAAACAATTGTTTCATTGTATGTAGATAGACGAATAATCACAGTCGATCAATTAGATTAGTGAAAACTATTTGAAACCTTATTGTCAGATTAACTATAGCGTTGAAGATTCAATAATGTCACAAAGATATATAATATATCTCTTCAATTTAATACTTAGTCATATACACAACTATTAAAAAGGGTATTTCACGAAATAGTGTAAAACACTGGAAACTAATATAGTAGCGCAAGGAAAGAGAAACTCTACAAATTAAAATCTGTCAAATAAAACACTGTATGGAGAAGTATGTTTTTCTACTCACTGTATAGAAAGTAGACTTTTGCGCCCTAGAAAAATATAATTAACATGAAGTTTTCATAAAGAAAAAAACAATTGTTTCATTGTATGTAGATAGAAGAATAATCACAGTCGATCAATTAGATTAGTGAAAACTATTGGAAACCTTATTGTCAGATTAACTATAGTGTTGAAGATTCAATAATGTCACAAAGATATATAATATATCTCTTCAATTTAATACGTAGTCATATACACAACTATTAAAAAGGGTATTTCAGAAATAGTGTAAAACACTGGAAACTAATATAGTAGCGCAAGGAAAGAGAAACTCTACAAATTAAAATCTGTCAAATAAAACACTGTATGGAGAAGTATGTTTTTCTACTCACTGTATAGAAAGTAGACTTTTGCACCTAGAAAAATATAATTAACATGAAGTTTTCATAAAGAAAAAAACTGTTGTTTCATTGTATGTAGATAGAAGAATAATCACAGTCCATCAATTAGATTAGTGAAAACTATTCGAAACCTATTGTCAGATTAACTATAGTGTTGAAGATTCAATAATGTCACAAAGATATATAATAGATTCAATAATGTCACGAAGATATATAATATATCTCTTCAATTTAATACTTAGTCATATACACAACTATTAAAAAGGGTATTTCACGAAATAGTGTAAAACACTGGAAACTAATATAGTAGCGCAAGGAAAGAGAAACTCTACAAATTAAAATCTGTCAAATAAAACACTGTATGGAGAAGTATGTTTTTCTACTCACTGTATAGAAAGTAGACTTTTGCGCCTAGAAAAATATAATTAACATGAAGTTTTCATAAAGAAAAAAACAATTGTTTCATTGTATGTAGATAGAAGAATAATCACAGTCGATCAATTAGATTAGTGAAAACTATTGGAAACCTTATTGTCAGATTAACTATAGTGTTGAAGATTCAATAATGTCACAAAGATATATAATATATCTCTTCAATTTAATACGTAGTCATATACACAACTATTAAAAAGGGTATTTCAGAAATAGTGTAAAACACTGGAAACTAATATAGTAGCGCAAGGAAAGAGAAACTCTACAAATTAAAATCTGTCAAATAAAACACTGTATGGAGAAGTATGTTTTTCTACTCACTGTATAGAAAGTAGACTTTTGCACCCTAGAAAAATATAATTAACATGAAGTTTTCATAAAGAAAAAAACTGTTGTTTCATTGTATGTAGATAGAAGAATAATCACAGTCCATCAATTAGATTAGTGAAAACTATTCGAAACCTTATTGTCAGATTAACTATAGTGTTGAAGATTCAATAATGTCACAAAGATATATAATAGATTCAATAATGTCACAAAGATATATAATATATCACTTCAATTTAATACTTAGTCATATACACAACTATTAAAAAGGGTATTTCACGAAATAGTGTAAAACACTGGAAACTAATATAGTAGCGCAAGGAAAGAGAAACTCTACAAATTAAAATCTGTCAAATAAAACACTGTATGGAGAAGTAAGTTTTTCTACTCACTGTATAGAAAGTCGACTTTTGCGTCCTAGAAAAATATAATTAACATGAAGTTTTCATAAAGTCAAAAACAATGGTTTCATTGTATGTAGATAGAAGAATAATCACAGTCAATCAATTAGATTAGTGAAAACTATTTGAAACCTTTTTGTCAGATTAACTATAGTGTTGAAGATTCAATAATGTCACAAAGATATATAATATATCACTTCAATTTAATACTTAGTCATATACACAACTATTAAAAAGGGTATTTCACGAAATAGTGTAAAACACTGGAAACTAATATAGTAGCGCAAGGAAAGAGAAACTCTACAAATTAAAATCTGTCAAATAAAACACTGTATGGAGAAGTAAGTTTTTCTACTCACTGTATAGAAAGTCGACTTTTGCATCCTAGAAAAATATAATTAACATGAAGTTTTCATAAAGTCAAAAACAATTGTTTCATTGTATGTAGATAGACGAATAATCACAGTCGATCAATTAGATTAGTGAAAACTATTTGAAACCTTTTTGTCAGATTAACTATAGTGTTGAAGATTCAATAATGTCACAAAGATATATAATATATCACTTCAATTTAATACTTAGTCATATACACAACTATTAAAAAGGGTATTTCACGAAATAGTGTAAAACACTGGAAACTAATATAGTAGCGCAAGGAAAGAGAAACTCTACAAATTAAAATCTGTCAAATAAAACACTGTATGGAGAAGTAAGTTTTTCTACTCACTGTATAGAAAGTCGACTTTTGCATCCTAGAAAAATATAATTAACATGAAGTTTTCATAAAGTCAAAAACAATGGTTTCATTGTATGTAGATAGAAGAATAATCACAGTCAATCAATTAGATTAGTGAAAACTATTTGAAACCTTTTTGTCAGATTAACTATAGTGTTGAAGATTCAATAATGTCACAAAGATATATAATATATCACTTCAATTTAATACTTAGTCATATACACAACTATTAAAAAGGGTATTTCACGAAATAGTGTAAAACACTGGAAACTAATATAGTAGCGCAAGGAAAGAGAAACTCTACAAATTAAAATCTGTCAAATAAAACACTGTATGGAGAAGTAAGTTTTTCTACTCACTGTATAGAAAGTCGACTTTTGCGTCCTAGAAAAATATAATTAACATGAAGTTTTCATAAAGTCAAAAACAATGGTTTCATTGTATGTAGATAGAAGAATAATCACAGTCAATCAATTAGATTAGTGAAAACTATTTGAAACCTTTTTGTCAGATTAACTATAGTGTTGAAGATTCAATAATGTCACAAAGATATATAATATATCACTTCAATTTAATACTTAGTCATATACACAACTATTAAAAAGGGTATTTCACGAAATAGTGTAAAACACTGGAAACTAATATAGTAGCGCAAGGAAAGAGAAACTCTACAAATTAAAATCTGTCAAATAAAACACTGTATGGAGAAGTAAGTTTTTCTACTCACTGTATAGAAAGTCGACTTTTGCGTCCTAGAAAAATATAATTAACATGAAGTTTTCATAAAGAAAAAAACAATTGTTTCATTGTATGTAGATAGAAGAATAATCACAGTCCATCAATTAGATTAGTGAAAACTATTTGAAACCTTTTTGTCAGATTAACTATAGTGTTGAAGATTCAATAATGTCACAAAGATATATAATATATCACTTCAATTTAATACTTAGTCATATACACAACTATTAAAAAGGGTATTTCACGAAATAGTGTAAAACACTGGAAACTAATATAGTAGCGCAAGGAAAGAGAAACTCTACAAATTAAAATCTGTCAAATAAAACACTGTATGGAGAAGTAAGTTTTTCTACTCACTGTATAGAAAGTCGACTTTTGCGTCCTAGAAAAATAAAATTAACATGAAGTTTTCATAAAGAAAAAAACAATTGTTTCATTGTATGTAGATAGAAGAATAATCAGAGTCAATCAATTAGATTAGTGAAAACTATTCGAAACCTTATTGTCAGATTAACTATAGCATTGAAGATTCAATAATGTCACAAAGATATATAATATATCACTTCAATTTAATACTTAGTCATATACACAACTATTAAAAAGGGTATTTCACGAAATAGTGTAAAACACTGGAAACTAATATAGTAGCGCAAGGAAAGAGAAACTCTACAAATTAAAATCTGTCAAATAAAACACTGTATGGAGAAGTATGTTTTTCTACTCACTGTACAGAAAGTAGACTTTTGCGCCCTAGAAAAATATAATTAACATGAAGTTTTCATAAAGAAAAGAAAACAATTGTTTCATTGTATGTAGATAGAAGAATAAACACAGTCGATCAATAGATTAGTGAAAACTATTCGAAACCTTATTGTCACATTAACTATAGCGTTGAAGATTCAATAATGTCACGAAGATATATAACATATCTCTTCAATTTAATACTTAGTCATATACACAACTATTAAAAAGGGTATTTCACGAAATAGTGTAAAACACTGGAAACTAATATAGTAGCGCAAGGAAAGAGAAACTCTACAAATTAAAATCTGTCAAATAAAACACTGTATGGAGAAGTAAGTTTTTCTACTCACTGTATAGAAAGTCGACTTTTGCGTCCTAGAAAAATATAATTAACATGAAGTTTTCATAAAGAAAAAACAATTGTTTCATTGTATGTAGATAGAAGAATAATCACAGTCAATCAATTCTATTCGAAACCTTATTGTCAGATTAACTATAGCGTTGAAGATTCAATAATGTTACAAAGATATATAACATATCTCTTCAATTTAATACTTAGTCATATACACAACTATTAAAAAGGGTATTTCACGAAATAGTGTAAAACACTGGAAACTAATATAGTAGCGCAAGGAAAGAGAAACTCTACAAATTAAAATATGTCAAATAAAACACTGTATGGAGATGTATGTTTTTCTACTCACTGTATAGAAAGTAGACTTTTGCGCCCTAGAAAAATATAATTAACATGAAGTTTTCATAAAGAAAAAAACAATTGTTTCATTGTATGTAGATAGAAGAATAATCACAGTCGATCAATTAGATTAGTGAAAACTATTCGAAACCTTATTGTCACATTAACTATAGCGTTGAAGATTCAATAATGTCACGAAGATATATAACATATCTCTTCAATTTAATACTTAGTCATATACACAACTATTAAAAAGGGTATTTCACGAAATAGTGTAAAACACTGGAAACTAATATAGTAGCGCAAGGAAAGAGAAACTCTACAAATTAAAATCAGTTAAATAAAACACTGTATGGAGAAGTATGTTTTTCTACTCACTGTATAGAAAGTCGACTTTTGCGTCCTAGAAAAATATAATTAACATGAAGTTTTCATAAAGTCAAAAACAATGGTTTCATTGTATGTAGATAGAAGAATAATCACAGTCGATCAATTAGATTAGTGAAAACTATTCGAAACCTTATTGTCAGATTAACTATAGTGTTGAAGATTCAATAATGTCACAAAGATATATAATATATCTCTTCAATTTAATACTTAGTCATATACACAACTATTAAAAAGGGTATTTCACGAAATAGTGTAAAACACTGGAAACTAATATAGTAGCGCAAGGAAAGAGAAACTCTACAAATTAAAATCTGTCAAATAAAACACTGTATGGAGAAGTATGTTTTTCTACTCACTGTATAGAAAGTCGACTTTTGCGTCCTAGAAAAATATAATTAACATGAAGTTTTCATAAAGAAAAAAACAATTGTTTCATTGTATGTAGATAGAAGAATAATCACAGTCAATCAATTAGATTAGTGAAAACTATTCGAAACCTTATTGTCACATTAACTATAGCGTTGAAGATTCAATAATGTCACGAAGATATATAACATATCTCTTCAATTTAATACTTAGTCATATACACAACTATTAAAAAGGGTATTTCACGAAATATTGTAAAACACTGGAAACTAATATAGTAGCGCAAGGAAAGAGAAACTCTACAAATTAAAATCAGTCAAATAAAACACTGTATGGAGAAGTATGTTTTTCTACTCACTGTATAGAAAGTAGACTTTTGCGCCCTAGAAAAATATAATTAACATGAAGTTTTCATAAAGAAAAAAACAATTGTTTCATTGTATGTAGATAGAAGAATAATCACAGTCGATCAATTAGATTAGTGAAAACTATTGGAAACCTTATTGTCAGATTAACTATAGGGTTGAAGATTCAATAATGTCACAAAGATATATAATATATCTCTTCAATTTAATACTTAGTGATATACACAACTATTAAAAAGGGTATTTCACGAAATAGTGTAAAACACTGGAAACTAATATAGTAGCGCAAGGAAAGAGAAACTCTACAAATTAAAATCTGTCAAATAAAACACTGTATGGAGAAGTAAGTTTTTCTACTCACTGTATAGAAAGTCGACTTTTGCGTCCTAGAAAAATATAATTAACATGAAGTTTTCATAAAGAAAAAAACAATTGTTTCATTGTATGTAGATAGAAGAATAATCACAGTCAATCAATTCTATTCGAAACCTTATTGTCAGATTAACTATAGCGTTGAAGATTCAATAATGTTACAAAGATATATAACATATCTCTTCAATTTAATACTTAGTCATATACACAACTATTAAAAAGGGTATTTCACGAAATAGTGTAAAACACTGGAAACTAATATAGTAGCGCAAAGAAAGAGAAACTCTACAAATTAAAATATGTCAAATAAAACACTGTATGGAGATGTATGTTTTTCCACTGTATAAAAAGTCAGCTTTTGCGCCCTAGTTTTAGGAAACAAAACTGTCAATTTCCAACCAGCGAGTCAATTTTCATTAGCTCCCGGCAGAAACCAATATTTTTTACTTCCCGCATTTGTGTTTA
Organism: Agriotes lineatus; assembly: GCA_940337035.1. NCBI lineage: Eukaryota > Metazoa > Arthropoda > Insecta > Coleoptera > Elateridae > Agriotes > Agriotes lineatus. The sequence goes on along the minus strand of OW679200.1, from coordinate 87,921,016 downwards.
TGTCACCATGGATACCACACCAAAGCTTTACAATGTTCTGTTGATTTGAAAATTAGACAAAATGTCACTACAGAAATCTTGAGTCAATATGATGATTTTCCTAAAGCAAAATTGTTGAAATTTTGAGCTAACTAACATGTGTTCGAAGTAAAAAATCATATACTATATATATAGTGAGAGAGAACTTTTCAGTTCAAGTGTTTAAATTAGTATTTTAACAATGTGTGTTTGTTATCCCTTTAAAGCAATCATTTTAAGGGGGTTAAATTGTTTCTTACTGTTCAAACTTGAATATTTAAAAAACGGTTGAATTTAGAGCTTTGAAGTGGGATGCCAAAACAAAACTCATTAAAGAGGCATTATTACCCAGAATCACTATTTTATACCCAAGGTAACATTTTCTTTCGTTCAATTGTTTTTTGTTACTTACAGCAGCCGGCTGAAGCTTGACAATTTTTTTGCATAAAATCGTTGACGCAGTTGACGTGAGAACCATACAACTTTGTATTAAAATAATTAACAATGAGCATTCCATTTAAACAAAATAAGTTTCGTTCAACACAGTTTTTTGAGCCACCTTTGTATCTATTAACTTTTATATAAGCTAATTTTATGTAACTCTTATAGTTTTAGAAATATCTTTCACCCCACCCCCCAAGCGTTGCCTGAACCTGTACTATACAGGATATTTCATGACGTACTGTAAAACTTAAACATGTTATGGGGGAAGTTGAAACATAATAATTTTAAATAAACTTTTTCTTTTAAATTCCTCCCCGCTGAGTTACACCCTAATAAAGGGGGAGGTTATATTAAAACTTTTTATTGGAGAGGAATTTGATTATGCAAAAACATGTATTAGAAAGCCTGATTTCTTTAAAATATTGTTTAGCTCTTTTAGTTTTTCCGTATAGCTAATAGTTTTTGTGTAAAAATGTACAGCACAGTTAACAGAAAATGCCTTGCATCATATATTTTTTCTTCAAACGTCAGTAAAATGTGACATTATACTGCTTGATTGATGATGCTAAACTGTCACTTCATTGCCATGGCATCTAAACACTTTATCTGCTGCTCAGATAAAGTTATTATCTCTGTTGATGACTGTCGCTTGTCAGCAGCAGATAAGGTTATTATCTCTGCTAATGAGATAATAGTAATTTATTATACAAGACGATAAAGTTAAATTTTATCCACGAGTGAATCGATTAACGTCGAGACGTTAATGGTTCAAGAGTGGATAGAAATAACTTTATCGTCGTGTATAATACAATATTTTTTTCTATAGCAAGAACTTTAACAATTTCAAAAGAAAATAATGACAGTCAATCACATTTCAAAATGTCAGTAGCTAGATTGGGTTGCTACGATAATACAAAGCTGTCAGATTTAATTTAAACAAAAGTTATAAAATTAAATTACTTTATCTATCCTTGATGTTAAAGTGCTACTTTATCTACCCTTGGTGTTAAAGTAAAACTTGACCTTTTGTTTTGAGTTGATAAAAGCACACTTTAACATGTGCTATAGAAAAAAGTAATTTTTTCGGATTTTGTTCACAACGTTGTTTAACGTTTGAAGAAAAAATACTATATGATATTCGGAGTAAAAGTATCTTTATGTGGCTCGGCTGATAAACCGTCCAGCCACGCCACATAAAGTGTAAATTTTGCTCCTAATAACATAATATGCTATTATATTAGCAAAAATAACATTTCTTAGAAATTATTATTATGCTAGTCGACACAAAATAATATATGAAATTCGTTTATAATAGAGGATTATGGCATTCCTGAAATTCTTATACCATAATCCTCTGAATTATAAATTAATTTCATAATGTACTATTATTTTTTGTACACAAAAACTATTAGCTTTACGAAAAATTACAAAAGAGCTGAAAAAGTTTTTAAATAAATCGGGCTTTCCACTAGAAATTTCTCTATAATCAAATTCATATCCGTTAGAAAGTAGAAGCATTTAAAAGCCATTCTTAAAAATTAAAAAAAACATTTATGAATAAGCTTCCTATTAATAACAAAGGTCTGCCAAGTTTCATTTAAATAATTATATTTCTTCAGTTTTCAATAAAATGATACAAACCTAATTTTAACCATCCTCTTTAGGAAGGTGTAAACTCAAAAATTTAAAAAAATTAATCCATAGGGTATTTGAACTTTTTTGTTTACAATGACCACAAGAATATGTGGTACAAGTTTGTCGGTTTCCTAAGGGAACTGGATTGGTGATGCAGTGTAGCTTTTTACACCACAATATACGTTGGTATAGTTGAATAAATTAAAGAGTGTTGATTTTATAGTTTTACATTATATTCACATAATATATACAAATAGCACTTTTGAGTGACATGTACGTTGCTGGATGGTTATCGTTAACATGATTCTATGATACTGCTTAAAAACTAAGTTGAAATTTTGTAGCCTATCTGCAAGTCCCGTGGGGGTGTCTAAATAGCCAATGAAAACGTTCGGTAACTTTTGGCATGGAAAACTAAAATTTGCGGTTCTCACGAACAAGCGCACTGTCGGTAAAGGTTTATTGGGGTTGCAAATGCGATAGCCTCTTAGGGTAATAAAGTTATAAACTTAAGAAATGCATTAAATGTGCTTATGAATAATTTTGGCGAAACTGCACAAACCGTGAGAACATTTTGAATTTAACTGAAACGTTGCACACTAATCGCACAAAAATACATCTATTTAATTAATCGTAAAAGAGTCCAACAGGAACAACCTGATAGTTAAAAATCGAGTTAGAAATCTCTCTTAGTGCAAGCAAAGTTTCAATATTTAATTATGGAAATGTTTACTTGTTTATCTTTTTAATAGTAACATACCCTATACGTTTTTTACTTAATGACAATGGCCGTGAAAGCCTCCGAAATTGCCCTATATGTTTGTCTTTTTGTACAGGAGTACCCGAGTACTTGAGTAAAAAAATATCAATTTTATTTATGTTTTTTTATATCGACTGGAAGTTCAAGAATATGCCAATTTTGGTTCCTTGACATATAATAACCTAATCGGGACTGAAGATAGGTGATACAGGCTTTATTTTAAACACATCAGGTAAGTCCAAAAACCATTAAAAACTATAAACAAATGTTTCTTTTATAATACTAGTAAGGAATTTAGTAGTGGTTTATGAAAACACTTATGGTGTTTAAAAATAATTTTAAAGTTCAAAATTGAAGCTAACGGTTTTATACAGGGTGTTTCAGGAATAAGTGGTAGGAAGGGTGGTAGTTTTTCGCAAAATAATAAGAAAAGTTAAATACAATTTCTCTCTAAACCTCATTCTTTGGGTTATATGGGGTGATAAAGGATGTTCAAAAAACATATTTCATTAAAACTGTTTCCCCAAGATAGAGATATTGATTTCAAGAGTACTCATTGGGTACTCTTACTGAGAAATATGTTTTTTAATTCCTTTTATCACACCATAAAACTCAAAGGAGGTTTAGAAAAAAATTATATTTAACTTTTCTTATTATTTTGCGCAAATGTACCACCCATCTAATTTGCGTTACTTATTTCTGAAACACCTGGTATTTCCATGTAAAAACGAAAGGTATACATTTTTTTTCTTTCTGATTAGTTGCATCGTATGTTTTTGGAGAGTAATTAATAGCAAATTTTGAACTTCCTGTTGAATAAAATTATTCAAGAAAATAATTAATCATTCAATTGTATCTGCGAGCAACCTACATTGAGTCGACATCGGGTAGAAGGAAACAGCAAGACACGCATAGCTAGTAGAACTTTTTTCTTTGAATATGATATTAGAACAAGTAAAGTAATTTATCATACTGTTAGAGGGAAGAAAAAAAATATTGTAATACTATCACAACTACAGTTAAATAGCTTTCACGGTTACTATTAAAGTCATAGTCTGCATGCTTCAGCAAAAAACTCCCATGGGATTTTTGTTCGAGGAGGTATGCAAGGTTAATTACTTATGTTCAAATGCAACAATTAATAATCACTAGTAGTGGTATAAATTATTTGTAGAGTTCAATTCCTGCATTCTTCTCTAATTTTTAAGGCCAAGAACTTGAAATCATTATCATAAAATTAAACTGTAGTATCTAGTATTACATAACAAATAATAATAATAATGGTGAGGCACTAACACCCCATGAGGAGCTTGGCCTGCAAGGCGGAAGGTTAGAGCTTCCGTATCCTCGCTCTCACACCCGACTGTCGCGTGTCAAATTCATGACACGTGGTGATGTGGTGAGCACCACGACAGCCGCATTATTACCCCTTGTTCTTTCGAACGCAGGTTCCCAATTATTTAAAGCGACTGGGTAGGCCGCCCGCCAGGCATCGATCTGGGATTTGAACTCCAGACTTCCGCGCCGCAGTCCGATGCTCTAACCATCTGAGCCACGCTGGCTTCACATAACAAATACTTAGGTGTAAATGTGTAACACCGTACAATCGATAATAAAATTTCATTTTATTGATTATTTTCAAAATAAAAATATTGCTTAATTAGAGATAGTTTCTGAATTATGTATTATGTAAATTCTTTCCTATATAAATCAAATTACATCAAATTACAAATACTATGTTAGTTTTTACTATTGAAGAACTAAAGCTTTTTTGCATGCTAAAATCTATTTACAGTCAAAACGGAATGCAATAGATTTATTACCACAAGTAAATAGGCATTTAAAGAAAAAACAGATAATATAACGTTTTTTATTAAACATTAAAATACAGTTAAAGTAATTCTTCAGGTGTTAGCTTAACAAACTCTTCACTTAATTTCCAAATGTTTTCCACAAACAATGGATCTGCTGATTTTGAAGGTGCAATGAAAATTTTACAATCAGAGAAATATTTTCCCGAAAACTTCTCAACTTCCTTTGCAAGAGCCAAATGAATAGTGGTTTGAGCCCCTTCTTCCGCACTCTAAAAATTATTAGTATATTATTTTCAACAAGTGATTGTAAACACACCTACCTTCGCAAAGGGTTGCAATATCAACTTTTCGAAGAGCCAATAATAAATACTGGTGTGGGAAAGTCCATTACGTAATTTTGAGAAGATGGCAGTGGATACTAACCCAGGGTGCAGAGAATAGGCAGTGACTCCTGTGCCACTGAGCTTTTTAGATAATTCCGAGGCGGTTATTAAGTTGCACAGTTTAGAGTTGCAATAAATTCTGAATTCTGACCACATATTAACTGGGGCGTCTTTGTGGTAATTCAAATTTTTAGGCGTTAAGTTGTTGTAGTGTGCAAACAATGAACTGACAAAAATAATTCGACTAGGCGCTGTTTTTTTAAGTATTCCTGAAAATTTTAAGAAATAAAGCAAAACTGTTGTTAAGTAATGATTAAATTAATTTTGAAAAAAGTTTTGATTTTTTTATAATGTAATATGCTTAATATACGAATTTGTATATGACCAAACCTAGTAATTTAAATAAATTCTTACCAATAAGCAAGTGTGTTAACAAAAATGAGCCAAAATGGTTCACTTGCATGCCTACGTGAAGTCCATCTTCTGTGTATCTATTCCCTAAGCCGGTAGTGCCAGCGTTGTTTATTAAAATATCTAGCCTTTTCTCAGTTTCATTAATATCCTTTGCTAAACTTCTCACAGACTTTAAAGAGGCCAAATCAAAATGTTTGGTAATTATGTTTGTGTTACCAGTAATTTTTATAATGTTGTCTTTTGTTTCATCACAATTATCTCTATCTGCTATTATCACACGGCATCCTCTCCCTGCTAAGGCCAGAGCTGTCTCATATCCCAAACCTAAAAAAAATTAATGCAGGAAATATGAAACCGTGTAGCCTCGTTTTCAACAAGGGGTTTGTGAAAAATCGTTATGCACAGGATGACCAACAAATTTTTTCAATTTTTTTAATTAAAAAATCACGACTTTCTGATGCTTCTGCACAAGATTTTGTTGCTTCCAGTTTTACTGTTACACACATCTTTTGAAAAATCGATTGAAAAATGGTGAATCCATGGGTAATTTTCAACCTATACCAAGTAAGCCATGACATACACACCTAGCGCAAAAATTTCTAAAAATATAGAACAACTACAAAACGTAGTAAAGAAAATTTCAACAATACAAATGTTTGTTATTTTCTGTAACTTACATAAGTATTATGGAATTTTATGATTATTTAAAAAAATCTTGTCGAGTAAATTATTTAAAAAAATAGCTTCTGGAACTTTTGGCATTATTGTGAGCCTCTCCAGTAAATTCATAGTCCACAATTCATCACTCACAATTCATCGCCTGCACAATTTATCGCCGGCACAATTTATAATCCACAATTCATCGCTCACACAATTCATCGCCGGCACAATTTAGCGTACCTAATCCTTATAAAAATTGTAGTACCAAAAAATCATCTAATAATAGGTATCTCGGATAGCAGACCTCAATCACGCCCGTTTGATCCTGGAATTAATTTATTTCTACATTTCTGGCTTTTTCGTGTTTATTATTTCTTGTATCAACAATGACTAGATTTATATTTTCTAAACCTGGTTTTATATTTCATTTGGAGAAATCAAGTGTTTAAATTATTATTGTAGAGCTAACTATTATCACACCTTTAAGCACGAGGTGAGAATACGTCTCAATCTTTAAATTTAAAAAAATGGACAATACATAGCAGTAATCACACCCAACAATTATTTTAATGTTAAATTAATAACAATAAACAGTTGCATATCCTAACACAAGGACAAGTAAAATATAAATACCCATTTTATATTTTATATGCAGGGTGATTCAAAAATGGCGCATTTCCTCTGGAGGGGTTGTTGGGGACTACTAGCGGTGTACGGGAAAAATAACAAAAAAAATCTTTACAATCATTCATCTAAAATATTAACAGCTGAAGATGCATTTTGAAATAAGCTATTTACCAATATTTATTAAAAATTCAACGTTTGAATCGAAGATAATTATTGTTATTATAAATCATCCCAATTCAAAAAACTGACAGTTTCATCAAACTTATCTAAAATTTTAGTTTTCAAAACTTCAGTTTTTGGTGCCTAGTTTTGAAAACAAATTTTAGGTAAGTTTGATGAAACTGTCGGTTTTTCGAATTGGGATGTTTAATAACAATAATAATCTTCGATTCAAACGTTGATTTTTAAAAAAAATATTGGTAAATAGCTTAACTATTTCAAAATGCATCTTCAGCTGTTAATATTTTTTTGTTATTTTTCCCGTACTCCACTAGTAGTCCCCAACAACCCCTCCAGAGGAAATGCGCCATTTTTGAATCACCCTGTATAATAACAATGAAATAGTACATTGTGTATCTAGGACGAAAAGCGTAACATTCCCAGACGACTGTGAATATTGTTGGGTGAGGCGAATTACGAGCCCAACAACACAGGAGTCTGGGAATGTTGCTTTTTGTCCAAGATACACATACTATTTTTCCGCCGATCGATACGAGTAATTAAAAAAATAGTAAATAGTACTCAAATATTCCCTGCCTAGGCCGGGAATATTATTCCTGTACAGTTTTATTGTAAATTACCTAGCAACGGCTGATGTAATCGAATGTTTGAATTATTCCTGTACAGTTTTATTGTAAATTACCTAGCAATGGCTGATGTAATGGAATGTTTGACTTTGCTCAACAAAATTTTGTCAATAATGTGTCAGTTCTAGTACGATTGGCGGAAAATAGTATTTTCTTTTAATAATGATAATAATTAAACTAAAAGAATGCTTTTGTACACCAGTCAGTGAAGTCCAAACGATATATGCATAAACAAATAAATACTTTTTCCCACTGCTGATCATGTAAGTCAGTGATACAGCATTGGTAACAAAACGTGTAAGTCGGTGATTATATTTATTTGCTGCTTTCCCTTGACAGCGGAACTTAATATTATTATTAAGTTCCTAAGATAATAAAATTAGCAAGGCAAGATGCAGACTTAGACGTTTTGTTTATAATTGTAAATGTTTATGTGACATGTGACACTCACAGGTAACACGACTTATAAAGATTAATCCTGGTGACAGGTAATAAACCAAACAATTTTTAAAAAAATCTAGGAAAATTTCGATAAGCAGCGGGAAAAATATAATAAGATAACTCGTAATGTATCGTCTATTAACATTTTCGGCAGGCAACAAGCCGCGGCTTTGCCTTGGCTTGTACTTCCCTCCCCCAAATGTCCTTACATTCCTTGTTACTTAAATAGCTATTTGTGTTTTTCACAGTTATGAGTACCGAATTAAGAGAATCTCCTTAAAATTTAGAATTATAGTTGGTTATCCCAGTAAGAGTAATACATGCTAACCCTCCCATATATAGAAACTTTTCTTATTTTTTCTAATGTTAATGCGATACGTAAGAACATAACAATTTTTATTAGGATTACGTAACTTGATAAATTGCGCCAGCGTTGAATTGTGTGAGCGATAAATTGTGGACTATGAATTGTAGGCGGTGAATTTACCTAAAATCTATTGTGAGAAGTGGTTATCAGACTTTTTACTAAAAATTTAAGTTATATAAATTTTCAAATTCTACATTTTCACCGCTTTTAGCAGTATATTTGCTAATATTTTTATTTTTAGTAGAAATACTGATGATCACTTCTCAAAATGGTACATGTAGCAATGGTCTTGCAAGAGCTCAAGGACATCGTAATCCCTCTAAGATGTTTGAAATCCGAGACTGCATCATTGTCTGAGAAACAAGCAAGTCGAGTTTTCCAAATTCCAAAGGAACTAGACAATGGGCAGCACTATATGAAAAGTCTGGCCTGTCACTTCATCAGCAGTCGTGTCAGAAGTGCTTGTTTCTACAATTTTATATCTGTATAGGTATAGTATTCCAACCAAAAATTGGAAAGCTATTTAAAATCCAGTACACCATGAAAAGTGTAAGTCATGTCTAAGTTGGTTTCATACAATCAGTAAATAATATTCTAATGTCAATCAGCTTTCAAGTAATGACAGTTCATCTGCAAATTGTACATGTAACTGTTTTGTTAAGGCATTGTAACATTGTGCATGATTTAAGCATGTACTAGTTGAGTTTTTAAAACCGTATAGTAGCATATATAATTTTGAAAAACTTATATATCTTCCAAACTTCCCAATGCATCTGTCAAATTTGAAGGTTATTATCGAAGTTTCACTGAATGACAATCAAACAGTAATTTTATGAATTAAATTACGAAGTGACTTACTGTTTTCAATGCTGGCCTGATTTTAAATAGCTTTCCAATTTCTGGTTGGAATACTATACCTATAGTCTGTTCACTAAACATAAAAACACAAAGTGGCCATTGATTTCTAAAATTTCATGAGTGTACTTCCAAGATTCATCTTTTGTCTAGGAATGTACTTACAGAAAGTTACTAAAACAAATAGGTTAAGAGTGACATTTAATTAGCATCTGTCATAACTACTTTTAAGGATGTTAAACAAATACTGTGTTGGATACTATTGATGTAGGTATTTTTATTACATTTTATAGAAGTTCAGGCAAGAATTTCCAGAATAATATGTACTTTAGACACTGCAATAATGACGTTTATTAATTGTCATTTATAAATTCAAAGTAGCTTTTATGCAGGTGTGGAAACCTTTGCAAAACAAAATATAGAATCCCTAGCACAAAAATTGTACGTATATGCCAACTTCAAGAAAATTTAAATGTTTTTGTGTTTACTGAATGGCCTATATGTTTGAATATTAAATTACTTTGTTCCTTCACTCAGTTCTATTATTTACGTGTGACTGCAGCAAGAAGCTAAATGAGAAATGAGGGCTAATCCTGCAAAGAAACATTGAAAATCCCTTCTTACTTCAACGTTTTTAAAATCTCTCTTTGGAAATTTTATGACTGCTTAGTAAATTACCAAACATTACCAACAATTTCATTGTCAGAGTATACTTTACTGTGTTACACAGTTATTTTACACCCTACTTGATGAAATTTTGGCCCTGGAAATTTAATTTGTGGTATAAGTACTTCCAACTTAAAATATTTCTTTTTGTTGATAAAGGATAATGTTATTTCATGGTCATCACATAACGTTCAAGATAAAAATATATAGATGAATTTGATTTTTAATAATAAGTTTTTTTAATAAAACAGTTGTTAAGGACTTTATAAACTTTTGCCGCCTCTCTTGCATTCTGAATCAATACTGTGCGCAGTAGAAGGTCGAGCGGGCTTTGCCTCGCCGTTCACCGCACTTACGTTCCATCTGTCAACGTGGCAGCATGCGAACCGGTCCGCACTCCGAAAGCTAATTCTTTGTAAATGTTCAAACGTTCAATGTGTTGTTTATTGCTAATAAAGTAACATATTTCCGGCTTTTCAACGTGTGTATAATTCAGTGAAACCTACAATTCCTACAGTCCACTAAAAAATCGAATCGAGCCTGCAACCATAAATTTCCATATAAAGGAAAAGTGGGAAGCTCCCCCAACATGGTCCTACAGAGCCAGGATTAAACCACATTAGGTCATTGCGAGTCCAATCAACAGCGACAGCATTCGACAACATTGGTCATTGGCAAGTACAAAAGCATATTCATTTGTGTATTGCATTGTAATCGACCGCAAGGAAGCAGCGTTCCATATTCGCCGCAACGCGTGGAACGAAGAGGGCACATGCGGTGCCCGTAAGAGAGGAAGCGAGAGGGCTGAGCAACGCCAGCGTTTCCCGCCCATTCGCGTGCAGCTGCAAGCCGGCAGTCTGCGGCGTCTCGTTCAGACCACAGTAACGAAAAGGAGGCACGCACCAATATCAATGTAAGCCTAAGTTCCCTTTTTTGTGATTTCCTATGCATGAATATTTGGTTTTCTATCATCTGTGTTATACATGTGCATAATTTCAGCTGCGTATTATTGCGTAAACAAATGGTTTATGAGTTATATAAACAAGGTAATCGCGTAAAATGCCAAGTTGCTTTGTCCATGCGTGATTAAAATAACCCCTGCATTTTCAAATTGCAGAGCCGTTTGCGTTGTTAAAACAGTCTCGCGTTCGTGGCGCAATTTGGTCTTGCGTAGTACACGGCCATCCGCGTCGTGATTCATTCCGAGTACCGGAGGCGTACCAAATTCGCGCCAGAGGCGTGCGAAAGGTTTTATCATTAAAGAATATTTCAGATTCTGCAAGTAGTAAGGCTACCACGCGTAGCATCTTGCCTGAAATATCACAAATAGTTGACCCGTTGGGTCCGCGTACCAGAAGCGTACAAAATTCACGCCAGTGGCGTACGAACAGTTTTCATCCTTAAGTTGTTTTAATTTCAACAATTATGGATCCGCTTGTAAGAGTACGTGGCTCTATCAAAGGCAAGCTTACGCGTTTTGCAAATTACGTGCAATCTTTGCAAATAATTCATGATGAAGATCAATTCTTATCTAGCGCTCAAATTATTCAATTGCAAGAAAGATTGAATGATACAGCCACCTTGTTATCAGAATATTACGCAGTTCATGAGCAAATTTTAGAAAACAGTAAGGATACAGAATTTGAAATGCAACATCAAGTTGAATTTGAAGATTCTTATTATTTTGCAATCTCACAAGCTAAATATTTGATTAATGAATACAACAAGCAGTCTGATGTTGCACCAGATCGTTCTGGATCTCCTGCTGGTAGCTTAAGATCAGGGCATTCAAACTGCAGCTCGCAGTGTAATACGCCATCGTTTAGGCTTCCTACCATTTCAATTCCTAAATATTCAGGAAGTGTTTCAGAATGGTTAGAATTTCGTGAGATATTTAGTAGCTTAATTCATGAGAATCAAACGCTGACTAATATTCAGAAGCTGCATTACCTAAAGGCTAGTTTACAGGGTGATGCAAGCCAAATTATAAAAAGTTTAGAGTTTACTGCGGGTAATTATACTCTAGCTTGGGAGGCATTGTGCAATCGATACAATGATCCAAAAATTCTGGTTCATAACCACCTCAAGGCTATTTTCGAGCTTGAATCTTGCAGTAAGGAATCTGCAACTAAATTACGTACGATTAGCGATATGTTATTCAAACATTTTGCAGCAATCAAATCATTAGCTACCGAAAGCGAGCTTCTTGATTTTGTTATAATTTATGTAGTTTCTAAAAAACTGGACCCCACTACATTTCGTGAATGGGAGGTCCTTAGAAACCGGTCAAGTTCTGACCTGCCTAATCTTGATGAGTTCAAGGAATTCTTACAAAATACAGCAAATCTTCTAGAAACTCTAGAGGTAAAAGATAGCAAGCTTGTACCCGAAAGGTCTTCCAAGGTACATTCTAAATCATTTGTGTCGGGTACCCCTTCGTGTCCACTTTGTAAAGGATCTCATTCCTTGTACAAATGCGATAAGTTTGTCAAGCTGTCTGTTCTTGACAGAAAGTCAAAGGCAAAAGAGCTCCGCGTATGCTTTAATTGCCTAACTCAGGGTCACCTATCGAGCCTCTGTAGCTCCAAACATACGTGTAGAAAGTGCAAATCGAGGCACAACACCCTTCTTCATGAGGATAAGCCTCAGAACGCTTCTTCTAGTCAACCAGGATCTGCAGTGTCAGCAGAAACCCCTGTTGAGCTAAATCAATCGATTTCTGCATTCTGTTCGAATGCTTTGCAGGTACTCTTACCTACGGCTACCGCTAAACTCATCGCTGATGATGGTACGCCTCACGTTGTGCGAATCCTGTTGGATTCCGGTTCCCAATCGAACTTTATACGTTCAGATTTGTGTAAAAGGTTGAAGCTTCCAAATCGCGAAGTCAACGTTACTGTTTCTGGCTTAAGTAAAGCCACTTCTCAAATCAAGGCTAGGTGTGATATCAAGCTGCAAGCCCCTCACACTTCATACGGCATTGGCCTATCCTGTCTTGTTCTCGATGAGATTACGGGTGTTACCCCAAGTTTTCGCGTCCAGCGAAACAGTTTCAAAGTTCCTGATAACATCAAGTTATCAGATCTGTCCTACGACCAACCGGGCACCATCGACATTCTGATTGGTTCGCCCATTTTCTGGCAGCTCCTTTGTATTGGACAAATTGGTCTAGGCCCAAATCTTCCCATCCTCCAAAAGACTCGTTTTGGTTGGATTGTTTCTGGCCCTACAGGCCCTCCTTCTGCGTACCCTGTACAGTGCAATCTTGGCACGATCGAGGATGCTTCTGACCCCATTGCTAGGTTTTGGCAACTCGAACATTACCCAGAGGAAAAGGTTCGCACAAATGAAGAGAACGCCTGTGAGGCACATTTCGTGCAAAATACGCAACGAGAAGCGAATGGTCGATTCGTTGTCTCTATCCCTCTCAAGGAACCTGTAGAGGTATTGGGTGATTCATTGCAAATCGCTCAGAAAAGATTCTTATCATTAGAGAAGCGGTTACAAGCGAACCCTGACTTGTCCAATCGCTATTCGAGTTTCATGAATGAATATTCTGAATTAGGTCATATGTCCGTTTCAAACCCTAATTCAAACGAGATATCCTATTATCTACCCCACCACGGAGTCTTAAAAGAGGAAAGCCTGACAACTAAACTCCGAGTTGTATTCAATGGTTCTCAAGCAACCACTTCAGGGCAATCTCTGAACAGTATTCAGATGGTTGGCCCAGCCGTGCAACAAGACTTATTTTCCATTCTTGTTCGCTTTCGCAAGCATTTATTCGCTATATCAGCTGATATCGAGAAGATGTATCGCCAGGTTCTGGTGAATCCTAACCATAGGCCCCTTCAGAGAATCCTGTGGCGACCCTCCTCAGCTGAGCCTCTTCGGTCGTACGACCTGAATACGGTTACGTATGGCACCGCTTCAGCATCTTTTCTTGCTATTCGATGCTTAACCCAATTGGGCATCGAATGTGAGGCTTCAAATCCCGAAGTCTCTCGAATCATAAAGGAGGACTTCTACGTCGACGACCTTCTGACAGGTGCCGACACTCCTGAGAAAGCGCGTACTCTCTGCTCAAACTTGGATCAGATTCTTGAGTCAGGCTGCTTCAAACTTAGAAAGTGGATTTCTAACTCTCCAGAAGTTCTCGATGGAATACCAGATTCCGATTTGCATCCGGGTGTTCTTGATTTCAGTGCACATGAGCACACAAACACCCTTGGTTTGATTTGGTCCTTTAAAAGCGATCATCTGATGTTCAATATTTCAAATTCTACAAGTAGTAAGGCTACGAAGCGTAGCATCTTGTCTGAAATATCGCAGATATTCGACCCGTTGGGTCTTCTAAGTCCATGCACCATGGGTGCCAAGGTTCTTTTGCAACAGCTTTGGATGGAAAAGCTGGATTGGGATGAACCCGTTCCTAAAGCCATACAAGAAAAATGGTTAACCTATCGCAGTGAGCTTCTCATGCTCAATGACTTAGCAATTCCTCGTCACGTCCTCTGTCGGAGCGTGGTCGAGATAGAGCTCCATGGTTTCTGCGACGCCTCTAACAATAGTTACGGTGCGTCGATATACCTACGTTCCAAGAATCAGGAAGGGGAAGTACAGGTTCACCTTCTCTGTTCCAAGGCCAAGGTAGCCCCTTTAAAGCCCTTGACAATCCCGAAGCTCGAGCTCTGCGGAGCTGTTCTTCTAAGCAAACTTTCCATGCAAGTCATAAAGGCACTTGATTTGCCCATATCTAGAATCGGTCTGTGGACAGATTCCACAATAGTGCTAGGATGGTTGAAAACCAGTCCAAATCTTCTTAAGACCTTTGTGTGCAACAGAGTTGCTGATGTTCAGCAACTCACCTCTGATGCCACTTGGCGGCATGTTCCCACAACGTCTAATCCTGCTGATCTTCTCACTAGGAGAATCACCCCTTTAGGTTTGAAAGAATTGAGCCTTTGGTGGCATGGTCCCACCTGGCTAAGCGAAGGTGAGGCCTCTTGGCCTACTTCCAAACATGTTCGTGCTGAGCTTCCAGAATTCAAAAAAGAAGTTCAGAGTCTTCCTGTAATCTCTGTTGAACCATTTCCGTTCAATCAGTATTCAAGTTTGGCTCGCTTACAACGAGTTACAGCTTATTGTTTTGTCACAAAAGCAGTGCACCTTGAATTGGTCGCTGATCTTTCTACTGAAACCTTCTTAATGGCTTTTCGCCGGTTTGTGGCTCGACGAGGCAAACCGCTCCATGTCTACTCAGACAACGGCACTAACTTTGTAGGCGCTAATTCCGAGTTAATCGAATTAGGCAATTTTCTCGCGGAACAAAACCCTTCTATTTCCGAATCAGTCGCGAACGACGGAGTAGCTTGGCATTTTATACCCGCGCACAGTCCCCACTTTGGCGGATTGTGGGAGGCCGGAATCAAGTCCTCCAAACATCACATACGTCGCGTTATAGGTAACGCTAGTCTAAATTATGATGAATTTAGCACTTTGTTAGCACAGGTGGAAGCGACCTTAAACTCCCGACCCCTGTCCCCTTTGTCCTCTGATCCAAACGACCTTCAGCCTTTGACTCCTGCTCATTTCCTGATTGGTCGTCCGTTGGTGTCACTGCCTGATCCCAACGTTACTGAGATAGTCGAGTCTCGGCTGTCTAAATACCAGAGAATACAACAACTACACCAGAATGTGTGGAAAAGATGGAGCAAGGAGTACATCTCGGAACTCCAACAGCGCACCAAATGGCGCACGCACCTTTCGGACCTCCAGCCTGGTTCCATGGTCCTCATCAAGGATGACAATCAACCCTCTCTGAAGTGGAGGTTAGGCCGGGTCACCGAGCTGCACCCTGGCCTTGACGGCGTTACGCGTGTGGCGTCAGTGAACACTGTGTCAGGGATAGTGAAGCGATCCTTCGCCAAATTGTGCCCGCTACCTAGTGTTGTGAACTAGTGCGTTAGCGTTCAGCGCAGTTTTCGTAAAGCCTTTTGGCTCCCCATTGTTCGGGTTTTCTTGTACTAGATTAAGATCCATGTACTATTATGCTTTGTATATATGTGTGTTCATGTTACATGTTTTACTCTAGCTTTTACATGTCAACTCTGTACTGTTTTATTTGAAAGGTTACCCTTTCCAAGGCGGGCGGTATGTTAAGGACTTTATAAACTTTTGCCGCCTCTCTTGCATTCTGAATCAATACTGTGCGCAGTAGAAGGTCGAGCGGGCTTTGCCTCTCCGTTCACCGCACTTACGTTCCATCTGTCAACGTGGCAGCATGCGAACCGGTCCGCACTCCGAAAGCTAATTCTTTGTAAATGTTCAAACGTTCAATGTGTTGTTTATTGCTAATAAAGTAACATATTTCCGGCTTTTCAACGTGTGTATAATTCAGTGAAACCTACAATTCCTACAGTCCACTAAAAAATCAAATCGAGCCTGCAACCATAAATTTCCATATAAAGGAAAAGTGGGAAGCTCCCCCAACAACAGTCGATATTGCCTTTAACAGAATTATATAAAGGGCTAAATAGAAATAGTGTACCTATTTTTCGTTCTATTATATTTTAAATATTTTAAAATTTAAATATTATTTTAAGCAATTCTCTAATAATCAAAACACTAAAATATTTATATTCTGTAATTATTAAAAAAAAGATGGTGGCAGTATTTTGTAGAACCCACAAATTACTTCTTGTTCATTATTAGAAATTTAGTTGTAGCACACATAGTTTCTACTGCAATGATTTACTATTAAACTTTCACTAGGTTTTGGCAGATAATAATTACTAGATATCTATTTTCAGTACTGTACATAACTTCCAATAACATCTACTTACCAGAGTTTCCACCAGTAATAAGAGCCGTTTTTCCAGCCAAATAAGTATTGCAAGTGCATCGCCCCAGAGTAAGCCGAGTCACTATTTGTAAAATAATACGAACTGACAATAACACTAATAAACAGACTACCACCAACATAAGAAACGTCATTGTTCCAGCTGTTTAAAATATTTTTTCCACAGTTTACCACAGGAGTAGTGGAAGCTTCTTTACTACTCGCCAGTCAAAGATAATCTACAATGTAGGTACCAAATGAAGTATAACTGATAACCACCACACAAGGTTATTTAGTTATGCATAGAATCTACAACAAAAGGTATTCTTATGTACAATGCTCTATTAATGTGCTAGTCAGATACCAATCACACAATTAATTATGAATTAAAGGTGAAATGTCAGTGCAGTGATTTGCAACTAATTACCGCAGGAAGTTCTGTGAATTACATATCTCAAAAATTGATTTGAAACTTGTTATGTTACATCCACTATTGCAAAAATTGTTTTAAATAATAGGTCATTCTTTTTATTAAAACGAAGAAAACTCAAAACTCATGTGAACCGCCAAAATGCTATATGCTATTGTTTTGTATATACCTACACCTTAACACAG
>OW679200.1:87716273-87903570 GCA_940337035.1 Agriotes lineatus | reverse complement strand
GAAAGCTTTTATTTGCTTCGTGATTGACCAGTCACTGCATACTATAGAAAAAAACTTTTTTTGCACATCTCGATTATTTATTAAAATAAGTGTGGCAATCCTTATATCACTGAAAAGAGTAAAGTAATTTCTTCTCCACATCCTAGATGTGCATTAAAAATCTAAAATCGGATTTCAATTCTTCTTTAAAAAAGTGTCCTAATAATGTCAATGTAGTTTGTTTCGAAGCAACCTAATAATTGAATTATAAAAAAACTAAAATCTTAACTTTTCACTTTGTGGGCGCTTTTCAAGACTGTTAGGCCTAATTTCTTTTTTGGACATTATTCAGCATTAGAATATGCAACTTTTTCCCTAATTTAATTACTTCGTATCTCTTAAGGCAAATGATATCCCAATGCTTCAGGTCTAAAAACAATAGCTACTTCTTTATTTATGCAATTTATTAGCTGCATAACATTGTTACAATTTTCTTGAAATCCATGCTGTGTTTCATCAAAACCACCGTTTGCATTATTTATCAGAATGTGTTTATACTCATAAGAAAAATTTGCTTATAATTTCCTGGTAAAGTTTTCTTGTCTCCTTTCAGTTTCTTTAAAATATTTTCAAAAACCAGTTTCCAGGAATCTTGATTAGTATTATTAATGCTGATATTGCCAAGTGCTTATAAGTTTGGTTCTGAATCAGGGGTTGAAGCAATGAACATTATATTATTATTTATTGTTTTATTCTATTATAATACCACGCGTAAAAGACATTATATTAAACCAAAACAGGATAGTGCAATGGTTTACTGAATAAATACTATATAAATTTTGATTTAATTTAATTTCCATATAAAATTGCGTTTTAAATTTCAGGCTATATGTATTGTAATGGTATTAGGCCCACGGCTCGACTCTGCTAGCAGTGCAACGTGATAAACATTTCAGTAAGCACAGAGTTGGGGTGTTTTATGTGGCTGCAATGATAAGCTTAACATTCAAAGAATGAATGCATTGGTAAAGAAATGTCAGTAATAGTAAAGTAATTGAGTAAAAGGAACGCAAGGGACAAAGATTGTTTTTCACAGGGGTCGAAGTTGACTTTCAAAAATTAAACAATAGGTTTGTGCAGAATGAATAGCCGAACCGAAAGAAAGTAATAGACACAAACAGGTTTGCTATGTGCATGTAAAAGAAACGTAGGTTTCAATTAAGCTACTTAGTAAAATTGGTGAGGAATCGTGAAAGGTAAAGAAAGCTGGAATAAAATTACAATACATTGCGAAAGAGCAATTTTGAAAAGCAGGCAGCAGGACATGAAAAAGGAATTTGAAAAGCAAGCAGCAGGACATGGAAGAAGCAAATAAGAAGTGATGAACTCTATAGATAATCAGAGCATTAAACGTTAGTGAAAAGCAGAGCAATTAATAAAATGTGAATGTGTGAGGCGCAAAGAAACGATTTAGATTAAGAAAAAGACAATATTTTAGTTTGTAAGAAATTTGAAAATGTAAAATTATGTACTCAAACTTATTTCTATTATGTACTAAAATTCATCAAAACTTATTTCCGTTAGCATTGTAACTATAGCAACGAGATTTTTTTTGGTTTTAAATAACGAAAAACGAGGAGAACAAAAGAATAATTATTAAGCTTGACATTGTGAAATTTGTGCTCCACTTTAATTAAAGTTTTTTTTATAATAAATAAGCATTTCGAAACCTGAAAAGTATATTATTGTGTTGCGCACGTGTCAAAGTTCATGTGGGAATGTTTATGGAGGTTTCCGCAACATAAAAATAAAATAATCTCTGAAACTTCTTTGTGGCGTGAATTCATAATTCATATTCTTATTTGGGTATTTCGCCACTCTGCAAATTAAAAATATTAAATAACGAAAATATTAAGAACGAACGTTTCGAGGGACAATCTGCCCTCGTTGTCAACGAATAACAATTAAAACGAACAAGAACTTAGCTTTTTTCTCTGGAAAGAAAAACGACCAACCTCCAATGAATTGTTTGACATTGACGTTTGTTGATATCAACGTTATTTAATATTTTTAATTTGCAGAGTGGCGAAATACCCAAATAAGAATTATAAAAATAAAATTTTCTCCGAGAGCATCTCCGACGATTTCGGGAGCCGTTCAGTTCGGGATTCTGATATTCAATTCCGGCCAAGAAAAGGGTCCAGAGCCAGGGGTCTTCACTACTACACATCGGGGAGGACTGCAGGAGTGTAACCGCTAGCATAAACACCAGAGGAAGCCGTTCCAGAGGCAGATACCAACTGGGGTCATCTCCGAGCATTGCGGCCGCTACCACCGATTAGTAAAGGTAGGAAATTTGCCTAAAATAACAGAGTTAGCGTGCGGAATTCGAGGGGCATACAAGATTATGCCGTACGGAAGAGGATACAAGCTTGTTCAGGGCTCAACCGAAGGCGCAGTTCGAAAAATATGCAAGGCGTCCCAAATTTTGAGGTTATGCGAAGGTATCGAAGCGTCCAGTTAAAACAATTGCAAAATTTAAGACGGCGTCCATCTGACGTCATGAAATAAATACCTTCCTGAAACAAAAAATGTTATTTGCCGCCAAAGCGCGAGGATTTGAATAAATACCGTACGAATGTTTATAATTTCGCTCATTTTAACGTAAATACCGCTGACTGCACGACATAAACCATTTTGTGGAATTTTTTTACAGATTGGTAAATATTTAACTACCGCGTATTTGAACTAATTCCGGTGTACAGTACCGCACCAGATAAATTGTAAATTAGGAACTCACCCTGGGATTAAAGAGTTATTGTTCTACTGAGCTAGCGTTTTTCCAAATTAATTGCAGCTAAATAAAGTATTAAAAAGGGCATACAACCATTTATTTTGTGCAGTAAATTAGTACGGGTCACATTTTAACCAGCCTAATAAAATGACAGGCAAAGTTCAAACACAATAATAACATTAAACAGAGGATGGTGCATTTTGGATTTTGCTCTAACTTATATAACGATTAAATTGATTAATAATATAGCAAAAATTATATAGGCGCCCCCAAAGTACGAGCCTTTACAGTATATGCAGCATTAACATATTTATAATGGTAACAAATGTATTGAATGTACTTACATTTTTTTTCGATTAAAGGTGTATGCTGTTTAGACTAGTATTTTACTAAAGTATTATACAGGTACACTAGTTTAGACTGGTAATAATAAGAAACAAAATACGTCTCTAACGAGTTAGAAATTAGTAATTGTAACTAAGTAGCATAGATATTTTGGCTTGAACGATTCATCCACATCTTGACGTTTACTTAGTGATTGAAGAAATCCAAGCGTTATTTTTAAATGGGGATAATAACTTTTCCCGATAGGGTGGCTATGCTGTGTTGATAACAGGCAAATGAATCTCAAGTGTTTTAAATTTGATGGTGGCATCTCGGCGCCCAGCGTCGTTAGTCGAAAAGAATCTTGCCCAAAACGTGCTCGACATGCCAGCTTTCGAAAGCACCGATTAACAATGTTCAGAAATGTGGCATTATGTGTTTATTACGGTTACATCCGCGTTGTGCTTGTGCCTGATTATAATTGGCTCCAGCAGAAAAGCCGATTTGGTCACAAACACTTCGATTGAATTCAATTTCATCGGCGCCACGGGATTGGCGAAACAACGCAATCAGAGTGAAAGCTCAAGCGATGAGAAAAGTTCGAAAAATGCCAAAATAAAAATCCACATCCCTAAATTCATGTTGGATTTGTACGAGGAAAGGAAGAGAAACGAATTCGGTCCGAATTTTTCTAAGCCTGATATTGTTCGCAGTGTTGTTCCAAAAAATGCAGGTACATAATGCACAGTTAGTTATATTTGATTTTTGAAATCTTAAGCACTTACCTTGAACTGTTTATTTTCTAATACATACCTATTAGTGTGAGAATATAATTTCTACCTTAATATGACATGTTCGAGGTGAAATCATTGTTATGTTTGTTATTAATAGGTGTATCACTGTATGTATAGTATGATCAAAAATTAATCTCATCTAGTATGGCTGTGGAAGTGCAAACCAACGCCTTTAAAATTGGCTTACATACTTATATTTAATTCAAACTGTCAAATTGTATTATTAAATATTCTTTTTATCCATCTAATTACAATATTATATTAAAATAAACGAATTTTCACGTAAAAGTAATGTAATTGTCCAACAAATAAGCTTGCACCGGTCGAATAGACACTTCATCTTAAATCTAACCTAAAAATAAAATATATTGAAGCCAGTTTTAAAAGCAGCTATTTGTTCTTTCATAGCCATACTAGATGAGATTAATTTTTGATCATACTTTACTTATTATATTCTCAGAAGTAATACTATAAGTACTTCGATATTATCGGGTTATATGTCGATATGCACAATAATAAATGAGTGTCAGTTTGACAGGTTAAATAGTCGGACCACGTCAGCGGGAGGATTATTCTGTCAAACTGATACGATTTGTTTTTGTGCAGGAAGTTTGAGACGTATAACCTGTTCGAAGTACGCATTGTATTCGATTTGATTATTTTCAGAGTAAATTTTAATATTACGAACAAATAAATATTTTATTGGCAGCTCGATTTGTTTGTATTAACCTAGCTGAAAGTCAAAACAACATCAAGTTGACAAAAGTTATGTATTGCGTTGCCTAGTGAAGTTACTATAGTATAATCGATTTTGTATAATGGAAATTATACAAGATAACTTAACTAAATCCAGCCTTCTGATTGGTTGAAATCGCTACGAAAAAAATAATCTTTCTAAATATAACTCGTGCTACGCTGAAGAATCGATATTTTTTGAAATGGCAACACATGTCAATAACTATCCTGGGAAATATAACTCATCGTGCTTCGCACTCGCTATATTTTCGTGATTTGTAACTGACATGAACCTTTAAAAAATCGATAATAAGGGTAATGTCACTCTTGACAATACATAATAAATTTTAGTTTGTAGTCAGTCAAACATTTAAGTAAGTATTTGAATTACAGTTGATGTACAGGATCTGGCAGAATGACCGACCCTATTTAAATTGCTAATAACTGTTCCAAATTTTAAAATATTTTAATTTTTTTTCAAAAATGTAAAATAAAAACTTGCCAATTTTAGTTACAATATAATTTACTTATTAAAAATATTAGCACTTGCTCCAAATTGATTTGGTTATTATTCAGTAGTTGAAGGAATTTGTAAAAATACAAAAACGTAACCCGAACTTCTAAATATCGTAATTGGTACACGACTTGGACTTTGTAAGAATGAAATTTTTCATCCTTTAAAATACGACGAAGAGTTCTGTCTGATAGACCCAACTTGATTAATTTAATCAAATCAAGAATTAGGTTAATCTGTATTAGTGTGAAAATGAAGTTTGAGTTTGAGTGATGTTATTTTCAGTAATAATGTATTAAGGGCAAATGCTTTTGCCGGTAAAAATGTTTTACGAAAGTATTTTGTTTTGGCAATGTCACAAGACAAACTAACTTGATCAAATTCCCTAGCCGAAGGCGAGGGAATTTGTCAAAGTTAGTTTGTCGAGGGGCATTGCCAAAAAAACAACAAATCGTGAGTAAAACATTTGCCGAGTAAAATCATGAGCCCGAAATACATTTTGTGGACTATTTCCCAAATATCGGTTCATTTTGACATTTATAGTGATGCGAAATGACAGTTTAAATGACGTTTCTTAAATACCACCTTGATTAAAGCAACATATTTGGTGGTTGCCGTGGATGCAAGTGGCAAAAGAAACTGACAAAATCCCAAGGGAAAATTTCGATTTTTTGCCACTACAAAAACACACGATTGGTTGAATTTTGAAAAAGCATGGCTTTTCATTGGATAATAAGAGATGTGGGAAATAGTCAAAACCTAATATCCATATATACCGGGTGGCCATAAACATCTGATATCACATTACCTTTGAAATCAACACCGCTTTATTAAAGTGATGAATCCAACTAAACTAAATGTCATTAATGTCATCACAACTAAAATTCCTATCTGTCAAAAATTATTACAGATTACAATAAGTATTGAAGTTAGAACAGGAGATTTTTATAATCGAGTCGTAGGCTAAACTGCAGAATCTGGGACACATTTCCCTCCTCTTATTTGCATTTTATTACATTTCATACCAATACTTATTATAATTGAAATATGTATAATGCTAACCAACATTTATAAGTAGCTAATTCCATGGCTACCGGGATCTCAGATGTTTATGGCCACCCGGTATAATAGGCTTGTCTGGGACGCTGTTTTGTGTGTCCGGGACGCTGTTTCAGCAGCCAAACCGTAAGAGATAGAGAAAAAAGTTATGAAAGTTATATGTTTGGAATGGTTATGTCAGGTCAGGAACCGAATTTCAGTCTCTAATACTAATTATTATCTTAATTATCCTAATCCGAACTTTTTAGGTTAGATTCTAGGCAAATTTTATCAAGGCGAATGCGTCTGGTAGTTTGCTACCAACAATGACGTCATATACGTACGTGTGGTGAATACGCGTTCTATTTGCAAAACGGTCTTTTTTGTTTTATTAAATGAGTCATTTGTCTCACTGGACTGCTAGTTTTTAATAAATAAATTATACTGTAACTAAAATTGGCAAGTTTTTACTTTATATTTAAAAAAGTTAATATTTTAAAATTTGAAACAGTTATTAACAATTTAATTAGGGTCGATCATTCTGCCGGGCCATGTATTAATAAAGTAAAATCAGCTAGAATACTTCCTTTTGTTTATAAAAATACAAGAATTCATCTTAAATTATACAGGGTGGGTCGGGAGGAATGGACCAAACTCCAGGAGTGTATTATACACGTGAAAATAATGTAAAAAACCTCAAATGTTATCAGATTTTTATTTGTTTTCAAGTTACAGCATTACAAAAAACAATTAGAGAACTTAACTGAGTTTTTGTAACAAAATCGATATTTTTATTATTTTAAGACGTAATAACTTGCAAACAATAGAGAAATGCACCATTTCTTACAAAGACTAAAATGAAAATAATGCGTATGGGGATATTTTTATGATTATATAACTTGAAAACAAATGAAAATTGGATAACAACATTTGACTTTTTTTACATTATTTTCACGTGTATAATACAATCCCGCAGTTTGGCCCGTTCCTCTCGACTCACCCTGTATATGTTGTAGGTTTGCTCTTGAGAGGTTATCAAATACCGTTTAAGTAAAACAAATGATTATACATCGATATAAAATTTTACCGATAAACGTTAATGATCGGTTCGGTAGTTAAAATAAACACAAGGCATCTGGATATTACACTAGCGCAGTGATTCCCAAAGTGAGCAGTACCGCCTCTTGGGGGGCGCTGGAACGATCCAAGGGGGCGCTAGTAGCCTCGGCTATATTTGGGGGGCGGTGAAAGCTTAAAGAAGGAACAGAAGATACGAAGATTTAGAAAAACCGTTCGTAGATATTTCATCTGTTGTGTAACATAGTGTAACATTATTTTCCAAATAAACACAAAATACAAGTTACAGATTTATTTATTCCATGAAGACTATTTACCATTATTAAATGTCCTTATTCTTCTTCATACCATTTGTTACCTTATTTATTCAGTCTGTTTATTAAAATTCGTTTTTTCTATAGCACATGTTAAAGTGTGCTTTTATCAACTCAAAACAAAAGGTCAAGTTTTACGTTAACAACAAGTGTAGATAAAGTAGCACTTTAACATCAAGGATAGATAAAGTAATTTAAATTTCTAACTTTTGTTTAAATTAAATATAACCGCTGCGCATTTTCGTAGCAACCCAGTCTAGCTCCTGACATTTTGAAATACGATTGACTGTCCTTATTTTCTTTTGAAATTGTTAAAGTTCTTGCTATAGAAAAAAATATTGTATTATACACGACGATAAAGTTATTTCTATCCACTCTTGAATCATTAACGTCTCGACTTCGTCTCGACGTTAAACGATTCACTCGTGGATAAAATTTAACTTTATCGTCTTGTATAATAAATTACTATTATTCTCCATTTATTTAATTTTACTTTATCACACCCTTCAATACACCATCCAGAAAGTAAATACATACCATTATAATAAAGGGTTTTTTATTATTAAAATTTGCTTTTACTTAAAATAGAGGTTGCAAATTCAGAAAAAAATTGTTACTTTAAAAATATCATTTTCTCTAGCAATAATTTATACCAAATTTCTATATTATATATTTTATTATAACATTTCATAATTGACTTTTTCAGATAATCACTTGAGTTTGGCTTTCACTTTAGTGTTGTCAGTTAAAACAAATTAAAATCTAAGTTCTGATGTTACCAAACAACTATCCCAACTAAATCAACTTATACGAGTATGCTCGAACCTTTTTAATAAACTATTCACAATTTAACAGTAACTGTATCTAAGGTATCATTCATTAAATAATTCTCAAATATTTATGTTGTACTTTTAATGTATATATCCCCTTTTGTACTTTTTAGTTGCTAATTAATTTATTCTTTCAAAATAATTTCCTACTTAGAAATACTCTTATAGATAATTATCAGTCTCAAGAAGCTACCATTACAATATCTTTCTGTTTGTTCGCTTAAAGAATGTAGATTTCCAGGGGGCGCTGAGTAATTTCTTTTCTGAAAAGGGGGCGGTAGGCTAAATAAGTTTGGGAACCACTGCACTAGCGTAACTCATAGGCGCTTTCTAGCACAGTTACATTTAAAAAATATTGAACTCACTTATTTTATAATAACTCAAGAAATAACTGATTCCATTGTAACTTAAGTATCAAAAGAAAAACAAATATCTCGTATTATTAATTTCCAGACGATTCCAGTGGAATATCTAATTATTTAGATATTGTTATTCAAAATGTCTTACTGTACAAAAATGTATCTTGGTAGATTTTGATAAGTTGAATGTATTTTCAACCGACTTCAAACGGGAACGTAATCTATTTGCGCTGTTTTGTTAAAATCAGTTATGTAGGTGATTGTTACCTTGGTAATAAGACCTATACATGTTGCCTGTGAAAACATAGTATAACCAGATAACCACGAGTACTTAATATATGTACATGCTACACGCAACTTGTATAATTCAGTCATTTTAGGCAGTTTATGAAGTGCATCTCTTAAGACCATTTTTCATATATTGCCTAGGCGTTATAATATATATATTCCTTAATGATCTGTAGGCATTTTACGCAATATATTTTTTAAAGTAAAAGCACTCGTTAGCAAATGGCTTTAATAGCAAATTTTGTAAGTATTCATGTCAGGCGAACTTATCACCGGCATCAGGCAACGACCGCTAAACTCATCACCGGAGACAGGCAAACTCATGTAAGAGTGTATATAACACACACGATCAAAGGCTGAAACTAACCTAAACAAGCTAGAACAGAACGACACACAGCCTAGATATTAGAATCAGAGATGCCGGTTTATTTAACATAACCTCCAACTTCAAACATAACATATTGCTATGACCACATTTTAGTAGCCTCATATGTAAAATAATAATTGTTAATAATTTATAACATAACCAACAATACAGATATTTATTGTAAAAATGTCCAGAAGATGTAATAATTTAGATTTCAAATTTGTCATAAAATAGCAAACATTGTAAATAATTGACAGTACGATGTGTTTAGAATAGCGTTATTTTTGTGTAAAAACAAATTAAAAATTAAAGTAAGCTTAGCAATGACAATTATATACCATGAGATAAAAAAAAGTGATTCTGAGCAAGCCTTGATATGTGTTATACGTTTGCCAGTACTGAAGTGTATTGTCAGTCTATGTCAAATTCTAAATTAAAAGGTTAGGTTTTGTTTGTTGTTTGGCACAGACTGACGTAAAACTTAACCTGCAAATCTCGAATTTGACATAGACTGACAATACACTTCAGTAGGTACTGCCAAACGTATAAAACATATCAAGGCCTGCTCAGAATCATTTTTTTTATCTCATGGTATAACAGCAATGAAATAATATGAACAATAAAATAGAATGCTTGAGTAAGAAAGAGATGACCATACGTAAAAAATATTTTAGTAGGCATGTTTGGTTGACAAATGTCATAATTAAAATGAGCTTCAAGCCTACTCGAATATTTGCTACTATGTTTATTTCTTTCTTACTCAAGCAATACGTGTTATTTTCTTGTTCATGTTATGTCATTGCTGTTATACAGGGTGTTATGGAAATAAGTGCAAATATTTTAACCAGTGATAGAACTCACCAAAATGAACAACTTTTCTATTTATCGTTTATAATTTAATCGCATATTTTTTCAATAATTTATCTCCCCTAAATTTGACGAGCCGCTTGGTCAGCAAATCTTAGTTAAAGGTGAACGACACAAGGTATATTAAAACTGCAAAATTCTTGCACAAAAAACATGCGGTTAATAACTTAACTACCTCAATTGATAAGGAACGTTGGCGACCAGATGTAAACTATAGGTTTTATCAGTGTGCGTTTAAATTAAAATATTATTCCATAGGCGGGTATGCATTTTTAGGCTCGATCCACACTACCGGGCTGATCTCGGTTCGATCTCGCTCCGCTCAAATATTTATACATTGTTAGCAATGGGCACATTCACACTATAGGTAACGCTCAAGCTCAGGTCGCGCCCATTGCTAACAATGTACAAAAAATTGAGCGGAGCGAGATCGAACCGAGAGCAGCCCGATAGTGTGGATCGAGCCTTAGAGTAAAACTGTTTTGAATTTTAACTCAGTTTTGGGGGCGTTTTCGAAAAAATGATAAATGGAGAAGTTGTTCAGTTTAGCGAGTTGTAGTACGGGTTAAAATATTTGCACTCATTTCCATAACACCCTGTATATAATTATGGCCCCATCGATATAATTCATTCACAACGTTTCCTTCTCTGAGCAGGCTACGTTAGGATGACATTTTTGTTGGTACGCATGCAAAATAACTAGACAATAAATTTTTGGTTATGATTTTTGGTTTGCACTGTTGCCAGTTAAAAGTATGTCTCCTTTCGCAAAATTTTCAACATTTCGACATTCAAACTGCAACAATGTCAATACAGCATAAAAAACTCATAGTTTTTTCATGTCACAGTTTTCCTTTTATCGCAATGCACGCATGCAACCTAATAAAAAGCATAACAGGCTACTCTGAGCAGGAAACATTGTTTTATTATACTTGCTAATTAAGTTATTACTTAAGAAACAAAAATTGACAGATAATAATAGTAAACTGTACTAACTTACCATTTTTATTCTGCAATGAGCGACTTTTACATCGTAACACTGGAAAACTAACCGTACACAATCACTCAAATAACGGCAGTCTAGCACATATGGCGCTACATATGATAATAAACATCTGTTACATAATTTAAAGCATGCAAATATGCAAATATTTCAGTAGATAAATTTAAACACGAAGGAATGTAAAACTCTGTTTAAAATTCGTTAAAAAGGACATTCGCTTTCTAATCAAAACTTTATAGAGGTGAATGTTAAATAATTTACCAAACCTTATGCAGAGTATGATAACATGTAGATAATTAATTAAAAACTGAAGTTGATAATCATAACTCATAACACTAGGTACTACGTGAGTTTTTACCATTAGCAGCATTTTTTGCACGACCGTGAGTAGAAGTCGGTTTCTATAGCATCAAAATTGTGACAGAAGTAAAACATTTACTCCCTAGAGACTAAATAAGACAAAAATTTCCCTAGGGAGTTTTCGTTATGACTGACAGAACAAATATGTCAAATTCGAGGTTATCAGGTTAGGTTTTGCGTCAGTTTTGACACAAATGACGCAAAACCTAACCTGCTAAACTCGAATTTGACATAATTGTGAGCTTTTGTCATAATGACTTACAGTGACACCAACTTTAAAATTTACCGTAGGCTACTAATTTTAAAATAATTGTAACTAAAATGTTAATAAATGACGTTTAAAAAACGGGTTTTCGTTTTAAATCTTCCTGCAAGGTGAAAAAATAGTATATGCAACTCGGAGAGAATGCTATTTTACTGAGGTACAATTTCTGACTGGAGGGCGAAGCACATTTCTCTCCCTCATTACATAATCTACTATTATTGCGCTGAACTACATTTTTATTAGGTTCTACATACGAAGTAAAATTATCACCTGTCTCTCTTTTTCTCTCAATCCTTCGTAAATCATAGGACACAACAATTACAAGTAGCAAGTAGCGTTTCCTAAGCAACGAGATAGATAACCTGATTGTTGATTCTATGTATTTGGTGTTAATTGCACGTTGTAATTTATATAAATCATCTTAGCTTTTTCTACTTTGCACTAATCTTTTTTCTTATTCTAAGTAATGCGTTTTCCCTCTATAGGTTGCTTTATATACCGTTGAGTATCTTCGCAACCAAGAAGTGTGCTGTCTGTAGTATTATTTTGTATCCATTTCTTTTTTATTACTTTATTTTTCGTAAGTTTGGCCCTACAATAGTATTTAGTTATTTACATTTTATTTAAAATACAATACGAATAATTCTTAAGCACTTACAAACATTTGAAGTTTATTTATGTACTTATTGATTATTTAACATCTACGTTAGGAAGGAAGGAAGTTCACTTTTATCATTTTGTATTACGTATTCGTAATTATTGTATTTCTCTTGAATTGTTATATTTAAACCAGATTGTTTTCAAAATAATTAAAGCTTTGATGTGTTTGTTTGGCTTTCACGACCTTTTCTACAGCACCCAGCGAACAGAGCAAACCTGCAGACATCTACTTGCTACCGCATCTGCTACCCTCCTGGAATGTGCTTCCTATACCCGATTATCCTCCTCTGGAAAGCTTACTTAGCACCAAACAGCTTGACGTAATCCACTTTGATTAATGTAATATGTCAAATGGACTTTTCCAATAAAATTTACCCATTCTATTTCTTCAATGATTCACTTTTGTAGAATAATTCTGCTATCCATTAGTTTTTTACCACATACGAATAATCTTAATTAGTTAAGTCTTTGTTTCTTCTTGTTATTTTAAAATTCCATTTTTATTCACCACGTAAATTTTAAGTATACCCTTTTTTTATTAGTCAAAACATTTCTCAATAAAAACAGGGTTATTTTAAATATTTTTAATCACACCAAATTCATTTTACTACATTTTTAAAATTTGTTATGTTATTATCAATAATTAAAACAAATTTCCTAACGATATCAAATCCCTTTTTATACACTCTAGTCTTAATATATTTGAGTTAAACCTACTAAATTTCTATATTATTTCAAATTAAGTATTTGTCATTCGTTTCAAACTGCAATTTATACAATATTATTTTATTTTCATATCCATCTGTATTTCAAATAGCTATTTTCCATTCACATTCCCACCTTATATCCGAATAAATCCATTTAACCATTGTAATCCCTTAATATTTTCTATATTTTACGAGCTTGCTTGTATATAGGTTCCTTTTCAGTCATATTTTACCGTATAACTCTTCGGCTATTAATATCTAAAGTTCTAAAGTTGACACACACGCAACTCCGCACCGCTCTAATCTCTATGCCGTCGTATGTGCAGCTGTTTTGGTCCCGTCGCGTTTAAGAGCGCTGGTTTAAAGCATTTTCAAAACACGGTCAATGGGAGCAAGCAGGATATCCTCGAGCCGGTGTTCATAAGCGAGCCTCTGCGAGCGTTTTTGGCTCTTGGGAGCCGTCTTGCCTTCGGGCACGGCGTCCTATGTTCGTGCTGTTACAGCTTCATTACGATTTCGGTTCTCGGCGAGCAGTGCAAGTGGCAGGGTGTGTTTTAGGTGTTGGTGTGTCATGGTCGATGGCATAAGCCGCTCGTAATCATTGTTGAAGGCTTGTTTGGCTAATTGTTCCGTTTCCGGTTCGGGATCTCATCTACGAGTGGGCTAATTAACGGCCTTGCAGGTTTTTGTGGTCGCCAAGGGGGCGCTGCACAATTCTTCCCGAGTAAATATGGGGCTCATTAGACGTCGCAGGTTTCCAGCCAGCTGTCCGCCTATTGCAATCAACGCTTCGCACCGAGGCCAAGCCACCAAAATCAAAGGTATTGTACGCAGGCAGTTTTCTACTTAGTACAGATCCTTGCAAGAACTGCAATTCGTCCGGACAGTGTAGTAATTCGTCGTTTCCGGACTAGCCAACAAATCTAAGAAAGGTATTAAAACGTTTCGTTTTGCTTTGTGCCGGATCTTTGATTATCAGGCTCTGTGAGCGTTGCTGAGAAGGGTTGATGCATTAGTGGAATTAATAGCTGGGTCAGGCGCATGTAGAATAATCGATGGGGCCATATTTTCGACCTGAAACCATGCAAATATAAATTGTTGGGCCAGTACATTTTTGTGTGAGATCTTGGCAGAATTTTCTGGTAAGGCGTTGCATCCTTTCTTGTTCAAGTTGCTAATTTAGAATTATATATATATATATACTTCCATACAAGTTTGCTCTAAAATAATTAGGGAAGCAAATATTTTCATATGAAGAAATTACCATTGAAATCCCTATGGTGCGTAAAGCATTTCTACACCCTGTATAGCCTTCACCCTACGGGCTACGCTACTCAAATAGAGAGGAAGCCTACAGCATTGCCGAGTAGCTTGCAGTTTAGTCTGGGCTTGGTCACGCTGCCCCCTGAATCTATCAAGCAGTCCCAATGGAGCCTCCTGTGTTGACAGTTACTGCTGGAAGCTAACATCGCCTCCACCTCGTGCTGGATAGGGTTTGAACTTAACGGCTTTATTACTTGATCGATAAATTCATATGCATTCGACTTATTGTCTTTCGGCTGCTCCGTTGCCTGATTGAATTGTAATTCACGTGTGTGTAATAACGTCGCTTTGTGCTTTGTATGCTAACAAACTAGCTGAGTGGATGGTTAACCCACGTACGTTTGTTTCATAACTATCGCCATATTGTTTGCTGGAGGGAAAAGCGAACCCAGCATGTCATGAGGTATACCACTAAAACATACAATTATCTGAATGTGTGAGTACTCGCGAGGTGCAATTAACACGTTAAAGGTGGAACGCAGTACCGCAATATCGTTCATTTAGTATACGGGATGTTTATAAATTATCTGTTTTGGCTAATTTACAGTTTTAAAGTAATTTATTTTGGAAAGTAGCTGTTATATTTCCTCAGCAACGGCTGCGTTTTCCTATGCACACTGTCTCAGGTTGGGTCTGTTAAGATTTTGTTATTTAAATATGTGATATGATATTTATTTAGTGATAGTATTGTTATTGTTCGTTAGTGCCAATAATTACAAATCGATTTTATTCCCCCTGTTATTAATCCTTTATCTATTTGAAACATTATACGATTTTTCGAACTGTGGGTTTTCATTGTTTACATTGTATTGTTACCTTGAGCAATTTAATGGTTCGTTCGCTCAAACGAACAAGGGAACATGGGTCTGAACCATTTGGCGCCCCTCATTTCGATCTTTTAGTTTTGAAGGTAAGTTACCTACGCTCTTCCACTGAATTAGTACGAGTGCATGTTCCGATTTAATATCGGCAATTATTAATGTAACTTTATTTGTACAATAATCGTGCACGTTTTGCCGTCAGCCGGTCCGTTTAAATGTATTAAATTACGCATATTTGCTATCCGCCGCCTAATCAAGACGTTGTACACTCACTTATAAATTTAACCTTTGTATTACAAGCTCGGCCCGATCTTTGAATTATGTTTTGCCGTCAACCGGTTGGTTTAAATGTATTAACTTAAGCATATTTGCTATCCGCCGCCTAGTCAAGGAGTTGTACACTCACTGCTAAATTGTAACCTTTATGTTATGAGCCCGGAAATATCTTGGAAATTGTCCGTTTATGTTTTTGCTGCCAGTCGGCGACGCCGATTATACGTTGATTTACTCGTACAGGGTTGAGTAGTATTTTTAGATAAGGCGTCCCCAGCTGGGTTTTGTTTCTTTTAGGTTTAGTCCATTATATGATGCGAGTTTGTTGTATACGCTGATCACGTCGGCATCGTTGTAATTTTCGGCCATGAGTTTGACCTAATAGATCTGTTTACTGTATTTGACTTATGATTATCCCTTGTATTTGTGCATGCTTGTTTACAGGGTGACTTAGTCACTGTGTCAAGATTGATGTAAGGTGAAGCCTGAGTGTTTAAGCGTTGCAGGTAGGTCGGTTGGGCTCGTCGCTGCAGTGCTGAAGTTCATGAGGCTGCTACTATATTCGACTGCCGTTAAACTTCAGGTTTCCTCAAGGTGATAAGTTAAAAGGTAGGCTCATTTGATTTTCCCGGTTTTACTCTGGGTCTATCCTTGTAATTTCGTTTATGCCAATGAAACTGGGTGGCGCCCTATTCAATTTTATCAATGTTTACCGCCCCTTTGGCCGTTGTCCGTAGGTAATCCCGTGAAGGAGCCTCCCTCGCTCCACTGATGTTTAGTCGGCATATCTTGTTGCGGGTTAGGCAGCGGCTAGGTGAGTCTTTGTCCCGATTAGCAGGAGCAGGAGCGGTGTCGTAAAACCCATTTGAGACCGTAACAACCCTTATGGTTGTATCATTACAATATGTATGTGATATATCTGCAGTATACATACACCTTATACATACAGAAGTGTGAAACGTTACATCACAAGTCAATATTTTAACGTTATAAAATTGAAATATTCATTAAGTAATTATATATGTCAAACTGGCTGACAGTAGTTTATAGTATGTACTCAAACAATTACAATGAAATGGCAAAGGATTTTATTTTTCCAATGCACTCTGGACCTACAATCATTTATAATCACTCTGTACAAACAAGCATAATTCTATAAACTATATTTATTTAGATTGACATTAGGTACAATAAAGGCGTTAATTACAAAAACAACCATAGTACAAATATCACTTTTTTGGGAAATTGAAAAAAAAACATTATTTCAAAGATATGTTTTATTATAGCACAACTATTTCAATGAAAAACTGTCTTTAATGTTTAACTGACATCTTACGTACTAATTTATTTTCCAAACTTGATTTGTTATCTGTTAAAAAAAACAAAATAACTACAGATTGTCTCGACATTGGTTGTTTTTATAGAAAAATGGACGGGATGTTACACAACAAAGCAAAATTTCAAATGATACTTCATTGAAAGGTACTAAATACACCACTGTACATATTTAGTATTTAGTAACGTAGGAAGTAAGCTATATAAATATATGACTAATTTTCTGTGAATTCTGAAAGTCCTGTAAAACAGTCATTGTCCTAGCATGATGACAGTTCTTGTCGCGTCGACAATGATTGTTTTTTCAGAAGCGTTTAATTTTTCTAATGCTCTAGTTATTAACTATGGTGGTTTTTACCGAAATTGACCTTTTCGCTCGATTGGGCATCCTTGAAAATATATTACTTCATATACAGTGTGACCAGTAAAGTCCGCATCATATGGGATTTTTTTTTATTAATAGCTTTTTTCGAAATTTGACTTTGGCATCAATTTGTGCTTAGATTGAGATGAAAATTAACCAAAAAAATAGTAGTCACGTCATTCGCATTATCTGTCAAATTTTATTTTTTTTTCAAAAAAAATTCGAAAGTGGGGTTATTTCTCAAAATATCGAAAAAAGTTATTAGAAAAAGTTTTTCTAAATGCAATTTTTAGCCCATATGCAAAATTTCAGCTGTATAAGATAATTTAGATTTTTGCCCATTTTTTTTAAATTGCACCACTGTTGCAAAGTAAGACTCAACGCAACCTACATAAAACTTCTTAGTTTTGACAATGCTTTATTCCAGACACATTTTCTTTAAAGTAGCGCCATATTAAATGTGTGTTTTTCTACAAAATCCAAATAGGGCTATTAAAATTTGGTCACATGTGATGCAAAGTTTATTTGTTTTTGACCCTGTATAATGTAACTTCATAAAATAACGTGTATTACTTTTAGACACAAACTGCGTTTTCAAAAATAGTTATTTTATGGAGTTACATTATACAGGGTCAAAAACAAATAAACTTTGCATCACATGTGACCAAATTTTAATAGCCCTATTTGGATTTTGTAGAAAAACACACATTTAATATGGCGCTACTTTAAAGAAAATGTGTCTGGAATAAAGCATTGTCAAAACTAAGAAGTTTTATGTAGGTTGCGTTGAGTCTTACTTTGCAACAGTGGTGCAATTTAAAAAAAAATGGGCAAAAATCTAAATTATCTTATACAGCTGAAATTTTGCATATGGACTAAAAATTGCATTTAGAAAAACTTTTTCTAATAACTTTTTTCGATATTTTGAGAAATAACCCCACTTTTGATTTTTTTTTTGAAAAAAAAATAAAATTTGACAGATAATGCGAATGACGTGACTACTATTTTTTTGGTTAATTTTTATCTCAATCTAAGCACAAATTGATGCCAAAGTCAAATTTCGAAAAAAGCTATTAATAAAAAAAAATCCCATATGATGCGGACTTTACTGGTCACACTGTATAACTCAAAATCGAAATTTTTGGACTATTGTTGTTTTTGTAAGAAAAAATGTAACACTACTTTTTATATTTTGTAAATATGTACCTCTTTTTCATGTCATCGGCTTATACTCACCACGTGCCGGTTTTATAGTAATAATTTATTGTCATTGTAACATTTTTAAGTCAGTATGACATGAAAGACATAATTACAATGTTTAAAATCAATAAAAAGGCAAGTAGGCTCAGTTGTGGTTGAGCCTTCAATTTGGAGCGTAGGAATTAGTCAAGCTTGGTTTCAATGCGTTTATTTAATTTGTTATAGCCAACATAGGTCTATGACAGGTAGCTTACTGGATTTTTACAAATAACACATTAAAACAATTTTTTAAATATTCAGTTCAAAGCACTGCGAAATTTTCTTGGTATATTGGAATAGATCTCGTCGAGAGCTTTAAAACTATACCACGCACAGTCGTGTTGCTTTCTTAATTGCCGAGGTATACCCGAGATACACTGAGATAAACGCGCCAGCACATCTAGAAATATTGTATCATCTCCCCCGCGCACGGGGAGTAAAGCGAGCAACGCGCGCGCGATGTATTACGCAGTACGCGAATTGGACTCTATTCTGTTTACGAATATGCTAACACGATTACTGTTCGGCAACTGGGACCTATTTTTGCCACAGACGGTCGGCATACGTCAAAACGATCACTAGATGAACATTGGTGTTTTCATTTTTTTGTCCGCAATTGTAGATATTTAAGTTTTTATTTTACTCTAATACAAATATTTCCTTTATAGGCACATTGCAGAATAATGACATACTACAGAGCTTTGAAGAAAATCATTTGTTAATATTCGATATTCCTTCATCCGCTGAAGATGAAATGTTTCTTGATGCTGAACTACGAATATTAACGTTAGTGAATGTTAATGTAAATACACTTATAGGTAAGGTTCAATGTTTTTTGCATACTAATGAATTGAAAATCAGTTGAAGCAAAGGTAGGTACTACGATGAAGGAGAATGGAGTTTACAATTTCAGATTATCTAAAAAAAAACTTTATTGCAGGTATTGAACGATCTCTGAAAGTGTCCATTTTGAACGAACATTCGAATAAGTTGGATGTACTAGACGAACGCCACATTTACCATTCAGAAAACACATGGTTAAAATTTAACTTGACCAAACCGGTACACCAGATTTTGAAAAAGAATCCAAAACATACTTTATTGAAGCTGTTGATATCTGTGAAAGCATTCTTACCTTTTCTGACCTATACTTCTCATCACTTCAAGCTCTCTTTATTACCAATAACAGAAAACAAAGAACATGACTACCCAATCCTATTGCTGTCTTATATGAGCCAGAAAAATAACTTTCATGTTACTCAAAGTACCAAAAGAAGTAAAAGAAATGTAGAAGATGATTACGAAGAAGAAACTAATCGTGTATGGGACAATGAGCAACAAAACAAAGCACTTGCTAAGAAAACAAGAAGACTGAAAAATACATGCAGAAAGAAACCTTTGTATATAGACTTTGCTGAAATTCAGTACGATACCTGGATTGTGCAACCAAATGGATATGAAGTAAATTATATTCTGATTAATAATTTTAAGAACGGTCGTGTATAATGTGTTGTCTAGGTGTATTGCTGATAACTCAATGACATAAATTAGTTCAGTTTTAATTATCTGCTTTTTGCATAATTACTAATTAAATAATAATGAAACATTGTTATTCTATTTATTATTTATGTTATCTTGTTTTTAGGCTTACCAGTGTATAGGAAAATGTTTTTATCCTGTAGCAGACCATCTTTCCCCAACAAAACATGCTATTGTTCAAGCACTATTGCACAGTGTGGCACCATCAAGAGCTCCTAGGTCTTGCTGCGTCCCCAGCAAATTAGATTCTATATCTCTTCTATATGTTGATGAAAGGGGAGTGCTTACCTATCGCTACGGGTATGATGATATGGTGGTTGCGGAATGTGGCTGCAGGTAAAGCGGATTCTTATGAAAATTTATTTAAATATATTCAACTACTATTACATATGTCATACCTTTAATGTAAAGTGTTTACGATAACATGTATTATTTATTTACTGTTAAAAAATATTTATTAGTAAATAGGTAATTGTCCAAGAGGTCTTGTTGAGTTTCAAAAGCTAAACCGTTACCTGATCCTACAACACCTTTAGGGAAATACTTATATGGAGAAGATAATAAGTGGAAGTAAACATTTAGTTTTTATAATTAGTTAATACATTATATGATGCAAAACTACTAAAATGATAATAAATGTTTGCATATAGTTTAAAATTCCATTACTTATATGAATAAAGTGTTTTGGTTTCATAAGAAGAAGTACATGTTGCACGTAAAGAACAGACTACATTCTTTTTCGAAAACCAAAAATAAAAAATTTATTGAAGATTATGTAAAATTGTGGGCCTTCTACATATGTTAGCACTGCAATGCTAGCCGCTCATCAGGGCCGTAACTAAATAATAAATAAACAAGTAGGCGATTTTACAACCAAATTAATTTGTAATATTAACGATTTTAGCCTAACTAATGCGAATTCTGGTCGATACATTACATTGCCTTGTGCAGTTTGCATAGGAATGTTATGTCTACCAGATTGTAACTGTAACATCGCTGCCACTGGAAGAACCGCCCCGCCAAGTGCCGCCACTGGCGATGTTAGAGACGCATGCGCAAGAGCACCTCATTAGCTGTGGTAGCAAAACAAACGATCTTTTTATATCTGACCGTCCAGCGACCAACAGCTAACGAGAGGGTTTATTGTAGTCACTTCTTAATAAAGAAACAAAGTTACCCACACGTATCATTACCCGGAAGTACATACGTGACAGTAACGGCGTTTGTTTTACAGTTTCCACATACCGGGTGTCCATTCTCAAAGTCGAACATAGGCAATTAACATTAGTGCATTCACTCGTTCTTCATTGAAATAATTCATTTTTTGGTAGATAATTTTAAAAGACGTTGACAGAAAATACCTGATTTACGCCAACTAATTACCAATTTTTTTGACAAATGCTATCGAACTTAAAAAGCAAGGCATGGCATATTTAAAAATTCCCAAGTTTGAAATTGGTATTTTAAAATAAAAATCGCATCTTGAATATTATTATTGGTATCATTTGATGCGTAATAATTTTATCTTTCCATTGATACCATTGCCTTCCCTGTAAGTTCAAATGGCGAGCAGGAATCGGCAAAAACGTTCAATACAATGTTAATCGCCTATGTTCGACTTTGAGAACGGACACCCGGTATATCAATCAATGCATTAGAATTATTGGCTTTTTAGCCCACTGCATGGGTGGCCTTATTGTAACTATAAAATGTTTTGCATTGTTAAAACTGACAGCAGTGGCGACAAACTAACTTAAATTTTAAACAACTGATGAAACGGGTTCACTGATTGCACATATTACATATAAATTACATTCACTGTTCTGGGCTCATCGCTGGTACAGTGGCCCATTGCAACAATAAACAGAACACTACAGACCGATTTCGGGAGTTTACTTGTTCCACTAATATAGCAATTGTCCAATTTAAGACACTCCTGCGACTCTACACGATAGCAGCTTTTATTTAAAAAAAGGGATGATCGAAATCAGCATTACGGAAGACTCATACCAGGTGTCGACAGAAAAAGCTTCACGTTTTAAATATCATATTGATTACTACAAGACGGTGTGGCAGTGTGGCTGCGACTACAGGACCTCATTATATGTTCATTTGTTCATATGCTATTACGCATAATAATATGTAATTATTTGTTCATAGTATTATTGTGACATACTGACATGTTTTTACTAGCTTTTGAGCACACCACATAGGGGTCCTTTTCCAATTAAAATAATTTTTATATTTTTAAATTTGACTTGTACATAAAAAAGTTACCAAAGAAAATGTTTTCAACGTCTTTAATACAGAAACCATGCTGGAAGGAAAAAGCTAGATCAAATTATGGTTGAAGAGTCTATATTAAAGAGTGCGCTTATTATCGATTTTCTTTTGGTGATTATTAATAATAATCCCAAAGCTAAAAATACGAGTCCGTAGAACGAGTTGTATTTTCTTGCATTGGGATTATAACGAAATAATATTCTTAAAAAATTGTAGATTATTAATAAGCGTACTACGAATTATATTTAGGAAGAAAATATAATGATTAAAACATTTACCAGAGAGAACGTAATGCTACTTTATTACGTCAGTATCAATGCTAATGATCAATGTTTTTCGCAAACACACGTTTTGTTGCTTTTTATACTTAAAACGCACGACCTAACCTAGAAAAATCAAATAACCTTTCTAAATGAGTTCATTTGACACCTGAAACAAAACCAAGTTAACTCGTACCAAATCGAAAATCGTGAGTCGCTATATTCTCAATATGGTAGAAGGTCCTATAGGCCAATGCCCTAAATTTAAGAGATGGCTCAAAATTCAAAGAATTATATTCTCTAGAAGATAAGTAAAAAATATCTCAATAATACCGAAACACTTAATACGAATTATATGAATTTGAAAATGTAAAACAACATTGCAGCTAGTGGGATTCGAACTCGTGTTCACTGATAAATACATATGCTTATTGTTGTGATATAAATGACGCAGCGGCGTTCTGATTTTGGGCGAAATGCGCCTGATCTGTGCTAATGAAATGGTGACGCAGAGACGCAGGTACACCACGTTTATATAGGGATTTATAAAATATTCTACTGACTACATAATAATATGTACGTTTTACTTCCCTCTTCTAAAAGACAAAGGAAGTATTGTAATCGCGAAAAAATGACTTTCCAAGATTTCTTTAGATCTTCACATTTCAGGGTGCTTAGATGGCGAAAAACAGGTTTTCTCAATTCCGTCTGTCTGCCTGTTAGCGGTAAAAATCAAAAACTTAATTGTTGGAGGAAGATGATATTTTGCAAGCAGATCATATGTCTTCCTGGCATAAAACAGAGAAGATTTCGGTAAAATATATACAGGGTGAGCTCCTTAAAAAATAAAATTCGTTCAATTTTTGTTTTCACTCCAAAACTATTACTTAAATGAGAGTTATATTTTGCACATAACTCGTGTGTTTACCCTTGAAGAAGATGGGCATATTGTGGACCCAACATAGGGCGAGCACCTTAAAAATACATTTGTATTTATTTTTGCTTTACATTAGAAATAGATAAAAGTAATAATTTGCACATAGTTCAGACTTTACACTTGACGAAAATGAGATCCAACAGTTACATGGTAAATGTAAATATCAAAAAGTGTGTTCTAAATCGCATTCGCAGGAGCTGTAGTTCGAATCCCACTACCAGTAATGTTTTTTATTTGAAAATTGATGTAATTTGCATTAGCAAGTGTTTTATTGTTTCAGTATTATTGTTTTCCTTTGTTTTTTAAATTTTTTTAGTGTCACAACTTCCACTTGCAAGGGAAGTTCTTAGTAAAGCCTTTTACAGATTTTTTTTATTAGCATTGTGTTTTATAATCTTGTTTTCTGTTCCTATTTTATTTGTGTTGTATTTTATTATGTTAGCATTTAGTTGTTTAGGTTTAAAACTTTTGAATTAAAAATGTTGGATTAATTTTTGAATACCTACCTGTGTGTTTTGAATACATTACATCAATAAATGTAGAACTCATACAGTAACTTCAGTATTTTTTGTCACCTCTATCGTTAGTGTATTTAGGGGCACAAAAATGTTGGCTTGGCTGCAATAAAAGTTTGTTTAGTTACGGCCCTGCCACTCATGATGTAGTATGGACAAAGAGGTGATATTTTCACACACACAGAGCACTATGGTTCTCGGAAATCCTTGGCTTCTTTCACCACTGCCTTCCGTTTTCTGCTAAAGCACGCCATTTTCACATTTTTAGGTGTTTTAGGTCCTTTGTCACATTATCGTTCCAACTACCGCATGGCCTTCCTCTTGGGCGTTGTTCTTCTTGGTTATTAATAAAAGTTCGTTTCAATGCTCTTGTTTCAGGCATTCCCACAGTCCACAGATGTCCTATCCATCTGATTCTCTGTGCCTTAACCCATCCTACTAAATCTTGTTCATCATTCAATTGTTTTATCTCGTGATTCATTTGTGGTTTCCACACATTTAGGTCATCATCATAACCTTTCTTTCGAATCTGTTGTCACTTCTTTTGGTTCAAGTCCAGCTTTCAC
This sequence comes from Agriotes lineatus, assembly GCA_940337035.1. Lineage (NCBI taxonomy): Eukaryota > Metazoa > Arthropoda > Insecta > Coleoptera > Elateridae > Agriotes > Agriotes lineatus. The sequence goes on along the minus strand of OW679200.1, from coordinate 87,878,840 downwards.
ATCCATAATGTCTGAGAGCTCTAACTAGTGATTTATATAATTTTAGTTTGCACTTCCTAGAGACCTTCCGCGATTTCATAATATTTGACAAACTGTTTAAACATCAATTTCCAGCATTTATACGAGCTTTAGTTTTCTTGTTGATGTCGTTATCATCTGTTATCACTATTCTCAGGTATTTTATCTCGCATTTCACTTCAAAATGTGTATCGCCTGTATTTACCTCTGTTTGATCTTCTTGCTTTTCTCGTTGTGTTTTCATGCATTTTGTTTCGTTTTCATTTATTTGGGACGACAGTTTTGGCTCATAGGTTGCATGTTATTACATATTTCTTCTATGTCTCGTTTTCTTCTTACTATTATACATATGTCATCAGCAAAAGCAAGGACTTGTGATCTTCTTGTATAGATGGTTCTTCCCGGGTTGATGTTTATTTCACGTATAGCTCTCTCCAATAAACAATAAAGGCGAGAGTACGTTTCCAATTTTGCACTTGCATTTGATTTTCAACATTGTTGCTTTTATTAAACAAATATACTTCCTGGGTATTCCAAGTTTACATAATGTTTCCTACATTGCTTTATAATGTATGCTGTCATATAGTTTTCTATAATCTATTGAGATGGTATGCTACTTATGGCAATTCTGGTTCTTTTATTATTATTAACTAAATGTTAATTAATTAAAAACGTATCGCATTTGCGTATCATATCTTCGTGTCAAGCTGATACCCAGTAACGACACGACATTTAGCCACCAGGAGTCAGTATTTCAGCGTAGGTAACATCAAAAAAATGATACGTGATCTAGATACCTACAGGTGGTGTGGACGGCAAAACCCAAACAATTCCGATCTGCATGCCTCGATATGATTCACAAGCTTAATCATTAGTGCTACTATAATAAAGCAAGGGCTGGGACACAAAGCCAGAAGAGACGAGAATACCCAAAAAGATCCTGAGAGAGGAACCTGAGGACAGAAATAGAAGGGGTAAGCCATCAAAAACTTGTCTGCAAAACGTAAAAAAAGATCTAACCCGACTGGGCATAGCCGAAAATTGGGAGGCAAGAGCTAGGAATAGAAAGGAGTGGAGAAAGATCGTAGCCATGGGCTTACAAGGCCTCTTGAGCTGACATTACAGTGAAGAAAAATGTAACTAACAGCAGTCAACTGTACCGATAACGACATTATTTTCTCCCTGAATATTAGCGTATCGTGTAAAGGCGATCATGATTCAATGCGATGATACGGCACAAGTCTGTGCCCACCTTAAACGTCAGCAATTAAGAGTGATAGTGCTTAGAACCAGAAAAGTAAAAGTTGTTGTGAATCAAACAAATGTGAGGTTAGGGAGATAATATTTGACAATTCGAGAAAACAAACAATTAATTTCTTCTTCTTCTTCTTCTTCATCTTTTATAGTAGGCAATTGCCTGTTTTTCTTCGCACATAATTATGGCGTCTCTGTAGATGTTCCCATACCATCTACCCATCTCTTTTGTGGTCGTCCTGGATCTCTTTTCCCTCGGGGTCTCCAGTCTCTCCCTATTTTTATTAATCAGCCATTACTTGCTCTCTCGATGTGTTCATTCCAGTGTCTTCGTCTTTGTTTTACAAGTTTTGTTATATTAATTATCTGACATTCGTCTCTTACTTCCTGGTTTTTAATTCTGTCAAGTCGTGTTTTCCCCATAATTGTTCTTAGTGTATTCATTTTCGTTGTTTGTAGTAATTGCCTTGTTCTTGCTGTATCTGCTCTCGTTTCAGCACCGTATGTCACGATTGGTCTCACTATTGTCTTATGTATCTTAACCTTGGTGTCTTAATGTAAATATTTATTTTTCTATGTTATATCTCTTAAATATCCTGAGACTCTAGCTCCTTTGTGCGCCTGGTTCTGTACTTCCCCATATGAGTTTCGTTGGCTTGAAATTTCAACTCCTCGATAGTTAAAATTCATCACCTGTTCGATAGGCTTATCCTCTACTACTAGCTGGCATCGTATAGGTTCCTTTGATAACACCATTGCTTTTGTTTTGTTTATTGAGATGCCCATATCATATTTTTTCGAAATTATGTTAAAATTGTGTAATAGCCGTTGCAAATCATCCTCCGTGTTCGCAAGAAGTATTGCGTCGTCAACATAGCAGATGATTTTCACTTGTTTTTGGGTCATTTCGTATCCTCTTAAATTACTCATGTTTCGTATTATTTGGTCCATAATTAGATTAAATAGTATGGGGCTTAATGCGTCCCCCTGTCTAATACCAGTGGTGTTGGGGATGTCATCTGTCATGCCTTCTTCTGTTACTATTCTTGTGGTTAATTCATTTTCTAAAGGTTGTCCTCCATATTTTATAAGTTCGTTCTGTATATTATCTGGGCCGGGCGCCTTTCTACATTTTAGGGATTTTATGGCTCTTTGTAATTCATCTTTAGTAATTTTTATTTCTGGTTGGCTTTCTTCGTCCTGTATGTTCATGCCTGGTCGGTGTGCTTGTTTCCTATGTAGTTCCCTGAAGTATTGGTTCCATTTTTTTATGTCTATTTTATTTATTTTCACTGTATCAGCTATTTCTGCTTTACTGTTGCTTAACATCTTCCACACCTTTTGTGCACCATACACGTCACTTTCCATTTCTTTTGTAAAAGCTTGCCGATGTGATTCGTTTATCTGTCGTATTCTAGCATTGGTTTTGTTTCTTATATGGACATACGATTGACAGTTTTCTGGGGTTGTATTTGTTTTATACCGTAGGAATGCTGTTTTCTTTCCCTGCGTTATTTCTTTCACTTCTGGAGTGTACCATGGTTTTTGTACTTATTTTTTCTTTTACTTTCAGTTTTTCTTTTCCCTAAAGCCTCCTCTGCTGCGCTAAGTATATTAGATCCTACTCTTGCTTATGCTATTTCCTTGTTATCTTCTTCCGTTATGTAGTTTTGCTCGAATTATAAACAATTCATTTATAAAATCATAGTACGTGTACTTACAAATAATAGAATGTAGTAGGCGAAGCAAAGCCAAGAAAGTTGTTGTGTGCTGGCTTCCGAGTTATGATATTGCGTGGGCTATTTGTGTATGTGTGCAGTGTTTCCGGCAATCAGTAAAATAGTCAAGATTGGATAAGCAAAGTCCACACTTTGACACACAGCCACGATTTGAAGAAGCCAGATACGATTTGGAGAAGCGCAGATACGATTTGGACCAGCAAAGAGAGCCGAGCGCAGGTACAAGTAACAGCAGCAACATTGGGGGCATCAGCGACAGCAGATCAATCAGCAAGGCAAGTCACCCAAGCATCGCAGCCGAGGAACCTACCGGCATCTTGGATCAAAGCGGTCCCAGTGAGCAGATGACGGTGCAGAGTAGAAGAAAAAGGCGCATTTTGAGCAGTTTCCAGCATCTGGGGGCTCAAGAAAGCGGTGTATAAATAGTGTCCTTTCAGAAAATTGATCAAGACAGCATTGGATGGAAGCGAAATCTCTAGTTACTGATAAACATGTTTGTTTAGTTACGTACTTATATTTATTTCATTGTTATTTACCTGTGACGTAATTATCAACAGCTTGCTTTGATTAAAGTAAAAATTTAAAGCAAATTTCTGTGTCGCTTCGTGACCATTTATTTGAGATTAAGTTTATTAAGAAGAATTTGCTATAATAGTGCAGTTATCATACAATTGAGTAAGTTTTCAACTGTGTAGAGACTCAACCCTGGGATGAGAGATTTCCGAACCTAATAGCTAGTCGTTGCAAAAAGTATTAATTGTTCTGATTAATAATTTATTAAAATAAATAATTTTATATTCATTTTGAACAAACATTTTTATTTAGTCATTATTATTAGTTGGCTCTCAACAGTCAGAGCGGAAACTAAAGTTCACTATATACATATTAATATTAAACTTCCAGCATTTTTTCAACTAACTGTTGCAGTATAAATATTTAGTCCACAGTTGATCTTCCTCTTCTAAAACCTGCTTGGTAGTCTCTTATAAACTACTCTGTTAGAGGTGTTAAACACGCATTTATAACATGTGCAAAAATTTTATAGGTAAGTTTAATAGGCATATTCCACATTAGATATTTTCAATGAAACAAATTAAAATAACCAGAAACTAATTTTTCTACTCCTTTATTAGTAAATTGCTCATTAAGCACTGTTTACTTGATTAGTAAAATCGTTGTTACAAACAGTGTTACGTAATGATAATGACTAACACGTAATTTTTTTTATTACGTTACAGTTAGCTTCTGTTGTTTGTACGAAGCGTGACTGCAGCCGCCTAATTTTTAAGATGGTGTGACAGATAGTTTGACAGTTAATAAAATATTTCTTTTTCGTTTAACGAAATGAGTGTGATCGTAGAAAAAGTATAGTACGCAACTCGAGCTATAGAGCAATTACACGCTCGTGGAATTACACACGCGCCGCTACGCGGCTTGTGCGTAACTTTTCCAACTCGCGTGTAATATGCTTCCTACAGCTCTCGTTGTGTAATATACTATTATACAACACAAAACTATTAATTAATTATTTTACTTGAGCAAAAGCTGGTAATAGTAATAGTAATAGTATTAACTATAATTTCATTGCAATGCATAACAAAAAGATGAATGCGTTGTAGGTTTTGGATTACCCCCCTGACCATCTCGATCTTTATTATTTTCAAATACAGTGTGTATCAGCCAAATGAAATAAATTCAATATCTCCATATTTTGACACTTGTCCCTGATATGCCAAAACACATCAAGCAATTTTGATTGTAGCGGATATTTACGGCCTATTGGTTGCATTAATGGCTCAACTGACTTCTGTCGGTGACGTCACAGACATTTTTTTTTAAATGAAATGGTATGCCAAGTGGCACATCATTGGAAAGAGCATTCAAAGGGAAATTTAGGGAGAAATTTCCAGAATTACCTCAAAGTACGGTTAGCAAAATTGACAAGCAGTTTAGAGAACTTGGACATGTACGACAAATTAAGAAACACGGTGCTTCTTTGGACGACGAAACAAAAGTAGACGTCGTGCTTACATTTGAGGAAATCCCGCATGCATCTACTCGACAAGTCGCATTGGAGAATAATATTAGTCACTCCTCCGTTGCACGAATACTAAAGGAGAATAAAATGCATCCGTATAAGGTAATTCCAACTAAGGAGCTATGTGAAGATGACTTTGATAGGATAGTGGAATTTTGTCAGCGAATGATGGAAAGAGTAGACAACAATATCATACGAATAGAAAAAGTTTTGTTTTCGGATGAATCAACGTTTACCCTTCACAGACATGTCAATCGTCAAAATTGCTGCTATTGAGCCACAAAAAATCCTCACTGGATGAGAGAGATGCATACCCAAAAACCTGAAAAGGTAAATGTCTGGGCAGGTATTATAGGAGACCATATTGTTGCTCCATACTTTTTGAATGAGAACTTCAATGGTGCAAATTACTTGGCTCTTCTTCAAAATCGTGTAATGCCCTCAGACAGAAGAAATCCACAAATGCCAGCGGACAACAAGATGGAGCGCCATTGCATTACCATCAAGATGTCCGTCGATACCTTGACCTTGTCTTTCCAAATCGTTGGATTGGAAGGCGAGAACAGCTAGAATCCAGCGAGGTCACCAGACCTTAATCCTCTAGATTTTTTCTTACGGGGATATCTCAAGACCACTATTTACAAATCTAAACCACACGATTTAGATGACTTGAAGATACGCATTACCAACACCATTTCGATCTATCACGCTACAAATGTTAAATAATGTCAGCCCCCACTTTTATTTAAGATTGGGATGCTGCCAGAACGTACAAGGGGAAAATTTTGAGCATCATTTACATTAACTGTAATTGTAATTTATTTATATTTATTAAAATTAATATTTTCGAAATTACTTTTTTGTTTGTTAATTTCGAATGCTGAATTCCATTCCCAATGATGTGCCACCTGGCATACCGTTTCATTTTAAAAAAATGTCCGTGACGTCACCAACAGAAGTCACGTGAGCCATTAATGCAACCAATAGGCCGTAAATATCCACCACAATCAAAATCGATTGACGTGTTTCGGCATATCAGTGACAAGTGTCAAAATATGGAGATACTGAATTTATTGCATTTGGCTGATACACACTGTATAATTCTTATGCCTCAAATATTAAAGTTTTAATAATACTTTCCTGTTATCTCAACTCATTTAAATTTCGATATATCGAGGTCACCGTCCCATTGGGATTCTCAGTAAAGGTGCTGTATGTCGTTCTAGCTTATTTAGGTTAGTTGCAGGTTGCATCCTTGCTTATGTGTATTGTAAACATTCTTTTCAGGGTTTCAAAAATGTAATATTGTATAATGTTTTAATGTCATTTAACCCTGCTGCCTTTTCGGCTTCTTTTAGCAATTCTTCCTGTTGGGTTCTTTTATCTTTTCTTGCTTTTTTCATATTAACTGTTTTATTTTGTTTCCTTCTCTAATTAACTTCTTTTTAAATTTTTTTCCAGCTTCTTGTTTATCAGTATTTTATTCTTTCCAACAAACGTAAATGCCCAAGCGGGATCCCTCAGGAACGTTTGAAATTTTGAAGTGTCTGTTTTGTTCATCATTCAGATCAATCTGTTTAGGCTATTCACTTTGAATTTCTATGTAGTCTTACGTTTTCAAAACATTTTCCACAGTAAAACCTTCTTCCTCATTATTAGAGGCAGTAATAGTGTGTCAGAGTCAAAATTCAAATTTCGCGCAAAATCTTCAAATTGCTTTTGCATTAATAGCCTGTTTCGTTAGAAACATTTCATTTCCAATAAATAAGTACAATGAAAAAATAAATATTTTGTAACATAAACTCTCATGCATGGTCCCTACAAGGCCCGCTACTTACCTTCATTATGTATTAAACTGAAACAAATGCTACCAAGCAACGTAACAAACTGAAATGGTGTGCATTAACCGACGCATACTTAACGGCGGGTGTTGCCAATACGTTCAAATAAAAAGATATTAAAGAATTTGTAACTAGCATTTTCTGTATCTTCTGTTTGCTTTTAACTGTGCTTGAAACTTCAACTGTATTTCCTTGTCTTTAAGGTGTTGGATGTTGTATTTAACTTGTTTTTGATTTTTATTTTTTAGAACTTTTAATTTAACTGTGAATTTTGCTCTGAGCAGAGAGTGATCCGATTCGTGACATGATCAATTTGCTTGTGTATATTTCCTCTTGGAACAGTCCATGTTGTTTGGATTTTCTTATGTGGGAAAATACTTCCTCCTATTAATAAATTATTTATGGTACATATACATCTAAAAACAATTTTGCATTATCATTTATTTCTCAGATTCTTTATTCTCTTCATATTAGTTCTTCTTTGTCTATACTTTCGTTTCTAATCTTAGCATTTAGCTCTCTTATATTTATTTCAATATTTTTCATATACACTTTGAAGCTGTTCATAATAATGTTCTTGATTTTCTTTTGTATCAACATTTGTTGGAGCACAAGTAGGTATTTATTATTAAGATATTGAAGAATTTTGCACTACACTGTGCTGTAATAATTCTTTCAGAAATCTTCTGTGTGAGTTACAACCACCAAAGGTCTTTTTATAACAGTTGTAGAGGATACAACAAAGCAAACTGTCTGGCCAAAAGGTTTGAATTCATGATCTGTCAAATAGCTAAACTGAAGTACTGCAATTTTTAACACACATACCGTGCGTCCACGAGATTACGCACCATGGCACTGGAGTGATGCTGGTTTATTTTAAAGATCTACTCTTCCAGTGGCAATTTATAGTCAAACGGTTGCAAGTAACAAATAATACACAAATATCAAAAACAACAAAAATTAATAATTTAATCAATTTCGCAGCTAAACAAATTACAACTGGAGTATTGTAAGTTTCCATTTACTGCCATACAGTAACCTAACCTATCATAAAAATTACGTTTAACATTATCTAACAATCTGGGACTAATATTAAAACACACTTCCGTAATTTTATCTTTAAGAGATCTAAATTAGGATGAACTCGGGAAGAGTAAACTTTAGATTTTAAGTAAAGCCATAAGAAAAAATCGTTCGGAGCCAAATCGGGGGACCGAGCGGGCCAACCAATTGCAGCTCCACGTCCAATCCAGGTTTCATGAAAGGTATTGTTTAGGAATTCTTTAACTACTGCTGAATTGTGAGCGGGACAGCCATCGTGTTGGATCCATATCTGTCGTTCATCTCCAAGCATTGTATGTTCAATTTCAGTTAAAAGTTCTAAGTCTCTCCGGACAACGTTCCGTTAATAAAATAAGGTCCAACTAGCAGTCCAGTGAGACAAATGTCTCATTTAATAAAACAAAAAAGACCGTTTTGCAAATAGAACGCGTATTCACCACACCTACGTATATGACGTCGTAGTTGGTAGCAAACTACCAGTCGCATTCGCCTTGATAAAATTTGCCTAGAATCTAACCTAAAGGATAATTAAGATAATAATTAGTGTTAGAGACTGAAATTCGGTTCTTGACCTGACATGACCATTCCAAACATATAACTTTAATAACTTTTTTCTCTATCTGTTACGGTTTGGCTGCTGAAACAGCGTCCCAGACAGACAAAACAGCGTCCCGGACAGACACGTCTATTAGATAAAGGATTACAACGTTATTTAATATTCCACACCAAACATTAACCTTCTGTGGATATTGTGTTATTGTGTATGTGTTTTTACAATTAAATGAGGATTGTCGGTACTCCAATATCGAATATTTTGAGAATGTGGTTGATTATTTAAAGTAAACGTAGATTCGTCAGTAAAGCACATTTTTTCTAGAAAATCAAGTTCATTGTTGCATTTATCCATCATAATTTGACAAAATGCAGATCGGAATCTTCCTCCCGCAGTTCTTGATGAGGCTGATATTTATACGATTTAAATTTATGTTTCTTTAATATTTTATGTAACTTTTACTTAACTCATTTTCTGCACTTAATTGCTGCACATTTCACTATTTGAACTTTTTCTTCCACAGTGTAAATATTCATGACGATTTTAGTATAAATTCAAGTAGAACTTGATTTATTTCAAACCATACGTCAAGTTGAATGCCACTTAATCGTTTATTGCTATGGAAAAATAAATATAATAGGGTTTGTTGTTAAGCTGTTTTCGTAAAAGCAAGAGCTGATCTTTGGGATAAATTAACGTCGCTCTGATTCCATGGTGCGAAAACCTGTGGACACACGGTATAGGGAATTTCATGTATTCTCAACTTGATATATTTTTAACTGAAATTTAGCAAGAAGTTACTAATTAATGGACAAGAATTGACGCTATTAGTTAAAAGAGTGAAACCTGTCAATCTGTGAATGCTTGTTAAAATGTTTTTAAAATTGTCCAGTATAATTGTCCAATGGTTTAATTAATTTTTTGTTTTACTGCGTCGAAAAGCTATCAATTTCGGCAGTGTTTAGCGGCCGAAAACTCGCACTTTTTTATATTAGTAATTTTTACTTTTCGGCAGTAATAACCATAGTAACAAAAACTAACAACCATTTCCATTAATCAAAATCAAAATAGACACTCCCATTTTGGGGTTAGATCATGATCTCCGCGACTTTTCACGACTTCCTCGTTTAAACTGTCATTTTATAAAAACAGAAAGAACGCTTCTAAAGCAATAGAATAAAAAATGATGTATGTAACCCACACGAAAGCAGACTTTTTGACTCGACTTATTTATGTGTTTCGTACTTGTAACATAAATAGCTATTAAAACTTAAAAGCAGTCTGACAGCAATTTTTACTTCCTATGCCTGTTTTATGAAAAATACCAGTTCTATAGCCTACTTTTGCACTAACAATATTTACAGCTTGTGTGGATAAAGCAGTATAAGAATTATGTCACATTTGTCTAGTACAAAAAATAAATAAAATATGTTGAAGGTAAGTGACGCATAACGTTTTCATTTACGCAATGTTGGGGAAAATCAAATAAAAACTAATAAAAAATATACAAATTTTATATTACACAATCAATAAAAATAACACTCATTAACGATGTAAAATTCATTTGAGCACACAATTGTCCTAGCAGAGCACAGCACTTAGTAAAAAATTAATGTTAATGACTTTGTTCACTTCTTAAATACTAAATTGCACATTTCATTATTTTTCTTATTTAAAGAATATGTTTTGCCAGGTACTCCGTATTTCTTGTATTTTACTTTCCGCAAACGGTGCTTGCTCCCAGGAATTCTTTCAATTTTGAAGATGTTGTGTCTAGAATAAATTCATCTATTAAAACCTAATACTTACACCCAAATATTTAAATTACAAAGAAGGAATGACTTACCTGAACACGAAGTCTGGCTGAGACAGCCTCATGCAAAGACTAACGCTGGAGTAAAAGTCAATGTCAGTTTGTAAATTGAGTTTGGGCTCCACTGATACACTAAATTCGACTTGTGATTTGACAAATGCTGTATCGACACGAATAATTCCAAGCAATACAATTCCAGCCCTAAAATAACAATGATTATGAATATACATTCAGTAATAACAACCCAAATTAGTACGACTTACGATTTTTCAACAAGAGATACTGCATTTCTGTTCCACAAGGAGATCTCTATTTTTCCTGAGAGATCAAACGACGTAGCTCCTTTTAAGTCCAATTCGGCTATAAATCCTGAACCAAGCCTCAAATACTGTTGATGGTCGTGCAGCATTGCTAAAGCCTGTTAAACATAGATAATAAGAATTTCAACATAATGTGCATTGCTTTTAACATTATTATAAAAAAATAGGTACTATGGAATGTCACAATCACGACATTGAATTATTGGAGTATGTTAATGAAGCTGATACTAAAGCTAGTTTATTTTCAAATCGGATAGGTACTATTGTAAGCTAATGTCATAGAAATTCTTATAAATTGCTAATACAAGAATGACAGTTACGTATACTTCATTTTGTGCAAACTAATGTTTAACCAGTGGTCGGAACGATACTTCATTGCGATACTTCCAACCACTGTGTTTAACATAACCTCCATAAGGTCCAGCAATGTTATTCCAATATGAACTGCGTTTGAAGGCTTGTTTTAATGTTTAATAACAATACCTAAATGTAAGACAATACCTATACAAAGACAAAGAAAGTTTTGCGTAATGGTGCAATCAGGGACGAGGGTCAGTGGGCTGTTAATGGTATAATTATTTATTCAAACCTGTATCTGTAAATAAAACTGTATGCATCTGCTGCCTGTTACACTTACACACTCAAACCCACAAACATTGAGCTAAGTGACAATGGATGAAAAATGGGTTTTACACTATAACTCGAGAGCTCGCATGGACGTATGCCTGGAAGAAACGGCTCTTGTGTTGGGGTTTGATTGTCCTCATCGTACTACTATATTTAGGTGGTATTGAGAGCACTAGAGAGAAAATCCACAAGACGATGTTCTTCCTGTGATGAAAAACACATTGCAAATGTGCAAAAACTGCTAGAGTAAGATAGACGGTTGACAGAAAAAGAAGACTTTAGGTATACCGCACTTACAGTGCATGCAGTTCTTCATGACCAGTGTAATGTAGCATGCTATGTGGATGCTTAATTAATTCAATATTAATATCCAGATATCTAAAGGCTATCATGTGATAACAGTTGGTGGTAGATTACTGGTAGTAGTAGCAATAGGCAACCAAGGGGTTGTTAACTGCAAGTGAAAAAACTTCTTTAATTTTGAACAATCTACGTTTAGTAAGTCACGTTAAAGGGCTAACTTTCCTTTAATTGTGAGAGTAATATTGTATATTTGGTACGTGATAGCAAGATAGCCTTCTTCACGATCAAATTTGGGTCACAATTATTATTCATATTATAATTTCAAGATTGTTTGAAACCATTTGAAGTGGTAATTGGTACTTAAACCATCAGGAAGTGAAAGTGAGAGTGATTGTGGCATGCTGTACTACCATTTATCAAGGTATTAAGAGGTACGAGAGCTACAACGAGCTATTTTGGGTCTTCAACAACTCAAGCGAGGCGTTTGACGACTGCCAATCAGTTAGTAGCTGATAGAAAATACACTCAAGGTACAAGTGAGTCTTCGTGAAGGTTAGTGTATTTTTATTAACAAGTTTGGTACGACAAAATTATTGGAAAGCATTGTAATTTAGGTTTAAAGCGCAATTTAGAATATTAAGGTTTCTAAATTTGTTTTGATTCGGGTACTCGACGTTTTCGGCCATTATAAGTACAACTTATACCATTTTGGTCTAGGTATCTGTAATTAATTTTAACCTCAATTTGGAAAAAGTAATTTGATTAAATAATTTGACAACATTTAGTTTTGATTAATTGTAATGTCAAACCAAGCATAATAATACAATCTAACTTAAAAGAGGGTTCTATTAAAAGTACTAAGGAGTGTGATCGACAAAGAAGTCAATAATTTTGTAATTCAGTATTCAATTATAAAGAGATTCATTATTATAACCTTTACTCATTCAGCTGAGGAAGATAGATTCTTATTTGCTCAATAAACTGACTAGCCGAGGTAATTTTAAATAATAGTCCAGTGACATAATTTCAATCATATATTTTCATAAGTGAGATATGTCAATTTTGAAAGTAATTCAAAAGCAACAAGGTAAGTGTTTAATACATTATTCTAGATACTACTTCTGTTAACTAAGCAATAGGGTAGATATCCAATTTACTAATTGTAATAACCGTTCGAAAAAGGGGTTATATAACACCAGCTGAATAACTGAATGTTGGAAAGGTTTGTCCTCCATGGATTCATTGATTGAAAAGCAAATGGTGAGAAAATTTAAAAATAGAACTTTTGTAGGTAATATCAATAGTATTATAACTCGGTGGAAAAGAGAATTATTGCCATGTTCTTTGCAGCAAAGGAAATTCACAAGATGGCCACTGCTAAGTGATACATATCGATTCCCACCTCGCATCTTAGTACACAAGCTCAAAGTCTCAGTCCAGAGTCATGGCCCAACACGTGCTTTCTGTACCATGACAATGCCTCTCCACATTGGGCCAATGTATGTGTAATTTATTTGGCAATGATCAGATTGAATGTGCTTGTACACCATCCCCATAGCGCTGACTTTGCTCCTTGCGATTTCACCTTCTTTATATGATGAATGGGAGGAAAAACATTTTGAAAAATTATAAATAAAGTCATTTTGCAAAACAAAATATGAGTAACGATAGAATAGCAACGCAAGCACAGCAATATCAACCCGTAGGAAAAAAAAATATGGGCAGACTAAGAAAAAGATGGTAAAAATAAAACCGGAATGGAAGAAGAAAAAGATTTTGCAAATAACATTTATAAACTTAATGCAACTTAATATTTGTATTGTTACTATTTGCATTCTTGTGTGAAAATGAACTATACGTAGTTGTACAAATAGACTGTACTGTACTGTACTATCGTAAATATTTTTAAGGTAGAATTTCGTAGGAAAAATTATCATATTAAAGCTACAACAGGCAGCTGAAAGGGTATTTAGAACATGCCTTTCCCTGGGAAGATGGAAATATTTGAATCTCACGGAAGCGCAAGGGTAAAAATATGTAGATTTTACCTCGTAATCTGAAAAATTGGGCGAAGCTAGATTATTAGTACCTGATCAGAAGCGCAACTATTCCAACTTGGTCATAAAAATTAGGCTTAAAAATACGTGCCGGCTGAAGGAAATTCCTTTAGTAGAGTTGTAAACTTTTTTAGCGATAATTTGCGAGGTGTCCACTGTTTGACAAATTTTAGGATGTAAAACCTACAAGTTTGTAGAATACATAGAACGATTATTAATTGTCACGTTCACGTACCCTACGTGATAGAGGTCCAAAATTAAGAGCTGCTCTGATAGGCTTATTAGAAATTTTGAGAACGCCTACCGAGTTTTCTTGGTCAAACTGAACTTAGGATATAGTTAGTTAATATGGAACTTTATAAGACTTAAGGTGTTTCTGTAAACTGCAGAAAATAAATGCAATTATTTAAGTGTTCTTATTTATCTCGCAACAGTAGCTTTAGTCTTCGTGTACAAGTTACCCCGACTTTAGATGAATTCGCGACAGTATTATACATTGAAAATGCTAGAAGATCCAATGGTAGCCGATAGAAATCAGTGCTCTTGAAATCTTTAAATGTGATCCAATTATACACTATCATAATTGAAAGTAAATTAAGGGATATATCTGTACCTGATATGCAGTGGTCTTTTCTGAAGCTGTTCCAGACCAGACATGACCCATAAGCTCCCCTTGTCCAGAGAAAAAGACAAACGGTCTGATTTGAGTACCCAGCACAGTAAGCTCAATTCCTGCAGTGGCAGCTTCATCTGATTCCGCTCCATCTGAATCGCTAGAGATGAAACTACTTAGACCCCCAGAAAACAAACCTAGCTAAATAAAGACAATATATTTAATACATCTGTGCTATAGTTTGAATATTTATTAAAAAGAATTACATAAAAAGTTTTTTTTTAAAACTAATTAGACTGTTTTTTACTGCATTGATTTAAATTATTTTCTAAAAAAATGAGACGCTAAACTATATATGTACACATTAAACTTACACTAAATAAATCCTGAGACACTTCATGTTTCTGCATCACTATATTTACAGTCCCTCTCTTGACAATGCCGCTTTTAATTTCTTGAATTGTAATCAATGATCCATTACTGGAAGGACTTTGCAGAAAGCTTCTAGTTAAAGCAGTGGACAATCCTTTTTCAGCTAAAACTGCATAGTTGTTCAACCGCCTATCGCTTTTAATTATTTTCATTATCTTTGTATTGAAGACTTTGTCTTCTTCACCAATCATATACATCCTCTGAACAAGATACTGCTGCACTTCAAACGATTTACACTCGGAGAGCAAAAAATACAAAAGAGCTTTCAGCATTTTTTCTGTTGGTTTTGACTCTAATATAATATCCACTGCTAAAGTTCTCGAACTGGAGTCGTGCTTTCTATCTAGTTGAAAGAATGTAGTTGCAGCTGCATCCAACACATCTTGATTCCAATGAACTGGAGGGAAAGCTCTTAGCGCTTTCCATGCAAGCACTCGTTCTTTATCAGTTCCTTTGTTTGTTATTTCGACAAGTTTGGGCAAAGTGTTAGGTGACTGAAGGTTTCTAAGTGCTCTTAAATACATAAACCGATCTTCTCCTTTGGCCAAATCTATACCATGAAGAATGGCTTCTTCAACATTGTGGTAGATCTAAAATAGAAATTATTATTATTATTAAAAGAAATTAAACTTTATTTTCAATTTGGTTTACTTTAGAGTGCATGCTAAAGGTTGATAGGTTTGATAATCTCCGAGCCATAGCCGCTACAGTGAGTAAAAGAGTTTCTTTAACTTTCACAGGTAGATTAGAAGATTTGCTGTATCTATTTAGGAGATCTTTAATGATATCAGGATTTGGGTGAGAAGACATAGAAAGAGCCCATAGATATCTCTCACTTAATTCCTCCTTTTTGCTATCGTCAAAATGCAGTTTTTTCATAGCCGCTTCATGCGAAGCTTGTGTTTGAACATATCCAAGTATATCATACAATTGATGCCTAAAAATACAAATAGATAATCTTTACTTTACAACATGAGAAATAACTTACAATATTGCTTGATTTTTCTTCAATCCAAGGGTTTTTGCAATGTCATCTTTAGAGCTAACTCTACCAACACTAATAAGTCGCGCAACCACTTTGGCAGATGTCAGAGTACCCATTACATTACTTTTCAAATTGCCTCTATAGTCATTTACAATATTTTGAAATGTTTTAAGATCTTCGGTCGGTAAAGCTTCCCTTTCAGTTAAGAGAGATTCTTGCGTGAAAACTATATTTTTCTTGCTGCTGATTTTGTCAATAACTTCTTCGAAGGAATTTCCAGGTACAAGCTCAGCTGTTGTCTTTTCAGTTAAAGTTAGCGACTGCATAGCTTCAACTTGATTCCCAACATCTTCCTTAAAAGCTGTGTACATAGTATGAGTTTCCTCATATTTCACCGATTTTATGTAAGCATTTTCCACATCCATTTTATATGTTCCCACTCTATGTGAATCCACTAGTGTACCTAATATTAACTCGGGATTGCTAACGTACGGTAAATCCGAAGAAACGCACTTTGATTTAGATTTTCTAAAAGAAGATGGTCCATCGGAGTCGTATGTGACAGCACAGTGCCCTGAAGAATCAGTCTCATTTGTTTCTAGGTCCAAAATTTGAAACTGGGGAAAACGCAGTCAATCATTTAAATAGTTAGTTGAATATTAACCACTTACTTGGAAAAGACTAGCTATGCCTTTTTTCATGTTGGCTAGTGAGAGTGGCTCATCTTTCTGCAGCAAAATTTTCTGAATTTTTCCGTAGCTCCATTGGACTAGGAATGGGGTGTTGACTGCAGAGTCCAGTTTGGAAGTGTGAGTTACAAATCCATCTGGGGATGGTGCTTTTCTTGATCGAATGTGTAACTTTGGTTCTTGTAACTAGAAGAAAAATATAATTAACATGAAGTTTTCATAAAGAAAAAACAATTGTTTCATTGTATGTAAAGTACGTTTTTTTTTCTATAATAACTGTCAAAGTGTTATAATGTTGGTAGATATGTGATTAAAACGCTAGGCAATTTTTATACCTCGTGTTGGTAGAACTTTTTCAAAATTATGGTTATGTGTCAATTTTGAATGTCAAAGTTTCTTAATTTGAACTCTTGACAAATTTCTTTTTTTAACATGGAATCATCATCATCATCAATAAAATAGGATAAACAAAGAAAACCAAGAAATATTTTAAATGTAAAAATAAAGCAAGCATTATTAAATTATGACATATCTGTCAAAATGACAAATCATTTTTTTAGTGGAAGAAAAGAACTAAAAATCTATGTACCAACAACCAACATTATTAAAACTAGGAATTCTGTAGGAATGCAACTTATCCCCTAGAAAGTTGACATTGAAAATTATTATAGAAAAAAAATGTACTTTAGATAGAAGAATAATCACAGTCGATCAATTAGATTAGTGAAAACTATTCGAAACCTTATTGTCAGATTAACTATAGTGTTGAAGATTCAATAATGTCACAAAGATATATAATATATCTCTTCAATTTAATACTTAGTCATATACACAAACATTAAAATAGTATATTACAGCCCGAGATGGGAAGTGTTTCATTACTGTCTCGACACTAAGGAAACTTCCCTTTCGAGGTTTGTATACTATTTTATTTGCAACCACTTTATTCTAAACAATAATTTGGAAAAATTATTATATTATGATACGACAGGTTGTGACGCGCATGAATGGATCAACGAGATTCCCAGTGTCCCTACCTACTCAGCGGTCGCGAATGTACTTCCCGCACTCACTTCCCGCACTTGAGCGGGAAGTGAGTGCGGGAAGTAGCGGGCTAAAATATACGACTTCCCCCACTCAAATGAGGTCAGTAATGTTAACATTACATATATGCTTGCGAATAAACGGTATTTCACCAAAATAGTGTAAAACACTGGAAACTAATATAGTAGCGCAAGAAAAGAGAAACTCTACAAATTAAAATCAGTTAAATAAAACACCGTATGGAGAAGTATGTTTTTCTACTCACTGTATAGAAAGTCGACTTTTGCGCACTAGAAAAATATAATTAACATGAAGTTTTCATAAAGAAAAAAAAACAATTGTTTCATTGTATGTAGATAGAAGAATAATCACAGTCAATCAATTAGATTAGTGAAAACTATTCGAAACCTTATTGTCAGATTAACTATAGCGTTGAAGATTCAATAATGTCACAAAGATATATAACATATCTCTTCAATTTAATACTTAGTCATATACACAACTATTAAAAAGGGTATTTCACGAAATAGTGTAAAACACTGGAAACTAATATAGTAGCGCAAGAAAAGAGAAACTCTACAAATTAAAATCAGTTAAATAAAACACTGTATGGAGAAGTGTGTTTTTCTACTCACTGTATAGAAAGTCGACTTTTGCGCACTAGAAAAATATAATTAACATGAAGTTTTCATAAAGAAAAAAACAAATGTTTCATTGTATGTAGATAGAAGAATAATCACAGTCAATCAATTAGATTAGTGAAAACTATTCGAAACCTTATTGTCAGATTAACTATAGCGTTGAAGATTCAATAATGTCATAAAGATATATACTATACCTGTTCAATTTAATACTTAGTCATATACACAACTATTAAAAAGGGTATATCACGAAATAGTGTAAAACAATGGAAACTAATATAGTAGCGCAAGGAAAGAGAAACTCTACAAATTAAAATCAGTTAAATAAAACACTGTATGGAGAAGTGTGTTTTTCTACTCACTGTATAGAAAGTCGACTTTTGCGCACTAGAAAAATATAATTAACATGAAGTTTTCATAAAGAAAAAAACAAATGTTTCATTGTATGTAGATAGAAGAATAATCACAGTCAATCAATTAGATTAGTGAAAACTATTCGAAACCTTATTGTCAGATTAACTATAGCGTTGAAGATTCAATAATGTCACAAAGATATATAACATATCTCTTCAATTTAATACTTCAGTCATATACGCAACTATTAAAAAGGGTATTTCACGAAATAGTGTAAAACATTGGAAACTAATATAGTAGCGCAAGGAAAGAGAAACTCTACAAATTAAAATCTGTCAAATAAAACACTGTATGGAGATGTGTTTTTCTACTCACTGTATAAAAAGTCAGCTTTTGCGCCCTAGTTTTAGGAAACAAAACTGTCAATTTCCAACCAGCGAGGCAATTTTCATTAGCTCCCGGCAGGAACCAATATTTTTTACTTCCCGCATTTGGGTTTATGTCACCATGGATACCACACCAAAGCTTTACAATGTTCTGTTGATTTGAAAATTAGACAAGATGTCACTACAGAAATCTAGAGTCAATATGATGATTTTCCTAAAGCAAAATTTTTGAAATTTTGCTTTAACTAACGTGTTCGAAATAAAAAATCATATACTATATATATATATATAGTGAGAGAGAACTTTTCAGTTCAAGTGTTTAAATTAGTATTTTAACAGTGTGTGTTTGTTATCCCTTAAAGCAATCATTTTAAGGGGGTTAAATTGTTTCTTTCTGTTCAAACTTGAATATTTAAAAAACGGTTAAATTTAGAGCTTTGAAGTGGGATGCCAAAACAAAACTCATTAAAGGGGCATTATTACCCAGAATCACTATTTTATACCCAAGGTAACATTTTCTTTCGTTCAATTGTTTTTTGTTACTTACAGCAGCCGGCTGAAGCTTGACAATTTTTTTGCATAAAATCGTTGACGCAGTTGTCGTGAGAACCATACAA
This sequence comes from Agriotes lineatus, assembly GCA_940337035.1. Taxonomy (NCBI): domain Eukaryota; kingdom Metazoa; phylum Arthropoda; class Insecta; order Coleoptera; family Elateridae; genus Agriotes; species Agriotes lineatus. Next base: position 87,859,454 of record OW679200.1, on the reverse strand, counting down.
CTTTGTATTAAAATAATTAACAATGGGCATTCCATTTAAACAAAATAAGTTTCGTTCAACACAGTTTTTTGAGCCACCTTTGTATCTATTAACTTTTATATAAGCTAATTTTATGTAACTCTTATAGTTTTAGAAATATCTTTCACCCCACCCCCCAAGCGTTGCCGGATCCTGTACTATACAGGATATTCCATGACGTACTGTATAAACTTAAACATGTTATGGGGGAAGTTGAAACATAATAATTTCAAATAAACTTTTTCTTTTAAATTCCTCCCCGCTGAGTTACACCCTAATAAAGGGGGAGGTTATATTAAAACTTTTTAATGGAGAGGTATTTGATTATGCAAAAACATGTATTAGAAAGCCTGATTTCTTTAAAATATTGTTTAGCTCTTTTAGTTTTTCCGTATAGCTAATAGTTTTTGTGTAAAAATGCACAGCACAGTTAACAGAAAATGCCTTGCATCATATATTTTCTCTTCAAACGTCAGTAAAATGTGACATTATACTGCTTGATTGATGATGCTAAACTGTCACTTCATTGCCATGGCATCTAAACACTTTATCTGCTGCTCAGATCAAGTTATTATCTCTGTTGATGACTGTCGCTTGTCAGCAGCAGATAAAGTTATTATCTCTGCTAACGAGATAAAGTAATTTTTTTCGGATTTTGTTCACAACGTTGTTTAACGTTTGAAGAAAAAATACTACATGATATTCGGAGTAAAAGTATCTTTATGTGGCTCGGCTGATAAACCGTCCAGCCACGCCACATAAAGTATAAATTTTGCTCCTAATAACATAATATGCTATTATATTAGCAAAAATAACATTTCTTAGAAATTATTATTATGCTAGTCGACACAAAATAATATATGAAATTCGTTTATAATAGAGGATTATGGCATTCCTGAAATTCTCATACCATAATCCTCTGAATTATAAATTAATTTCATAATGTACTATTATTTTTTGTACACAAAAACTATTAGCTTTACGAAAAATTACAAAAGAGCTGAAAAAGTTTTTAAATAAATCGGGCTTTCCACTAGAAATTTCTCTATAATCAAATTCATATCCATTAGAAAGTAGAAGCATTTAAAAGCCATTCTTAAAAATTAAAAAAAAACATTTATGAATAAGCCTTCTATTAATAACAAAGGTTTGCCAAACTTCATTTAAATAATTATATTTCTTCAGTTTTCAATAAAATGATACAAACCTAATTCTACCCATCCTCTTTAGGAAGGTGTAAATTCAAAAATTGAAAAAAATGAATCCATGGTGTATTTGAACTTTTTTGTTTACAATGACCACAAGAATATGTGGTACAAGTTTGTCGGTTTCCTAAGGGAACTGGATTGGTGATGAAGTGTAGCTTTTTACACCACAATATATGTTGGTATAGTTGAATAAATTAAAGAGTGTTGATTTTATAGTTTTTGATTATATTCACATAATATATACAAATAGCACTTAAGAGTGACGTCTGCGTTTCTGGATGGTTATCGTTAACATGATTCTATGATACTGCTTAAAAACTAAGTTGAAATTTTGTAGCCTATCTGCAAGCCCCGTGGGGGTGTCTAAATAGCCAATGAAAACGTTCGGTAACTTTTGGCATGGAAAACTAAAATTTTGCGGTTCTCACGAACAAGCACACTATCGGCAAAGGTTTATTGGGGTTGCAAATGCGATAGCCTCTTAGGGTAATAAAGTTATAAACTTAAGAAATGCATTAAACGTGCTTATGAATAATTTTGGCGAAACTGCACAAACCGTGAGAACATTTTGAATTTAACTGAAACGTTGCAAACTAATCGCACAAAAATACATCTATTTAATTAATCTTAAAACTAGAGTCCAACAGGAACAACCTGATAGTTAAAAATCGAGTTAGAAATCTCTCTTAGTGCAAGGAAAGTCTCAATATGTAATTATGAAAATGTTTACTTGTTATCTTTTTAATAGTAACATACCCTATATGATTTTTACTTAATGACAATGGCTGTGAAAGCCTCCGAAATTGCCCTATATGTTTGTCTTTTTGTACAGGAGTACCCGAGTATTTGAGTAAAAAAATATCAATTTATGTTTTCTTATATCGACTGGAAGTTCAAGAATATCCCAATTTTGGTTCCTTGACTTATAATAACCTAATCGGGACCCATGGGCTGAAAATAGCTGATACAGGCTTTATTTTAAACACATCAGGTAAGTCGAAAAACCATTAAAAACTATAAGCAAATGTTTCTTTTATAATACTAGTAAGGAATTTAGTAGTGGTTTATGAAAACACTTTTATGGTGTTTATAAAAACACTTATGGTGTTTAAAAATAATTTTAAAATTCAAAATTGAAGCTAACGGTTTTTTACAGGGTGTTTCAGGAATAAGTGGTAGCAAGGGTGGTAGTTTTTCGCAAAATAATAAGAAAAGTTAAATACAATTTCTCTCTAAACCTCATCCTTTGGGTTTTATGGGGTGATAAAGGATGTTCAAAAAATACCTACATATTTTATTAAAACTGTTTCCCCAAGATAGAAATATTGATTTCAAAAGTACTCATTGGCTACTCTTCCTGAGAAGTTACTATACTTAATTTTGCCAAATAGTAATAATCCAGAGGCAGAGAATCAGGGATTTAAGAATCACTTTCTAGGCCAAAGTTTTTTAACACCCTGAAATGTTTAATGAAATATGTTTTTTAATTCCCTTCATGCCATAAAACTCAAAGAAGGAGGTTTAGAAAGAAATTATATTTAACTTTCCTTATTATTTTGCGCAAATCTACCACCCATCTAATTTGCGTTACTTATTTCTGAAACACCCGGTATTTCCATGTAAAAACAAAAGGTATACATTTTTTTTCTTTCTGATTAGTTGCATCGTATGTTTTTGGAGAGTAATTAATAGCAAATTTTGAACTACCTGTTGAATAAAATTATTCAAGAAAATAATTAATCATTCAATTGTATCTGCGAGCAACCTACATTGAGTCGACATCGGGTAGAAGGAAACAGCAAGACACGCATAGCCAGTAGAACTTTTTTCTCTGAATATGGTATTAGAACAAGTAAAGTAATTTAGCATACTGTTGGAGAGAAGAAAAAAAATATTGTAATACTATCACAACTACAGTTAAATAGCTTTCACGGTTACTATTAAAGTCATAGTCTGCATGCTTCAGCAAAAAACTCCCATGGGATTTTTGTTCGAGGAGGTATGCAAGGTTAATTACTTATGTTCAAATGCAACAATTAATAATCACTAGTAGTGGTATAAATTATTTGTAGAGTTCAATTCCTGCATTCTTCTCTAATTTTTAAGGCCAAGAACTTGAAATCATTATCATAAAATTAAACTGTAGTATCTAGTATTACATAACAAACACTTAGGTGTAAATGTGTAACACCGTACAATCGATAACAAAATTTCATTTTATTGATTATTTTCAAAATAAAAATATTGCTTAATTAGAGATAGTTTCTGAATTATGTATTATGTAAATTCTTTCCTATATAAATCAAATTACATCAAATTACAAGTACTATGTTAGTTTTTACTATTGAAGAACTAAAGCTTTTTTGCATGCTAAAATCTATTTACATTCAAAACGGAATGCAATGGATTTATTACCACAAGTAAATAGGCATTTAAAGAAAAAACAGATAATATAACGTTTTTTATTAAACATTAAAATACAGTTAAAGTAATTCTTCCGGTGTTAGCTTAACAAACTCTTCACTTAATTTCCAAATGTTTTCCACAAACAATGGATCTGCTGATTTTGGAGGTGCAATGAAAACTTTACAATCAGAGAAATATTTTCCCGAAAACTTCTCAACTTCCTTTGCAAGAGCCAGATGAATAGTGGTTTGAGCCCCTTCTTCCGCACTCTAAAAATTATTAGTATATTATTTTCAACAAGTGATTGTAAACACACCTACCTTCGCAAAGGGTTGCAATATCAACTTTTCGAAAAGCCAATAATAAATACTGGTGTGGGAAAGTCCTTTACGTAATTTTGAGAAGATGGCAGTGGATACTAACCCAGGGTGCACAGAATAGGCAGTGACTCCTGTGCCGCTTAGCTTTTTAGATAATTCCGAGGCGGTTATTAAGTTGCACAGTTTAGAGTTGCAATAAATTCTGAATTCTGACCACATATTAACTGGGGCGTCTTTGTTGTAATTCAAATTTTTAGGCGTTAAGTTGTTGTAGAATGCAAACAATGAACTGACAAAAATTATTCGACTAGGCGCTGTTTTTTTAAGTATTCCTGAAAATTTTAAGAAATAACGTAAAACTGTTGTTAAGTAATGATTAAATTAATTTTAAAAAAGGTTTGATTTTTTTATAATGTAATATGGTTAATATACAAATTCGTATATGACCAAACCTAGTAATTTAAAGAAATTCTTACCAATAAGCAAGTGTGTTAACAAAAATGAGCCAAAATGGTTCACTTGCATGCCTACGTGAAGTCCATCTTCTGTGTACCTGTTCCCTAAGCCGGTAGTGCCAGCGTTGTTTATTAAAATATCTAGTCTTTTCTCAGTTTCATTAATATCCTTTGCTAAACTTCTCACAGACTTTAAAGAGGCCAAATCAAAATGTTTGGTAATTATGTTTGTGTTACCAGTAATTTTTATAATGTTGTCTTTTGTTTCATCACAATTATCTCTATCTGCTATTATCACACGGCATCCTCTCCCTGCTAAGGCCAGAGCTGTCTCATATCCCAAACCTAAAAAAAATTAATGCAGGAAATATGAAACTGTGTAGCCTCGTTTTCAACAAGGGGTTTGTGAAAAATCGTTATGCACAGGATGACCAACAAATTTTTTCAATTTTTTAATTAAAAAATCACGACTTTCTGATGCTTCTGCACAAGATTTTGTTGCTTCCAGTTTTACTGTTACACACATCTTTTGAAAAATCGATTGAAAAATGGTGAATCCATGGGTAATTTTCAACCTATACCAAGTAAGCCATGACATACACACCTAGCGCAAAAATTTCTAAAAATTTAGAACAACTACAAAACGTAGTAAAGAAAATTTCAACAATACAAATGTTTGTTATTTTCTGTAACTTACATAAGTATTATGAAATTTTATGATTACTTAAAAAAATCTTGTCGAGTAAATTATTTTAAAAAAATAGCTTCTGGAACTTTTGGCATTATTGTGAGCCTCTCCGGTAAATTCATCGCCCACAATTCATAGTCCACAGTTCATCGCTCACAATTCATCGCCGGCACAATTTATAATCCACAATTCATCGCTCACACAATTCATCGCCAGCACAATTTAGCGTATCTAATCCTTATAAAAATTGTAGTACCAATAAATTATCTAATAATAGGTATCTCGGATAGCAGACCTCAATCACGCCCGTTTGATCCTGGAATTAATTTTTTCTACATTTCTGATTTTTTCGTGTTTATTATTTCTTGTATCAACAATGACTAGATTTATATTTTCTAAACCTGGTTTTATATTTTATTTGGAGAGATCAAGTGTTTAAATTATTATTGTAGAGCTAACTATTATCACACCTTTAACCACGAGGTGAGAATACGTCTGTCTTTAAATTTAAAAAAAAAATGTAGAATACATAGCAGTAATCACACCCAACAATTATTTTAATGTTAAATTAATAACAATAAACAGTTGCACATCCTAACACAAGGACAAGTAAATATAAATACCCATTTTATATTTTATATGCAGGGTGTTTCAAAAATGGCGCATTTCCTCTGGAGGGGTTGTTGGGGACTACTAGCGGTGTACGGGAAAAATAACAACAAAATCTTTACAATCATTCCTCTGAAATATTAACAGCTAAAGATGCATTTTGAAATAAGCTATTTACCAATATTTATTAAAAATTCAACGTTTGAATCGAAGATAATTATTGTTATTAATCATCCCAATTCAAAAAACTGACAGTTTCATCAAACTTATCTAAAATTTTAGTTTTCAAAACTTCAGTTTTTGGTGCCTAGTTTTGAAAACAAATTTTAGGTAGGTAAGTTTGATGAAACTGTCAGTTTTTCGAATTGGGATGTTTAATAACAATAATAATCTTCGATTCAAACGTTGATTTTTTAAAAAATATTGGTAAATAGCTTAACTATTTCAAAATGCATCTTCAGCTGTTAATATTTTTTTGTTATTTTTCCCGTACTCCGCTAGTAGTCCCCAACAACCTCTCCAGAAGAAATGCGCCATTTGTGATTCACCCTGTATAATAACAATAAAATAGTATTTTCTTTTAATAATGATATTAATTAAACTAAAAGAATGCTTTTGTAAACCAGTCAGTGAAGCCCAAACGATATATGCATAAACAAATAAATACCTTTTCCCACTGCTGATCATGTAAGTCAGTGATACACCCTTGGTAACAAAACGTGCAAGTCGGTGATTATATTTATTTGCTGCTTTCCCTTGATAACGGAACTTAATATTATTATTAAGTTCCTATGATAATAAAATTAGCAAGGCAAGATGCAGACTTAAACGTTTTGTTTATAAATTGCAAGTGTTTATGTGACATGTTACACTCACAGGTAACACGACTCATGAAGATTAATCCTGGTGACAGGTAATAAACCAAACAATTTTTTTATAAATCTAGGAAAATTTCGATAAGCAGCGGGAAAAATATAATAAGATAACTCGGAATGTATCGTCTATTAACATTTTCGGCAGGCAACAAGCCACAGCTTTGCCTTGCCTACCTCAAATGTCCTTACATTCCTTGTTACTTAAATAGCTATTTGTGTTTTTCACAGTTATGAGTACCGAATTAAGAGAATCTACTTAAAATTTAGAATTATAGTTGGTTATCCCAGTAAGAGTAATACATGCTAACCCTCCCATACATAGAACCTTTTCTTATTTTTTCTAATGCTAATGCGATATGTAGGAACATAACAATTTTTATTAGGATTACGTAACTATGCTAAATTGCGCCAGCGTTGAATTGTGTGAGCGATAAATTGTGGACTATGAATTGTAGGCGGTGAATTTACCTAAAATCTATTGTGAGAAGTGGTTATCAGACTTTTTACTAAAAATTTAAGTTATATAAATTTTCAAATTCTACATTTTCACCGCTTTTAGCAGCATATTTGCTATATTTTTATTTTTAGTAGAAATACTGATGATCACTTCTCAAAATGGTACATGTAGCAATGGTCTTGCAAGAGCTCAAGGACATCGTAATCCCTCTAAGACGTTTGAAATCCGAGACTGCATCATTGTCTGAGAAACAAGCAAGTTAAGCTTTCCAAATTCCAAATGAACTAGACAATGGGCAGCACCATATGAAAAGTCTGGCCTGTCACTTCATCAGCAGTCGTGTCAGAAGTGTTTGTTTCTACAATTTTATATCTGTATAGGTACTAGGGATGTTCCGAATACTCGTATTCGTATTCGTATTCGCGAGTATTCGCTATATCTTCAATATTTGTATTCGTAATCCTATTCGCCAAAATTAACACGAATATTATACGAGTATTTGACATTAAAATTATAGAAATATAGATAAGAATTTTAATAAAAATATAAAACAGGTATTCATTCATTAAATAAATGATTTTTTTAAAAACCCTTCTTCAACGTTTTTAAAATCTCTCTTTGGAAATTTTATGATTGCATAGTAAATTACCAAAAATTAGCAACAATTTCGTTGTTAGAGTATACTTTACTGTGTTACACAGTTATTTTACACCCTACTTGATGAAATTTTGGCCCTGGAAATTTAATTTGTGGTATAAGTACTTCGAACTTAAAATATTTCTTTTTGTTGATAAAGGATAATGTTGTTTCATGGTCATCACATAACGTTCAAGATAAAAATATATAGATGAATTTGATTTTTAATAATAAATTTTTTTAATAAAACAGTCGATATCGCCTTTAACAGAATTATATAAAGGGCTAAATAGAAATAGTGTACCTATTTTTCGTTCTATTATATTTTAAAGATTTTAAAATTTAAATATTATTTTAAGCAATTCTCTAATAATCAAAACACTAAAATATTTATATTCTGTAATTATTAAAAAAAGATGGTGGCAGTATTTTGGTTAGTGTCGTAGAACCCACAAATTACTTCTTGTTCATTATTAGAAATTTAGTTGTAGCACACATAGTTTCTACTGCAATGATTTACTATTAAACTTTCACTAAGTTTTGGCAGATAACAATTACTAGATATATATTTTCAGTACTGTACATAACTTCGAATAACATCTACTTACCAGAGTTTCCACCAGTAATAAGCGCCGTTTTTCCAGCCAAATAAGTATTGCAAGTGCATCGCCCCAGAGTAAGCCGAGTCACTATTTGTAAAATAATACGAACTGACAATAACACTAATAAACAGACTACCACCAACATAAGAAACGTCATTGTTCAAGCTGTTTAAAATATTTTTTCCACAGTTTACCACAGGAGTAGTAGAAGCGTCTTTATTACTCGCCAGTCAAAGATAATCTACAATGTAGGTACCAAATGAAGTATAACTGATAACCACCTTACAAGGTTATTTAGTTATGCATAGAATCTACAACAAAAGGTATTCTTATGTACAATGCTCTATTAATGTGCTAGTCAGATACCAATCACACAATTAATTATGAATTAAAGGTGAAATGTCAGTGCAGTGATTTGCAACTAATTACTGCAGGAAGTTCTGTGAATTACAAGACATATCTCAAAAATTGATTTGAAACTTGTTATGTTACATCCACTATTGCAAAAATCGTTTTAAATAATAGGTAATTCTTTTTATTAAAACGAAGAAAACTCAAAACTCACGTGAACTGTCAAAATGCTATATGCTATTGTTTTGTATATACCTACACCTTAACACAGGGGTGCGTAAAGTAGAAACTAGAGGAAGCTCCCCAATATGAAGAGGCGATTATAGCCATACTATCTTTATTAATTACAATGAAATTTGAAGAGGTGGAAGAATTCACTTACTTGGGGGCCAAAATAACAAATAAATGCTAAAAAGAAAAAGAAATTGACTATAGAATAATAAAAGCCAACAAATGTGCCGGAGCCCTGAATAATATGCTGAGGGCAAAAAACCTATCTAGAAAGGCAAAATTCCAAATATATAAAACAGTCCTGAGACCGACCGTTTTATTTGGCTGCGAAATTTGGATCCTAAACAAGAAAAACCAATAAAGGTTATTAAGATGGGAAAGAAGAATAATAAGAAGAATAGTGGGAGGCAAAAGAACGGAAATAGGATATGAAAAAAGATTAAATAAAGAAATCTATGAAATTTATAAAAACCCCACTATAGATAACAAGATTGCAATGGCTGGGCCACACCGAAAGAATGGAAGAAGGAAGAATACCCAAAACTATAGCCTACAGGAGACCGGAAAATTAGAAAAGGAGAGAAAGGCCAAGGAAACGATAGTATGAAGCCGTCAAAACAGATTTGGAAGAAAAGAACATAAAAAAGTGGAAAATCAAAAGCAAAAACAGAGAGGAATGGAAAAAGATAACAAAGCTGTGGGCCTAAAACGGCCTGTAAAAAGCTATATATATATATAAGTTCTTTATTAACGAGCTATTAATGAACTACACAGCAGTTCATTTGAAGTGGATCACTTAAGGAAACTAGTTTCTATATTTTTCTAACCTTTTCATAGCAAAATATAATTTGTATTATGGCTAGTAATCGAGTTAACTATTGCTTTAAAAGTATTAATTAGCCACATGTAATTCTTAAGTCATATCATTTATAATAAGTACCTACGCGATAAGTCAACAATGTATAACTTGTAGTAAAGTCTAATGGACGTAGTGGCATTGTTTGAAGCTTTAATAATTAATTAATAATCGATCAATTTTTATCAAACAACACACAGAACACACCAAAATCTTCAATTTTCTTTACTACAAGTTACGCATTGTTGACTTATCGCATACTTATTAAAAATAATGTGTGGCTACTTGATACTTTTAAAACAATAGTTAACTCTCTTCCTAGCAATAATACAAACTAAATTTTGTTACAAAAAAGTCATCAAAGGTAGTTTCTTTAAGTGATCCATTTTAAATGAACGGCAATGTATTTTGAACTTTGGATTTTTGGGTGTTACTGCTACCACAAAGTTACATGTGTATTCTACCTCAGAGACCAGTCTTCATGGACTCATATGAAGGACTTGTTTTCAAGAAATTATAAAAAAGTAATTTTGAAATTTTCCATCATTAGAGAAGCAAAACATATTTGCAAAAATATTTGAGACAGGCTTTTAACATGCAAATTAAACTGTTGACAGTATTGGCTCCCCTAATTATTTTTGAACCAAATAGTGAATAAATAATTTGTTCAGCTGTAAAAACTGCATCTAATGTATATTTTCGTTGAAAACGTTAGCAACTAAAAACAATGATTGTTGTTTGCTAAACACCTGATTTTTGCGTTTTGACCAAAGTTTTGTGTAAGTGATATAATATGAAATATTCTACTACAGAAGAAAACATTTCATTTATAAAGCGGTGTTAGTTACTGTGAAAATTCTTTGCGATATATCAGAGATCTGTTTGCAGGTTTGTTTTACAAAACGCCATATACCTTCCGCAACCTTTAATAGAATCGTTAATCATTTTGCAAGTACTGGATGTGCTAATGCAAATCTAAAGCAACGATTGTTTTTAGTTGTCAAAGTCAAAGCCAATCAAGTCAGCTTTAAATGGTAATATTAAAAATTATACAATAGATGGAGTTTTTAAAGCTGAGAAAATTATTATTTATTCACTATTTTGCTCTAAAATAATTAGAAGACCCAATATTCATAACAGTTTGAGTTTGCATGTTAAAAGCTTACATCTAAAATACGTTTAAGATTATTTTAACCTCATACAGACCAAGTTTACAACTATTATAAGTACTAGCAGTTCCCAACATGCAGTCACCTACATTTTCTGAATTCAACTTTTTATTTTTAGGAATTTACTTAAAAATTTTATTTATTGCAATTAAGATGTAATAATAGCAACAGTAATCTATAACTGTTCACTGATTATAATGTTGACCTTTACGAGTAACATCTAAGAAACATAGGCTTCAAATTGACATTAACAGTTTTACAAATCAATTACTTACATTTTAATTACGTGTCATTAGTGTTTTACCAATAACTTTTTATATTATACAGACCAAATTTCTGTAATGTAAGTCACCTGACATACTTTATTAACAAACTCTTATATACTACGTTTAACGAACAGATTTAGAAATCAAATTACTGGGACAGCCTTGATTTGGCAAGACCAGTTTTACATATTACAAACTAAAAGCTCAGGAAACTATAAACAAGTAACCATCACAACGCAATACCATAACAAAGCATAAATATTCGCTTATAATACCATGAGTAGTCAAAGTTATGTCGATATTTTTGCTGTGGTATCACGAATGTCCATTGTCCATAATCGAACCTAAGTGCAGGGACATGAATAGTGATACCACCGCAAAAATATTCTACTTAACTTTGACTAAGAATGGCATTTGAGGGGCTATTCAATGAACCAAACTACTTTTTCAAATTAGTTTTCAGTAGATCTAGTAACAAACTACGCAATTTCTATAGTAACAAAACACTAATATTGACTCTTTCTAATAAAAATCACATTTGTTTAAAATATTCACTTGAATACCTTCTAGGAAAATATATCCACTGATATTTTTTTTGATTGGTCAAGAAATGTCAAATTGTGGATTTTCATTGGTCACTTTTTGACAGATGACAAGTGAATTGAATAGTCAAAGAAATTCTAATTAGCAATTCCATTTTGAAGAAATTATTATTTATCATACCTATACAGTTTCTGCAACTTAAATGACAAAAATCAAAAAATCCTATTGGACATTTTTTCTCGAAAAATATTACCAATAGGTATATATTATTGACAACTGTCCAAAAAGCTAAAATCCAAAGTTTTATCAACATAAAAAAGGATCAAAATTTTATTCTACCTAGATTTTTTTCCCATAAAGAGAAAATTACTAACAGTGCTAGGAGACTGGAACACAAAAGCCGCCTCCACAGCAGAAGACCATCACCTAAGAAACAAAGTCGGAGCATAGGGCATAGGTACACGAAACGACAGTTCTGCATAGACCGTGAACTAAAAATAGTCAACAGCATGTTCACGTTCCCAGTTAGAAGATTATACGCCTGGACGTCGCTATTGCAATCAGATCAATTATATCAACGAACATATAACATGAAGAACTTCAGCCCCGAGGCTTACCTGCGTATACCGCGAAATTACTCGTCCACCAGGATCGCAGTTTTAGGTCCTCTGTGAACTAGGTAACCAGTTAAATTCTTTCAAGGTATTCCCGAAACAAACCATTCTAAAGATTGCTTCGACTAAATCGATTAGCAGTGTTGTCAGATTGAAAACATTTAAAACGGTGTTATATAATTTCGTTTTCCCCCGTTAACATTGTAGCTCAAACTTGCTACTTTTATTGAAATGACAGAAATTCGCCGGACAGATAGGAATTACAATAATTCAGAAATATGTGCTCTTTGGTATAATATACAGCGCCGTTTGTTTTGCTTGCGCTCGCATCTTTTGCAATTCTCAGACTTCGGCCTTTGGCCCGCTCTATATTTAAAATTGTTTGAAGTGGACGTTGCCCATTCTATCGAATTTGTCAAAGGGAAAGCTCCTACGACGCCCAATTTCAGTTTTCGAGATGACACGGCTTAGGTATGTGCATACGCACCTTGAATGATTTATAAAAAAAACTTGCTCCGAACCGGCTTCGAACTCGCTACCTACCCGCCTAACACTCGTCGAAGTATTTCTTTCTCTGTCGCTCGCGCATGAAAATCTCGTTTTCCTTTTTAGTGCCCCGGACCCGGTCCTTGCTACTCGAACAAAACCGTTCGATCTCTGTCTCTCTCTTCTCTCTCTCTCTCTCTCTGCAGCCGGTGAGTTCCGTGTTTCATCTTGTACATAACATCCGGCCGTTTGGATTTCATGCAGTTTTCGATATTTTTAGATTTGGTTTTAAACTCGTGGGCGCGAGCAGCTACTACTTCTCAGTTTGTTGGTCGCCAACGCGACTTATTGTCACGCGTACGGCTGTTTATTGTTCTCTGCGGAAATAATTATTTCTAATCTATTTCTATATAATTAATTCTTTTCAAACTAGAATCCCTGACGTAAACCTTTTTCTATTTTCTCTCTTTTGTTCGTACACATAATTGGTTTTTTAAATCTTTTCTTACGTTTTCCTATAAAAACCTTTTTTCATATGGATCTTTTGCTTTTTAAATCTTTCTTGACGTTTTCCTGTTAAAGAACCTCATCTTCCATGTGTATATTTTGTTTTTTAAATCTTTTCTTACGTTTCCCTGTAAAAGACCTCTTTTTTCAAATGGATTCTTTGTTTTTAAAATCTTTTCTTACGTTTTAACTTAAAAAACTCTCTTTTCATATGGATTTTTCGTTTTTTTAAATCTTTTCTTACGTTTTGGTTAAAAAACTCTTTTTTCACATAGATTTTTTTAAAATCTTTTCCTACGTTTTAGTACAAAAAACTGTTTTTCATATGAATCGTTTGTATCTTAAATCTTTTCTTACGTTTTAGTTTTAGAAAACCTCTTTTTTCATATGGATTCTTTGTTTGTTAAACCTTTTCTTACGTTTTAGTTTAAAAAACTCTCTTTTCATATGGATCTTTCGTTTTTTATCTTTTCTTACGTTTCAATTTAAAAAACTCTTTTTTCATATGGATCTTTTGTTTTTTAAATCTTTTATTACATTTTAGTTTTAAATAAACTCTTTTTGCAAATGGATCTTTCGTTTTTTAAATCGTGATGTAACATCGGTCAACTCGATCTGAAATTTATTTTGATCACTCGATACTCGACGCCATTAAGAAGATGTACACTTGTGCTCATAAAAATGGAATACAAATATTGTAACCGACTTTTGTAATATTTTAACTTTGTAATACCGGTTGGTTTGAAACATCGATAAAGAGAAATTGTTTGTTGCATTAAATTACAAGAAAATAGTTAATATCGTATAAGAATTTATTTAATAATGAAAATAATAGGACTTTTCAAATCAGTCTAACAGTAAGTGTATTCCGTTTTTATGAGCACAAGTGTACGTGACCAATCGCCGTGCGAACATAACATCAAAGAAGGTTGAAATTATAATGCAGAACTAAAAGTAAATGAGAGCCGACTCTGGCATCTAAAAAACTATTTACATACAGTGTGTCGCAGGATTGATGAGATGGACTAAACATTTTTGAATTTTATTTTAAGGTTCTGGGATTCGGTCCTGCTTGGTTTGAAAATAATTTTAAGAATATTTTCAGTTTTTGAAAAACAAGTAGGCCTTGACAGGGAAGCGAAAACTATTTTTTATTATACCTGCATCAGAATCGGCGTTTAAAGCACGCCTGAGCGTGCGAAAGCAGGCGATTAAAGCTCGCCGTGCTTTAAAGGTTGTCAAGGAAACGACTGAATGCAACAACGGACATGGACGCGACAAAAACGTAAATAATTCTCGTAACTATAGTAGCAGTATTATTATGCCCTCTCGATTTATCACGACAAAAATTATTTCTAAGTTTTAAGTGCGTAATTTATTTCCAGTATTGGAGGTATAATAAAAAATAGCGAAAAGTATTCGTGGATAACTGGTCTTTAAAACACTTGCTCTATTTCGAGCACTCCGGCTACGCCGTCGCGCTCGAAAACTCGCTCGTGTTTTAAAGACCTTGTTATCCACTCATACTTTAATATACTATTTTCTACAGCCGTGATTTTAAACTGTTTCCAAGAGTCATATGCGGCGTGCTTTATGTTGTCAATAAAACACGCCATTCCATTTAAAGCACGGAGTACTTTAAGAGATTATAAAACCTTATTTGTGAAGATTAAAAGTACAGTTACTATATCGGACCGATTTGTATGCGGAGCCCCGAGTGCCCGATTGGAGAGGGGCGAAGCCCGATGGCCCCTTTGGAGAGGGTCGGAGCCCCGAGTGCCCCCTTGGAGAGGGGTGGACCTCCAAGAGCCCCCTTGGAGAGGGGCCGAGCCCTGAGGGCCCCCTTGGAGAGGGGCCGAGCCCCGATGGCCCCCTTGGAGAGGGGCGGGGCCCGATGGCCCCCTTGGAGAGGGGCGGAGCCCTGAGGGCACCCTTGGAGAGGGGTGGAGCTGCAAGAGCCCCCTTGGAGAGGGGCCGAGCCCTGAGGGCCCCCTTGGAGAGGGGCTGAGCCCCAAGGGCCCCCTTGGAGAGGAGCGGAGTCCCGAGGGCCCCCTTGGAGAGGGGTGGAGCTCCGAGGGCCGCTTTGGAGAGGGGCGAAGCCCCTAGGGCATTTAAGCTAACAAACTCCTCGGCTGTAGAAAAAATATTGAAGCCAACTCGTGTTTTACAGTTTAAAAATCTCGGTCGATCATAAAATTCTCGCTTCGCTCGAATTTTAACATGATCGACCTCGATTTTTAAATCCTCTGTAAAACACTAGTTGCCTTAATAGCTATTATTTTCAGGTAAACTACCCTTTTTGTTCATGATATGGCAAAATTTTATTAATAAAAGTTGTTCATAATGATAAATTATGGCTCTATACCAAATTTTAGAAAGATCTGTGTACTTAGAAAAACCCGTTATTTTTTAGAAAATGGTATTTTATTTTCAGGTAAACTACCCTGTATGTATGCATTTTATTTAAAAAAATGCTCAAATAAAAATAAAAATCGACGGGTCCGAGGGTTTTTTCCAAAAGTTATTCTTTGAACTTTTAACGAATTTATTCACTACTTTACGAAAGCACTGTATTTGACTAGAACAAAAAATCCTTAAAAGAGTTATTTCAGTTTAAAGAAGAGTAAGTAGCTTTTACCGATCCCGACCTAATCATTTTGATTCCTAAGCACCAAATTAAAATCGTAATTGACCAGTATATGTCATATTTGAAATCATAATTTAAGTAATCCTGAAAATAAAGCCTTTTGGTTCCAAGGTCATTGCCGCATAGGAGCAAGCCACTATGTTGCAACAGTGTTAAATATTTTCTCTGAAAGCATTTAAGACACCATTAGCAAAGATTAAATAAACAAGGATAGGTAGAAGAGTTCCTTGTCTCAACAAATTATTGGCACTTTCTCACGAAATATTTGCTTGGGCAATCCATATTACACACTTACGATTATTGCCATAAGGTTGAACCTCGTCACGTTATATGCTCTTTGATTATATGCTGATTAGACGACGTTGGAGTTTTTCTATCATCGATGCAAGGACAAGACCTGGAGCAGATTGTGGTTCCGACCACCAGACGATAACAAGAACTATGCCTCAAATTTAAAAATGTCAGAGAAGAACAATAAACATTCCACTCAACATCGCAGATCCCGAAACCTTGCCAGAAACGTTTTTCTCACAAGTGCCACTTGGAATTTGACAACACCCCAAATACCCTATAGAAAAATCTGCAAGCAGAAAGACTGTCGCAAAGATATACAAATACTCTAATTTTTAAGGCCAAGAACTTGAAATCATTATTATAAAATTAAACTGTATTTAGTATTCCATAACAAATACTTAGGTGTAAATGTGTAACACCGTACAATTGATAATAAAATTTCCTTTTATTGATTCTGATAAAAGTAAATTATGTATTATGTAAATTCTTTTCAATATAAATCAAATTACATCAAATTACAAATACTACGTTGGTTTTTACTATTGAAGAACTAAAGCTATTTTGCATGCTAAAATCTATTCACATTGAAAACCTAACGTAATGGATTTATTACCACAAGTAAATCGACATTTAAAGAAAAAACAGATAATATAACGTTTTTTATTAAACATTAAAATACAGTTAAAGTAATTCTTCAGGTGTTAACTTAACAAACTCTTCACTTAATTTCCAAATGTTTTCCACAAACAATGGATCTGCTGATTTTGGAGGTGCAATGAAAGCTTTACAATCAGAGAAATATTTTCCCGAAAACTTCTCAATTTCCTTTGCAAGAGCCAAATGAATAGTGGTTTGAGCCCCTTCTTCCGCACTCTAAAAATTATTAGTATATTATTTTCAACAAGTGATTGTAAACACGCCTACCTTCGCAAAGGGTTGCAATACCAACTTTTCGAAGAGCCAATAATAAATACTGGCGTAGGAAAGTCCTTTATGTAATTTTGAGAAGATGGTAGTGTATACCACCCCAGGGTGCAGAGAATAGGCAGTGACTCCTGTGCCACTTAGCTTTTTAGATAATTCCGAGGCGGTTATTAAGTTGCACAGTTTAGAGTTGCAATAAATTCTTAATTCTGACCAGATATTAGCTGGGGCATCTTCGTTGTAATTCAAATTTTTAGGCGTTAAGTTGTTGAAGTATACCATCATTGAACTAACAAAAATAATTCGACTAGGAGCTGATTTTTTAAGTATTCCTGAAAATTTTAAGAAATAACGTAAAACTGTTGTTAAGTGATGATTAAATTAATTTTAAAAAAGTTTTGATTTTTTTATAATGTAATATGCTTAATATACAAATTCGTATACGACCAAACCTAGTAATTTAAAGAAATTCTTACCAATAAGCAAATGTGTTAATAAAAATGAGCCAAAATGGTTCACTTGCATGCCTACGTGAAGTCCATCTTCTGTGTACCTATTCCCTAAGCCGGAAATGCCAGCGTTGTTTATTAAAATATCTAGTCTTTTCTCAGTTTCATTAATATCCTTTGCTAAACTTCTCACAGACTTTAAAGAGGCCAAATCAAAATATTTGGTAATTATGTTTGTGTTACCAGTAATCTTTATAATGTTGGCTTTTGTTTCATCACAATTATCTCTATCTGCTATTATCACACGGCATCCTCTCCCTGCTAAGGCCAGAGCTGTCTCATAGCCCAAACCTAAAAAAAATTAATGCATAGGAAATATTAAACTGTGTAACCTCATTTTCAACAAAGGGTTTGTGAAAAATCGTTATGCACAGGATAACCAACTTTTTTTTAAATTTTTTTAATTAAAAATGCTTCTGCACAAAATTTTGTTTGCTGTTTCCAGTTTTACTGTTAAATACACTTTCTATCTTTAAATGTAAATCATGATTTCTTTTTTTTTCTTCTTAAATTGAAATCGATTGAAAAATGGTGAATCCATGGGTAATTTTCAATCTATACCAAGTAAGCCATGACATACACACCTAGAGGAAAAATTTCTAAAAATATAGAAAAACTAGAAAACGTAGTAAAGAAAATTTTAGCAAAACAACTGTGTGCTATTTTCTGTAACTTACATGAGTATTATAATTTAAAAAAAACTTGTAGGGAAGATTATTTAAAAAAAAATAGCTTCTATCATTAAAATTTTCAAATTCTATATTTTAACCGCTTTTGGCAGTACATTTGCTAATATTTTTATTTTTAGTAGAAATACTGATGATCACTCCTCAAAATGGTACGTGTAGCAACGGTCTTGCATCATTTCAAGGACATCTGGGACTGCATCATTGTCTGGGAAACAAGCAAGTAAAACTTTCCGAAGCCCGAAGGAACTAGACAATGCGCAGCGCCATATGAAAAGTCTGGCCTCTCACTTCATCAGCAGCCGCATCAGAAGTTTACTGTGTTTGTTTCTACAATTTTATATCTGTATGCCTATATTTGAATATTAAATTACTTTCTTACTTCACTCAGTTTTTTTATTTATTGACGTGTGACTGCAGCAAGAAGCTGAATGAGAAAGACGGGCGAATCCTGCAAAGAATAATTGAAAAACCCTTCTAATTTCAACATTTTTAAAATCTCTCTTTGGAAATTTTATGATTGCATAGTAAGTTACCGAAAATTAGCAATAGTCCAGTCGTTGAAGGTTTTCCGCTCCGAATTCTTTGAACCTTGACCGATTGACGTGAAATTTGGTGAGTGGTTAGGGTTGGCACAATGAGCAAAAGTGGCATAGCGCCGAGGTGCGCTTTTACCCTGTCAGTGGATGCCACTTCTTCTAGGGGGTGGAAATGTGTTCACTCAAAATAACTCCGGAAATGAATAGAGGGACCAATTCTAAGTAAAAAATGTTCTATATAGTTTTTTCGATAGATCGATATTTTTCGAGCTATTCGCGATTGCAAACTTAGATTTTTCGTTATAAAAATGTATGTTTTTGGACGGTTTTTCGCGAATAAGTCAAAAACTTCGCGTTCTATCAAATAAGTTGAAATAACCAAAAATGAAGCTTAGAAAACAGCAAAGACATTGGTTTTTTTATGAATGCTCTAGGTCCAAAATAAAAGAAGTTATGGCTCCTTGAAGAAGATTTTTTTTTACAACAACTTGGTTCGAAGTAATCAACGTTAATTAACGAAAAACCGATGCATTTTTCGGGAAAAATGTATAGAACATTTTTTGTAGTGATTGAAAAGATCTTTAAAATGAGCACTGTTAAACGTCGATTGCATTATAACTAAGCGAGTGACGATGCAAAAACGGTGGGCTACTCGAATTTTTGAAAGAAAAAATGAGCGATAAACCCCAAGCCATTCCACTAGAATTGATATTGACCATTATCCCTTTACAAATTACTTTATTTTTAGTATTACTTATGTAGTCCAAAAGTTTGGGCGGGTTAGAATGCGTATTTTTCGAAAAAAAATATGATTAAAATGGAAAACGTATTTTTTAAATTTCTTAAAAAAATACCTTATTTTGAAAATACTTAAAACTAAAGAAAAAAAAGTAAAAAATAACATAGTACAAAAATGTGGATTTTTTCTTAACGAACATTTTCGTTTTTTTGTTTATTTCTGTAGGAAAAAAAATAACGGAGATATAAATGGTAGAAGTTTGCATTATAGTGCTCGCACCACCCCTCCCGAACCCTTCAACCCTTTACTTTTTGAAAATGCAAAGTCTGAGCATGTCGAAAAGCTTTTAGATTACATGAGTAATACTAAAATAAAGTAATTTGTAAAGGGATAATGGTCATTATCAATTCTGGTGAAATGGCTGGGGCTTTAGCGCTCATTTTTTTTTCAAAAATTCGAGTGGCCCACCGTTTTGCAACGTAACTCGCTTAGTTATAATGCAATCGACTTTTAGCAGTACTCATTTTAAAGGTCTTTTCAATCACTACAAAAAATGTTCTATAATTTTTTCCCGAAAAATGCATCGGTTTTTCGTTAATTAACGTTGATTACTTCGAACAAAGTTGTTGCAAAAAAAAATCTTCTTCAACGAGCCATAACTTCTTTTATTTTGGACCTAGAGCATTCATAAAACAACCAATATCTTTGCTGTTTTCTAAGATTCATTTTTGGTTATTACAACTTATTTGATAGAACGTGAAGTTTTCGACTTATTCGCGAAAAACCGTCCAAAAACATGCATTTTTATCACGAAAAATCTAAGTTTAAATCGCGAATAGCTTGAAAAATATCGATCTATCGAAAAAACTATATAGAACATTTTTTACTTAGAATTTATCCCTCTATCCATTTCCGGGGTTATTTTGAGTGAACAATTTCCACCCCCGAGAAGGGGTGGCACCCACTCTCAGGGTAAAAGCGCACATCGGCGCTATATCACTTTTGCTCCTTGAGCCATCCCCTAACCACTCACCAAATTTCACGTCAATCGGTCAAGGTTCAAAGAATTCTGAGGTAATAGCATATTTTTACCTTCAACGACTGGACTACAACAATTTTATTGTTAGAGCATACTTTACTGTGTTACACAGTACTTTATGAAATTTTGGTCCTGGAAATTTCTTTGTGGTATAAGTACTTCGAACTTTAAACATGTCTTTTTGTTGATGAAGAATAATGTTGTTTCGTAGTCAAGGTAAAAATATACGATGAATTTGATTTTTAATAATAATTTTTTTTATAAAACAGTCGATATTGCCTTTAACAGAATTATATAAAGGGCTAAATAGAAATAGTATACCTACTATATTTTAGATATTTTAAAAATGAAATATTATTTTAAGCAATTCTGTAATAATCAAAACATTAAAATATTTATATTCTGTAATTATTAAAAAAAGATGGTGGCAGTATTTTGGTTAGTGTCGTAGAACCCTCAAATTACTTCTTTTGTTCATTATTAGAAATTTAGTTGTAGCACACACAGTTTCTACTGCATGATTTACTATTAAACTTTCACTAGGTTTTTAGCAGATAATAGTTAATAGATATCTATTTTCATTACTGCAGATAACTTCGAATAACATCTACTTACCAGAGTTTCCACCAGTAATAAGAGCCGTTTTTCCAGCCAAATAAGTATTGCAAGTGCATCGCCCCAGAGGGGGGGGGGTAAGCCGAGCCCGAGCCAGTATAAATAACACTAATAAACAGGCTACCACCAAGAGAAGAAACATCATTGTTCCAGATGTTTAAAATATTTTTTTCACAATTTCCAACAGGGGTAGTGGAAGCGTCTTTACTACTCGTCAGTCAAAGATAATCTACAATATAAGTACCAAATGAAGTATGACTGACAACCACCATACAAGGTTATTTAGTTATGCATAGAATCTACAACAAAAGGTATTCTTATGTACAATCAGAGCTGTACGGTACTCGAGTACAAGTACTCAGTAACTGTACTCTGAGTACTTTTAGTGTATACGGTACTCAGTCCACAAGTACATTTTTTAAAATGTACTTGTACTTGTATTTGACACATTTATTTGTACTCGAGTACATATCCCTGTACTTGAATACATTTTCGGGTATTGGAATACATTTACATGTACTCAATACATTTACGTGTACTTGAGTACATATCTGTGTACTCAAATACATTTTCGGGTACTCGAATACATTTTCGGGGTGCGTAAAGTAGAAACTAGAAGAAGCTCCCCAATATGAAGAGGCGATTGTAACCATACTATCTTTATTAATTACAACGTTATATTTCCGTAAGCTTTTGTATTTACGAATGTAACACGCTGAGAATCTCTTGCTCTATTCAGCATGACCATGACTTTGTTTCCAGTATGCGTGATTGTACTGTAGTGCAGTCACTGAATGCTTACGAAATTGACAGCTCACAGATCACTTTGAATTAAATCTATGCTTACAAACAAAATTTTTTTAAGCTCTTCTCATTATTATTTTAAAATGTGATATTTATTTTTGTATTCATATTACTGTATAATTTCATTACTGATGTTTGATTTTATTTCTATTAAAATGTTCATTTTGTGTATTTAGCTTCAATTAATTTATTTTGAGTTTTAAGAAAATATATCTTTTTTTATAACATATTATTTCTCATAACCACAACATCGTGGTTCTATAATCCCTCTTTGTTCGCAAACGGGGTAAGTGGCTATTCTTGCCCATAGAAACTGAGGAAGACTTCCTTTGTTAGGAATTAACGACCACCTGAGACTTAAGCATGTTGCTTGCTTGACCATTCATTCTTGCTCATAATTATCATCAACATAATCCCCCCCCCCAAATACTAACTATTGATAAAAATCATGGCAGCTATGGTAAGGAGCCCAAGTCTGTATTTTGAACAAAAATTGGGACACGTATGAAAGTCTGCCCACCCCAGCCTTAACATGTATGAGTGCAACAATACAGTGTGTTCATACACATTTTTGGATAAGGGTAGCTGCTTGCACCATAAATAATGTAATCAGCTGTTGCCCTTTTGCCTTAATAATCAGACATTTTTCTCCAAATTCGTTAATACAAGCTTGAATGCTGTATTTTCATTTAACATTTTTTTAACACTGTTTCCAAAATATAATTTAATTTAAAAAATGTTTTGAGAAAACCATTTTAATAAATAGACCTGGATATGACAAAAGTTAAATTGATAGATGAATTAATTGTAAATATGTGAACTAAGCTAAGATGTTTTATTTTCCATAGTTGTCTTTGTCCAAAACTTTTTATAAGAGCATTGTAGATTAATTTAGTTCAGCAGTTACAACTAAATCACATGCTACACCTTCATATATTAAATTTTATCCTGTTATCCTGTTAATACTTGTACATAGACAATTTTTATTGTCAAAAATATTCTCTATTATGAACTACATATAGGTACTACAACAAATTACATTATCGAGAATTTAAAAGAGAAGCATTAGTGCTACTTTTATAATATCGTTTTTTTTCTTACGAATCTAATGGCTGTTCAAAAAGCTTTTAGTCCACGACGGTTGTGAATTATAAATTATACAATATTTCTTGGCTGCTGTCTGTTCTTTACTAGCAGTGTTTCTAGCAGTGAATATCCCTGTCTTTACATAAAATGATGTATACACCTCGTGCATAACTAGTTTTAATGGTCCTCTTATGTACTTAGTACATAAATAACTATTAAGCTCGCAATTTCAACCTTCAATTTAATACCCATACATTTTAGAAATTTACTTAAAAATTTTGTATTATTGTTTTCTCACATCTCTTCCTCGCCATGGAAAAAACGACTCTTGTTTTTTCGTTAACTAGAGATCTTGCCTGGCCGTATATATCGTGATTATTGACTTGTCAAAAAATATATCCGCATGAAGTTTGTGTTTATTATGTGAGAAATCCTCTTGCACTTTTCGTGTTTTTGTTTGCTGCATCAGCTGGATAGCCATCGAATATAATCACTGCGTTCGAACCGAAGTGTTTTCACACGTTCTGTATGTACTTGACTGCTTCGAGAGCTCAGATATTAGTATAAATGAAATTAATTAATAAGCAATCAATAAGGAATACAACTCTGCGTGACAATAGACAATGCATTTTTAAGAAATATGCTCTAATCCACATGATATTAACTCTAAAACTATTCACAAAAAATGTTTTAGATAAAACTTGTAGAAAATTTGGTTTTCCACAATTTTTATAAGAACTAGTTTTTGATTAGGAGCAGTTTTCCAAGATGGCGAAGCGAGCAAACATGCACCAAGGTCGCAAACTTAGTATGTTATTCAGGATATGAAACTACTAAACTGTCAATTTGCAAAACTTTTTTATTTTTCCAACCAAAAATACCTATTGCTTGGCCTATAATAGCAACAGCAATCTGTAATTTTATTTTTTTTATTTAATTTGCACTCAGCCAACAGCCGTTAGGCCAATTATAGGCGTCGCTGTGCAGTTATGAGGACTTCCAACCCCACTAACGGCTGTCATGATGTTGTATGACCGCCGGGACCAACTTTTTTCCGTGATAGCCGTACCACGAGGCGCCGAGAGATGCAGCCGTGGAACTCCCATCCAAGTTCTGACCAGAGACAGCGTTGCTTAACTCTGCTGATCGAACGTGGACGCTTGTTCAAGCTACACCACTCGGGACCCAAATACTGTAATTGTTCACTATTTACAATGCTAACCATTGCAAGTAACATCTAGGAAATATGCACTTTCAATTATCACCCAAATAATCATTAAGGATATTTCAAATCAATTAGTACTTTATTAACAAAGTTATTAATGAACTACACCATTGTTCATTTGAAGTGGATCACTTAAAAAACTAGTTTCTATAAAGTTTTTCTAACCGTTCCATAGCAAAATGTAGTTTGTATTATGGCTAGCAATCGAGATAACTATTGCTAATACAAACTACATTTAGTTATGAAAACGTCGCCGAAACTAGTTTCTTTAAGTGATCAATTTTAAACGAACGGCAATGTATTTGAACTTTCGATTTTTGGGTGTTACTGCTACCTCAAAGTTACATGTGTATTCTACCTCACAGACCAGTCTTCAGAGCAGAGTGACATTAATTGTGTTCCAACATCAAATGATCACTCGGCTTAGTACAGACACATACCCAGAACAAAGTTGTATCCATGGACTCCAATCAAGGACAGTTTTCCATCATTAGAGCAGCAAAACATATTTGCAAAAATACATAACATGAGATAATGAGACCGTTGATTTAGATTTGAGCCGTAGGTTTTTAAGATGCAAAATTAAACTGTTGGCAATATTGGCTCCCCTAATTATTTCTGAACCAAATAGTAAATAGATAATTTGTTCAGCTGTAAAAACTGCATCTAATGCATAATTTTCGTTGAAAACTTTAACAACTAAAAACAATAATTGTTGTTTGATAAACACCTGATTTTTGCGTTTTGACCAAAGTTTTGTGTAAGCAGTGTAAGTGATATAATATGAAATATTCTATTACAGAAAAAAACATTTCATTTATAAAGCGGTGTTAGTTACTCTGGAAATTCTTTGCGATATATCAGAGATCTGTTTGCAGGTTTTTTTTATGAAACGCCATATACCTTCCGCAACCTTTAATAGAATCGTTAATCATTTTTCAAGTACTGGATGTGCTAATAAAATATGCAAATCTAAAGTAACGATTGTTTTTAGTTGTCAAAGTCAAAGCCAATCAATTCAGTCAGCTTTAAATGGTAATATTAAAAATTATGCAATAGATGGAGTTTTTAAAGCTGAGCAAATTATTATTTATTCACTATTTTGCTCTAAAATAATTAGGAGACCCAATATTCACAACAGTTTGAGTTTGCATGTTAAAAGCTTACCTCTCAAATTCGTTCAAGATCATTTTAACCTCATACAGACTAAGTTTACAACTATTACAAGTACTAGCAATTCCCAACATGCAGTCACCTACATTTTCTGGATTCAACTTTTTTACTTCCTTTTACGAAAAAGGAAGTATTGGATTCACCCCAAAAATTCGAAATTGAGTTTTCAACAGATCTTCACGTTTTAGAGTCCCGTGAACCCAAAAAACATATTTTTGTTCATTGGTCTGTGTGTGTGTCTGTGAACAGAATATCTCAAAAACGAAAAGAGGTATGGCGTTGAAACTTCATATATAAGTTTTGTGTACTATGTAGATGCGACAGCAAGCTGTTGAAGAAAATCGCATAACTGTAAATAGTTGTTTGTTTACTCTTGTGATTTTTCAGTTTTTTTCGATTTTTTCAAAAACGGCTTTAACGATTTTTGACAAATGCTTAACAATTTAAACAAATTTTTGGCTAAATATAAGATTATTGTAAAAGAAAGTTGTGTAAGTGTATCACACCAGACTTTATTTTTAGGAATTTACTTAAAAATTTTACGTATTGCAATTAAGATGTAATAATAGCAACAGTAATCTATAGTAGATTATGTTATTAGTAGTAAAAGTGATACTTTATGTGGCGAAGCTGAAGTTTATTTAGCCGAACGTTAGTGAGGCAAATAATTCAGCTAAGCCACATAAAGTCACTTTTACTCCGAATAACATATACTATTTTATCCGCAAACGTATTTAGGTAAATTTCATTAATATGAATTTAAATAAAAAAGAATGCATCGGCCGGGAATCGAACACAGGCCACCCGCGTGACAGGCGAACACTGTACCTCTGCGCCAACCGATCTTATTCAAATAACGCGCTACTGTAATGATATATGAACATACTGAATCACCCGAGCTAATAGCACACGGCCACAGCAGCTGTCACACCATAAACCACGGCGACAGATGCTCCGATCCGCTGCTTTAAGGTTTATTTAAATTAAAACTTTTTCGTACTCTTTGAAAATAAAACCGGCATACGGATCTAAGTCTAAAAATTAGCAAAATTTTAAGCCATCATACAATTTAATCGGTCCAGTATCCTCGGAGGAGATAACGAACAAACATAGAAAGAAAGAGGGCAACGATTTTGTGTGCTTAGGCAGATAAAGTATGCAAAAGTCGCTATTTTATCTGCTTAGGCAGATAAAGTGACACTTTTACCTTGTCAATAAAGACAAATAAGTTGTCACTTTTCTGACGTTTGCGGATAAAAGTACTTTTTTTTTCTATAATAACTGTCAAAGTGTTACAATGTTGGTAGATATGTGATTAAAACGCTAGGAAATTTTTACACCTCGTGTTGGCAGAACTTTTTCAAAAATATGGTTATGTGTCAATTTTGAATGTCAAAGTTTCTTAATTTGAACTTTGACAAATTTCTTTTTTTAACATGGAATCATCATCATCATCAATAAAATCCGATAAAAAAAGAAAACCAAGAAATATTTTAAATGCAAAAATGAAGCAAGCGACATTAAATTATGACATATCAGTCAAAATGACAAATCATTTTTTTAGTGGAAGAAAAGAACTAAAAATCTATGTACCAACATTATTAAAACTAGGAACCCTGCAGGAATGCAACTTATCCCCTAGAAAGTTGACCTTGAAAATTATTATAGAAGAAATGTACTTTGTAACTGTTCACTGAATATAACGCTAACCTTTACGAGTAACATCTAAGAAACATAAGCTTCGAATTGACATTAAGTGTTTTACAAATCAATTACTTACATGTTAATTACGTGTTATTAGTGTTTTACCAATAAACCTTTTCTATTTTGCAAACCAAATTTCTGTAATGTAAAGACACTGTAGGCACTTTATTAACAAGCTACTACGTTTAATGAACAAATTCAGAAACCAAATTTGCTGGAACAGCCTTGATTAGGCAAAACCAGTTTTGTATGTTACAAACTAAAAAACAAATTAAAAAACTGTTTATCCAATATCTGTTATGTAATTAAGTGGCTGTTAATATTGCTGTAATAAAATACGCATGTTGCCAAGGGTAACCAGTGGGCATCTCTCTCAAATACCCACTGAAGGTGTTAATTTAAATCTTAATTTAATGTTACAATTTTTACAAACTATAAACCATCACAACGCCTTTGTAAAAGAAAGTAAAAAAGAGGATAACAATAAGCCAGCCATTCATTTCAATAACAGCTGTGCAGAGGATAATTTACTCCTGTTTTTTACCGTACACTTTATAGGAGCACTGTGTTTGACATTTTAATTCCTATTTAATTTCATCAGTTGTTTTTGTATTCTGTATTTAAATGTTTTTAATATTGGGGAAAGAATAATATTAAGCCCCTGTCCCACCGCTTTTATAAACAATTTTACAATCAGGGTTTTATAGTGTGACAGCCATATATATAATAAACATATATTGCTAGTAGGGCCTGGAAACGTCAGAAAACATTACGGCGCCGACATAGTCTCACTTAGAGTATAACGCGTCTCGTGCGCATGCGTGAGAATTCTAACTCCGCCTTTAGAAGCGAATTTTAAACTTGACCACTTCTCCATTGGCCGGACGACGCCGCCGCGCCTGCACACAGCTCACCATTATACATTGAAGAGTTGGTTGTCTGTCTCACTTCCTTGGTCAGTTTCCTACTCATAGCCTCTAGCAATATAGTAAGTATTAGATATATGGTGACAGCCTACAGTTTTATACATATGGCATCCCCGAAATATCTGCTTACGGGGTCTATATTTCGACGACGCAACTGTTTTCATAGAATTTTTTGGAATACAACGATTTTTATAATTTTAATCAAAAGAGAAATTTCTTTGGAGATTGATGATCCGCTCAGACTACTACAAATGACGCGCGAAACTGCCGTTTAAAAGTTTAATACTTCATTTTTGACGTTGGACGGTTGTGAGGTGGTGTTGTATTTTAGATAGTGTGTAATTCTGATTTGAATTAGATTTTATTTAGTTGAACATGATAGGCACGTTGTCTACTCTAACGACCAAACCGCTACATCAATGAGACTATATCAGGGCGAATTCCCTTGCAGCTTTGTAAAACGAAAAAAAACGCAGCCTGATAGCTTGCAAAGGGACAGCCATCACAAATAAAACACTGTAATGTAACCTTACTTTTAAGTTTTTCGTCGAACAGCTGATCAAAGCTTGGGAGACAATTTTAACAGTGAGGCCAATGGCGACAAGCAGTCATGGCTCTGCCATAACAAACCAGCCATTCAAGATTTTTTTATTCCGAAAGAAACATTTTTTGTACTTATTTTTCAGGCAACAGTTTACTTTAGCATGAAACGCTAAAATCTGGTTTTTTTTGGAATCCCTAGAAAAATACCATGCAGAACAAAAAGTAAGTACAGAGAAGTCGGCGGAAAGGCGTTTTTAAATACAAAACTTACAAAACTCCATCAGAAATTCCGAAAAACACGCAAATCACCGGCGAAGTGACATAAACACGTCATTTTATTTCGGTGCGCACGCAACGCAGACTGTAGCTCGTTACTCGTTACTAAAGCTCGAAAAACACCAGGGGCCGTACCCATTGATTTAAAATAAATAACGTATTTACTAGAGGCCTCTATACTATTATACTCGTTGGAGCTGCGCCACACCGTTTAGGGTATTTTAATGACAGTTGGCAACGTAGCTATCGCTGGAAGTGTCAATTGTGTTAGTTGAGGTACAGTTTAGTTTGGTATTTACTTGTTGAAGGTATACATTTTTCGCCTCTTCCGACAACAGATAGTGCAAAACCGCTTCCAAAAGTTGCAATTTAAGCGTTTCAAGCTAAAGTAAATAATTACCATTTTTCATCATTGTTCTCATTTTAAAGCTTAAACAAAGCACGAGTTTTATCGAATATTAGGTAACTCTACAATAAGCGCTGCTTGCGTTCCGAACGCATAGGAACCAGATCGAAGCAGCACAAAGCTTTTTGATAGTTTATAGACCGCCACGGGGGTTGAGCGGTAAAAAGTAGCTCAAAAGATAAAGAATTTTAACATTCAATGGTAGCCACGACGGTGAAAGCACTCGTGCAGTTGACCCTCGCTGGCTACCGATAATGCAAATTGTGGTAATGTTTTCATTGTTGCTAATTTTTGCCAGTCTATATGCGAAATATTTAAATCTGTCTTTTTGTCTGTAAGCAGGGGATGGAAAATGCATTTTACTTTCGGTGGATGGCAGTACCATCAAACTTTTTCATGAGCCTCCACTGAGTGGGACATACCTTAAAAATATCGTACCGGGTGGCCATAAATATCTGATATCACATTACCTTTGGAATCAACACCGCTTTATTAAAGTGATGAATCCAACTAAACTAAATGTCATTAATGTCATCACAACTAAAATTCCTATCTGTCAAAAATTATTACAGATTGCAATAAGTATTGAAGTTAGAACAGGAGATGTTTATAATCGAGTCGTAGCCTAAACTGCAGAATCTGGGGCACATTCCCCTCCTCTTATTTGCATTTTATTACATTTCATACCAATACTTATTATAAATGAAATATATATAATGCTAACCAACATTTATAAGGAGCTAATTCCATGGCTACCGGGATCTCAGATGTTTATGGCCACCCGGTATAAACAAAAAGAAATTTTACCAATGGTGCCTTTGCAATTTTGCATATGTATTATAACATCAAAAAATATAAAGCTGTCATTTGACATTTGTCATAAAGTGTGGTTATGATCTTCTTCTTTTGCAGACGTTGGAAATATTTCAGCTGCGTTTATTACGGGAAGTCTTGACGGTTATGATCACTATATTAGCAACAGTCTATAGAATGTCAGTTACACGGATTACGTATAATTCTCTGATGTTATAAGTTATAAACTTATACACATAACTTCAAAATTCCAAAGACATCTATCTTTGATGAACTTTCTTTTTACTCATACTATATTTTGATGGGGTGTGACGACACCCGGCTTTTATAAAAGAAATTATAAATTTTTTTAATCAAAATTTTCAGTAGAATAAGCTATGGATCAGGGTTTTCACTTAAAATTTTACCTGATTTCCCTGACTATAATCATTATTTTCCTTAACTTAATTTTCAGAATAAAAACCCAAACAACTGTTTTTTTTTTTAATATTGAAAATTAAGGTATAGTTATTACAACTACGAAAGTGTAGAACGGCTGCTAATTATTTCGAGTGAAGTGCAATTATATTTTAAGAGGGGTAATCTCCCCACATAATTGTTCATTCTTTTTGGGGTGTCTTTAGCTGGGTTATTAATCCGGGGGGGCTTAGTCCCAATGTTTGGATACATTTGGCAAACGTGTAAATTACACACTCCATTCCATTAATGAAAAAAAAAGATGAAATAATTGATTTATTTTGCCATTTTATGCATTAATATAGAATATGTTTACCAATTTTCCGAGTAGTTGCCACTCAGATTTTAATGTAGATAAGCAAATTAGAGACTTTATTTGAATCATCTTTACAGAACTAGGTAGACGTAACAGTACTGTATGTAAAGAGCGTAGGTAAACCATTGTGGTTGGGAAAAATAAAATATTAAAGCTCATATTCTTCTTGCGATTAAAACTAAAATGTTTATTTGTTTTGCTGTGCTTGTCGTCTACTCTACAGTTTGGTTATTTAAACACAGTAAAATAGTAAAAAATATTGTTTTATATATTTTAATTAGAATTAAATGCCCAATCAAGTTTAAAATGCATATATAACTTGCATTTAATTTTTTTAACGGTTTTTTGAAGAATTTACAACAGAGAAATAAAATTATCGAAATTTCAGATGAAAACAGCTCTGTCACGAAGTAAGGAGAAAAAAAAGAATAACGAAATTTAAATAATTACTAAAGTGGGGGGCAAAAATGTTATGTTATGCCACTGCACGCCGCGCCGTTAATAATTGCATACCATAATGCAATGTTCACTTTACGAACCTTGTATGAAGTCAACTACCGTATTTTATAGCCAACGCAATTAATAATTATTGTAATTTGATCGATTAACAATTTTGCCCCTGACAACATGAGAAAAGGAATTGTAAATGAATTCCGGTTTCGTATTTTTGCAAACACCAGGAATGTCCATTGTTTATTTCTAAAAAATCGGCAGCACGTTCTAATTAAGTTACAACTGAATTTCTACATATATATCAAATTATATACTGTTTGCGACTTTCGCAGTTACTTGAATTATTATCAATATTAAAATTAAATTTTGGCTTCGACCGCGTCGTCCTGTTGATACACATTCAGCAATTTTGGCTTTGTGAACATAAGTAAGGATTCTTGTAATAATTACTTGCCTTTTGATCCGTGTTGTTCGAGTACCTGCCTTATGAAAAAGGTGCCTTTAAGTAAATATGGCTTTTCGTCAGACTCATATCAAAGTACCAACGTTGCTCATAATAATGGTGAGGCACTAACACCCCATGAAGGAGCTTGGCCTGCAAGTAAGCCAAAATTTGATTTTAATATGGATAGCACAAAGAAATAAATTGTAACCAATGCTTATCATAGAAACATATTTTCTCTACACTAAATTAACATATTGTAACGTTCTAACCGTTTGATGGCAATGAAATAATTAATACAATACAAAAATGTCTTTAATTTTGGGTTTCGCGGTCTGTTTTTACTTTCAACATTTGCTTTCAATAAGACGAATGCATTAACTGTTGAGATTTTATAACTAGTTAGATAAATAACAAATATGTCACAATACACAATCCATCAAAATAAATTCGTAATTCCAACACGTATTGACATTGTTTATAAAACGATTTAAATGTCATTCCATAGGCGTACAGGTATGCAACCAACTATCCACTCGTGGTTAAAGTAAGTCTAGTTGTAGGAATTCTAGAAGTATTGCGGAAAAACGTGTTTTATTATATACTTCCGGGTTACCTGGCAATTTTTACTACATCTTGACAGTTTTATTTTAGGCACAAACACTAAAATAATCTTATTTACTCGCAGAAAACATATCAAGTTTCAAAAATTTATTTTGCAAAACAGTAAATTAGTAGTTAAATGCCAGTGAACCCCCGAATTTATAAAGTTCACTCTTCCATTTGCAAGTTCTGAAATATGATTTTTACAAGGCATATTTCCAGGGTGAATCATTATTTATTTCGCAGCGTATCAGTTATACAAAAATTCCGAAAAGCATTAATATGCTTCAACATATTTTAGTATTTTTTGTATATTATAATGCCCAATTAAATTCTAAAAATAACATATTATATTTTATATTTCACAGTGACGTGTGTAGCTGCGACGTCAGCGACATTTTATGTAGATACACGACAAGATTTTACCGTTTAATATAATTCCATTTTCTGTGGTAATTAGTTGGCAATGCCGATTTATACTTTATTCGTCATAAGTAGGCTTTAGAATCACCCACAATTACTGAACATTTGTCAAGATTGATTGTTTAGTATTTAATGTTTTGTTTTATGTAAACAAGTGTTTTAAAATACGATCAAGTACGGATTACTACACTTTTTTCTGTATTTTCCCCACAAAAATGACACTTTTAAATACGAAAATTTTAGTCTGATGCAACAAAAAACAAATATTACACTCAACGGAGTATAATGGCATACAATAAAGTTATTGAAAACTAAAAGATGTTTCTAGAAAGGCATTCCATACAAATATGATTTTCTATTTTAATTTTTAAGTCTAAAACAATGAATTTAAGTCCGGCCTGTAGGGCAGATGGTCAGTATTTCTAAGATTTGTATAGCCTGAATATTCTAGCAAATTTATTGCACACGCCTAACAATGATTGAAGTTTTCAAAACTTGTAATTTATGCATTCTCTGACATATAAAAATGTTTTTGCCACTCAACTTTGCCTATTTCTGAAAAGCATGAACAACACGAATTATCACTTAGGTTTCTTAACTCCTCAGTTAAAAGTTTTAATCACAGCTATCCGATCCTGTTTGACGAGGATTTTTGGTAAATACAATCTTACACATCAATTTTAATATTGATCCAGAGGCAATGGAATTAGGTAACTTGACATGTGAAATCGTGTAACAACAATAAACACCATCAATAAACTTGTACGAATGGCAATTGTAACACAGTTGAACGATCGTAAAACATAAATTGCCACTATTTGCGTTGAAAGCTAGCAGTCATAGTTCTAAAGGCTTAAAAAACAAAAATGTAGGGAAATACCGGAAGTCTTCGGTTTTTCTTGTACCTACAGTTGAATAAGGGCGTGTTGACAATACTTAATTGAATTGTAACAACAATAAACACCATAAATAAATTAGTACGAATTGTAACACAGTTGAACGATCGTAAAACATCTAAATTGCCAATATTTGTTTTGAAAGCTAACAATTATAGTTCTAACGGCTTAAAAAACGAAAATGCCAATATTTGCGTTGAAAGCTAACAATTATAGTTCCAAAGGCTTAAAAACGAAAATGTAGGGAAACAACGGAAGTCTTCGGTTTTTCTCGAACCTACAGTAGAATAAGGGCTTGTTGAAAATATGTACTTGATTAACTTTGAACAACAATAAACACCATAAATAAATTTGTACGAATTGTAACACAGTTGAACGATCGTAAAACATCTAAAATGCCAATCTATGCGTTGAAAGCTAATAATTATAATTCTAAATGCTTCAAAAACGAATATGTAGGGAAACAACGGAAGTCTTCGGTTTTTTGTACCTACAGTAGAATAAGGGCTTGTTGAAAATATGTACTTAAATAACTTTGAACAACAATAAACACCATAAATAAATTTGTACGAATTGTAACACAGTTTAACGATCGTAAAACATCCAAATTGCCAATATTTGCGTTGAAAGCTAACAATTATAGTTCTAAAGGCTTTAAAAATTAAAATGTAGGGATACAACGGAAGTTTTCGGTTTTTCTTGAGCCTACAGTTGAATAAGGCCTTGTTGAAAATACTTAATTGAATTTTAACAACAATAAACATCATAAATAAACTTGTACGAATTGTAGCACAGTTGAACGATCGAAATACATCTAAAATGCCAATATTTGCGTTGAAAGCTAATAATTATAGTTCTAAAAGCTTAAAAAATGAAAATGTAGGGAAACAACGGAAGTCTTCAATTTTCCTTGTACCTACAGTGGAATAAGGGCTTGTTGAAAATACTTAATTTGCATTTTAACTACAATAAATACCATAAATAAACTTGTACGAATTGTAACGCAGTTGAACGATTGGAAAACATCTAAAATGCCAATATTTGCGTTGAAAGCTAACAATTATAGTTCTAAAAGCTTAAAAAACGAAAATATAGAGAAATAACGGAAGTCATCGGTTTTTCTTGTACCTACAGCAGAATAAGGGCTTGTTGAAAATACTTAATTTATTTTAACAACAATAAACAGCATAAATAAACTTGGTCGAATTGTAATACAGTTGAACAATCATAAAACATCCAAATTGCCAATATTTGCGTTGAAAGCTAACAATTATAGTTCTAAGGGCTTTGAAAAACGAAAATGTAGGAAAACAACGGAATACTTCGGTTTTTCTTGTACCTACAGTTGAGTAAAAGCTTGTAAAAATACTTAATTGAATTTTAACAACAATAAACACCATAAATATACTTGTACGAATTGTAACACAGTTGAACGATCGTAAAACATCTAAACTGCCAATATTTGCGTTGAAAGATAACAATTATAGTTCTAAAGGCTTTAAAAAAACGAAAATGTAAGGAAACAACGGAAGTCTTCGGTCTTTCTTGTAGCTACAGTAGAATAAGGGCTTATTGAAGATACTTAATTTGAATTTTAACAACAATAAATACCATAAATAAACTTGTCCGAATTGTAACAGAGTTGAACGATTGCAAAACATCTAAAATGCCAATAACAATTATACGAGCAATTATAGTTCTAAAAGATTAAAAAACGAAAATGTAGGGAAACAACGGAAGTCTTCCATTTTTCTTGTACCTACAGTAGAATAATGGCTTGTTGAAAATACTTAATTTGAATTTTAACAACAATAAATGCCATACATAAACTTGTACGAATTGTAACACAGTTGAACGATTGCAAAACATCTCAAATGCCAATATTTGCGTTGAAAGCTAACAATTATAGTTCTAAAAGATTAAAAAACCAAAATGTAGGGAAATAACGGAAGTCTTCCATTTTTCTTGTACCTACAGTTGGATAAATGCTTGTTGAAAACACTTAATTAAATTTTAACTACATTAAACACCATAAATAAACTTGTACGAATTATAACACAGTTGAACGATAACAATTATAGTTCTAAAGGCTTAAAAAACGAAAGTGTAGGGAAACAACGGAAGTCTACGGTTTTTCTTGTACCTACAGTAGAATAAGGGCTTGTTGAAAGTTGAATCAGCATTGTGTTGTTGATACAGGGGATTTAACACATAACAAAATTACTTCACATATAATATGCCAAAAAGAGAGGCAATAAAAGCAAACAGGATAATACCGATTTAAATTATTTTTTTTAGTTTTTAGTAAACAAACATTTCAAAAAAATCTAGTTGCGCGCCCTTATTACAGTATTCGTGCTTGCATGTTTTATAAAAAACGAAATGGTTTATTAAAAAATATTGTTGCATCCGTTATCGTTAACCCTGACCAGAAACGGTGACATCCCTAATTATGACATATTTTATCTGATCTGATTTACGGGCAAGCGACCATCAAAGTCCCATATACTCATGCCACTGTAACGGCATAGGAACTAAATGTGATTTGTAGCGGAAACATTTCGTGACACCTTGAACACTGCACGCATTGTTAATTACGTTATTTTTAGCATTGCAAGGAAGTTACATAATTCGAGCATACATACTTTTTGCTTATCTACCGTAATAAAGCTTTTAAGTTGTTCTTTATCTCTCGCAAAATTATAAAATGGCGGCTTTTTGGTCACAAATTAAAAGAAATTAAATGATACAACGTAACACCATAATATTTTTTAGTGTTTATAAATACAGCTTTAAATCTTCCGAAAATTGGTCTGATGCAAAAATGGGAGATTTTTTGAAATGTCTGCATTATTGTGTATTAACTTTTTTAAACATATTATTATTATTACATAGTCTTTATTGATGTTTGGTGTCGAGTATAGTTTGAATTAAAGTCAAGTGAGAATCACAACGGTAAATCCCCTAACTCACAACAATGTTGAAATTTGAAAGGGTTTACTCGAAACTGGCATAACTGAGACCCTACTATACAATACAACAACTAAAAAAGGAAGGAAAAGAATTTATTATGCATAAATATTATTACTTGGTTGTGTATAAATTAAATTTCTAAAATGCAATTTTTTCACTCGTTGGGAAGCCGAAAAACAAGCTTTTTTCCTAATTTTACGGGGTTTCCTGAAAGTTTCAAACTCTAGTTAACATCTATTATATATCAGTTAATAAAATTCAAAGTAAATAATTCAAAAATTCTGAATTGTGAGCAAAGAGACACCGAATATCAGCTATTGCATTTCTTTACCGTTAAAGAAAATTTTCAATAATTATTGTTTAAAAAGACAAAACCTTTAGCATAGATATTCAGGTATTTAACAATTCAACTATCTACCACCTCTTACGATATTTAGAGCTTTACAACTACCTTGGGAATATTTCTTCTTTCATATAAAAGCTCACACGCCAATTTATTAATTTGCAAAATATTTTATTTTAGAACGATTATTATCTTACTGAATACAACAGGGTGGCCTGTTTGTATGATTTTTTAAGTAGTAATTAATTGAAATGCGAAGAATCTTATGCTGTTGTAGTACAGTAGTGGCTCGATAACAGGGTCATTTAAAACCAGACCGATTCAGATCATTTAATAAACTAGAGTACTTATATTTAGTTAAAAATACAACAATTTTGAAATATTAATATTCCTAAAACAAACTGTAAATAATAATAAAGATACATAAGGCTGCCTAGGTGCTTGGGTGGGTAAGCAGCCTGCTTAGCAACCAGATGGGCATGGGTTAAAATTTGGCCGTAGCTGAGAATTATTCTTGGAGCAGAAATGAATTTGAACTCATTAGCAGTGGCGGCTTTTGGAGAATTTTGATGTTAGAGCCAACTACCGAACGTCAAATGGAGATTCCGGTATCCCGAGATTTAAATATTTCGCATCAGTGAAAAAATTGCCAAATTTTACAGGTTAATAATAAATATTATTTCATGATGTGCGACAATTTACCAGCAAATGATGAGTATAATAAAATACACTGCACCGTAATTATTTTGCGTATGCATATAATCCCAACGTGCCACTTCTCTTCTGTCGGAATTGTACGCACGGCCGCTTCATATACTCTGCGAACGCGGCGCGGGGAGGTATTTTTCAACTGAACTGAAAATTGTCATTAGAAACTCAATACGCGGACGATATGGCAGGGGTCAGGCCAGGCTGAGCCTGCTTGAGGCTTGAGCCTTCGCTTTGCTGGCTCCCCTTGAATCTAAAAATACCCTTATCTTTTGACATACTTCTTGCCACTCTGCACCCCCTGCAGTCTATAAACTGTTGAAAAGCTAATTATGTCACCAATGCGTCCGTTAAAGCAAACTGCGCTTATCGTCCAGTCAGTTTATATTCATGAAATAAAAATTATTCGTGCTTTGTTTACGCTTTAAAATGAGAAGAATGATGAAAAATAAATTTAAGAAAATGTTTCTTTCACAATTAAAAAAAGAACGAACTACTGGTATGGTATGATAGAGCTTGATTCCGTAAAGCGAGCCGCCACTGCTTATTGGTTACGTTAGATTCAAGTTAGATCAAAGTTTTTTGAGTGCGTTGTGTATTTAAACACGGAGGAGCGCAATGCAAATCGCATACAACCCATTACCTCCGTTACACTTCCCGCCCGGTATGAAAAGTGTACGACGCCGAGAGGTAAGACGATAAAGATTATGAACGAATGAAATAATCTATAAGATGTATTTAAAAGTCTGCCTAAAATTTAATAAAACGTTTAGGACATCAAACATTGCCGATTTAATATAATTTATCTATATCTAAAAAGTCTTTAGAAACGACAGGTTCCATTTTATGTTTCCCACATTTTTTATAAATTAGTTATACAGTGGCGGCTCGCTATAAGGAGCCAAGAAGCCAAGTTGCCATGGCTCTGCCTGCCATAACAAATCAATCATTTAAGTTTTTTTTTAATTCTGAAAGAAACATTAATTTGTGCTTATTTTTCATCATTCCTCCCATTTTAAAGCGTAAACAAACCACCAGTAGTTTTTATTTCATGAATATGAACTGTGTACGATAAGCGCTGCTTGCTTTCACATGCACATTTGTGTCAGATCGAAGCGGCTTTCAGATTTTCGGCAATCCATAGACTGTAGCGGGGTAAAGCGGCAAGAAGTAGATCCAAAGATAAAGATATTTCCACTTTCAATTGGAGCCAAACCTGCACTTGAGCAGTCTGACCGAACTTTGGCTCGTACTGACAACGTACGCCGCCCTTATGCCTGCATATTTAATAACCGAATGCAATTCCTACAGAAGAAACGTTGGGATTTTTGCAAAATAACTTAAACAACTATGCTAATTATGATCTGTTTTACTATACTCATAATTTATTTATAAATTGGCGCACATCTTGAAATAGTATATTGTATGTTAATATTGCTGATTGAGGCGCAGCCGGAATCAGTAACCATGCAAAAGCGGCAAGAGTACTTTTCGCTCGAAACGCACATACTATTTTTTCGACGACTGAGCATATTATTAAGGCAAAAATAATCATATTATTTCATTTTATTGAAAAAAATAATTGACAATCAATTTAAAATTACTCGCGTAGTCTATGCCACGTGACACGATTATTTAAACAAATGACGGGCGTTGTCAAAGAAACATTCGGACGTAGCTACCTATTTTGCTCACGCGGAAACCCAAAACGCTCGCTCAGCGGCGAATGTCAACTTTCTGTTGTCAAATGACAGTGAGAAAAATCTACTTTCGATGACAGTGGTCGAAAAAATTATACGTTATCACTAGTAAACGAGCTATTCTTGTGTTATGTGTCAAGCTAAGCATTTGCGTATAAATTGCTGCTAAAATTTAAGGGGGATTATTTAATTGGCATTATTTATATATGCACGAGTCCGAAAATTTTCCAAATATATCCACTAGATCTCTGAAACAATAAATACAACTGTTACACAGTGTGTTTCAAAACATAGTGTCAAAGGTTTAAAGCAATAGACGAGTTTTGAAAAACGCCCCCTAGCGGCCTAACGGTTTACGATAGCAAAATTCTGTTTGCACCAGTAACTTTTTCATACAATTTGAGCTAGGGAGACGTTGGTGAAAATCTCTGACAGGAACATGAGTTTCCATATGAAAGCGTCTACTTAACCCACCTTGTACATACCAGTGTTTTAACTAACATGTAAACGTGAATATTTAATTCCGTTTCAAATTAAACTTGTCAATCGAATTAATAATTTTTACACACCATTTTTTCCATTATTTTTAAAGTACCCGCTAAAACCATTGGCTATTCTCAATCGATAACACAGATTTCTGTTCTTAATCTTAATTTTTTTATTTGGCATTAATCATACTTTTTAGGTTAACAGTTCTCAATTGTGTCGGTCTCCAATTATATGATGATATTAACCCTTTTATACAGGGTGTTATGGAAATGAGTGCAAATATTTTAACCCGTAATAGAACTCGCTAAACTGAACAACTTCTCCCTTTCTAATTTTTTCGAAAACGCCCGCAAAACTGAGTTAAAATTCAAAACAATTTTACTGGAATAATATTTTAATTTAATGGCGCAAAACACAAAAAACATTTCTTTGATATGCAAACCAACAAAAACTACATAGGTACTGATAAAACCTTTAGTTCACATCTGGGCACCAACGTACTTTATCAATTGAGGTAAGTTATTAACAGCATGTTTGTTGTGCAAGTACTTTGCAGTTTTAATATGCTTGTGTCGTTCACCTTTAACTTGGATTTGCTTACCAAGCGGCTCGTCAAACTTAGGGGAGATTGATGATTGAAAAAATATGCGACTAAATGAAAAACGATAAAAAGAAAAGTTGTTCATTTTGGTGAGCTGGTTAAAATATTTGCACTCATTTCCATAACACCCTGAATACCAAATATGTAAGAATTAAACTTTTGTATTATCTTTTATCTACGACCACTACTAAAAGTAGGCCTTTTAGCGCTAGCTTGTTTCACTTTACCGTGGTTAAATAAATCAGCTGTTTACTTTTAGCCCATGTGCTAAAAGTGAAGTGAGGTTATAAAACTACAATTTCGAACTGGAAGTGAAGTTGTAAAGTTATTCTAGTTGCTTCTTGCGTTACAGGTAAAGTGTTTTTGAAATAATTAAAGCGTTATGTAATGAATACAGTCAGATGTGGAATATTAATAATTACATTTCGTAACTGACCTTGACTACTGTCATTCGCAAAATTCGCCCCGCGCGGCATGGCCTACTGTTTATTATGACATAAATTAGAAGTATCGTAGATGCAAACCTTTCTTAAATCGATATTTATGGATAAATAACAGTAAAATTAAGGTCGTAGATAAAATATTGTATGCAACGCGTGCTAAAAGTCGTTTATGCACGAGACATGTTATGAAACTCAGCCTTCGGCTTCGTTTCATAATTTTCATGTCTCGTGCATAAATTTAAACTTTTAGCACTTGTTGCATAAATAGCTATTATGCTAATATTTACTTCTTTCAGATAAAGTTTATCTACCAGAATAACCTTCAATTACTTTGAATTACAATTGCAGCCACAAATGGACTATTTACAAAATGAACTGCAAATACCTTTGTAGGAAATAGAAATTCCAATGATAAAACAGTCAATATCCTTTTATGAACATTATTATTAAGCTGCTTTATTATTTATTTAGTTGTAAAATGCTTTGTCATTTTAAGACCATATCAGTATTTTATGTACGATCGATCAATAATAGACGGTTCTTCGATCTCACTTTCAGGCGTAAGGCAAGTCGTTTTGCACCCTCGCCGATGTAATTCTAATTATATATTAGTTATTTACTACACAAGTGGGGTAAGTGTATCATTAATATACGTGCGTGTAAGCAGAGAAGTATATTAATGATGCATTATCACACATGTATTGTACAAAATTTTAACTAAAATTGAGAAAAGTGCATTAAGAAAAATTCAGATCTGTCATTTTCAAAAATATTTTAGTAGGCAAATGTGATTACGTCATTTATTTGACACTATTAGTTAATGTTGATAACGGAAGTAGATTTGTCTTCCGAAACGTTCATGTTTTAATGGTTTTTCATTTTGTAGTGTGGCGAAATACCCAAAAAATAGCGTGATTTACTTTTTACACTAGATTTCGATCGTATATAAAGCTTTGTATGCACCTCAGGCATAATCGGCGTCTTTGGTCCTTGCGTTATAGCCCTTGGTAATCCGCACCTCCTGCAATAACTTTCTTCCGCCCTTGACGCATAAATAACTATTATATTTTTACATAAACGAAAAAAACTAAAAAGAGTTCAAAACGTTTTTAAGTAAATCGGGCTTTTTAATATATCTTATGGGTTAATCAAATTCTTGTCTAGTAAAATTTTATAATATAACTGCCCTCTTTAGGAGGGTATAACTCGGCGGGGAGGAATTTTAAAAAAAAGTTTTTATGCAATTTTTTAACATTCCGTATATTAATTACCATACATGAAATATCAATTGGAGGACACAGAATGTTGTATAACTATTTTGTTACTTAAATTGAATAGTGGCAAATAATTACATACACCGGGTGTAAAAAATCTTGTCCCGCTTCTCTGCTAAACCTTTTTGATAAACGATAAAAAATTATCTCTTTTGGAAAATCGGAAATAAACTTTTAGAAGTATTTTTAATTGCATGCATACATATTTTTATAATAACCTTTTGTTCTGAATTTAGATTATTATTCTTTTTGCGTAACAGAGCTGTTTGCTCGGCCGCATATGTCACTAAATGGTAAATTCCGGACCTACAGCAATATTGAAATTTTAAAAAGCTTACTTACTCTTATTCTAAAGTGAAGTTTAAATAGAGAAAGGAAACACCATTTTTATAGCAAATAAAAACTGCTTAAACGCGATTTTCCTTATCTTTCCAATTTTCTTCTGAAAAACAAACACACATTTTTGCGATCGCTGCTAATACTACCTGAACTTTTCGAACTCCGACTTTTATTAGAGCTTAGGGCAGATAAAAATTCTAATAATAACATTCCGGATAAATTTCGTGTCTTCAACCTTTTGACCGAAGTTGTTTTTGGAACAGCATATTTGATGACCTGCAGATATAGAAGCAGCCGGCAAATAACGGGGCGGCCTTGACATTTTGCAGATACCATCGTGTAAAATGCTATAATTTCTATGATTTACTGCCCTGGAAATTTAATTACTTCTTATCAGTCTACTCTCTTAATCAGCAGTCAGGTTTCGCGTTTCGGATTACATCAGTCTCCCAACTTCGTAAAAATAAGATTATTATATTAAATTATTCTCCTTAGCATAGAATTTCGGCTTAGACCGCGTAGTATTTGTATATGAACACCCAGCATTTTCTGGCTTAATGTGCCTTGCACCTTGTGAAGTCGAGCAAAAACCCGCGCGATGGCCATGCTCTTTGGTGGCTCGTGTTGTTTGAGTATCTTGAGAACGAGGATACTTAGGCAGATTTGGCCGTTTTGCTGTTTGTGCATCCATATTCACTAACGTTTCGCAAGACCTTGCAGCTTGCATCATCAGAGTGAAAGTGTTCTCAAGATACTCAAACAACACGAGCCACCAAAGAGCATGGCCATCGCGCGGGTTTTTGCTCGACTTCACAAGGTGAAAGGCACATTAAGCCAGAAAATGCTGGGTGTTCATATACAAATACTACGCGGTCTAAGCCGAAATTCTATGCTAAGGAGAATAATTTGAGTAACCGCGAAAGCCTCAAACAATACATATATTAAATTAGTTAGTTAACGTAACGTAAACATTGAGATAATATTCCTCAATGTTTCTTGTTATGCTAACAGTTACAGGGTCTTATGGAAGTCCACGTAATAAATTTAACCGCATCTCATCAAACTTTTCATTTATAATTTTTTCGAAAACTTCCAAAACTGAGTTCCAATTCAAAATGGTTTTACTCTAAAAATGAGTATACATTGTTTATGGATTAATATTTCAATTTGAAGGCAAAAAATCTGGTGTGATACACGCACACGACTTCCTTTTACAGTGATCATATACTTATTCAAAACTTTGATTTTTAATTTTTAAGCATTTGTCAAAAAAAATTTAAAATTACAAATTCTACAGAAACCGTACAAAATAGAGCGTTAGTTGAGGAGGCAAATTATCTCTAAAATTTAAAGTTGAATTCAAAAATGT
Source organism: Agriotes lineatus (assembly GCA_940337035.1). Classification (NCBI taxonomy): domain Eukaryota; kingdom Metazoa; phylum Arthropoda; class Insecta; order Coleoptera; family Elateridae; genus Agriotes; species Agriotes lineatus. Next base: position 87,815,381 of record OW679200.1, on the reverse strand, counting down.
AATAATATACGGGGTGTTCTATTTAAGGAGTTAATAAAAAAAGAAAAAAAAGAAACCCATTTTAGAGGTATTCAACTGGAAAATCACCCTTAAAATATTTTTTTTAAATGCAAACCAACAAACGTACCTTGTCAGTTGAGGTAGGTAAGTTATAGACCGCATGTTTTTGTATTAATTGATAATCACATTTAGGGTTACCAACATTGAGTCGACGCTGACCCGAAGAAAATAATTTTGGGGCAGGAAAGCGGAGGGATAAAATTTACAAAAAAGATGAAGATGCAGTAGGTTTTTTTTACATTATAAAGGTATGATTTCAAAAATTATATATTTTTTAAATAGTATATGAAATGCGATATTTTTAACCCCTCCGTGAATACAATAAATTTGAACACAACGTCCCGTACGCCTTAATATTTAAATAATCATTTGCCGTTTTTTTCCTTAGCTAGTGCAATGAACGAGAAACTGTCTTAATATCTAAGTTAGTGGCTTATGAAAAATCACTATCTGCCAGAACAGGACTTAAACCTAACTTTAAATAATGTACAAGAGCAGCCGATTTGTTTACTTTACCAATTGATTTCAAAACACAAATAAAAACGCATAAAAACACAAAGAACACACATTTAAACCCACAAAAGAAATAGAAGAAAATAAAATTAAGTTTTCAACCAACCTACGTGCGCCATAGCTTAAGGCTATTCGCAGGTATGCTGCAAACATACATGAACGACGTAAAACATCATCAAAAAGAACTTCGAAATAATTATCTTTGAAAAGAGCGTTAAAATGTCTTTATCAAAAACGCAATGTCAAAATTTAAGTCCGGCCCTGTTTAAATTCACGTGGAAGCTACACAGATATTATTCGCTGATTAAACACATTCCTTCGCTTTTGAAAAAAGTCTCATTAAACGCAACCTTAACACGCTGACATAAAAACATTTTACTTGGAACTGGCTGCCTCGATTGCATCACCCGCTCCTGGTGCACATGATCTTGGGAGCCACAGAGCGCGTGCAACCCTTGTAAGAACAGTTGAGTTAGCGCTTCTCAAAATGGATGACCCTTTAAATATAGCACAATAGGTGTACTTACATGTACACTCGGAAAATGCGTTTTAGAAATTTACAAATGCTGACTCGCTGCACTTTAACACTGTTTGCAGCAAACGTTGGCTGCCAGGCTCTTTCAGGCCGATTTAAGTTAAGTTATATCGTCCTGGGCCAATTCGCGTACTATAATTTCGAGTCGAAAAAATTCATGCAGCTCTCAGAAGGGGCTGCTTGAGACAGCCGTCTTTGGAGTCGTCTTTGTTAAATTTGCATTAAGTTGGGAATCCCCGCAACCCGCGTAAAGCGTGTGTTTCTAGCTGCAAACAAGAAAACCGAAATTCACAATACACGTCCAGCACATGACTGGATTTGTGAACATTTGGTTAAATAAAATACAATACTAAAGCTAATAATAAAACATAAAAAATTCAACTTAGCTTTTATATTTAAGCATGAAAATAAACGTTATCCGTGCGGGATCCAGCTGTCCAGTAACACATAGCATAATTCTCGGCCTATATAAATAAGGAATTAAAGAATAAAACTACTTTAAACAGTCCATAAAATAAAATTTTAAAAATTCATCTTAGAAGTTACGTAAACTATTACGAAACTACATTTTTCTGATTTTTTTTTAAATATTATTTTATACAATTATATTTTTTGTTTCTTTGGGCACTTTCTGCCAATGACTTTTGCTCTGGAACTTTTACATAGAAGTAAAAATTTTCGCAATTCATATATGCATCAACCTTTAGTTAACCCGAAGAATTACAGTGTTGGCAACCCTAATCACATTACAGTATTACACACGTTTTATGCAGGACAAATAGATATTAACGATACAAGTTTGATTATGAGTTTGATTGCCAAAACGAGGCGGTGAGCCGAGGTTTGCGGCAATCATACGAGTCTCGTTAAGTGCCATAAGCAAACGTGTATTGTTCAATATTTTATCTTCATCAATAAACTCTGGTTCGATGTAGTTTTTTATATAAAAAGAGTGCGGTAATATCTATCCATTACCGCACTCAGCCCTTAATGATACTAAAATTAATTTGGTTAAGAGTCTATAACAACACCGATGAAGATAATAGTAATTTACGATGCAAGTAACGTTATCAAGCTTTTTACATTACGAGAGAATACTTTGAATGAACAAGCGACGTTAGGAGCGAGTTCTTTAAAATTATCGAGTAATGTAGAAAGCAGATAACGTTACGTATATCGTAACACGGTTTATTGTATCCTAAAATACTAATATGTTTAAAAAATAGGTAAAATGGTTATTAATGACACTTACAACAGCGAGTGGTGGTATCACTAGTAAGATAAAAACTCAATACTGTATTGTTGGTAGCCCTGTCAGGTTATGTTAAATTTGAGAATTTGAGAATTTTCAAGTTAAGTTTTGCGTCAGTTTGTGTCAAATAACAAACAAAAACTAACCTACTAACATCGAATTTGACATAGACTGACAATACACTTCAGTGCTGTCAACATGTGATTAGATGTTAATAAAGTATCGTTATGTTATTTTTCTTAACAACACTAGTGCTGTTAAATGCATCTTAACGCAACTTGTTACTAAGGAGTTATTGTCATAATAACATAATAGGATAAAATAAAACTATTTAACGTTTGCATAATATTTTTTTCTGATTTTCACGTTTAGCTTACATGCGCTTACTGAACGACTGGTTAAATATTGGGGGGATAAATGATTAAAAAACGATACATACTGGTTATAGTATTTAACATTACTAGCTTGGTAAGAGGGTTTTTACTGGCGAACAGAAGGATATGACTGGCGAGCCAAAGTTGAGCCAGTCACCCTCTTGAGCCAGTAAAACCTGTTACCTTGCGTGTATTGTTGAATATTTTATTTGTTCCTCACTTGTAAATATCTAGAAATTTACCATTTATGCAAAATGTCAAACTGACAAGCAACTAAATTCATCAATATGACATATACTAAGGAAGGCAACTCTGGCTTTGCACGCTATCATTTATCTATGAGCACGCTTGTAAAACTGACAGTTAACTTGTAAAGATTTTACAAGATACTAACTTGTTAAAATAAACTTTCTTGATTAATACAGTGACTTGATAAATTGATGTTTACAAGTGAGAAACAAATAAAAATTATTACATAAACTCCTATAACACTCTGCATTGGGCAAATACGAAAGATGAATGTCACACTTCATAAGCGGAGAAAATCATTAGAAGATGTTACCACAGACTGGAAACTCAACAGTAAACATAAGCACACTATCTTATTGCCTTTAACTGAGCTTTGAATAATAAAAATACAAATTTAAATAGCAGGGTGATTCTGAGAACTCAAACTACACCAATTTGATCTCTTGTTTTATTGAAATGCGGAGGTAATTTTCTGTCGCAGCATTTAAATAACAAAAGTCAATTACCATACACAGAACAAATTATTAATGAAGGCTAGTCATATTAAAATGTTATCCTAGAATTTGATATAGTTTCGAGTCTAGGCAACCATTGTTATCGCCGTTTTAATACTTCATTTGATTATTCGTTATTACGATAATAACGTTTACACAATGAGAAGTTCGAACTTAAAATGTCAGTATAATTAGCTTTCGTTATTATCTTGTTTATGACATGACATTGTATAAATATTGTATGGTTCAAACAACAATAATAGAAATTTGTTGGGAAATCCAAAAGACAAACTGAGGACTTTGGAGGGATCTGGAATTTACGAAATTAAATGTACCCATTGTGACTCTAAATATATTGGACAAACACGTCGTAATTTTGGTACTAGTTTTAAAGTGCATATAGCTCATTTTAGATTCAACAGATTCGAAAAATCGAGTATTGCCCAACAATATGGAAGACAGGCGTTTCCTTCGCACAGCATGCTTATAACATAAGATAATTTTCCTCAAAAAACCTCCTTATCTATATAACAAGATAAAATTTAGAACTGATGTGCATAATTTAAATTTGAGGTTCAAAGGCCTTATCACACCTCCTCAACATAAAACAACACTCTTTAAGAGATCATTTCAATATAATATAAGTAAAATTTTTAACAATCTGCCTGAAATGATAAAAGCCTCAACACCGCCGCTTTTTAAAAATCAACTGACGAAAATTTTGCACAAGGGCAATAAGTATGCAACATAATCTGATGCTGTTTACTAGTAATAATGTGAGATCGCGATTCGTTTGCTTCGAGTCCTATAAGCAGTATTATATTTCAGTTTTATTTTAAGTTGTTTTGTTTTGTGAACGTAATTCAGAATACTCCTTAAGTTAGGCACACATTTAAAACTTCCTTTACAAAACAGATTAAGGTCCAATTGAAAAACAGGGTATTACCTGAATTGCGCCTTATGATTCCGGTGACGCTAAATAGAAAATTTTATTTCATTACTCTGTCCCGTATAATTTAGTATGTTCCATTTATGTTTATTTATTGTTGAAACTTACCTGTACTGTACTTACCGGAATAAAGACTTTATTATTATTATTATTATTATTATTATTATATTTACGAAACGAGTCATAGTACATTCACCGGCACGAAAAACGCAGCACTTGCATTTTTTTATTAGATTTAAAATTGTATCGCTTTGTGATGTTTTATTATTACATTTATTATTATACATTTATTATACATTTATTATAAATGTAATAATAAAACATCACAAAGCGATACAATTTTAAATCTAATCAAAAAATGCAAGTGCTGCGTTTTTCGTGCCGGTGAGTGTATAAAGGAGGATGACCTAAAAATTGTAAAGGCGTTAACTTCAACAAAGTAAATCCTTTTGAAAGCTTGGCCATTTTTAAGAACCGAGATAATAAACTATTGAACAAAGACGGTGGACCTATACCTTCCTCCATCTTGTATGATTTATTGAAGTTAAATAGCCGTCGGCCATGTTAATTGGCCCTCGGCCACGCCCTCCGAGTCAGACAGTATAAATAGCTGTAAAATGCGCGGGAATCATCCACTTCCATTTGTGATTTGGTCAGGAGCATATTGTTGCCATTTTGCTGTGTTAGTTTTCTTCGCTACTGCCGATGACAGCTTGGCTGTCGAAATACGTATTTAGCAGTTGTTAAATATTTGTGTGGTGAGGGGTTGTAACGAATTGTGATATTTTCAAAACACAGGCTCAAGCAGCGTTTTGTTATGGACGGTATGGAAACTCTGCTGGGCAAAATATAGTTCTTGCTCGCTGTTACTTGCAGCCGTATTCAAAACTTCACTCCCGGACTTATATCAATATCAACGACTTGCAATTCTTTGTTGTAACTTATAGAACAGCAAAACGGCTTTTCCATAGTCTTACTTATTATAATGCGCCTTAGACAATCCGTTTGTCAGTTTAAATATTTTTAATTTTTATAGACGTACCTACAGATGATTAGCGCGCATTTTTGTTCACAGATTTTTTAATACATATATCCTCAGTACGGTCCTAATTGCATGCAAAATATTAGGAGCATTAAATCGAATTATTTAAAAAATATATTTTTAATTAAAGAAGTCCTGGTTGGGCAGTGGTAGAGTGCAAAATTGGCTTGGGCGTATAAATCGATTTTCTTCGATTCGATTCGGAAGTAGAATCAAAATCGAATCGAATTGAATTGAAAAAATCTAATCGAATCGAATTAAAAAGGCAGTAGAATCAAAATCGAATCTAATCGAATTGAAAAAATCTAATCGAATCGAATTAAAAAATAGAAAGTAGTAAAATAAAATAGTATGAAGTTTAATTTAATATACATACTACAGACAGTGTGTAAACGGAAATGTCGTACATAGGAAAAAGGCAACGTCAAAAATTACGAAGGATCAACTACATCTATGAACGTAGCAAGGTTGTTTGTTTTATTGTCCGCGGATCGAGAGGTTGGTGTTATACGTTCGCAGTACTGAAGTGTATTGTTGGTGGCACTGGCAGTCTATGTTAAATTTGAGGTACCTAGCAGGTTATATCATATTGTGTTTGTTATTTGACACAGACTGTCGCAAAATCTAACCTGCTAACCTCAAATTTGACATAGACTGACAATTCCACCAGCAATACTCTTCGGTACTGCCAAACGTATAACACGATTCACGTCTAGAATCAGTTTACGATTCGCGATTCAAATAGATTTATGATTACGATTCGGTAATCGAATCGAATCAATCGAAAAAATCGAATAGTCGAATAAATCCAATCGAATCGAATTAAAAAACCGATTGGCGATCCAAATCGGTTTACGATTGGCATCGATATATCGATTAATAAAGAAAAATAGATTCGTTTGCCGAATCGATTTTCGATTGGCCAAGAACCGAATCGACCAAACCTCCGGCCAACAAGCAAGTCTTCGGATCGATTCCGCGGATAGACAAAACTTCTATGTTATGATAGACTAAACCGTAATCTCATGGGGAGGCCGATTTATTAAATAGAATAACAAGATCACATACAAGTAACATAAGTCAGAATACGGTATGCACCTAAATAAAAGGAGCGTAACGCAGCCGTATCTGGCCCATTACTTCCGTTGCACTTCCGTACAATATAAATGATTCTCAATACCGAAAAGTATAAGCATAATAATGAGCAACTACAAAAAAGCATGAAGTATTGAGAGTAGATACAAAAAAAAATGTAGAAACAAATTAAGTTCATTTTTTGAAAATTTAGATTACCTATTTTGTCATTTATTAATTTTGCTAAGGACGCTTAGCTTATTTTATAATCGTAATAATAAATTAAAAACATTACATTAAATTGAATTGTTAAGTAACAATGAACATTGCAATGAACAGACATATAGAAGGCTAAAGACCACGTGATCTGACATTTGGGGATTTAGTGAATTTAATGTTATTATGTTGCATGCAAGTACTGATTTGACATTTTTCAGGACTTGATGTTCGTTGTGCTCATTTTCTAACTTACCACACTTTATTTGCTTTACATCATTAACAGTTCTATCAGAGGTAAGTTAATTATTTTTAAATTGTTTCGGGCAAATAACTTCCTATTATGTGTTTATTCTTTAGTATGTGGCAGGCTGGCAGGCCTCTGCTACTTGTCGGTGTTAAATGGGTTGCCTATATTACGTGGTCTTTAATCTTTTTAAATCTCTATACTTTCAGAAATACTGTCGAGAGTGTAGAGTATAGACCATAGCTGCATGCTTTAAACAGTAGTTTGAATGATTCTCCTACACAATTCCATTTATTTCTTATTTTTTGTTGAATTTATATTTCACAAAAATATCAAATTAGTAACTGCTATAGAAAATGGATTTTGGAATACATTTAGAATTTCCAAATTTGCATATTAGTACTATCATATATAAGAAATATTTTCGGTGACACTTGCCGCGATTTGTAACAACTGATATTTTATGTAATAATATTTTAAATCGAGCCGCTGAGCTTCTACTATTACTGTGCAGTACGGCCTAAAGGAAATGACTGACAACAATTACTGCAAAAACGGTTTTAAATCATTCCATATTCACATTTATGGCTTAAACCTTGCAGATAATGTTGATGATGATAATGATGATGAGTGTTTAGAATATTACCATATAAATGGTTGTTGTGATTTAGATATTGCAGCATTGTGTGTGCTTGTGAAACATTCAAACATTATTCGGAATCTCGATTCTCGATTATTCTGAACAGGACATGTACGTAAAAGAGCATCCAGCGAGCTTCGTTCAACAAATACACTTGAAGTTTGTGCGGTCACAGAAGACTTTTATCGATTTGCAGAATACTTTAGGAAACTGCATATCGATAACAAATTAAACTTATTACGTAAATATTTTTATTTCATTTTGGAACCATAATCTTGTCTATTGGCCCTCGATAGAGGGCATAAAATGGCTTTTATAGCCCTAGGGCATATAAAGTTGCTAAGCAGTATAATAAGCACCAACAATGTAGTATAGCAACACCAACAATCTACATAGAAACCGTAGCACACAAAAAATGCACAGCCCCAGCACAACGACGATGCAGCAGTCTGTATCCAAAATACTGAATCCTTGAATTTTGTCCATTTTGAGGACTAAAATGAAATAAAACGTTGTATGTACCACGTGCCTAATCACGATTATAGCTCTCGGCAAATTTAAAGCTCTCCGCTTCGCGTCGCGCTTTAAACATTCCCGGGCGCTATAATCTATTACTTATGCCCTTAATACATAAAGAACTAAATCAGTGCATGAACATATAACATTTATACATTTTTGCAATTTCTCTACACATGCCGCCTCTCACGTATGACACCTTTGTTCGCAAATGTCAGATAAATTTGTTGTTCAATCGTTTCTAGAAATGTAAGATTAATGCATTACTATAATTACAAAACTGTGTAACAACTGCTTCTTAGTAGGACTACGAATATATATCCACCCTCGTAAACGTATGTTAAATCTCATTTGAAGTGATGCAGTATCCAAACAACTGCAAACCTCGCGTGTAGAAATTTCTACCCTCCTCTCATGTGATAGCTATCATAGTTTCAAAGTTATCGGATATATAAAAATTTTGGTGTACGTACTTTTCCACAGGCAACGACAGCAATTACATGCTCAACTATGACTCTGGAAGCTTGTTGACGCAGCTAACCGATAAGGTTTCGAACCGATAAGGTTTCGAACTATTGGTGAGATATAAAAAACGCCACCAGACGGCAAAACGCTCCAACATACAGCCAACCTTGATAAAATACCTCTCTTTGCAATTTGTCGTACATATCATTATCTATGGGTATTTGTAAAGCTTTGTAAACTTGAAGTGATTCTAGATCAACATATGTTTTCATTACCTACTAGCTACCAAGATATCCTTCAAAATACAAACAAGTTACTAGTACTTATTTATAATTTGTATTTTCGTTATTTCGATATAGCCTCATTTTTATTAGAACTCGAAAATGTAGTTTAAAGGCGTGAAGAGTCAGGGCTGCCATGTTCCTGTCAGTTATTTCATACCGAAATGCATATCTACATCTAAGTTTCTAATAGATTTCGATGTAATTTGGTATGACCATGGAGGAGGTACCTTTAAGACTCATTTTAAATATAAAACACCAAGAGAAGATGATGAGTAATTTATTTATTTACAGATAAATCTAATGAGAACATTTTGGTTTGATCAGTTATATCAGTATGTCCAACGCCCTTTGTTTGAATATAAAAGAATGTGCCACCGGGCAATGACATCTTTATAAATGTTATCAACTAAAGCACAAAAAGGAGACCTGAAGTACGGCGTTTCACAGAAGAAAAATACTGAAGACCAAATTACTAAGATCAATCTTCATTTGGCTTATATATGGAATTCCTGGGATCAGCTACTTCACTATCTCCCATATCTTTTATTTAAACTATGTGCCACATAGCAACGACACCTTTGTAAATTTTATCAGCTGAAGCACAAAGAAGAGATCTAAGATGCGGTTCCCGTTTATGGTACTAAATTTTCTATGTTAAAAATATGTTTCAATCAAGCGAATTGAATATCAGAAAGCTACGATCATTCTTCATTTAACCTATATAGTCTATATAGAGTTTTTGGGTGGTTTCTATAGATTAAAATTCCGCCATTTAATTATGTACATAAAAACAGCAAACTTCTTACCTCAAATTTCAGCAGTCGATCCATATTGGAATTTCCCCACACGGACTCCACGAACAGCTTCCCGCTGATGAGAAATCCAACATCCTTCACCGTTTCCCCCTTCTCATTCAGCAGAACGGCCGTTTGAAGATCGTAGAGCCACCCTGTTCCTGGTTCGAAGGCGTGGGTTTGGGGGAGGCCTCCAGCCCCCGTCGCTGACGACAAGAGCACGAATCCATAGCAGAGGCCCCAAAACCACGAGAAGCAGATGCAGAGGGTGGTGTAACTGTTGGGGGTAGGAAACATTTTGACCAGTTTTGCCTAGATGCAAGCGAATTCACTAAGGCGAAGAAAAGAGCCGAGTTGAAATGAAGTCCGGCGACACTTCTCTGCTCACATATTTCCGTCACTGCCGCTTGGAACAACGATGGTAACTGAACATCGAAGATAGACTTTGTTCAGGCTGATAACCACACTGTACTTTTCGAAAGTTCACGGTTTATCGCTACATGTTTTTGTGCTGTCGATGAGCGCATTGCAAACCCCGTTTTAAAACTGCTGATGGTTGGAGAGTAGGATTCAGTAATTGCTCAAGTTAATACCGCTGAAGTGTGCGAAATTAAGCTGTCACTGTAATTTATTTATAATTAGGAAATTGCACGCCATGAGATCTTCATGCACATTTACATTAATGTGGCAGTTTGCTGATAAGCTAAATAAAGATCCTTCTTGGTATATCAGCAATATAATAATAATCACTTTAAAAGGGAGTTGGACGTTTTATGAGATTGTGCAATACAATACAGTAATTTATGAACAATGCATACATATGCCATATGTCGATTTTGTTAGATGAATATAAACTGATGTAGCAACGGTAACATGCAGAATTTGTAAATACCTAATAAACTAATTCTGAAAAGCAGCATTTCAGGTTTGTACAGTTTTTAAAATTCAATTGTATGTCACTTTTGTTATTTTCAGTGGCAGATGCTGATCGTTAGTGGCAAGGTCGTACAATTGTAATTGTTTTCTGATATTCTTTTTAATTTACGAGCCACATGTTGCACATTTCAATAACACAAAAGCCCCGTAAAAGTTTCAGATAAATTTTACTAATATACTCATAAAAATTGTTTCACCCCAGAAATAAATGTAATTAGTCCGATGAAAACTCTAATAGGAGGATCTAATTAGCTCAGTAATTTTAATTCGCATGGCAAAAATATGTAATAATTATAAATAATGAAAATAAATGACTGAAGCATGAAGAAGTCGAATAAAAGTGATAACTGGAAATGACACTGGTATTCTAGCTACACAACTGTAGAAATAGTTAACGATGCCTTATAAATAAACATAATTTCTTTAGATTTGAATAAACGTATCACATATGTAAGTATAGGGAAGTTAGTGTACCCTTCTCGCCAACCAACGCCACCTAAAAACAAGGTCAATTACCTCTGACGTCTCGAGATTGTGACGTCGGTTATAGCAGGTGTTGTAATGGCTGCGTGTGAGTTGGCTGAACATTGCAGTTCGAAGTTTGTTGGCAATTTAATTGACATGTATTTAAATAGACAAGTCAGTTAATACGTTGGTGTTTTTTTGCTAAAAGTGATTTTAATTGCATTTTTCAAGCAAACACCTTATACTAAACGCACATTGCAGTTGGTGTAATAATTTCGTTATCGGTGCACGGTGCGGTTTGATACCATTTGAAATAGTTTACAGCCGTTTACTGTTTACCGTTCGTTGCCTGGCAGCAGTAGCATAAGAAAGAATGAAGTGTATGTGTTTAGTTTACTGAAAAATGAAGTTTTACGTAGAAAATGGATTACATGTGCAAAACGTTACTTCTTCCTATCACTCAAAGGTATGCAAATTACATTTCCTTAAAACAAATTCAGTTCATTTCTTTGGCTGCCAATATCATACTCAGGAAAGTATAGCGAAAATTATCATTATCATTAATTATACAAGAAAATATATTAATTAAAATTTGATCTTGTAAACTTGATAATAACAGTCGATTGCGCCAATGAAATAAGCCTCGAAAATTAAGTACCCTCGTTTTCCATTACAAAAAAAGCGAATGGGGTACGGCTTGAGGTGCAGTTCACGACTAGTAACTCCGCTTCCACAGGAAGCCCTTATTTATAACGTTATCAACACTCTGAGCCTATGGTCACAGGTACAGTCGCAGAATTAAAAATCCGGGCATTTAAAATAATTAACTGTATATCTTACTTTACTTATCACGTTACCTGGTGAAATTGGTCAAATTCAAAATAATTACCCCTATATGAGAGCATGCCTCATTGCTTAACTGTCAATTTACATTACCCAAAAATTTCAAAAATCCTCTATAAGACTCGCCCGGATTTTTAATTCCGCGACTGTACGTACTATTGTTACAAAAAAAACTAAAACAAGGTTTCCTTAGCTGTGTGAATCTGACTTTTTAATGTCAACTGATATGTAAATAAATTTAAAATTCATTGAAAACGTCACTATCAGACATGCCTACTGCCTACAGTAAGCATAGTTTCATAAGTTTTATAACTGTTTTATGTTGTAGCTTTTGTAGCTCATGGCCAATGCATTTCGAAATTGTCCTAGTTTTTTTGGGAGCACTAGTAAAAACCTGCCTGTGCTGACGTCACGCCGGAGTGCTGAGGCCTCGTATCTTAGTAGGTAATGGTATAACCCGTTCAGAAAATATTTTTTATCGCATTTCATTTGATAATGCACTACATTTCTACATTCAAAATCGTTTAGAAATGTGCTATTTTTCTGCATAACAACGGCGATTTGTTTTACGTTTGACACCGCTCAAGTGTATTGTTGGTGGCACTGTAAGTCTATGTCAAATTCGAGGTTAGCAGGTAACCTCGAATTTGACATAGACTTACAGTGCCACCAACAATACACTTCAGTACTGCCAAACGCATAACATCAACTGGAGCTGCTTATTGTGCTTTAGTACATAAAAACAAGTTCTGCTCAGCTGAGTTATGTTTTGACATTTAGTGTCACTTTTATATAAAAATGTAATAATTACATTTCTTATGAAATGCGATAAAATAGTACACGCAACGTGTTAGAAAAGTGGTTTTACTGAAATCGTATGGCCGTTTAAGTACTCGCTAACGCTCGTACTCAAACTAGCCACACTTGTTTAGTAAAACATCAGTTTTCTAAACTAGTTGCGTAATATACTAGATTGATTTAATCGGTCAACATGGTGGAACTGCCAAGTGCTCGCTATTTTTTTCTAAATGGCTCGCCATAATTTTTTATCAATGTCCATTTTTTTCTTGTTACATAAGAAAAAAGATAAAAAATTTTTAGCCATGCTTTTTTACAAAACTTCTAAAATCACTCATTCTGACAATTTAATTACAATATATTCGTTCTTGCAGATAATAACTCAAGTCTAAAATATAAATAGCGAACCAATTTAAAAAACGCCAGTCACGTCACAGTTCCTCCATTATGGAAAACAACTTCTTCATACTGTAGTTCAGGGGCTACTATCAAAGAAACAAAGAAAATCTCGTCAAGCTTACACTCTGGAAGAGTATATACTGACTCACCATGTATATATATAATAAATTTTACCTCACTATCATTACACTTTAATTACTTAATTGTATTAAAGTTAATCTAAAAAATTCTGTATTTTGGAAATAGATACACTTTGAAATGTTTAAAATATACAAGGTGCAATTTAATTTGTAGAGGTGAAGCAAAACAAGCATTTTAATTACGGAACGTGGTCGAAAGTAGTTCTTTAAAAAACCAGGAACTGTAAAAATGCAATTTACAATGAAATTAACATTGATACAATTTTCTACTTAATTTTCCAGAACTACGACAATTGTTCAAAATTACACATTCCAGCTTACAAAACGCCATACACGGCCAAAGCCATGGTGGAAATTATGTAACACAAATGAGAGAGAGAATCTGTGCTATATTGTCGCTGTATTGAAGTTGGGAGGAGGGGACTACATTTCGACTGCACCCTCTTACAGCGGCTCAGGAACTACTGTAATTATGGGAGGGAGGGGGGCAAATACTTTTTTGAGCATTTTAACATAACTAAGCGTTATGTTCGACTGTTCCATAAACACTTTATTATAGTATTATTTAGCCTCCATAAAGTGCCACTTTAGTCCATAGAGTAAAGTAAAACGTCCGCCTATCAATGTTCAACTGTTATTATCAAAATAAATATCATTTTAATCAAACCAGGAAAGCAGATTATATTAACTGAAAACTGTACAAATAATAAAAAGGAATTCATCTATAATACCTTACGGTAATAGGTACTTATTCTTGATATTAATAACGCAATTCACCTAGAAGCAACTTGAATTTTCTAATATGTCTAATATAAATGATATTGTAGATAAAAGGAAATCTTCTGCAGTGCATTCGAACGTAGAGCTTTGCATGCAAGTCGTACATAATCAGATCTTATTTGTCTCGTCCTCTTTATCGCTACGCTACGCTCGCTCTGAAAATAAACTTGTTCAATAAAGTCCTATATTATGTACTTGATACATAACTCACTATAATAGTGACATTTAAACCAAAATGCTTTTTAGTCAAGTATTGAATGGTCATAAAGACACAAAACCTGAGAGGTATACTTCCTTGTTACTTTCTTTACTTTGTAAAATATAGCAATCATGATTTTTTGCGAACTCGAGATTTTTACGGAAATATCCGTTTCAGCGTCTTCTCGTTCAGAAAAAGTGGTTTTCGAAATGATGTCTATCTGTTAGTTCGTGAGCCTACCAATTTGTAAGTCTGTCTGTGTCCTGTCTTCACTCCAGATGGTTTAATTTGGAGATCCCAGTCATTTTTGGTTAAAATCGGATAACCGGAAATAGTACTTTACTCTAACGTTTTTTCTGTTTTCCCGGAAAAATGTTTGATAAAAATTAAATTTTATAGAACAAGATGATATATTGTGTAATTATATGCTAAAATTTTTGTTCAAAAAATTTGTAAGAAATACAGTTTTTGGAAAAATCGCAAAATGAAAGTTTTACAAAAACTTTCCCTAAAACGAATAGGACTAAAAATGTTTAAAACTGTTATATATTGGGCAATTATTTATAACTTTTGTCAAAATAGTTTTTGAAAAATATCCATTGAAATTTTTACAAGCAGTAAAATAGAGTCGTGTGGTGACCACATTTCATTTTTTCATATGGAAATGCAATCTAGGGAAACCCATATGGTGTAAAGAATACAAGGTGAAATGTTCCCGGAGATGCGCAGTCGTTCAAAAAGTAGAGGGGAGATGTCAACCAATCCCCCATGGGCCTACACAGGAAATTTATTATGGCCGCGATCATGGTGGAACCATGGCCGCGATCGTATAGTGTTGCTGGCACTGTCAGTCGATGTCAAATTCGACGTTAGCAGGTTAGGTTTTTCGTCAGTTTTGACGCAAAACATAACCTCGAATTTGACATCGACAGCTTCTTCAACAATACACTTCAGTACTACCAATCGTGCCATTTGTGGGCCCATGTCCTATTGGTTGAATGTGAGGTCCGCCCACAATCTACGGAACGTTACACCTTGTATTCTTTGCGCCATCGGGAAACCGTTCACAACAAGCATTGTCATAGATTGCATTTTGTTGGTACATACACTAAGGTCATTAAATCACGTTAGCGTAGCTGACCTGATTTAGTGATCTTAACACACACTTCTGGTTATTATGTTTGCAATAAGGTTAGGTTTCATGTTGACTGGTTGACACTGCAATTATTTTAAATTGTAGTTTGGCTATTATTAACTGAAATTGCCCTTAGTGCAATATCTACCTAACTAGTTAAAACCAAATTATAAAATCACATTTCAAGTTTATAATAGCCAAAGCTACAATTTAAAATAATAAAATGTCGACATGAAACATAACCTCACCACAAAAACAATAACCAGAAGTTATCAATTGCTGTCAATGATTTCCCTAGAATGTCGATATTTGCATTTCCATATGAAAGCAAAATTGATTATATCGAATTCTCTGCTGTCGACCTAAAAATAAAGACGTGTTTAACAAATTCTTAGTGTTTTATTTCTGCACCACCTACAATAGAACAACGAATTTTAGCATCTTGTATTGATTAATGTGAAAACCCCATGTACACATTTTTAAAAACCTTATAGAATATTTCAGGGGGGCAAATATATATTCTCTGAAGGGCAACCGCGCCCCTGCCCTCGTATAGACTTTGGTGTCTTAACAAAACATTTACAACCACAGATTTCTTAATAACGTGCTTGTTTCAGTGTTTTCTATCATCGTGAGAAGCTTATTTTAGCACCCTGTATATACAATTTGTTACTCGACTGCACCAGAAGGGCTAACCACCAGTTGTTAATTCCACGACTATTACTTTAGGTTTCCGTATTTTTTATTCTTGTTTTTTCCTAACCAAACCAATCGCAACGTGTCTCCTATAGGGTGGAGCAATACGTTGCACATAATGACCTACGCACACCACAGCAAATTGATGATTGAAAGAAGTACTGTCGCTGCATAATAAGTAACGTAGTTGTTTATATATTGCAATTACCATTATTGATAAACAATATAGTTAATAATGGGGTACGTTCTTCAAGGCAGCAATTTAAAAGAAAACTCTGTTTTTCTAAGACAATATTTCGAAAGTCTTTATTCCTTTATCAGTGCAAAAAAGTGAGGTTAGTACGTTATAACTGGCGCAAAGAACAAGGACCATGGTATATCTTGACTAGCACAACAGGTTAAAAGTTAACTGCAATGATTTAGTTAGTGAATTGATATCATAGCCCATTGATTCATAAAATACAAATATTAAAATTTTTAAAACTTCGTGTAATGACTAGAACACATCACGTTTGAGACAAAACTACAGAATTTGCTAAACGAAAAAAGTTAATATGCTTTTGGGTCTGATAATAGTTATTTATGTATCTAGGCCAACGATTGTCTTTTTATACATGCTGCCTGCAATTACAAGACAATAAAAAGCAGTTTTCGTCCTAGGTACATATTAAAATTTTCCGTCGACCGTCATTTTGTAAAAACATTAAAGGGAAGTGTGAATTATAAGATTTGTGTAGGCGAAAATCTTGCGGACGAAAACGATTTGCGAATGAAAAATTTATGGCGTCCATTTTTCGTACGTAAATGCGTCCGTAAAATCACATTTTATAGAGAGGTCGACGGGAAAAACATTTTTTTTTAAACGCATTTTACTCATTCTCCCTCCATTTCTGAAGGATTTATTGAAAAATACAGTCATACTGTTTGTACAGTTAGTAATGTATCTTAATTAATCTCTATATAGTATTTATATGATCTATTTGATGTTTCTTAATTCATTTGTAAATAGGATTTCCATAATTTATCTGTAGCACAACTGTATGTATAGGATTTGTATTACTGTGTTCTTCTAAAATTTGTAATGGACATGCTCGTACCTAAGTTAGTAGAGGCTGTTTTGAGGAAACGGCACGAACACGACTTGTAAAGGTAAAGGTGTCTTTTATTCTGTGAAACAAGAAATAAGAGAAGAAGTCCAGCATACAAATATACACATCATGTTGTTCTTATTAAATAAAAAACTGCATTAGACAAATTGCTATAAAGTGTTGGGGTTAAAATATTTGATAGCTTCAAGGTGCATTATTTTTAAATTCTAATTGCTAAGTTTACCATTTCTGAAATATTTTGAACCTAAGATGTAATATAATCTTGACACATATATTAGTCGTTAAATCTTGAATTCTTGTGTTTGGGGGAATCAGCTACAACCGATGTAGCGTATCGAAGAATGCATGTTTGACCAAGGATAGAATTCGTTGGTGTGCGAGTGTGCAATCGGGCTACTTTGAGTATTTGTTGGATTATGCGATTAAGCGATAATGTCAATCGATAATTATTTCTAGTATGATAAATTGCAATAATGCGAGGCGAATCTACAAGCGCTGCCACCCATATCCTTAGGTAGTGAATTAGATTAGCTAGTGTAGAATCTACGTACTATCGTAGTCAGTTGAATGATGTTTGGTAGCTTTTTGGCAATTACAGCAGATCATAGACGTTAGAGAAGAGATAAAACATGCAATCAAAAGCACGAAAAATGGCAAAGCAGTCGGTCCAAACGAGGTCCCCATTGAAATTATAAAGTTGATAGAAGAAGAGAACTTACAACCTCTAATGGACCTGTACAATATGATATACACAACCAGAGAAATAGCTCAAGAATGGCTGAAATCGACATTAATTTGTAGTACTGCCAAAGAAACACAATGCCAAGAAATGCTCTGACTACAGAACCATAACCCTCATGTGCCATGCCCTCAAAATTTTATTGAAAATTATACATATGCGAATATATAAAAAGATTGAAAGAGAGATTGGTATCACACAGTTTGGATTCGTAAACGGGCTAGGAACAAGAGACGCATTATTCGGAATACATTTTCTGTTGCAAAGATGCCTGGATATGAACAAGGATGTATTCATATGCCTGGTTGATTACGAAAAAGCGTTTGATAAAGTTCAGCATGAACGATTAATAGATATACTTAGAACTAAGACAGTGGACGAACATGATATTCGAATTATACAAAAGCTGTACTGGAATCAGAAGGCGGTTGTTAAGGTAGACAGTGAAACAACAAAAAACATTGAGATATAACAGGGAGTGAGACAATGGTGCGTATTATCCCCCTTGTTATTTAACTTATACTTCGAAGCCATTTTCGAAGAAACCGTGGATGGAGAAACAGCAGGGATAACAATAAACGGCAAACCTGTAAACAACATCAGATATGCCGATGACACCTTAATAATAGCTAATGATATTTCAGATTTACAAAGAATGATGGAGCGTCTGAACATAATTAGCCAAAGATACGATTAAAAAATAAACATTAAGAAAACGAAATTTATGGTAATCTCCAAAACACCAAATATCGCAGCAAATTTAATAATAAACAACAGCCCTGTTGAAAGAGTTGATAAGTATAAGTATTTGGGGACCATAATAAACGTGAACAACGATCAAACGCAAGAAATAAAATCACGGATAGAGATGGCGAGGGCTGCCTTTGTGAAAATGAAAAGTTTATTATGCAATAGAGATTTAAACATAGAAATTCGAACTCGATTCATGAGGTGCTACGTCTTTTCAATTCTCCTATACGGAATGGAAGCATGGACGCTTAAAAAACGAGATACTGACAAAATCCAGGCTTTTGAATTATGGGTGTACCGACGTATGCTGAAGATATCGTGGATGGAGAGAAAAACAAATAAAGAAGTCTTACGTAAGATGAAGTAGGAGAGGGAAATAGTGAATACAATAAAAAAACGAAAACTCCAATACTTTGGACACGTTATGCGCGGAGAAAGATATGGTCTGCTGCAACTGATTATACAGGGGAAAATAGCAGGAAAAAGAAGTGTAGGAAGACGACGAACTTCTTGGTTAAAAAACCTGCGTGAATGGTATAGTTGTTCCTCCATAGAGTTGTTTAGAGCAGCAGTGTCAAAGATCAAAATTGCCATTATGATAACCAACCTCCGATAGGAGACGGTACTCGAAGAAGAAGAAGAACAGACGTTAGAGGTTGTTGGTCGTGCTGTAATAATCGAAGGTATGGGTCCCGCAAAAGCATGAGGTTTTGTATAGTGGTCCGCGGAAACATGATAAGTTCCGCAGTGATAATGTACACCCGCGGAAGCACGGGGTTCCAAAATAGCCTAGCTGGATTTACGGTAATTACCTTACTGTGAAAGACCAGTAGCCCCAGGGCTTTTACCGACTCTGTACGGCTTGTAACAATCGTTAATCTAGTGAATTACTATTGGGCAGTACTCGTGAATAGTACTGACAGCCAACCAGTGAAAGCAGGGATGAGGTGCCAAAGGGTTGATGCTGACCAATGCAAGGCCAAGTATTGGAACGTCGCTGCCGCAGCGAGTACAATTATTATTATCGATGAGATTTACACTTGCACTGTTTGCACTCCGTAGCCGCCTTGTGGTCATGGATGAGTTGCATCCATCACTTTGACACATTTCAAGATTTTAAAATTATCGGAATCTGAATTTTAATATAACACACATACACACACGTCTAGCAAAAGCTTCACACACTGACGATAATGCCAATATGTAGTTTTTACTACAGTCGTTGCAACAGCACAATGAAATTGGTTTTATACAATCTACCCTGCTGCGAAAGCTTCCTACATTCTCCAAAACAAAAACACCTGCAGAAAACTACTTAGAAAGACGGTATATTAGTACATCGTAAACAAATTCCTGACTCATTACTGTAATCTGATCCACTTAAGGTAGTAGAGATGAAAACAGTTTTAATTACTTCTTTCATACAGTGTTTACATGTTAACTCCAAAGTCATTCACATACCACAGACACGATAAATGGAGACAATCGCAAGTATAACAGAAGCAAGGTATTTTGTTTCACAACATGCAACCGGTTTTAACCGTCACCGGCAATCTAGGAAGTGAACACTCACTATGTCATCGCTATTCACAATCAGATAAATCATGGCTCGGACTCAACAGCGATTTTAATGTTGTATTTGGGATTGGATCCACGAGATAAGATAACAGATTACTGCTGTA
The DNA here is from genome assembly GCA_940337035.1 of Agriotes lineatus. NCBI lineage: Eukaryota > Metazoa > Arthropoda > Insecta > Coleoptera > Elateridae > Agriotes > Agriotes lineatus. Next base: position 87,795,006 of record OW679200.1, on the reverse strand, counting down.
TGGCTTATCTGCTATGGTACAATGCTGAAGGATAGTTAAAACTGCTTTTTAGCGAATCATCCAGACAATGTTTTCATTATTATTAGGGTGGATATTCTAATCGAATTTAACTACTAGTTCTCCCCCATTGTGATTAACCCATAACCCACATTTCTATAACGCTTCTCACTAGTAACTATCGTTTCTATTACTATTAGCGAATTTTCGATTATATGTTCCACTCTTCGTTTGAGTTTTATAATAATAATAATAATAAATGGGTTTATTTTCTCGTTTACAGAAAGAAGGTGAAGTTCAACTAATGTTGTTCTTCCACTTAACCTAACAAAAAATATTTGATGCTGACTTTCTGCCACAACTGGTAAACCGTTTTGTATGTTGCTTAGCTTTTATCTAAGACTTTTGTACCTATATCTATACTAAAATTGTAACGTGTCTTGCTGCTTTCCGAGTTTGGTTCATTATAGATGTTTTAAAACTAATAAACTGGATGAAGATGAAATATTGTTTATCATTAGTCAACCTGATAATATGTTTTGGTTCCTATTATGGAAATTTTCAGAAATTTATTACTACGAATTTTACGAACTGAACAGTAATCCTGAGCGTTTTATTTCCCTCGCAACGGTTATCAGCTAGTGATCTTGGTTTTACGGTTATAAATTGTTCTCTTTTCTGAAAAAACGCCGATGCATACCCATAAATTGGAGGCAAATTGTCACTAAGCTAGCAAAAAATTAAATTAATGTGTGTACAAATAAACGGGACGCATCATAAGAGGCGAATTTTAATTCGAATTCCAAGTGGTTTAATAACTCCGGTTTTTCCTTGACGTATATCCTACTTAAGTTTATAACACGTAAATCCTGCAAGGTAGCTGTTCAATAGGTCAGTACTTTCGTCACTCTTATTAAACCATTATTTCAGTATTTCTGTCCATAACTACCTTCTTCACCTTCTAAAAAATCTATTTGTAATTATGGACATATTCAAACTACAGCTTATATTTGTGTCTATACAAAAAAACATATAACAACCAATAGGATTTTTATTATATGGTCACAGCAATTTGTGTCTAAGGTGCTTGGTACACACTATGCATACACAAGCAATCGGCGGCTATGGTAACGCTAAAATGCACAAATTTCTTCGTTATCACATTATAAACATGACTAGTGAATCACCCGAGCTACGCTTCGGTTGGCTAATTTAAGATATATTCATTAATATAAATTAAAAAAGGATGCATCGACCGGGAATCGAGCCCGGGACGTCCGCGTGGCAGGCGAGCATTCTACCACTGATCCAAGGATGCTTCGTTGAATAAGGCCCTACTATAATGGTATACAATGAATCACCCGAGCTACGCTTAGCTTCGCTTAGCTTCGCTAATTACACGATTCAATTAAAACTTTACTTTTTTCTACTTTTTGAAAATAAAAACCGGCCTACGATCTAAGTCTAAAAATCTGGTGTGATACACGCACACAACTTCCTTTTACAGTGATCTTATAATTGGGCAAAAATTTGATTTTAAATTTTTAAGCATGTGTCAACATTTTTTAAAAATTACAAATTCTACAAAAACGGTGCAAAATAGAGCGTTAGGTGAAGAGACAAATTTTCTCTATAATTTTAAGGTTAATTCAAAAATGTAATAATATATCTGGTGTTCCGTTTAAAATAGGAGTTAATAAAAAAAATAGAAAAAAAAACAAAAGAAACCCATTTTAGAAGTATTCAACTGGAAAATCACCTATCTCACATCAATACACATTAAAAGTGTAATAAAAATTAAAATTTTGAAAAAAATCGTTAGAGCCGTTTTTGAAAAAATCGAAAAAAACTGAAAAATCACAAGAGTAAACACCTACTTCCGGTTATGCAATTTTCTTCAAAAGCTTGCTGTCGCATCTACATAGTACGGAAAACTTATATATAAAGTTTCAACCCCATGCCTCTTTTCGTTTTTGAGATATTCTGTTCACAGACAGACAGACACACAGACAGACACACAGACAGACAGACAGACGGACCAATAAAAAAAAATATGTTTTTTGGGTTCAGTGGACTCTGAAACGTGAAGATCTGTTGAAAACTCAATTTCGAATTTTTGGGGTGAATCCAATACTTCCTTTATTGTAAAAGGAAGTAAAAATTAGCAAAATTTTAAGCCATCATACAATTTAATCGGTCCAGTATCTTCGGAGGAGATAGCGAACAAAGATACAAACAAAGAGACCACCGATTTTATGGTATAGGATTACTATAGAGGATGTGTCAATTACTATTTCAACACACCGAAAACTTGTATCTATATTGTTATTTCAACTTTATCGTTTTCCTCACGGATTTCAAAAATTATCCGCCGTTTCTTAAATTTCAGCAATAGAGGAGAAGGTATAACGTTATATTTGCTTTTTTAACAAAATCCACAGAAGCATGGTAAGTTCTGAAAATTATGAGGAAACTAACACCTTTATAGTGGGTCAGAAAATCTAGGTTCAAACTCTAATAGCCATACAAATCTTGTATCAACTTCACTGCGATTCCCGAATCTAACTTTGGCAACCAAGGGGTCTCAATGCCTTTTTAAAGAGCAGATGGCGATGTCCCTGCAGTTGGAATAGTAACAACAAGGCTGACAACAACACAATTAGTTACGCCTTAATGGAAAAACTACTACTAAGAGCTGCCACAAGCGAACAGACCAGAGTTTTTAGAAGAAGAAGAAATTATAAGCAGGAAAATGTTACATTACAACACGAATAAATATAGAGATTGTACGGTTATGGCATAAAACAGCAAAAAATAACAAAACACCAGGACCTAAAAATGTTCTAATGGATTTGTTAAATATGGGGGAAGTACACAAAAAATACATAACCAAAATTGTAACATGGAACACGGTGAAAAAAGATGTCGATAATACTTGCGGCAATAAAAGAAAAAAATTGAAACACAAACAGCACTGCTTGGAGCAGAATAAAGGAGATTTACAACCTGTAACACGCAGTCGCAGACAAGAATATCGATTTTTGACGTCACATTACACAGAACCTTGCGCTTCCTCAAGCCGTATCTTTTTGCTTGTTGAGGTTAAGTGCGTCGCTTTGCTAGTTGACAGTAAGTATTACCTATATTTTATTTAAATACTTCTTAATTCTAATGTCTATCGCTTTGATTCAGCTCCTGAATTTACATTCTTAGTTTGTTTACAGCGACATAGCCAAATAAAGATCCATAGTGAATTTTATAATATTGCGTCATCTGCCCATTTAACTAAAATACTTAATTATTTTCAGTTATGGATGTCCTTTGCATGGTGATAATGGTCAGCACGATAAAGAAGTAGTTGTACAGGTCAGTCTGTCTTAAGCATTTTCATAAATTTCTGTACCGCATTCTTTAGCTTTCGAAGCATTAGAAGTAATCGTTAGGTACTTCTTCAAACAGTTTTATGTTCATGTTATGATCAGCCTTTGACATCTTCAAATGTATGTACATGTTTTGGCGTATCAGCTAATTTGTTTCCTTTACAAAATAATGAAATAATAAGCAACAGCAGTAATTTTCATTAGTAATATAAAAATGGCGAGACATACTTACCGATAATTTTGCACACGCCAAGGGCGATGCTAGTTGCAATGAAAACTGTTGCGAGGGCAGTTTTCTAAGGGCAACCAGCATGATGACACTTGGCGCGGAAAAAATTATATGTGTGTTGTCCGGTTTATTTTTTTAAGATGATATCAGTCATGTCACAGTTGTGCGTAATAATCAACGTTAGATTATTTATCAAAACTATTCAGGATTATTTATATGCATTTCTTTTTGTTACCTATTTTCAACCTACTTTGGAGAATAACTTCCAGCAGTTCTACAAATCATCAATAGATTTTGGATAAACTGTTCTGACAATACCCACATCTGCGACGATTTCATATTAAGTGCACTACTTCCTTAATCTTCAAATTTGTCAAGGAGAAGAATAAGCCGAATACCTCCATTACCCAAGAACATCGGAAGAAAATGGCTGCGAAGAAGGTTGTTATTTATTCATTATGTTTATAGATAATACATATTTATTTTATTTATTTAGATGTTGTTTTATAAGCGTTTATTTTTTGTTCTAGAATTTAATATTTCTTGTATTGTATATTATTTCTGCTGAATGTATTTACTACATTAATAAAGTTTTTTACTACTGCTTTCCTTAAATAATTGTTTAATTACATTAAAAGTTGCACTGCTGTAATTTGTATTTAAGAAATAATTTGTAAATTTTAATTGCTAATGCATAATTCAGCATTGGCAATGACATTTTCTAAATAATTTTTAAAATCAAATTTTATTCACAAATTATTTTTTAAATTAATAAGATTGGAGGGTTGCCTATACGCACTATTTAAATTTCGCGCTCGAGCCATTTAAAACTCCCGCTCATTGTGTAATTGGGCCACCCCGTCGCCAGGGTGCAGCTCTGTGAAAAAATGTGACGTTTAACTTTTAACTTTAAACATGGGGATTCGCTTCTATTGGGTATTATTCTGTGGTTTGAGGGCAGACAACGTTCCAGATTAGTACAAAAAGGACATGTTGTTGACCCCAGAAATGTGACGGGTGAGAATCTTAATGTAAGAAAGTGTCCATCGATATTTAATGATGTTATCTCATTACGGGCGAATCGAAGAAGATTAATTTCTCTCTATGTTGGAGTACCAGAGTGCAGTGGTTCTTAGCCGACGTGTGTTTTTCGCCAACATTTGCTTCACTCTGTGGATATAGACTTCTCTACAATTTCCGTACATTCTCTTAGACCGCCGCCAAATACAACATAAATACCGTCCCCAAGTTGCACAGCACAGCCCCTGGATTATTTCGGTAATATCCATATCGCAGTTTGGGAAATTCGCTTTTTGTATAATTTGTATAATTTTGACTGCGTGGCGCCCTTGGACATTAACTACGAGCTATCTATAATATCCACAACGCTACCGTTAATGACCATACCCGTTTCTTGTGGAGCAGGTCTTTTATTGCAGAGCTAAGTTAGTTTGGTGGGTTGTCGTCTGTGAGGACAATTTGTTGTATTTTCACCCTTTTCCGCCTTTTCGTCCATTTTTAGCTTTGATTTTAATCCCTTTCTCAGTTCAGCCACGCCTAAATTAAAACTTCGGCAAGGCTCAAAAATTCATTCCGTTCGTTTCGAATATTAGCGCCTCGCAGCTTATTTGCGTACCTTGACATTTTACATCTAAAATTAGCTTTGGTTCTCGCAGAAGTGTGTCTTATCATATTTTTAATGAGTTCTCGACGCCAACGAGGCGTTTGTTTGGCTTACAATGGTTTCCCCTTCGTATGGGAAAATTCGCTGAACAGCGCGACGTCACTCCATATACTTACATGGGTCCGAGAGAGTACACATCTTAAATAATGCATGCGTGTATTATTTTGTTTTTGGCATCTTAGCCCGGAGCTTGATTCAGCGACGGGCCTTGAGATCGTTCACAAGGGTGGTCGTGGTTTCCAGCAAGGCTTCGCCTCGCCGCGCATAAGTTAAAGTCGAAATTAGTGAAGCTACATTGTTGGCTATCGTCAAGCCTCTGTGGAACGTGACGTGCTGGTGAATGTTTAGCCAAGGGTTTCTTTCTGTACCGGGGAGCAAGGCATCTCCCATCACGCTTGAAGCGGATTTTAAGTAAAAACCTCGTTTGTGTGCTAAACCATCATTGTAATAAAGTCACCAATTGTCGTACCGAACTTGACTACCGTAAGGTGCTTCATTCGTACCCGTACCGGGGATATAATGCCGTCACACCCGCTTGAATATCGCCCCTATGCAGCTTCCAGTAGTTTTTCCCATACTTCGTGCAATAGCTGAGATGCGACCTGCAGCTTGAGATGAACAACGTAACCAAATCATCTGAATTCCTTCCAACAGGTATTTGTTAGTTATTAGAATTTGTAAGGCATAGAAATTTACTGTAATGTGATTTCAAAGTGTCGCCATGGCACGTAGAGCCATAGTTCATTTAAATGCTGAGATGTTGAACCGAAACTAGCGCCTTGAAGTTAATCCTTTACGATCGAATTGTAATGTCTGTATGTAGTTTTGCGTTGTGAGATCAAGTAATCGTTGCTGTTGTGTCACTATTTGATTAATTGTTGTCAATTTTTGTTTGTTGTAACGTAGTTGCTTTGTGGAAATTTGAAGTTGTCACCGTTCTTGAAATAGTTATATCTTTTGCTGTCATTTTTACCGCCTGTGTTTAGTTTAAACGTTGCGCATTTAACATCACTAACCTTTTTCGCATATTTTTAACGGTAACCAGTAATTCTTTTAATGCTCACTGTCACCTATATATTTTTCTCCGTCAATATAGTTCTTTATTAATTATTTGTGCTTTTCATTAATGAATTGATGATGATTGCATGCAGATATTGTGTTTTTTTTTCGATGTACAGGGATTCATACAGCTGTAAGCGAATGCAGGTAAAAGTAAGTTCAACCCAGCTGCTCGCCGCTCAAGCTTTGCCAAGCTAGAAGTAGAAAGGGGAATAGTTCCTTCCATTTTCAAAATGAGATCCCCTATGTTGTTTTCCCGATTTAGACCGAAAGTGGTGGCGCTAAACATTAACATCTGTATTTCGTTTACCGGATCGTAAAGAACCAGCCCTTCTTCCTGAGCGTTTTAAGCCGGCACCTTTTTGTTACAACCCATCGTAACGGGGTTAGGGCAACGAATCCGCATTACTTTCCCGATTGTGTAGTTTTATGTGAACAAACTGACGGTTTAGTTTTAAAGAGCTGTTTAGGATGTAACAAGTTGGCATCCCAAGATGGTGCCATTGTTCTTTCTGTCATAAAAACGAATTTAGGAACAAAGCTGCCGCCCTAACGTGTGGCCTTGTTTTGCTCACTTGAGGGCTTGTTTTGTGTCGTCAATGTCGGTTTAGGCTGTAACACGTCATATAAACATTGCTTGTGTTTTAATTACCGTTTTACCAAGTCTGGTTTTGTATCTCAATCGCTTAAATGTTCTGTGACTTGGCCGTTATTATATTATGTTATAGACATGATCGTGCGATATGTGTGCAACTGTTTCGGCTAAACAGAATTCGCAAGTGAGACAAAAACTAATGATAATGCAAAACCTAGACGGAGGAAATCGGTTTAAATTCGAGTCGGGGATCTATAAATACCGTTAGCGAAGAGTGCAAATAAGACACAGAGCGCCGATAATGTAGCATTTAAAATTTAAAGGTGCGGAGAAATAGAAATTTACATGCGCATCTTTTAATATAAGAAAAAATCTTGTACGAAGCGAGAATCGAACTCTTGACAGTTACTACACCACTCTGACAGTCTAGTTACGCGACCGCTTAACGCCTATCATTTGTATCGTGAATACATATTGACAAATACATACAAAGAAAAAAAATGACAAATTTCGCCCAAAAGCTCTTTACTTCTTTGCAATACTCCACAAAAACTGAAGCAAAAATTATCCTGATAGGTTATTACGTTTTCAGGTTAGCGTGTTTACATCCAGGGCGGCGCGACACGTTCGCTAAACTTAATTTTCAAATTTTCCTCTAACGCCAAAGCGGTTACTGTCTTTACAAAAGTTATGTAGTTTCATGGGGCCTTTCATACAATTTTAGTTTGGTCGCAATTAATTGAGAGGTTGCGACAAAAGCAGTAAATTTGTAAAAATGGTCGAGGTCAAAAGCATATATCTAATACTTACTATATTGCTAGCGGCTATGAGTGGGAAACTGGCCGATGAAGTGAGACACACAACCAACTCCTTCATGTATACGGTGAGCTGTGCGCAAGCGCGGCGGCGTCGTCCGCCCAATGGGGAAGTGGTCCCGCCCAATGGGGAAGTGGTCAAGTTTAAAATTCGCTTCTAAAGGCGGAGTTCAAATTCTCACGCATGCGCACGAGACGCGTTATACTATAAGTGAGACTATGTCGGCGCCGTAATGTTTTCTGAAGTTTCCAGGCCCTACCAGCAATATATGTGTATTATATATATGGTCAAAAGTAAGATGTGACTGTTACAAATATCTAGACACAATTATAAACATCAGTGGAACATGTCAAACCACATCGATTACAGAATAGCCCTAGGAAGATGTGTAACAGGAACTTTCGTGGCCTGATAAGGAACGATGATATAGTGGCAAATGTATTACTTTATGGAGCAAATAATATGTAGCCGTTAACAAACATAAACAGAGATAGGAATCGTCCAGTAAAATTAAGATGCTTGAAAGTTATTAGAGAGGAAACAAATTAAGTTATATGGCAGAAAATATATATAGATATAGAATATAGAAATATACCCAAAAAAAGAATAAATATGTTCTATGAAGATTTTTTTTAAAGAATTTTGAAAATATATTTACACAAGGAAGAATAACATTTCTATCTTTCAAAAGGGTCTCAAGCTTAATTCAGTACCCCTTGGTTCTTCTGTTTACAGTGACTCAGCACACGCATTCTATTTTACTAAGGTTTAGAATGTTTTCTTGTGTCTTCATATACAGGAAAAATGCGCCAGAGATACTTTAAATGCTGCATTTTGTACATAAATTACGTGGGCATATCGCACCTTTGCAGTTAGTAATCTCTTCAGGTGTTTAAATCATTCAATTTTATTGCGTTGTTACTAATATGTACATAAAAGCTACCCTCGTGTAATATTCTTAATTGCAAATTCACTCAAGCGTACTAATTCAGAAATCATAACAATTGAGTAATTATGAAAGATAATCAAATTACGTCTATTTCCTTAAATTATTGCTACTGGAACAATAAGGGACAATTACCTACACTGGTAGAGGTTTGAAATTGATCTTGTTTAAAAATGCCGCTATGGGTAATTAATGCAATTCAATTATGTGATATTGCAGGCTAATTTTAGAACAATCGTGACTTTTATGGTTTGTTGAATAAAATGCGGATAACCTGAATATGCGGCCATGCATTTATATGGATAATGCTGATGATGATTTAATGTAATACAAGACATTTGTTAATGCTTCTAAACGTGGGACGAAATAATGCAGGACCAATTAATTAACCAACTTTATTATAGTACATGCAATTTCTGCAACATTTGACGAAAATAAATAATTAAGCAGCAAAAAAGTTTAACATATTAATATTATACAAAGTACTTTTACAACATTTGTTAGAAGCTCTTCTCTATTATCTACATTCAAAAAAACCTCATGCCATACTTCAAAAATGTTACTTTAAAGTACTACTTTCTAGCTCTCATATTTATTTGCATTTCAAGAAGTACATACAACCTAAATGACATCATCTACCTTGAAAAAGCGTACTTGTTAATGGTTTAAAGTTCTGATTTCTTGTGCTAGCAAATTAACAAAGATATTTTCTTTGGTAAACAAAAACCCTTCATAATATCACAAAAAGTGTCATTGCTTTCAAGGAATTTAATAAAGTTAGTGAAGTTTATATTAATGTACATCATAGATCATACAGGGATTGTCTCTAGGCGAATTTTGTGTTAAAATGATGTTTTCATTCATTCTACTTTTTTCAATGAAAACAAGTTCTTTATAACATAAATAGGTCAGAATCACTTTTGTTGTTATGCCAAATACTGTTGACGTAATTTTTTGCTTACAATTCACTAATATATTTAGCGTTTTGAATTTATTTGTTACTCTAGTTCATTTTACACTACTTAAATGAAACATGTATGTCAAAAGAAGATTGGATTAGAAGTATCATGTATTACACAAAATGTTACGTTTTCAAGGGTGTTTACAAAAAAATGTTGCTTATTTAATAAATCGGAAAATACAATAATAAAAAATATGTGTAAATTCAGACAGATCAATAAAAAAACCAATTAGGGCAGGCTGTGATATGTGTTATACGTTTGGCAGTACTGAAGTGTATTGTCAGTCTATGTCAAATTCAAGATTTACAGGTTAAGTTTTACGTCGGTCTGTGTCAAACAACAAACAAAACCTAACCTACTAATCTCGAATTTGACATAGACTGACAATACACTTCAGTACTGCCAAACGTATAACACATATCACAGCCTGCCCTAATTGGTTTTTTTATTGATCTGTCTGTATAATATACAATAACCCATTAACCCTAAAAATAAAATTGTGTATAAAATTTATACACAAAATATTGGTTCGCCAACACAACTAAAGAAAGCAAAGCTGTATATGCTCTAAACAAATGCGCGCACTACAACATTTACATAAATAACATTCTCTGTTCTTACAATATTTTTCATATTTTACTAGTGGTGGATGACGTCTGGGGCAGCTTTTCTGCAGTATACCCTGACAGCTTAGCTGCCAATAGTTGTAATCTTGTACGAAATTTTGGCACTTCTCCTCACTAAAATGACGCGTTGCGCGATCATTGAGTAACGAAGGGAATAACCTAGAAAGGTTTTTAAACGTAAACGAAATACATATAAGGACAGCTCTTTTACTAAATTGGAAAAAATATGTTGGGCAAAAAAGTTACGCGAATACACACGTTGGGTCTAACAGACCCAAACGCTCTTACTGTACTTACTTACGCGATCATTGAGTAACGAAGGGAATAACCTAGAAAGGTTTTTAAACGTAAACGAAATACATATAAAGACAGCTCTTTTACTAAATTGGAAAAAATATGTTGGGCAAAAAAGTTACGCGAATACACACGTTGGGTCTAACAGACCCAAACGCTCTTACTGTACTCAAACGGTAGGCGTTGTAATATAAATCTGTACACACAAAAAAAGCTTGTGTTCAGGGTGGAGCTTGTAGTTGACTCTATGTTTTTAATTTAGACAGTTACAAAGTAATTCTTAGGGGTGCAGGAAAACGATGCAAATCAACGGTCTTATGCAGTCTCATATAAGAAAGGTAGTAAAGAGTTGGTTCGGTTGGTTGAGGATGGAGTACCAGAAGCCTTATGCAGTCTCACATAAAGAAGGTAATAATGACTTCGGCAGAGGTTCGTGAATACAGAAAGATAGCTAACTGCATTGGTTTATTGACTAGAAAGTTTCTAAAATAAAAATATGACGTAAATTGCAAGGGCTGAGTACACTGTTCCAGTTCAAATTGCATTTCTACTGGCGTGTTACATTTCATAACAAACGGTAACATTTATATCAGCATAACTGCAGTTTATTCACTAGGTCAGTCAAGAAGTGCTGACTGCTTGTCATGCTTTTCTAACGTAACTCTATCTGCAACCGTTGTTATGAAATATATGCACAAATAATTATAAAAATTCAAAAATCATGTTTTGTTTTCTAAAAAGTTTGCTTTATTAAACATAGGAAGGTACATAGAAGCTATTTAAAAGAATTATAACAAAAAAACCGATTTTACGAAACATTATTTTATTTAAACTAAAGTTGATATTTTAATTTACAAAATCATTTCATATCCAATTAATTTAATACAAAACGACAATCTCGCCGAAGAGTGTTAGAAATGGCCCAGTACAGTTTTCATGAACAATCGACCATGTTTCCCATTCCAAGACAAAACAAAATTATTGTAATTCATCATACTCTTGAATTTAATTTTTATTTATGTGTAATCAAGTACTACTTATAACTACTATCTGCAGAAGGTTGTGGATATTTAAAATTCTTAGATAAATATTCCATTAACCGGCTTCATATAACCTGATAATGTTTTAGCCACAAATAATTTTTTACCAGGAAACATGTTTCGCCTGGAATAATTTCTCAACTAAGAATAATTTATAACGACGGAATTTTTTTAGCTTAATTCCAAATAATGGTTAGCCCGCTTCGATATCGTATCAAAGAATCTTGTAGATAGAGTCTATAACAGCAGATATGTTTAACGACGGATATAAACGGATATATCACCGACTAAGGAAAACTGGAGATTCTATGGTCCAAAATCAGACAAAAAATTGCAAACGCTTTTCCGAAAATGCCTTCTTGGAAGTACCGTTAACCCTATCGGGTACGTATATGAAGTTTTATAATTTACAAGTGGTCACCATGTGTCCCGCAAATACATTATTCAATATTCATGTTTTTAACGTTACTATACCTTAATTACTGTTTTAGGTAACACAAAATACACAGAAAAAATGTCAGTGATCCGTTTATCTGTTTTACCATGATTATATGTCTTCACACAGTGACGAATACTGGAAGAGCCGAAGACAAGGAAGTGGTCGAAAGTGAATTAAAGAATATATGCGGGGGATCAAATAGCACAAGCTGTCCAATCTGAAGTTATATGGAAATCTGCTCAAATGTTCTCAGAAAACCAATTCTATCCAAAGTAGATGGCGTTAGTTCGTCTTAATTAAGACCCTTCAGCAAATAAGCTCGACGAGTACTCCACAACTCTTATTGTACCAACAAGCATTTGAATCGCATTAACAAAAACGTATATAAGACCGACATGCATGAAATTGTGCTTATATTGGGATGTAAATTAGTAATGTCATATAGCCGAGTACCTTTTTTAATAACTAACAGGCGTGTGCTTGTAACGAATACTTGATCAATTCTAATAGTAAAACGATTTACTGGCTGAGATAGGTGAATGTACGCTGACTTTATAAAAAGCTAGATTTTTGAAATACACTACTATCTAGAATTAGTGGTTTGCAATGGGGAGGGGGGCACGAGTGATTAGTGGGGAGGCACAAGACAAAATTGAAAAACTACTCCGAGAACACATCTCTCACAGAGGGCCTAGAATGGTGTGAATACAGTTCACCTTATAATAAGATCTTGTTTCTTAAAGGACATATCTTTTGAATATACTGCTGGCTGAGAAGAAGAGACTTTCAGAACGGGCCACGAAAATAAAGTTGAGAATCTTTGCTGTAGATGACACCTTGTGCTCTTTTAAATCAATCTGTTAATATGGCAATGACAAAATTCAAAGGACAGTCCAGCCTAAAGCAGTATCTTCCTATGACGCCTGTGTGTAATGTCAATGTATACTCTGGCAAATAATTGGCTAGAATGGATGGAAAAGGGTGGTTACCAACTGGCAGCCAGCATCAGGTCTTCTACTGACTGTGTTGGTTTCGATACGTTTTTTACCAGTGTGAAGTTTTTGTAAATGGCAAAAGGATATAGAACAATGCACAATGTGACATTAGTTCTGTGGATAATTGTACAATGGCAAGATAGAAAAAGTATATATTCGAATGAGAGGCGTAACTGTCGGTGTGTGATGTTTGTTCTGGTAAGTACCCTTTTATACAGTCTACACGATTGTTTGTTTTACATTTTTTTGCTGCTTAATTAACAAAAATTACATAATAATATTAATACTCTTCAAAATTTTTCGTTTAACCCATTTTTATTTTGTATTTTTTAATTTTACAAGACCTTTACCACGCTTTATCGACATTCCCCAGTAGTTATTGAGCTCTTCTATTACCGTCCCGTAATAGACATGTCACCGCACCAGAAATAATACACAGATGTATTATTCTTATGGCTTCAGCTGATCATATATTATGTGATAAGACAATTAGTGCCAAGAAATATATGTAACGATCATAGAACTAAAGACAGAAGCAATCGGAAAACATGCAGCACGTTTCGAAATCATCTTGCTCTTGAGGTCTTTCGACACAATTTTGAAGCCCACTTCAATATTTGAAGAATAGAAGTAATAAGAAGGCATTTTGATGAATGAAATACAGATTTCAAATTTCTTGATCCTGTAAAAAATTTAAAGTATTAAATAGAAGTAGTAAGTTGTATTGTAAGTCCAACGTTTGTGATTAACTTGTTTGATAACGACATTATTAAAAATATATGGTCATTCCAACAAATATCCTAGGGACTCGTTGTATTTTCAGCTTTGGGATTATAACTCATAACATTCATTAAAAAATTATCGATACTTATTATATTACCCCTGAATATATACATAATTTGTTCGTACACTTCCTGTAACCACAGTATCAGCAAAGGTTCATGTTGGAGCTGAAGATAATTAAAGCCCATTCCCAAAACAAAATGGGACAATCCCGTTTGAACAGTTTTGTCTTGATAAGAAAATTGCAGTGCCGCTAGCTTAGCAGAATATCGAAAAAAGTAAAGAAAATATAACTGTGAAACAACGCCTTAATAGAAAATGTAACCCAAGAAGCAAATCTGGTAACAAAATCTTCAACGTAGGCGATAATTTGACCAGTGAAGGTGTTGGCACAAGATCTCATCGCCATTGCCCGAAGAAGACTCGCACACTCACAAAAGAAATGTAATTTATACTTAAGTTTGTGAATATGGTTTTTACCTTTTATTTTTTAATGTGTATTTTATTCAAATCAATGGTTTTTTCCAATATGGCTTTTTTTAATTTAATGGGTTTTATCACTATTCGCACCTTTTCTAAGACGCTAAATGTTGGATAAAATAATCATAATATTTCCGTCGCGCTCACATACTTATCTAGAGACATGCTCACTTAAAAATCAAATCAATGAAAAAACAACTATCATATATTACACAATTAGACGATTGAAAATAATCATCAGAAGCAGGCTGGAATTGGATGACACACTTGCCGAACGCACAGATCTACAGGAAGAGACAATAATGGAGCTGTTAACGATTTGCATTAAGACCACATACTTCCAAGCAGACGAGCAGTTCTACCAACAAGAGTTCGGAGTGGCATGGGATCTCCACTACCTCCAGTAGTCAGTAGTCATCTACATGGAAGACTTTGAACAACGAGCTATATCTCGGTATGAGAATAAACCTAGCCTATGGCTGCGTTACGTAGATGATACGTTCGTAATATGGCCCCATGGAAGTTCACGATCGAAATAGAATCGGAAGACAAACTCCCATTCCTAGACGTACTAGTTCAGAATAATGGTGACACGGTACAAACAAAGGTATATCGAAAACCACCCCATACGGGGAGATACTTACACTACTATTCTAACCACCACATTAGCGTGAAACGTGGCATCGCGAGATGTCTATAAAGCCCAGCCAAGACCATATGCTCGGAGGAAAAAGACCTTAAACGGGAAATTGAGATAATCACAGAAATGTTGCAAGCTAATAACTACCCAAAAAGAACTCTAAACCAAACGCTAAAAGAGATGGACAGAAATACAACACCGGCAGAGGATGAGAAAACGGAACCGACAACCACGGCCGTAATACCATACATCCGAGGAGTTTCCAACAAACTGGGAAGAATTGGAAACAGATTCAACATAAGAACTGCCTTCAAGTCCACAACAACTCTGAGAGGCATGATGAGGCATAACAAGCCTCAGAACGAAGATCAGAGTTCAAAGAACTGTATCTACAGCGCACCGTGCGAGTGTGGAAGATAATACATAGAGGAAACACAACGACCCCTACGAGTGAGATTATCAGAACACCGCAAGGATATTAGAAAGAGCGAAATCATCAAATCCAAAATTGCAGAACACGTATGGAACGAAGACCACCACATACAATGGGATAACGCATCAATTGTAGCTAAAAAAAAACAGGTTCCGCAGGAAGCTGAAAGAAGCTACATACATAGCGCTGGCGGAAGAACCAATTACCCAGGCTAGCCCAGAAATAAAGTCCATTTCGATGCCACTACTGCGCAGAGAATTACAAAAATAATCTACTACGCATCCACCGGTAACATATTATAAGTTTATAACTAAAATATATGGCCACGCTGCGCTGGTGGCCTAGTGGTAAGAGTGGCAGACTCGTAATCATAGCGATCAGTGGCCCCGAAAAGACGTACAAAAATCCTTCTCAGGACTAACCAGTCGTTCATTCACCTGAGGGCGGGAGTAGATCAAAAACTCCCGAAACGTCGTGTGATCAACACCCGAGACAGTGGAAAAAGTTCGGTAAAACATCTCAAGAAAGACTATTGCTACGTGAGGATCGGTTTTTGGAGTGTTGGGTGGCCGTGGATGAAGATGGCGATTAATGGCAGACTGTATATCCCTAGCATGATAACCGTTGTTCCTAAGAGCTTTCCTAATATGGTTTAATTTAGTGTGGACATTATCGGGTTGGGATATGGAAACAGCATGGTGTACAAGCGAATTGATAACGGAAAGTTTTTGTGTAGGGTGAGATGATGGTGGGAATCGGCATGTTAATAGGGATCAGTATGAGTGGGTTTGCGATATACAGAATGACCAAGTTTGCCACTGGGTTGACGAGAAACCTGTACATCTAAGAAAGGAAGGGAGCCGTTACTTTCTATCTCCATGGTAAAGTTAATGTCTGGATGTTGACTATTGAGATGGTTTAAGAAGACGGGTAAAGTGTTTTTACTTGGCAACGACAGGTGAAAGAGAAGAAACCATGACAGATTATGTAAAAAGGAAAACCATATTATACAGGGTGTCACCGAAAGTGTGAAGAAAATTTTTATGGTGGATAGCTTAGATGAAAATAAGAAAAAAGTGTCGATCAACATAGGACCGGAAATGCGTCTTAAGGGAGATAGACCGCTGAGACGGGTAGTAAAAAGCAAGGATTTTATTTAATTAAAATAATAGAGATATTGCAAATTTGGTGTAATTTGGCATATCCACGCGGTTTTTTATGATGAACTGAAAAATATTTGTATATTGTTCAAAAGGGGTACCTAGTTTATGCATAAACTAACAAGGGTTGGGGTATATTTTATGTCATAACTTTTTACAGTCAACATTTTTGTCAATTCTGGTTAAATATTCGCGAAGACTAGACTTGTTTGCATATAAAAGGTGCTCTTGTTTGGAATCGCTGAGGGCAGTAGTTTTTCAGAACAGCGAACCGAAAGATTGAAATTCGCTGTTTCAGGAGTGTAATCTACTCATAGCAATAGGTTTTTCACTATACTTCTCTGAAAACACCTTGTTTTGATCTGTAAAGTTGGCTTTTTTAGAACAGCGCACGGAAACTTTTTCCAGATGTCCAATTATTTTCCGTGCGCTAAAATAATAAAAAATAAATCGTTGCTATGGAAATGTCAATCGTGCTTGGTACTATTTTTAAGATGTATTATTATTACTTATATAATTTTTTTCGTAGAGATTTCAACCAATCAGAAGGCTGGATTTAGTTAAGTTATCTTGTATAATTTCGATTATACAAAATCGATTATACTATAGTAACTTCACTAGGTGACGCAATATATAACTTTTGTCAACTTGATGTTGTTTTCATGGAGATGACTTTCAGCTAGGTTAATACAAACAAATCCAGCTGCCAATAAAATATTGATTTGTCCCTAATATTAAAATGTACTCAAAAAATAATCAAATCGAATACAATGCGTACTTCGAACAGGTTATACGTCTCAAACTTCCTGCACAATAACAAATCGTGTCAGTTTGACAGAATAATCCTCACGCTGACGCGGTCGGACTATTTAACCTGTCAAACTGACACTCTTTTATTATTGTGCAACAAGTTCTCGACATATAACCCGATAATATCGAAGTAGTTATAGTATTACTGCTGAAAATAAAATTTACTTATTATCCTTGTTTACGTTGTTTTCAGATAAAGGAAGTATTGGATTCACCCCAAAAATTCGAAATTGCTTTTTCAGTTTTTTCGATTTTTTCAAAAACAAATGCTTAAAAATTTAAAATCAAATGTTTAGCTAATTATAACTTCATTGTAAAAGGAAGTTGTGTGCGTGTATCACACCAGCTTTTTTTAAATAGAACGTTAACCGTTGGCACATATTAACAAATTTATGTAAAATATGCTGAATTTCAGGCGCCTGCTGTTAAGTAACAGAAGACAACTGAATGAAAATAAACGTTACCAAAAAATTATGTTGTTCGTGAATTACCTTTCGAGTATATTGATATATTGCTTCATACCCCTAAATTCAACCATTTTTCACGATACGCTAGTTTGGACGTAAAAACCAATTTTGCCTTTAAGATGCTTTCTCTAAAGAATAACAAACGAACACAGTTAAAATGCTAATTCTAACACTAAAACCCTCCGGGCACAACAAGAAATCAGATTTAGAAAGTAAAAATCCAGCCACCGCTGACACAAGAAATAACAAACACTAACAAAAGCGAAATGCAAGAACATTAAACCTGGAAACCGGTTGAATTTAGAGGTATGACGGTATCAGATGCAGTATCAGAAGAAAGCTCATTAAATGGAATTTTCAAAAATACAGAGATATACAGGGAGTTCCATTTAAAAAATCGAAATAATTAAATGTGCAAACTTTGAGCACTCTGTATGAGTTTAATACGCAGAGAACAAAAGGAAAAATATTTGAATATTTAACATAAACCTAATTACGAATAGGATGTTGGTGTATTCGTTGTTTTCCTTTTACGATAAAGAAAGTATTGGATTCACCCCAAAAATTCGACATTGAGTTTTCAACAGATCTTCACGTTTTAGAGTCCCCTGATCCCAAAAAACATATTTTTTTATTGGTCTGTCTGTCTGTGTGTCTGTCTGTGAACAGAATATCTCAAAAACGAAAAGAGGTACGGCGTTGAAACTTCATATATAAGTTTTGTGTACTATGTAAATGAGACAGCAAGCTTTTGAAAAAAATCACATAACCGGATGTAAGTAATTTTTTCAAAAACGGTTCTAACGATTTTTTTCAAACTTTACATTAGTATTACATTTTTAATGTGCATTGATGTGAGATAGGTGATTTTCCAGTTCTAAAGTAGGTTTCTTTTGTTTTTTTTTCTATATTTTGTATTAACTCCTATTTTAAATAGAACGCCCGGTATATTATTACATTTTTGAATTCAGATTAAAATTTTAGAGACAATATCCCTTATGCAAATTTAGTTAGAAATTTGCCATGGTAACGGCGAAAATTGATAATCGGAAATTTACCGGAAAATTTCCACTTATGTCACTGTCATCACAAAAAACCGTAAACTATTAGTACTTAGATATTAGTTTCGTAATTTTTTTTAATAAAAATGTTTTCTTTACTGTGTTTTTTCATTCGTGATATTCTCTATCAAAATATAACGCGTGCTTAAAAAATTTCCCTATGGAAATATTTGGAAATATGTTATGCAGCTATTTTTTTTCAACAAAAGCATTCGTGCATGCGAACTGAAAAAATCCCTCCTCCTTCGGAGTCGGGATTTTTTCAGTTGGCATGCACTCATGCACTTATTGAAAAAATAGCTGCAGAACATATTTCCAAATATTTCCGGAAATTTTTCAAGCACTTGTTATATTTCTACTGAAAATTTGTCTCTTCAACTAACGCTCTATTTTGTACCGTTTTTATAGAATTTGTAATTTTTGAAATTTTTTAACAATGCTTAAAAATTAAAAATGAAATGTTTGACTAATTATAAGATCACTGTAAAAGGAAGTTGTGTGAGCGTATCACACAAGATTTTTAAATCTGATTTCGTTTGATCTTCTTCATTTGATACTGGAATTAAAGTGTGTATACATTTCGCGTTTTTTCCTTTTATTATTTCTTGTATCAACAGTGACTGATTTGTTATTTTTAATAGTGGTTTCATGCTGAACTAGGAGAATATGTACAAGTGTTTAAATGATTATTTTAACGGCGCCTTGAGGGGCTTAAATTGCTTTTTTTAAATTTCAACTCGAAAATCTGAAAAACTGTTATATTTAGGGTATGAACTATGAAGTAACATATCAGAAGAAACTTAGAAACCTCATTAAAATTTCTTTAAAAAATAAACAGGATGCTTAATTTAACAAGTTCGAAATTATTAAATTTGCAAAGTTTGGGCACCCTTTATGGCAATACCCTACGAAACCCTCACGAAAAACATCATTTTTTAGTAACATTTTCTGCCTGTAATTTAGCATTTTTTTACATAAAATCATTAATATATCCGAAAATTGTTAACGTAGGACCCATACATTTTTTTGTTAAAGTGATTAGCATTTCGACATATTTCTATTTAAAAAAAAAATGTTTGGTTTGCCATACTTTCTTAAACCATCCTGTATAACTACAAGTAGTTTACTAATGTGCATGACCTTCATAACTACTTACACCTTTTACATAATCGATTTTTATGTAACTCTCAGTTTTAGAAATATCTTTCAACCCCTCATGGTTGTCAGTCCCTATATATTAATGCCTTTCTATTTCTATAGTATGATCAAATATTATTTTCATCTAGTACGGCTATGGAATATTTCCTAATTTAGGAATGCAACTACGTTTATACTTGCATATCAAACTTTAAATTTGAGTTTTAAGTGACTTATAGTTACATTCATAAATTAGGAACTATTTCGTAGCCATACTAGATGAAAATAAAATTTGATCATACTATATATTGTCTCATTGATATGGCATGTTTTATATTCTCGGTCCGAAATTCTAATTAATATTCTTGTTATTACCTAATTATATTGTACCGGGTGGCTATAAACATCTGAGATCCCAGCAGCCATGGAATTAGCTACTTATAAATGTTGGTTAGCATTATACATATTTCAATTATAATAAGTATTGGTATGAAATGTAATAAAATGCAAATAAGAGGAAGGGAATGTGCCCCGGATTCTGCAGTTTAACCTACGACTCGATTATAAAAATCTCCTGTTCTAACTCCATTACTTATTGCAATCTGTAATAATTTTTGACAGATAGGAATTTTAGTTGTGATGACATTAATGACATTTAGTTTAGTTGGATTCATCACTTTAATAAGGCGGTGTTGATTTCAAAGGTAATGTGATATCAGATATTTATGGCCACCCGGTATATATATCTCTAGAAAATATGTTCAAATGATTAACAGAGTTTATAAAAATCTAATAAATCGTCAAACCCCCAACCTGTAATTTTAGACTGTATTGTTTCAGCTACCACGCTATACAATTAACAATAAAATTTACAGGAATAGTTAGTGGAAGTTTATCGTTTTTCTTAACGAATCATAACGCTATATTTATTACTTCAATAACGTTCAATTAGAGAGGCGATACGTAAAATTTATATTTTAAAGTGGTTGCCAACGTGTCCTTGCTTATTTATCTACAGCAGGTTAAACCATATGGGTTAAACACGTCAGCGTCATCTAAATATTGAATGCATTAAAATTCAACTGACAAAGTTCTATATCTTTAAATTTTAAATGAAAACCATTGGGTATACCCTTATTTAAAAGAAGTCGGTCGTAAAAACAAGAGACAAATAAAACCTTACTACAAAGCATGCTAGTAAAGCATATAGTCTATCACACCAATTAATTAAATTTAGAAATCTAGAACGCTTTTAAAATAAATCTTAATATTAAGTGTAAGATAAAAAAATAACTTAATCGACGTTAATAGAAAGGAATGTTATTATCATATATCTAGCACGTGGTGCTTTTTTCATAAAAACAAAGGAAGTATCAAGGTAAGCTCTCACCTCTGTTTTTATTTTTCACCTACCACCGTTTTCAAGATGTACTAAAACTATGATTTGTTACAGTTATAAGGTAGAACTTCCCTCGTAATTTTAGACATATTTTTGGAATATTTGAACATATACTAATACGAAAATATGGGGAAAAGCAAAAAATTTAATTTTATGTTGAGTGGCGCAAAAGTATGAAAACGAATTCCCTATAAAAATAAAAATGCCCTAATTTACATTGTATTTTAGCAATAAATTATTAAATATTATGAAAAAAAAATTCTATTTGAACTCCATTTATTAAGCATCCCCGAATATTACTTTACTTAAATTATACGAGGGAACTTTATTAGCTGTTTATTATAAATCGTGTAAATATTGAAACTGTTAGTTAAAGTTTTTGTTCAAACAATTCGACATTGTATCGTGTGTTTAATAAAAACTCATTCGCAGCATGCCATGATCAAATTGAAGTTTGACATAACTTGATTGAAGCAAATGAACTACCGTAAGTCAGAGAGGACTAAATTACATCTTGATCTTGAACTATTTTCCTAAAAATGTACAAAACATTTAATAAAAACAATTCCTTTTTGCTTGATACAATTAAACTTAATGCAGTGTAAACTTTTACCAGTCACAGCGGCAGATGTTTTCATAAGCAAAATGCAATCTGGCATTCACCTATAAACTTAAGTTAAGACATGTCTAGATTTTCTATCTTTCTTTCCAAGTGCTACCCTAAATGAGTTTTTTTTGACAATTTATAATGCAAATTTTATCTGTTGTCATTCTGATCTAAGCAAAACTAACTTTGCCCAAACGGAGAGTTACACCTCAACATGCCACTCTTCCTTTCATTTGTTTTGGTCACGTACTACAGAACTAAAGATAAAACGCCATTGGTATATTTGACTTTGTAGAACCAAGAAAAGCGACAGTGGAAAACGTATTACAGCTGCAGTTCCAAAAACCACAATTATGCGTAGCATCGCTATTTAGGTAAGCAACTAGGTAACGACCTGCTTTTGTTTGCACGGAGCATGACTAATTTGATTGTAAGAATCCAATAACACATGCAGCATTTGAATTACTGTTGAAATCATTAAATGAGCAGAATAGATTTGTTCTGGTAAGTTAAATGCATGAATATGTAATTCAATTTACATGGACGACTTACTCACCTTAGCAATTAAAAATTATAATGCATGTAGGGTTGCTGGATTTTATTTATGGAAGCTGAGTAAATTCCTACGACAATGCAGAAAGCGCTAAATTTACCTTTCCAACAAAGGGTGGCCCGAAAGGGACGGTGGAAGAAAAGCGACATTTCGTCAGAAAATGCTACGAATAATGCCATATCCTGAACCAGGAACTAAGTAAGCATACATTTTTATAATACCTACATACAGAGATAAAACCGTCCTTAACAAACATTGCGTTTTATCCAACAACTTTACATAACCTTAAAATTAATGGAAACCGTAAATCTACTTTCAGAAATTAAGTGGGTGCTTGACAAATTGTACAATTGGTAGTAAACAGTTTGATGTGCAAAAAGGGCTACAACTTCTACTGATATATTTTTAAATTACTTATCGTTTGCGTTTGCACCTCTCAAATGACATCAGATATTGCCAAACTGTCTATGATTCTTTGTACTTAATCAGTGTAACCTTTAAAAACCGCCTGTGTTCTGCTAATAACTCCCATTATCTCACGTATAAATTTAAAGTGACACTAAACCGAGTTACTTATAGTAAACAACTCGGCGCTGGTATAAAATTCCAGAAAGTATATGGCAACAAAGAAGGCTGTGCAATTTCCTTACTATATTACTTAAGGCAATACGTACGGTCACATTTTATACAGAACTATTCCACGACATTAAAAACGTGCGCTTTAAAACACTACAGCGTTGTACACCTTACAGCCCGAAAGAAGCGTTTGAACTGAATGATCCCGGGCATTCATTCCATCATGGAAAGTTGTAGCCTCGACGACGGACTTCTATGCAACTAGACGAATAAGCGCTTCACCAGCAGGCTTCGCATTTAGTTTGCATATTTCATCAGATCCAAATGATTTTTAAATTACTGTTTCAACATGAAGGCTAATTGCTGGAGTTGCCTTGGTTTAGGCATTTTTACAATAGCATTTAACCTTATTTCATAAATTTAGATCTGTACAAAGCGAGGAGTTAGACAATAAAAAAATTAAAATGTTTTTCCAAATCTCAGTTGTTGCCAGTTAGATAAAACCATGCAACAGAGTCACGACTGCTTTTAAACAGTTCTAAATAATCTCATATCTACCTATCAGGTTATACTTGAGGTTATAATGCACACTTAAAGATGTGTGTAGTTATTCCAAATCTCAGTTATTTTTTGAAATTAAATAAAGTCGCTCAAGTTAGTCACAACTGCAATCTGCTCAAAAATGATTTTGTGTTTGTGGCTATAGCACGTGTACTGTCTCTGTCTACAGTGTGTCTCACTTTAGACGGCAACACCCCAGAATTGTTTTTATATTACAAAATTACACATATCTACAATGATCCGTAACTACTTATAATACAAGGTTATCATAAAGTAAGGGGTATATTTTAACTTATTATAACTTTTGAACAAATTAAGTTAATAACAAAAACTAAACGATATTCAATTGTTTAAATAATGGGATTTTGTATGTCCAAACCCAGTTACCGCAAATGTTCAATATGACCTCCATTTTGATCTTGTACTTGTAAAATCAGCAACCGTTCCTCTAAAGTGTACACAGCATTTCGTAACATTTCTGGTTGAATTGCACCAATTTGCTCCGTAATATTGTCTTTTAATTCTTGTAACGTTGTTGGTCGTCTTCTAAAACTATATTTTTTAAATAACCCCACAGCCAATAGTCCGCTGGATTAAGATCAGGTGATCTGGGTGGCCATGAATTTGCAAAATGTCTGCTTAAAACACGATCTTGAAAAACGTTAGTTAACAATTCTTTAACTGGTCGGAAAATGTGCGGGGGTGCTCCATCCTGCATAAAAATCATGTTTTCAATTCCGTGGTGCTCGTTTTGCAGCTGTGGAATAACTATGGTTACCAACATTGAGTCGATGCTGGCCCGAAGAATATAATTTTTGGGGGAGACAACAGCGGGATAAAATTAATAAAAAAGTTCAAGGTGAAATAGTTTTTTACATTATAAAAATTTAATTCCTAAAATTGTTTTATATTTTTTCAGTAGCATATGAGATGCGGCATTTTTTACCTCTCCGCGGATGCATTAAATTTGAACAAGACGTCTCGTACGCCTTAAATAATTTATTTTAAATAATTATTTGCCCCTTTTATCCCTTAGCTAGCTCAGTGAACATGAAACTCTCTTAATATCTGAGTTAGTCGTCTATACATGATCACTATCTCCAAAACCCAAATTTGGTCCCCCTTTATAGTGTTGGTCGAACTGAAACTTAAGTTTAAACAATGCATAAAAATCAGAATTCTTTACATCATCTATTGACTTCAAAACACATATAAAAACATAAAAACAAAAACCACGCATAAAAATACAAAAGAAACAAAAGAAAATAGAATTAAGTTCTCAAACAACCTACGTGCGATATAGATTGAGGCTACTCGCACGTGTTGCAAACGTACATGAGCAACGTAAAACATCACCAAAAATAGAGATAAAATGATTATCTTTTAAAATAACGATAATGTCAAAATGTCTAACAAAACTGGAATGTCAAAATTGCCTGAAACCGGTACTTATTGGAGTCAATGTAAAACATTCGTGCGGATTTGCAAAAGCTTGCAGTTAAACGCAATCTTATCACGCTCTGCAACGAACTGGCTACTGCATACCTGCTGGGAACCATTGATCGCGTGCAGGCCTCGTAAGGAGAGTTGAATAGGCGCCTCTCAAAATTGGCGCTGCAAATAAGCCTTTAAATATAGCACAATGGGTGTACTTACATTTACACTCGGAAAATGCCTTTACTGAATTTGCAAACGCTGACTCGCTGCACTTTAGCACTGTTTGCAGCAACAGTTGGCTGCCAGGCTCTTTTAGGGCCGCTTCAAATTATCTTATATCTCCCTGGGCGAATTCACCTACTATACTCTCTTCTCAGAAGAGGCTGCGTGCGACTACTGCCTTTTTTGTTAAATTTGCATGAGTTGAAAATCATACCATCCCACGTACAGTGTGTTTCTTGCTGCACTCACGAAAATCAAAATTCACAATACACGTCCAGCGCAGGAGCGGCTTTGCGAGCATTTACTTACATAAAATACAATACTAAATTTTATTGAAAACCCGAAGCCCGAAGAATGATTGCCAAACCCGAAGTCTTCGGGTCAAAATGACAGTGTTGGCAACCCTAGGAATAACATAATCTCTTAACATTTGCAAGTATCGTTCACCGTTAACAGTTACAGATACGGCTTCTCCATTCTGCATTTCCTCGAAGAAATACGGACCAATGATAAAAACAGCTGTAAAACCTCACCAAACGGGGACTTTCTTGTCATGAAGACCTTCTTCCCTTCTTGAACAATTTCTTGTGGATTTTCTGCAGACCAGATTCTACAGTTTTGAGTATTGACTCCACCATTCAGAGAAAAATGTGCCTCATCTGTCCATAAAATACGGGATAACCATTCGGGTTCAATTTCCATCTGAGCCAATAATCGCAAAGAAAAGGCGTACCTAGTAGCCAAATCTGCCTCCTTTAATTCAAACAGCATTTTCAGTTTATATGGATACATTTTTAGAATTTTGCGTAAAATTTTTCAAACCGTGGTGTACGGCATTTGCAATCGCTTGGATATCGCATTTGCTCTGCTGATTGCTAGTGGATTACCTCTGGCTATGTCCTGATTTTCATTAAGAACCTCTGCAACTTGGACATCACTAATCCTTGGTCTCCCTGATCTCGGAAGGTCCTGTTCTTTCAAATTTTTGTATCAAATTGCGGTACGCTTTCATTTGACAGGGCCCCGCTCTCAAACCCATTCTCGTGCGAAATCTTCGTAATCCAGCTGTGTAATTTCTGCCTCATTCATAATAACACTGAACTAAACCAATTCTTGTTTGTAGATCCATGCTATTACAGTTTGGGTAGTTAGAACTTTACGTTTACTTGAGTTTTAATTTGAAAATAAACTCCAAATTGAATGATTTTGTTTTGACACTCGTGTCAACAATTGTTATGACAACGCTTTTATTTTCCATAGCAATAAAATCCCATTCCTTAAGCAATTAAATTTCGTTTACTTTTTGTTGTTAGCTTGATTTGTTAAAAAGTTATAATAAGTTAAAGTACTTATATCTCTTACTTTATGATACTTTATTATCAACAATTATCGATTTAATTTTTTTTTCTTCACTGTGCCAATTGGCAAATCATAACGATTTTAGGATATATTTATGTTTCAAAAACGCAACCTACGCATTTGAAATTTCGATTCCCGGCTCGTTTTTGACATCGATGGTCGGGTACATCCAGAGGAACCTCTATCGTCCTGCTACAACTGTATATCAGCGTATCATTGATGCCCTGATCATCAATCTATCGTTTCGTAAGCTTCCTGGATTTCGAAAAAGATCTCCTACTTCACTTGTAGTTTGACTCTAGTTTTACCTATGAAGTCCAATTTGCGTCCGTTTTCAAGCCCGAACCTAATTTGCAAGCCCGCAAATCTTGCTCAACTTTGGCGGCCGGCAATCCAGTAGGCTCAGCCAAAATTGTGCTCAACGATCGGGTTTGACTTCATTTTTACCTCCCTATTACGTAATATTGCATGTGTAATTTGCCACAAATTTAAAATTTATTAGAATAACATTTTGCATGTGCAAATTATCACCAATTTCATTTGTTTATGTAAGCAAGTAAGCTTGTCGCTGTGAAATAAGTTTTGGGACATACTCTCATTCGTAGTGTATCAATTGTAATGAATCCCTATTCTATAATAATTGGTGATAATAAATAAATAATTAGGGATAATCACCACAAATAAAATTAATATGTTTTAATCTAGAATTCAATATGTGTTGTCAATACCAGGGCTTATTAAAAATTTTATGCTTTGTATTGTACTGCTAGCAAAATAAATGGTTTATTGCTTTTTCTATTATTTTATTTATTAGCAATCAAATTCAAAAAATAAAAGCTCCGGCTAACTCTGTATTAAAGGGTTGCATTGTAACATCCGGTATAACATTTACTATTGAGTATAATTAACACAACTATGGCAAATGTCTAAATATTCCGGCCTCACAGTATAACCTCCAATTTTACAGCAAAACACAGATGGTCGTACGCACAAAATTACCAACAAGCAATAAATTTCGTGTCAGGTAAATATGCAATGTAATTATGACTTAAACCGTTCAGCTAACCTGTTTGTTACCGTTTGTCGCCGCAAAGGGAGGCGTAATCTGGTAATTGTTTCACTTCCTGGTTTGGGATCTAAATCTGACGCCAACCGCAAAATCAAGGGACGTTATCGTAATAAAAATCTTCTGCAAGAATCCTGGGGTTGGAAAACTCTATTGGACCTCGTACAATGTCTATTTTTAATGCTGCACTAAGCTGATGCACCCTCGCAACTGCTTTCCTGTTGAAATTTACCTTGAACGAGGAGCTTCGCTGCTGGTTCACACAATCAAAGGAAGCCAATTAATCTTCTGAAGGATTTCTGCTACTGCTTTATGCACATACGGCTCAAGGAAGGTCTCCTTCACACGTAGCTCAGAAAATTCAGCCGACTGCTAACCCGAAAGTGGTCGAAAACTTGCCTCGATGTCTGACCCAATTGGATAAAACTTTCAGGTCATTTTCCTCTTCACTGGGATTCATTCACAAGATGAAATTCTATACACAGGCACGCTGCACTCTGATTAATAAAACTCTTTTCGATTTCAACAAATAACTTTCATATTAAAAAAATACAATTTTCTACGAGCCACTCTTGCACGCTGCTATTTTTATTATGGCTTGGGTTAAGAACCAAAATAATCGAACATTACATATCTTAGCAACTAATTACAACTGTTTTCGAAGTAAGTTTTGTACAATTATTTTACTTAGAAATTAAACTGTTTTCGATAATTGTCAATTCGTAGCATTTCATAACCTCAAATCTCTGCTTTTAATTAATTTAGTTTTAATAGCACTGTTTCACAAGTTTCTAACTAGCACTGCACTATTGTTTTTGTTCTAACGTAGATTGCCTTCCCATGATCTTTGCATTATATGCTTCCTTTACACCGCTTTTTACCTTTCAGCTGCGTTGGCCTTGTAATTTTAACACTAACGCTGCATATAACTTTT
The DNA here is from genome assembly GCA_940337035.1 of Agriotes lineatus. NCBI lineage: Eukaryota > Metazoa > Arthropoda > Insecta > Coleoptera > Elateridae > Agriotes > Agriotes lineatus. The sequence continues at coordinate 87,766,259 of OW679200.1, read as the reverse complement.
GTTACGCCTCAAACGTCTCTATATCAAAGAAAATTCACAATATTGTCTTGACTTTACAGTATTAACTCTGTCAGTCCACATAAATTAAGAACATTTGCCATAACGAGCACCTTTAATGAAAATTTAAGTTAAACGTATCCCTTCCGATACTGCTTTATCTAATGCTAACCTCTGCCAATCAAATTATAGTTACTGCTAATCATATCTTGTGCATTTATTAGTGTATAATACTGACTTTAATGTTGTAATAAATAAAATATCAATTCTGGGCTTATTTGAATTCTTCTTTCATTTTCTTGTCTTAGTTATGCAACCAGAATTGCTGTGAACATTAAATCATTACACAATATAATTTGACCATGTGCAGCTCCTCATGTTAAGGTTTTGTTAATCACAACAAGGACGTAGAAATTCTTGAGGCAATGTTTTAAAACTCTTTGTTGTGGCCGCAATCTACACAATTATTTATTTATACACTTATTTTGTCGTTTACTTACTTACTTACTTACTTAATCGTTCTTCTTTGCACCCATTGGGTGTCGAACTTTCTTGTCTAATACTTGCAAAATTTTCTCCACTCTTTTCTATCTTCTGTGAGTTCTTTTGCCTGATTCCATGTTTTGCCCCACCTTTTTATTATTTTTCCAATCACCTGGTTCCATGTTTTTTTTTGGCCTTCCTCTCTTCCTCTTTCCCTCTGCCCTTGCTACCCACACTTTCTTAGTTCTGTTTTCCATTCGGCATATGTGTCCAAACCATCTTAATTTCCCTTCTTCTATTTATTTTATAATTATATTATGATAATAATAGTAATATTCTTTTTAAAAAAATTATTTTTATTTTGTAGCTTTTTTATTGGGGATGACGCAATTTCTTTGGGAAATTGCAATAATGGAATGACATTATCCATTTTATGTTTTGCGAACTTAAATGTAAATGTTATTATTCTATATGGCATCTAGCCACTCTCTATTAACATAGCTCTTGTACATATTACCGCCTCTTGGTAAACATGTCACCGCACCACAAATAATATACATGTATTCTGTGATGTGCTGTCGAACTGAATTGACGTGTAAGCTACGCTACGGCAAGTTTCGAATTCGTAAGCGAACATGGGAGGAAATTTAAGTGAACGCATAACACGCGCAGGTAATGCCGCAGATAAAGACAAGGGCGAGGCATTACTTCAAAAAATTGTTGAAAATATTTTGCCAAACAAAGCATTTATGGGTAAGGTTCTCAGTATTGCTATCGACAAACTTAACAATCATATAAACAATATGTTTATATCTTACGAAGAAAAAATTTAAGTTCTTCAAACCAAGCCAACGGCGGTGGAGGATGCTTTGGAAGAACAGGAGCAGTATTCATGGTGGAATAATTTACGTTTCTTTGGCATTTTTGAAAACGAGGGAGAACAGACCGACCAAGTAATAAAAGAAATTTGCCGTGAGAAACTGTGCATCGAATTATCCGACTCCAATATAAATTGCAGTCACCGCCTGGGTCACAAGGCAGGAGAACACAAACCAATACTAGTACAATTCTGCAGAAGATCGGTTAAAATGCAAATTTTTAACAATAAAAGAAAACTTGCTGGGACAAAACATAAAATCCGCGAAGATCTCACTCGGAAACGTCTTGCAATTGTCAAACAAGCCTCTTCTAAGTTCGGTTTTAAAAATGGGTTCACCAGCAATGGCATGGTTTTTGTTAAGTTTAAGGGCAAAGAGTTTCGCCTCTGGTGTGGTTTACGCGTTGAGTTACGGTGCTCTTTTGCTTTTCCTACTGACGAAGCCCCTTACGAAAGTGGGCGAAACGTTCTTCGACCTCAGTAATGACACGGTCCAATCCCGGAAGTAAAGTACATTCCTTAGATGCCGTAAAATCCCTCTCTTAACCAATTGTACTGTAGTTAAGTGCAATAAAATTGATATTTTTCCTCTGTGTGTCTTATCACAGCAAAAATAATAATTTATTTTTTGCATACATACTTTTTTTGTCATTAGTAGTTACTTGCTAAGTTAGTATTATTTAATACTCATTATTATTTAGTTCATATAATTTCCTCTCTGTTTAAATATATTTGCTTGAAACATAATTATTATCAAATATTGCTGGGATCGTAGCTTTGCAATAGAGATTTTGTTAAGTTTAATAGAAATTAACGTCTGCTTATTTTGGGATATATTGCAATAAACAATATGAACTAACATGGTTGTCATTTAAACATGTTAATAGGGAAAACAGCACACCTAAACATACGCTCCCTACCAGCTAATTTTTTCCAGTATGAAAATTTTTGGCTTGTCAGTAACTTGGTTGGATATTACGTATTGTTACGTTTTATCGTTGGGCTATTTAAAAATTATACGACGCTTCTTGCATTAAACATTTATTTACAACGAGTAATTATTATTATTTGCAAACACACGAATTACTTAAACTACAAACTATTTCTAACAACGATACACTATTTATTTATATGTGCTGGATTAAACATCTATTATTTATGTGGCTATTTATTCACGACTTAAACATTAAGGATTTATATGGTTATATATACGGGCTCATTTATATTACCCGCCTCGAGTCTGATGAGAACTGATTTCTTATTCCTGCGGCGCGTATTTATATATCCGAATAATTTCCGTCTAGAACATTCCAGATTTCGCTCGTGCATTCCGGCATTCGCATGTGTTGACCTCGGGCGTGTTTCCGAATGCGTGAGTCATCCCTTGCATCTGGCTGCAAGGTCGCTTCTCCAGGCGTCTGGAACATGACTCATCTGCCCGCAGCTGGCTCAAAGACCGTCTCGGCGGCGGTGACTCATAAGTCTGCAGCTGCCTGATCGCCAGGCCGTTACAGTATGATAACACCTTAATACCTAAAGATATAATGTTGCGAGGAGGGGGTATGGCATTATATATCTCATACAATATTAAGTTTAATAAAATTCAAATTAGCGTGACTGTGGAGCAGCTGTGGGTTTCATTTAATATGGTTCAGAAAGTCTTGCTTTGGGAGTTGTATATCGACCTCCAAACGTAGACTCCAAAATATTTCTCAATGAGCTTGAAGACCCTTTTTTTGAATTAATTTCAAAAACTGACAATATTAACTGCTTGGGTGACTTCAATATCAATCTCCTTAATAACGACCACCTTGGAGTTGCTCTTGTTAATTCATTTATGGATTCAATGGGACTATTCAGAAGTACGAAATTTTCATTCATCAGATCATGATGTAATCTTCTGTGATATCAACACACTGAAACCTGTACCTAAAACATTATTTGTTAAAAGACGCAATTTCAATGATACCAATAAAACGGATTTTGATAGAGATTTACATTTATTGCCTTGGAATTCAATATATTTCAACCCCGATATTAATCAAAAAGTTAATATTTTTAATTCTTGTCTGAATGAAATTTTTAACTTAGCTGCCCCAGTCCAAATGCGAAACGTTTCTAAATCCTACTCACCATGGATAACTGGTAATATAAGATTATTACAGTCTGTCAGAAATAAAGCTAAAAATAAATATCGTAAAACCAAGCTTGCCCGCCATTGGGATTATTACAAACAGTTACGTAATTTTACCACTCTAGCTATACGCAACGAGAAGAAACCATATCTGATTATACACTTCTTAACTTAAAATCTAGTAATTCTGTTTGGAGAGAGTTAGAACGCTTTGATATTTTTGATATTGGGGTCTCAAATCACACAGCGATACCTATACATTTGAGCGACGCTGACAGGATAAGTGAAATTTTTATTAATAGCACTGAATTAATTGATTATTATAAATCCATCACCAAATATAACGTTAGCACTGAATTTGAAATGCATATTGTGGATACAGCACTATAATATCTATTCTTAATAAAATATAGTCAAACTCTATCGGACCAGATGACATTAGTCTAGAAATGATAAAATTCTGCTGTCCTTTTATAATACAATTCCTAACTCACATAATCAATAGCTGCCTACTTCAAAACAAATTCCCAGATTGCTGGAAACAAGCTTATATTATCCCTATCGCTAAAATTGGACAGCCTACTGATCTGACACACTTACGTCCAAATAGCATACTTCCTGTTTTTTCTAAAGTACTTAAAAACGTAATCAATGATCAACTAAGAGGTTACCTATCTAGTCATAATATTTTACCTTCTCTCCAATCAGGTTTCAGACCTCAGCACAGTTGCACTACTGATCTGCTAAAAGTTACAGATGACATATTACGTTCAACTGATCAAGGTAAGCTTTCATCGTAGTCCTGTTAGACTTCACTAAGGCATTTGACACAATCGACCATCGCATACTATGCGCTATACTGCATTTCATTGGACTCAAACAAAATGTAATTGACCTTCTGACCGATTATATTTCTGGTTGGTTTCAGTGGCGTTCCCCAAGGGTCTATCCTTAGACCTTTATTATTTTGTATTTACACATCCAATTTCAGTAACTGTATTGAGTTCTGCGACTATCATGCATATGCTGAGAACACACAAATATACGTATTATTCTTTCTTTCCCTCCGATATCCTAAACACCGTTACGAAGATAAACATCGATCTATAAAGTATTTTCAATATCGCTGGAGCACAATTTATTTCTAAATGCATCAAAGTCCACCCTCCCCCCCCCCCCCCCCGAACAGGGGTTTCTTTATAGACACCAACTATTTATTTCGATGTGTTAACAACTTAACAACGTTACGTCGCCAAAAAGCGCGGTTGCGAAACGGAAGGGGCGCAAAACGTTCCTTAATTTCTCTCTCTCTAACTCATGCGGGAAACGTACGGGTTGCGTCATGTTGTGCAACACATTAGGTACGCGGGGATCAAAAGTCAAATGTCAATATATAAAACACGCGTTAGGCCCATTTTAATATACGCAGCCGAAGCAAGAGCAGAATCTAATAAAACAAAAAAACTGTTACGAACAACCTAAATGAAAACGCCCAGATCAATATTTAGTAAAACACTAAGAGGCAGGCAGCCCAACTTAAACATCAGAAGAGATTGTGACACTGGAGATATAGTAATATGAATCCGACAGAAAAGCAGACAATGGAACCAATATGTGGACCGAATAGATGATGACTGGCATGCAAAAATAGTAATGCAAAGACAATCACATGGATCAAGACCACCAGGAACAGCTCTTAAACGCTGGCAGTCCATCTCACAAGAGAACAGACATAAGTATCAAGCTAAAAAAACAGGCAAACAATTTGTGCTAGAACGCCAGGATAATGCAGATGCGTGAGACATGCCTTGGTCACGTCGCTGGGCGGGTAAGTTGGGCTCTAGGTTTATTTTACAGGTAAGCTGGGATCTAAGTTTAATTTGGGAGCTGGAGATCGACCGAGTCGGTGTCGCTTCCACTCGTAACGAATTTCAGGGGAGCAAGAGGATATGCTAAGTCGAGTCGGTGTCACGTCGACCTGTACTAGGCATCAGGAAGCGGGTGAAGATCGGAAACAGGTTGGAGTTTTAGGTCGGGAGCGGAGGACACAAATTGCTTCAAATGGTCGTGCGGTCTGCTTATATACCCTCCTGGGCTCTCGCCATCGGAATATATTCTAGGTGGGGTAGAGTAGGAATTGCATAATGATAAATTTCACTTAATTATAAATAATGTAACATAGCCGCGTGGCGCTGTTGGGTAAGCGCCAGACTTGCATTAAGCAAGTCCTCGGTTCGAATCCCGTGGGGGTCGAAATTTTTCCGCCTTGGCGATTGGAATCGGGCTCGGTGAGACCATTCACAGTTGGGCACCAAATTAACTGTGCTCTACTCAGAACCACAGACCTAAGAGATAGAGTAACAAGGTCAACACATCACCAGTCCACACACCTCAACAATGGTTGCTGCGCAAGCACCAAAGGCGCGATCCAACTCTGTATCCCGAATCCGGGGCAAGTTGATCATTGTACTGCCAGATGCCAGCGCATAAAGCACCAGCCTCGACACCGCAAGGTAAATGAGGTTACAGATAATACATACATACATACACACATTATTTTTTAACATATAATTTAGCAAAAATATCGTAGTCCATTGGCATGGGCATTAGGTTTTCCCACTCGCACGAAATTTCCAGTACCACGTTTCTGGACATTGGATCTAAAGTGCTGCATTATTTTTAGATAAATATGATCCACGGGATCCTAAAGATGCTGAAACGCTTTAGGAACGGTAGAAGACTGTTGTACCATGCAGGATACTTACCTTTTCAGTTAAAAATATCTTCGATATTGAAATAAATACTAAAATATGTAAAATAAATGAAAAGTTTAGGCATTTCAATATCACTACAAAATGTCGCAATTAAGATTTTGTGGCTGGGACCGCGGGTTATGTGAAAGTTGACGTTGTTTATTTAATGGTGTATTTTTATTGCTGGATTCGTTTAATTTCAAACAATAAAAATCTTAACTGTATTTATCGTATCCCAGATGTATAAAATTACCCCTTTTTTTACTTACTTTTACGATCAAGGAAGTATTGAATTCACCCCAAAAATTCGAAATTGAATTTTCAACAGATTTTCACGTTATAGAGTCCCCTGAACCCAAAAAAACATGTTTTTGTTCATTGAGACGCAAGAGATAAGAACAATTATCAGACAAAGTCAGAAAGGTGTTAAACTAGAGCAGTGTTAATCGAGACGGCATCATGGAATTTAAAAAATGACATTATGAGAGTTACTAAAAACAAAAGATACAAACATATGGGTTACCTACGACTACCCAATGCAAGTCCAAGAGCAAAGAAAGTTTCTTACACAGGAAATGAAAAATGCTACCTATAGCTAGGTAGGTACAATACGTTAATAGTGAATGGAGAAGAATGTATAGTGGAGCAGTTAAAAAATTATGAGGCTACTGAAAATGTATCCAGTGCTTTATAAACGAAGAATCAACGACAAGCAAAAGTTTAGACAGTAAAGAAAGAAAATAGGACGAACTGTGAGCCAACGTTCGCCGTTTAAAGAAGGGAATGATAAGCAACCGTCAACAAAGAACTAAAATATAATCAAATATTAAACCAAAGGAATAGGGAATGAAGATGTAGGAAAACACAGTACGAAACAGATATTTTCAAAATCAAATACTATGGATGCTAAAAATGTACGAATATAGTATCAAGGTAATAAAATGGCCGGCTGGAGATGTTTGGGCTTAGCGAAACAAGATGGCAACATTCTGGAGAATTGAGAACAGATAAAGAAAAAACATTCATATATTCCGGAAGGGCGGGGGGGCAAAGATAAGCACAAATATGAAGCAAGAATCATGCTAGAAGGAAGAGGCAAGCCACTCACTTATGGAGTGGGAACTAATATCGGAACGAATTATTACAGCAACATTTAGAGATCGATTTTTTATGTGTAATAAATGTATACGCCCCATCAATTTTAGAGGAAATGGAATGCCAAGAAGAAGTTTATAACCAACTAGAGAAAGTTCCATGAAGAACTACAAAAAGGATTAAAACAATCTAGTGTGATACACGCACACAACTTCATTTTACAGTGATCTTATAATTAGCCAAAAAATTTATTTTAATTTTTAAGCATTTCTCAAAAATTTTCAAAAATTACAAATTTTAAAGAAACCGTACAAAATCGAGCGTTAGTGCAAGAGACAATTTTTCTCTAAAACTGAATTAAAAAATGTAATAATATACCGGGTGTTCTATTTAAAATAGGAGTTAATAAAAAAATTTGGAAGAGAAAACAAAAGAAACCCATTTTAGAGGTATTCAACTGGAAAATCACCTATCTCACATCAATACACATTAAAAATATAATAAAAATGTAAAGTTTGATAAAAATAGTTAGAGTCGTTTAAAAAAAATCGAATAAAACTAAAAAATCACAAGAGTAAACATCATACTTCCGGTTATGCGCTTTTCTTCAAAAGCTCGCCGTCGCATCTAGATAGTACACAAAACTTATATATGAAGTTTCAACGCCATACATCTTTTCGTTTTTGAGATATTCTGTTCACATACACACAGAGACACACATACCAATGAACAAAAACATTTTTTTTTGGGTTCAGGGGACTCTAAAACGTGAAGATCTGTTGAAAACTCAATTTCGAATTTTTGGGGGAGTCCAATACTTCCTTTATCGTAAAAGGAAGTAATACTAAATGGAGATTTAAACACAAAGATAGAGAAGATATAATGGGTAAAGGAGTTAGAAAAGCCAATGAAAATAAAAACATCTTAAATTAAAAACGAAATAGAACGAACAAGGAGAAATCGAACACTTGACAGCAGAGCAGGTATGACATAAATATATGAAAATATCAAAAGAAAAAGGTGGAAAAAAAATAATAAAATCGCGGTATAAATGATATTGGCACAGAGAACGAAACAAAAAAGCAGCAAACTTGTTGGAATTTTTTTAAATGCAAAAGTATAAGAAAGGAAGACGACTTATAAAAACAAATACTAAGAAAAGAAGAAGTAACCGCAAGTCTAGGAAACATAAAAACACTATATGATACAACAAAGAGATTGCCAGGAAGAAAATAAACTACACGACAGCAAATACGTGAAGAAAATGAACAGCCATTAAAATCCTTAAAAGAAAATTATTTTAGGAAAATGTTATGTAGAAGAAGTGCCAAGAATTTAGTGCAAGGCATTTTTATTCAAACGTGAAAAGTGTGCTCTTATACGTACGAAATGTGAGTCGTGGACATTACGCAAAGAACAAATTCATTAATTAAAAGCTTTCATTAATAAATGTTTGAGGAGAATTTTACCAGCTTACTTTGAAACAATTTTTTGGCTTTGCCTAATTGTTTCGCCATTTATCCAATTATTTCAGGCTTAACCTGTATATTTTTAGTTAAATTATAATTCCTTTTGCATTTCGAATTCGTAAATTTTCCAAACCAACGCATTTTGTACCTGCATCAAGTTCTTATCGTTTGCGCAATGCCCTCTCTGACCCGCGCTATCTCTTATCAGAGTGCGAGCCTTCCTCGAGGAAACGAAATTGTCGTCCGAGGCACTCATTCTTTTCGCCTCGGGCAGCGCATTTCGCGCGGCCGAGATTTTATGTTAATTATATTAAATTACGTGCGCTCAACCAATTTCAATGAGCAATGTGTTTTCTAAGGGCTGATTATTATCAGGTACGATTGCGCTTTTCTGTCTTATTATCCCCATAGTAATTACATTTTTTGTTAGCTCTTAATTACCAGTTCCGTTTCAACAACGAGTTTATCTCGGAGGCCAAGCCTTATCGCACTTTCGACACCTCCTGAGTTCGGCGTTTTGCGGCCTTTTGAAGATGCTTTTGCTGCCTTTTTGGGGATGCTTCTGCAGCAATTTTCTGCGCATCCTTGGCGATTCCAACAAGGGTTGTAGCCGTTCACGTCCAGCTTATTTTGCGAGGTTAGTTGTGCTGTTCCGAGATTTATCGTGTTTTTGATAACTGGTTTCTCCATTTATACATTTTAAACCCGTCAATATTTAAAACTTATTAGTGCTCGAGGTGTCGAACGATATAGACGTGATTTAGAGCTCTCTTCAGTGAACTAGTTCCGTGAACAAACGGTATCATTCAGCGCGAGGTGATATCGGACGGCCGCGGCCGGCGCGGCGGTCGTCTGGGTTGTCGTGCAAAATGTCTAGTCAGGATTGCGCCGCAAGTGTGCAAGGTCAGGTAATAAGTAATCCCAGTACCGATATACTCAGTATCACAGCAGAGCAAAAAAGGATTTTATATTTGGAACAACAGCTGAAACTAGCCTTGGACGAGATCCAGGTCTTAAAATGTAGATTAACAACAGAACATTTAGAGAAGAAATCTTACAGTCCAGCCAACTCGGACGAAGAGGAAGAAATTGTTAATCGAGAAACAGAGTGGCTGTTACCCAAAAATAAAAAACGCAAGGCTACATCATCACCAGAACAAACAAAGGTCAGCCCGATAAAAAATGAGACGGTTGCAACCAAAGTACGCAAGCCACCTCCAGTAGTAGTGAGTAATGTAAAAAACTACCAGGAGATTAAACAAAATCTTCAATCAAAAAAATTAAATTTTAATGTCACTATGATGAGTAATAATCAACTAAAGATTAATGTCAACAATGAGACAGAATATCGTGAATTAACCAAATTTATGAATGAAGCCAAAAAAGAATGGCATACCTACGAAAACAAGCAGGAGAGACCAATAAGAGTGATGGTCAGGAACTTGCATCCAACCTGCGACATAAAGGATATTAGAAAAGAGCTAGAAGAAGGAGGTTTTAAAGTAATCAGTGTTGAAAATAAATTGAAGAAGACCAAAGAAAACGACAAAAATGTATACGTTAAACTTCCGTTGTTTATAGCAACCTTTGATAAATCAGAGGATATTAAAAAAATCTTCAATATCCAATACTTGTCCAATATGAAAGTTAAAATTGAGGCACTAAGAACAAATAAACTAATCCCTCAATGCAAAATATGTCAAAGATTTGCACATACTCAAAAATACTGTAAAAGGAACCCGGTCTGTGTTAAATGTGCGGGCAATCATCTGACAAGTGATTGTACTAAACCCAAATCCGTGCCAGCGAAGTGCTCGAATTGTGCACAAGCACACCCTGCAAATTATAGAGGCTGCGTAATAGCAAAAGAACTACAAAAGAGAAGGAATATGGAAACGCAAAATAAATCACAACCTAGAACTATTAACTCCAAAAAGGTTACTGGGGAAGTCTCTTATGCTAAGATAACACAATCCACAGAATCCCAACATCCAACAAAACCGGAGGAATACACCACCATGCAACAAATGATGAATCAGATGATGGAAACACTTAAACAGTTTGCTGCCAGACTAGATATACTAGAAGCTAAAAGCACTGGTGCTATGACAAAAAGAAGTACCCAATGGATTTCGTAGACCTAAGAATAGCCCTTTGGAATGCTAATGGCATTCTCAACCACAAACATGAAATAGAAATATTTCTCTACAGCCAAAATATTGATATTTGTCTAATTACTGAAACACACAGTACATCTCAAACTTATCTTAATTTTCGGGGTTACCAAAGTTATCAAGCTATACATCCCAGGAACCAAGCAAAAGGAGGTAGTGCAATTATAATAAAAAATAACATTAGTCACTATGAAGAATGTTCTCTTCAAACTGATCAAATCCAACTTGCAGTGATATGCATTCAATCAACTAAACAAAAGATAAGAATAGGATCAGCGTATTGCCCACCTAAATACAATCTAAAGAAACCGGAATATAAAGCACTTATAAAACACATAGGAGAGAGATTTATCATGGGAGGAGATTTCAACTCTAAACATGTAGATTGGGGTTCCCGCCTAACCACGGCCAAAGGTAGTGAACTGAGAGAAGCGGTAAGGGAAACGGGGTGTAATTTTCATTCTACTGCTAAACCTACATATTGGCCTACAGATAGAAACAAAAAACCAGACTTATTGGATTTTTTTATAACAAGAAAAGTATCATCAAATTTTATAGATATACAAGAAAGCTTTGATCTTGATTCGGATCACTCGGCAGTCATCCTTACGTTCAGCGAAAAAATTATCAAGAAAGAAACTATTCCTAGATTAGTTAACAGAACCACCAACTGGTGTGGTTTTAGGACTGATCTTCAGAAGAACATTAATCTGAGGGTTGGGCTTAAAACCACAGAAGAGTTAGAAGACCAAGCGGAGAGATTCAATAGTATCATCCAGGCAGCTGCGACAAATAACACCAAACAAATCAGTCGCATAACCAAAGGAAATAATTACCCCGTGGAAATTAGAGAACTGGTTAAAGATAAAAGAAAAGCCAGAAGAAAATGGCAGCAAACAAGGGACCCCACAGACAAAACTATCCTAAACCACAAAAGTCAAAGGCTAAAAAGAGAGATCCAGAAACTAAAAGAAGATTCGATCAATAAATTCCTGCAAAACTTAACCGCGAACGAAGAAAATGATTATGCTTTATGGAAAACCACAAAAAGAATTAATAGACCTATAAAGTCAATGCCACCAATCAGAAAGCAAGATGGCACATGGGCACGTGATAATAAACAAAAAGCAGAATTGTTTGCTGATCATCTAGCTGAGATTTTTAAACCTAATCAGATTCAAACAGATCTAATATTGGAAGATGCAGCGAATCTAGAATCTAAAAATATCACAGCAGTTACTCCGAAAGAAGTGGCGAATGAAATTAAAACCAATATGAATCCTAAAAAATCTCCCGGTTTTGATCTAATCACTGGAGAAATATTGAAACAGTTGCCGAAAAAAGGTATAGTCATGCTAACGTACCTCTTTAATGCAGCATTTCGACTAAAGCACGTTCCTGCTATTTGGAAAGTGGCAGAAGTTATTATGTTACCTAAACCCGGTAAGCCACCAAATGACGCAAAATCGTATAGACCTATTTCCCTACTTCCCATTATCTCAAAGCTTTTTGAGAAATTGTTACTAAAAAGACTAAGACCGCTAATAGAAAAGAACAACTTGATTCCTAACTACCAATTCGGCTTTAGACAGAAGCACTCTACTATCGATCAGGTACATCGAATAACCGACGTCATCGAACGGTCATTAGAAGAAAAACAGGTTTGCTCGGCGGTCTTCCTTGATGTTGCACAAGCTTTCGACAGGGTGTGGCATGAAGGACTTATCTATAAACTAAACAAAATGCTACCGAAACAATATGTCGAAGTCTTAGCCTCATACTTATCTAACCGATTATTCCGAATTAAACAAGAAGACGAATATTCAGTGCTGAAAGAAATAAATGCGGGGGTGCCTCAAGGTAGTGTTTTGGGGCCAATTTTATATTTACTGTACACAAATGACCTACCAGAGATCGAGAATATAACAACAGCAACTTTCGCAGACGATACTGCCTTGCTTGCGGTAGGACATAATTTGGACAGTTCCTCTAATAAGTTGCAAGAAGCAACTAATGAAATATGTAGGTGGACAAAAACTTGGAAAATTAAGTTAAACGAGCTGAAATCTGTTTATGTTAATTTCACCAACAAGATATTAACTGGCCCAATGACTCTAAATATCAATGGTGCTGTAGTACCATACCAAAATAACGCTAAGTATCTTGGTATGACCCTGGACGCCAAGCTCAAATGGAAGGTACATGTGAAGAAGAAAATGGCAGAACTGCGCCTTAAATACAGAAAATACTACTGGCTTCTGGGAAGAAATTCACAATTATCTATTCAAAACAAAGTATTAATCTATAATCAAATTATCAAACCTATTTGGCTGTACGGTATACAACTCTGGGGGTGTACCAGAAAGACCAACATTGCAAGGATTCAAACCTTTCAAAACAAAGTTTTGCGGAATTTGGTAAATGCTCCGTGGTACGTCCGAAATTGCGATCTACATCGGGATCTTGGCATCCCAATGGTGGCCCAAGAAATCAAGAGGTATGCTGGCAAGCACGAGGCCAGGCTTCTTCAGCACACAAACGCAGAAGCTCTTCAGCTGCTGGACAACCAAACCCTTGTCCGAAGACTGAAGAGGACCAAACCTTTTGAACTTGTTTAAGTGCAGTGCATGTATAAAAGCAGAGCATTGTGCGCGAGTGACTGTGATTAGTACCTTTTGGTCATCAAAGACAACTAAAAGAAGTCATTGGATGGACTTTAGAACATAAGTACTTAGCTTTAAGATTTGACAGACTAAAATTAATGGTTGGTCATGTTGACCAGTTTTAATAGTCCTTATTGAAAAAAAAAAAAAAAAAAAATATTTAAAACTTAAATTCATACGTTTTGCAATTATTAAAATGTAATGTTCAATTTGATACATGCTCTTGCTTTTTACATTAAATTTTCATGCTTATAGTTAATTATGCACAGTTATAAATTTTGCTATTTTTGATGTGTGTTTCGACCCTATGTAAAAGGTACAGTCACGCTATTTATTTTCAATAGCCTAACAGAAGGTTTTATTAGATGACTGTGATAAGCTTATCCCACGAGTGTTTTTGTTAAAGTTATTAAAATAACCCGAAAGGGGTTCTTAATTTTATGCGTGTCGCAACCTTCAGTTAAGATACACAATTGTGTTATTACATTATTTACATTTTAATTATCCTGATTATTGGTTACTGACTCTTCAAAACTTTTATTAATGATTAATTAAACGCTAGTCACTTGTAGTTTATTTTTCTTCTTGTTATTTGAAATCTTTTGATTTCTGGCGCCCATTTCCATTTTCCTTTCCTTTTTTGAAGACATTCCAGGGTACATAGCTGATGATCTGAACCTACGATCTAAGGCCGCCGATATTTGAGCTAGTCGGCCATCGCGGTGAGTAAGAAACAGTTTTTCAGAGCTGCCGTGGTGTATAAATGGTAGGGGGGTTGATCTGCGATTTTTACTACCATTGCTTATTTTATTAATTAATCGCAGGTCGGCTTTCTTATTGTTTCAACTTATCAGATAAAATAACAAAGGAAGATTTATGAAAGAGAACCAATCGAGGACAAATAAAAACGACAATTACAGAAAGACAATGGAAATGGATAAAACATACTCTAAGGAAACCCAATTCGGACAAGCAATCGAATATACGATAAAGGAAAAATAAAACGAAAAAATCCCGTAAACATGAAGGAGAAGTAGGTACTGAAGAAGAATATAAAACAAACGACACAACATGGAACGAAGTCAGAAAACTGCATAGGACAAAAATGTGGGAAAAGATGGTGGAATCCATTTGTAAACAAATCAACCGATTTAAACTAGTTAAAGATGAAGAATCAAGACGAAGGAAAAGATCCGGCAAGACCAGCACCCTTGTCGTATAAACCAACGTCTACAGAAACACAAAATGTGCCTTAAGCTCTTATATGGAGTTAGAAAGGACAAGAAAAAAAAGACCATTGATTATACCGGGTGTCTTAAAAAGAATTACATCTAGTATGCTATGAACTTCCCATAATGCAATCTAAAATGTTATTTGAAATTGGCAAGACTGTAAGTCTATGTCAAATTCGAGGTTAGCAGGTTAGGTTTTGCGTCACTTTTGACACAAACTGACGCAAAACATAACTTGCTAACCTTGAATTTGACATAGACTTACAGTCTTGCCAATTTGAAATAACATTTTAGATTGCATTATGGGAAGTTCATAGCATACTAGATGTAATTCTCTTTAAGACACCCGGTACAAGAAAGCATGATAATTTTTGTGGCAGAAAATAATGAAACCACTTTGTTAATCTTCATATGACCTCATCTCCGCTTCCAGAACATTGTCGAGCGCCACCTTGTAGTAGTCTTAAAACCTTCAGCCGTATATTTGATTTTTACTTCCTTTTATAATAATTTAAAGTATTCATTCAATTACCATACCTTGTTACGAGTTATGCTTTAATGTCTCACTAATTGTACCGTCCGTTTTTTGCATTTTGGTCACCCCTGTTAGATAAACTTAACTTTGTACAGTTATTGAGGTCGCCGAACTCGTTTTGAACAGCCTTCAATCGCGCGAAATGCACTATCGATCCGTTGTCATTCGTAACTAGGCGGGGTATCATTCAATCATCTCCGCGCACCTGCGGCGATGTTTTTGTTTCTCGCTCTCTTCTGTAAAAATCTCCGACTTAATCGCAAGCGTTATTAAGAAGGCTATTAGGTGGGCAAGAATAGTATCTTAGTTTACTCGCGCTACCACAGATTAATATGGTTAATTTATCGAAAATATTTGGGTTCTAATTACCCATCGCATTTGATTGCGGATATTTCTGGCGTCGTGCTTTAAGCCTTGGAACTGTACGCTGAAAGTATGAGTGCGCTTTCTCTTTCCCGTTGTCTATGTAGTTAGGCATTCGTATTTCGTCCAGCCTACTATAGTGTCGTATAAGTAGCTATGGTTGATTTATCGAAGATATTTGGGTTCTAATTACCCATCACATTTGATTTTGGATATTTCTGGCGTCGTGATTTAAGTCTCGGAACTGCACGCTGAAAGTATGTGTGCGCTTTCTCTTTCTCGTTATCTATTCTAAGTAGGCATTCGTGTTTCGTGGATTTCAGAGCCGACTATAGAGTCGTATGGGCAGCTATGATTGATTTATCGAAGATATTTTGGTCTTAATTACCCATAGCATTTGATTGTGGATATTTCTGGCGTCGTGCTTTAAGTCTTGAAACTGTAAGCTGAAGGTATGTATGCACTTTCTCTTTCTAGTTCTCGATTCTAATTAAGCATTCGTGTTTCGTGGATTTCAGAGCCGACTATAGAGTCATTAAAGTAGGAGCAGCTAGTATATACTACTAATTTGATAACCGAATTTGTAATCATTTCTGAGTTTTCCGTTTGTTGCCGAATCCTTGTTGTAGCGCTACTTGCAAAGGTGGCTAATTATACAGTCAGCTGCTATTGGTTTTATCATCGCCGCCTCGCATTGCTGGCAGTATTAAAACACATCTTGTGTTGTGAAGGTAAAAATGAATCTATACATTAACCGCACCAAAAGATTGGAATCACCGGCTAGTGTCGCATCACCTCTGAGTTTGTCAGTAATTATTTGCGCATTTAGGAAACATTCTAAATTTCTACGTACGTGGTGAGATACTATTATTGTCGCCCTCCTGCTATGTTCAACCTGGGGCATCATCGTAAATTTGTAATTGCCCACTAATTTAATCTGCTTAGAGACCTATTACCTATTTAAATATTGAACTTTTTTATGTGATAGCTAAGCTTTTATAATTAGTGGAAACAGGAGAGTTGATTGTAATTGTGGCTTTCGCCTGTAGCGTGGATCGCGCTTGTGAAAGTGCTCAAATTCACTTATGTAACGTTTTGTATCATATTTATTGTCTTTAATTAATATAAACCTGTTGATGTTTACTATGGTTGTGTGTATTGCCACTGCAAGCAATTGAGATGTCGAACTTTTTTTAAGTCTGTTTCAGGTTGTAGCGAATTGGCTACGCATAGTACTTTAGTAAGTTTACAAGTTAGCGTAACCTAATGGACTTATCGGTTGTAAAAAACTCCTTGGCGCCCTCTATTAATTTGAACACTCTTTGTTAATTATAGAAAAAAACCGCACGCCGTCTTCACTATAGCCGTTCGGCTTTCCGATATCTCCATGTAGCCTGAACGTTTGTTTGGTACGACTTGAAGCTGGTTAGAGTCATTCAGAAAATTTGGTTTGGGGCTTGAGTCTAAAATTGTTTGCCGTTTGTAGTAAAACAATTATAAACCCCGAAGTTGGTGGCAATATACTGATGTTTATTGAAAAAGTTTAAGGTCCCAACCAGTATATTATTTAATAAATTCGATAGCTTTTTACTTACATATAATAAAGTTCACACATACATAATCGAAACCAATTCTGCCTTTCAATGTCCACTTTAATAAAGTTGATAACAAGACTGTTGTTTTATTTTGTTAGGTCTCCACGATCACCATTTATTGTTGAAAAAAATATGTTACATTTTGAGTAGAAACAACTGATAACTCATTATTCTTCTTAACATGGACTTTCGGCTTAGACCGCGTAGTATTTGTATATGAACACCCAGCAGTTTCTGGCTTAATGTGCCTTGCACCTTATGAAGTCGAGCAAAAACCCGCGCGATGGTTATGCTCTTTGGTGACTCGTGTTGTTTGAGTATCTTGAGAACGATGGCAGCTTAAGCAGATTTGGCTGTTTTGCTTTTGTGCATCCATATTCACTAACGTTTCGCAAGACTTTGCAACTTGCATCATCAGAGTGAAAGTCACAAGGTGCAAGGCAGGGCCGTAGCTATAGGCTTGGAGGCCCCGGGGCAACAAATAATTATGGGGCCCCACGTTATCTTTCCCATTTACCCCTGCACCACTTTCATTTAGTAAGCCGTTTTAAATAGGGTTGCTATTTGTTGTTTCTTTCTGTTAAGATAGAAGAATGGGCATTTAAAACAGACAAAACATATACTTACTTATCACATTGAGTTTAATATAAAACTGTAGAAGCTTGCTAACCAATTGGCTAATGCTTTAGCCTTATACTGCAGCGGTCTCGGTTATTATTATTAATTTAGTGGTAGTCGTCATGGTGTAAAAAATACAAGGTGAAACGTTCCTGGAGATGCGCAGTCATTCAGAAAGTAGAGGGGAGATGTGAACCAATCCCCAATGCGCCTACTCAGGAAATCCATCATGGCTGCGATTATGGTGTAACCATGGCCTCGATCGTATATTGTTGCTGGCACTGTCAGTCGATGTCAAATTCGAGGTTAGCAGGTTAGGTTTTTTGTCAGTCTGACAGAAACTGACGCAAACCTAACCTCGAATTTAACATAGACAGCGTCTTCAATACTACCATTCGTGCCCTTTGTGGGCTCATTTCTTATTGGTTGAATTTGTGGCTCCGCCCACAATACATCCATTCTGTGGAACCTTGTATTCTATGCTCTATGGTAGTCAATGGTAGACCATGGTTAGATCACACAGAAGGCCATATCGCGATGTAAAAACTTCTGCACCAGGCGGAGTACCACCTGTTATTCGACATGCAAGCATGCATATAAAACTCACAAAAAATGCCGCATTTCATATGCTATTTAAAAAACATTAAACAATTTTAGGAATTATATCTTTATAATGTAAAAAACTGTTTCACCTTGAACTTTTTTATTAATTTTATCCCACTTTTTTCTCCCCCAAAAATTATTTTCTTCGGGCCAGCATCGACGCAATGTTGGTAACCCTACCGTTCGGCCTTAGCTACGGTCAGAGGAACTGTCAAGTACATAATACATGCCGTACACACACCAGGATAAAGTTGGCGAAGTGAGCTATGATCAATTATTAACAGATCTGCAAATTGCTTGACGCTGCTCATTTTCCCAAGTTTGCCAGTTTGGTTCAATACTTTTTTAAGACAATTTCGCAAAAAAACTTCATCCGCTTTCGGGGGCCCCCTATGTTCGGGGGCCCCGGGGCGCTGCCCCGGCTGCCCCGGTGGTAGCTACGGCCCTGGTGCAAGGCACATTAAGCCAAAAACTGCTGGGTGTTCATATACAAATACTACGCGGTCTAAGCCGAAATTCCATGTTAAGAAGAATAATTCGAGTAACCGCGAACGCATCAAACAGTATATAACAGATAACTCTTTTTTTATATTAAGATTATAGAATACAGTACCTATATCTAAAGCAACAGCTAAAGTCTAGGTATAATTAACGACATGTGTAATCTTCGTTATATTATGCATACATTTGGACCAGACGGAGAAATTACTATTCCGGGGCAAATTTAAATTGTAGACTACATCATGTCGTGGGACGCATATAAATCCGAGGCTCTGTAACAAACCTCAACGGATGTACCGTTAAGGGACAGTTATGCCTGAATTACATGCACGGCACGTACATAACAATTGCCTTCTCACTCTTGCGCGCTGTTCTGTTAACAGTTAACTCACAAGGCCTTGTTTAGCCCGAAAATTTTGAGCAAAGTAAAGTGCAATTTAATGGGGTTTCGATCAATCGTCGCCAAAGCAGTATAGCACAGGTTGCCGTAGAATTGGCAACACCGCCAAGCTCAATTAGGGTTATTGTGTCTTTAATTGTGGCCCGCATTATTTAAGTAGATAATGGCAGCTCGGCTCCACTAATTTTCATTTACAGCGGGCAGTTAAAAAGAAAGCCAAACTTGAAATATGGCACACGGTATGTGTACAAAGCAAGAAATGAAATTAAGTACAGCTAAGTGTTTCAACTTTGTATACACAACTATGTACCATTAGTCTCGTTTATTTCTATACGTTATGCGTTTGTTTCATTGTTATTATTAATCGTAACGATTACTATAAAGTTAAAAGTAGGTGACGCTTAAGTTAGTTACTGTAATTGAAGTGTTGTTAGGACATTTTACGCAAATATCTTCTTAAATAAAAATAATGTTGATTTTTCTGATGCGATTTAAGATTTAACTGTATTTGATTCATGTTAGGCGTCTTCAGATGTGCCGGTTGAGGTTAAGAAAACAACCTGACTTGCACAAAACTTGCCCAGGTCAAGGTACGCATTCCTCTCCGAACAAGGTCTATAGGTAATCTAAATATAAACTGTTGATAAATGGCTGTGGTAAAGGAATCCCACGTATTTTGATCTGTACACATAGCTGATAGCTCAGGTAAATCTATGCCTCACCCCACATCTTTTAGTTTGCGGTATTTTTGCAAGCAGTAATAATATTTCTGCATTGTGATGTTTTATACAGGGTGTTAGAAAACGGGGTAACAAACTCCAAGGGGTGATAGTACTCATCAAAATAAGCCAAAAAGTTCCGATGGACATGGAGTTACCAACACTGTCATTTTAACCCGAAGACTTCGGGTTTGGCAGTCATTCTTCGGGCTAAGAGTTCATACATACATGGATTGCGAAAAATTATACTCCTATGTAAAAGCTCCAGAGCAGAAGTCATTGGTAAAAAGTGCTTAAAGACCCAAAAATATAATTGTAGAAAATAATATTTAAATTTTTTCGGAAAAATGTATTTTCGTAGGTAATAGTTTACGTAACTTCGAAGTTGGATTTATAAAAAATTATTTTATAGAATGTAAAAACTAGTTTTGTTCTTTAATTCTTGATTTACGTTTATTTTCATGATTAAATATAGAAGCCAAGTTGTATTTCTTATGTACATAATAAATATTTACGCACTTTTTTTATATAAAAAATACATTGAACTAGAATTTATTGATAAAGATAAAATATAGAACAATACACGTTTGCTTATGGCACATAACGAATTTCGTTTGATTGCCGAAAAACTCGGCTCACCTCCTCGTTTCGTTAAGATGCTCATAATCAAATGTGTATCGTTAATATCTATACCCAAATGTTGGCAAAGCCGGTCCTGCGCTGGAAGTGTATTGTTGTTAATTTCGGGCTTCGTGCTTGCAGCAAGAAACACACGCTGTACGCGGGATGTGAGGATTCCCAAGTGATGCAAACTTAACAATAAGGACGACAACGATGGCTGTCGCACGTAGCCTCTTTCGAGAGCTGCATGGATTTATTTGACTCGAA
Source organism: Agriotes lineatus (assembly GCA_940337035.1). Lineage (NCBI taxonomy): Eukaryota > Metazoa > Arthropoda > Insecta > Coleoptera > Elateridae > Agriotes > Agriotes lineatus. The sequence goes on along the minus strand of OW679200.1, from coordinate 87,745,160 downwards.
AGTATAGTACGCGAATTCGCCCAAACCGTATAGGTTTATTCGAAGCGGCCTGAACGAGCCTGGTAACCAACGTTTGCTGTAAACAGTGTTAAAGTGCAGCACGCCGGCGTTCGTAAATTCCTAAAACGATTTTTTCGAGTGTACATGTAAGTACACCAATTGTGCTATATTTAAAGGCTCATCTAAAATCTAGTTTAAGAGGCGCTAACTCAACTGTCCTTGCAATAGCTGCACGCGATCCGAGGTTTCCAGCACCATGTGCGCCAGGAACGGGTAATGCAATCAAGGCGTGCCGTTTCCAAGGGTATGCAGCAGCTAATTCCAAGTAAAATGTTTTTATGTCAGCGTGATAAGGTTGCGTTTAACCGGAACCTTTTTGAAATGAGAAAAAATTTGTTTTGTCAGCGAATATGTGTGTAGCTTGCACTTGCATTTAAACAGGGGCGAACTCAAATAAGTATCAGCTTCAGAAAATTTTGACATTGCGTGTTTGGTAAAGACATTTTGACATTTCCGTTATTTTAAAACACAATATATCAATGTTCTTTTTTATGATGTTTTACGTTGTTCACGTATGTTTGCAACATGCCTGCGAGTAGCCTTAAGCTATATCGCACGTAGGTTGGTTGAGAATTTCATTCTATTTCTTTTATTTTTGTTTTTAAATGTGCCTTTTATGTGTTTTGAAATCAATAAGTAATAATAAAGTAGACAAATTGACTGTTCTTGTCCATTGTTTAAAATTGGGTTTTAGTGCGATAAACACTACAAGAGGGAACCAGATTCCTGTTTTGGCAGATAATGACTTTTCATAAGCCACTAACTGAGACATTAAGAGAGTTTTACGTTCATTGAGCAAAAAAGGCAAATAATTATTTAAATATTAAGGCGTACGAGACGTCTTGTTCAAATTGAATGCATCCACAGAAGGGTAAAAATGTCGCAGTTCATATACAACCTAAAAAATATATCATAATTTTTGGAATCATACCTCCATAATGTAAAAAAACAATTTCATCTTGATCATTTTTATTAATTTTATCCCCCAGTTTTCCTCCACCATAATTATTTTCTTAGGGTCAGCATAGACTCAATGTTGGTAACCCTAGATGGACATAAGTCCGAAAGCGCGTATTTACACCTCTGACAAATGTAATAAAAAACACGGATTGTATTTAATTAAAATAGTACTTACAGATAATGTAAATTCGATGTAAACTGCCATATCTACGTGATTTTATATGCTGAATTACATGACCTTGAAAAAAGTTGGCATAAGGTTCAGAAAGGGTAGTTTATGTAAAGGTCGGAAGATATTTTTCATCATAACTTTTTACACTAAACCTTTTAGTCAATTGGGTATTTCCAAGTGACGTCAGGGCGGAGCTCCCTAACAGCTGATCGTGGACAAGCAACGTTAACTTTTTTATGGAAGCTTTTCATAAATTGTAATTTTATAAGTTTTGCGTCGCTTGTACTGAGTTCATTTAATACAGCAGTGTAGTTTATGTGTTGTTTATTAATTCTGTGAACAGATAAAAGCAGCGCTCCATTTTTATTTCAACTTTTGCTGATGATGTAGTATCAATGACCACCGACAAATGGTTAAGATTTTCATATTCCAGGTTAAAATACTCTTTTCGATTGAAGATTGAAGAACGTTATGAACTGGTAAACTAGTTTAATGAAATGGTCTCTAGTTTAATCCAAAGTTGGTTAAGTAACATATTTGACAGTGAATAAAAAAACATACCTAACCTTGTAACCGACAAAAATGCTGTGCTTGGGTGTTCAAATAAAAGTAACCGAGACATTGAAAAGAAATATTTTGGATTTCCTGAGAGCATAAAAAGAAGAGAGTTGTGGGTGCAGGCCCTCCGAAGAGCAGATTTGACATCACAAAAGATTAGATTTGATTCAGTTTGTTCAGAGCACTTTTTAACAGGTAATATATTTCTATTACCAAAACATCTCTATTGATTAATTGGAATCAGGAATTTCCAGAAAGACTGGCGGCATCTGGTGATTTAATTAATCTGGACTACGCTACCTGCCTACACAAAAATTTGGCTATTTATCTATTATGAGTATTATGACAGCCACATCTGGAGCACCAAGCAGGGGTAGTCCATTTATTTAAAAATTAAATCAAAAATACTTCTAGAACCTTCCAGATAGTTCACTCTCAGACGGTAGTTACTGCTTACCCACGAATCACGATAGTCTTAAATAACAGAATAAATGTATAAAATCGCTAACTTAATTACTTATCAAATAAACTAGACTTATAACGTCTAAAAAGTTATCGTTTTTGGTCTAAACAATCGAAAAATCACCACAATCCGCCTAACAAAGCATACAAAGATTTTCCTCGATCAGCTGTTGTTGGGCGGAGCTATGACGTCATTGGCAACTTATTTCGAACCACCTTATATCTAATTATTGTAGCAAAAGAATTAAAGTTTATCGCAGCAGGTGTGTGTGCAAAGTGATAAACTCTGCGTTTTGCGAGTTGGAACTTGTCTGTCATTTTCGATTCTAGTGGGCGCTAAAACAGCCGAATAGCTGAAAAAGTATTGATTTTTCGAGAGCCACGCTCTGGCAGATGTTAATTGCTCGGCTAACTAAAGTCGTTTTTGTTGATTAACAAGCGAAGCATCAAAGCGTTGTTCTTCTTAAGGCGCATTCAGCTTAGCTGAATCCCTTGCTCTGCCAATAGTTGAACCGCTGCGGTGCCATTTCTACGCAATTAGGTCGATATACCTTCGGCTGTTTAGTATTGCCTAATGGGCTGATATCGGCTACCATACGCTCAAACGAAGGCTAAATTCAGCTAATTGAGTTCCCCGATTCTGCTTCCGTATGTGGTTATAAATTCCCGACATGTGCCGCATCCTTTCGTTGTTAGCTGACTTCTAACAGTGACGACCTTGGAATTATCAGAATTTTGCAGCCAAACCCGGCTTAGCGTCTTCATGGATTGCAACACCACAGGATTCCACTTGCGATCGCTGGACTTCAGCATCAAGCTAAATTTTAAGGATATGCCATTATCAGCTCTGTTTTAAATTGACAAGGCATTCGCCTTAATTAGGTCAGTTCTTACTAAGATCTTAGCAAATCAACCTGAGCGTGTTTAATCAACCTTTTGGCTTAATCTTTTATGACGCTAATGAGCGCAAATTTAAACAATTCAAAATTACTAAAATAAACATGTGAATTGTGATCTCCGAGCCGTTGTGCATTGATGCATTGCGATAGCACAGGTGTTCTCCTGAAAGTAGTAATTTAAGCTAAAGTTAGCATTTTGTAGTTTGAATATTTGGAAGTTAATTCCCATTTGTGATTTATAATTCATTTGATGGGCAATAGTCCTACATTTTTTAATTTTTGTCACATGGCCTGAGGGCAATTGCAAGTGATTCATGTGTTATAACATTTGAGTAAAACCCTTCTACCTGAACGAGTAACCTAGGTATGCGGTGGAACACCAAAAGTAGGTGGCGTATTTTTAAATAGCTAGTTTTGGTTTTATATGTTGTGAGTAGCGTGAAGGCGCTTAATTTGTATTAATCTTTCTGTTAAGTTTTAAAACCCGAAGCATTTCTTAGCCTGGTCCTTACACCACGCCATATTCTGCCGAGAGTTACAAGAGCTAGCCGAAGCCTTGTCAACCCCTTCGTTTAAGGGTGGTACAAATCTTCCGTATACATTAATCCCTTTATGTCCCACGTTAATTTTTGAAAGACATCTTTAGGAGCCAGTGTGGACAACCCCTTACCTGACACCTCTCTGAATTAGTATCTTCTTAGTGGTTACGTCCCCATTATTTTGACGTGGAAATTAGCTCAATCACAGATGTTTCTGATAATGTTTATGTAACTTGAGTCAATTCTTGCTCTATTAGTTGCTTCCAACACTGTCCAGGTCTCTATTGAGTCAAACGCCTTTTTATAGTCAACCAATCCAAGATGGAGTGAAACATTATACTCTGTGCATTTCTCAATGCGCGTGCGTATCGTTTCAATGTGATCTATCGTGCTGAACCCTTTCCTAAAGCTGGCCTGTTATATGGGCTTGTAAAAATTACATTTCTTGCTGAGCCGGTTTGTAATGACTTTGGTGATCAGCTAGAATAAGATGGATAGGAGGCTAATTGGTCTATAGTTTTCAAATGTTTGTATTATCTCCTATTTTTATAGAGGATGGTGGTTTCGGTGGTTTTCCAGTCATTAGGAATATTCCCTTCTACCAAACATTTGTTGAAAAAAATAAGCGATGCTCTCTCCAGAACTTCTCAATCTGCTTTTAACATCTCTCTTGTAACACGATCTTCCCATAGAGCCCTTTTGTTCTTCATCATTTTTAGTGCCGCTCTCAGCTCTGAGACAAAGATAATATATATGTATTTATTATCTTTGTCTGAGATGTCAATTTCAGTGATCTCCTCCTGGATTACGTTTTAGGTTTGACGGTGCTCTATATTTTGGTTCGGATTCTGTATTGTCTGGCTATATAGCTACTTCTAAAAGTTATCGATAATTGATGTTATTTGGGTGTCTTTCTGCCACTATTTCACCTGCAGATAACAACCATCGCAGATATATAAGTTTTTTAATGTAACTTATATCTAGGAAAATTTACCTATTTTGTTTCAATTTTGTCACTATCTTTTTTAGACGGTCGTTCTTAATGAGAACCATATTTTTGCTTTTAGTAGGAAATGATGTGAGCCACACTATATACCTCTGTAAGCTCTTAGACCTACCACTTTCATTTTTGTATGTTGATTATAAATGATATGATCAATTAGTATAGACCTGTGTTGGTTGGTAAGATGCATCCATGTAAACTTATCTATGTTTATAGAATCCGTTAAGTACAGGGTGGAGCGCGGAAACTTGCTTTTTCAAAATTAGATAAATAAACTTTACATGTTTGAAAAACTTTCATGTTTCAAAACCTTTCATTTTTATTTTCAATTATAAAATACAGGGGAAGTTTGATATTACACGCTTTTAAAAAGAATACATTGCAAATGTCGTCGCCCATTGTCAATACACTGATTAAGTCGAATTCGGAAGTTTCTTTCCAAATTTTGGAACATGGCAACCACTATATTGGCAATTTTAGCTTGAATGTTGTGCTGTGGGGCTTCCAGGGTCTGATGGCGATCGTTATAAACAAGGGATTTGAGATAACTCCAAAGAAAGTAATCGCAGGGGGTTAAATCAGGCGAGCTAGCCGGCCAGTTGATGTCCCCTCTCAAGGAGATCAACCGCCCAGGGAAGGTTTTTCTCAACAAATTCATTGAAATTATTTCTGTATGGGCTGTGGCCCCATCTTGCTGAAACCATACATCGTCCAGTTCCATTTCTTCGAGAGCGGGCAGAAAAAACTTCTGGAGCATTGTCAATTAGCGATCTGAATTCATGCCTATTCTTGATATGGCACACCATACCGTTAAACGATCCGAGTGAAGGAGTCTCTCATGAAGTTCCCTCGGATCTGTTTCACTCCAGTACCGCATATTCTGTTTTTTCACAAAGCCACTAAGGTGGAAATGTGCCTCGTCAGAGAAGAACACAATTGCGCCATGGGGTAAGGTGGCAAAGTAAGGTGTAACATAATCACGTTCCGTCAGTTGTTGGGCCACAACCATTTTGTATGGGTGCAAAAGAAGTTCATCATGAAGAATGCGATGAAGAGAACGTCTTGAAATGCCAAGAGCAACTGAATGTTTCCGGACAGATTGCCTGGGGGATTCGCAGCATTGACAATCAAACTCGCTCGACATTTTCCGGTGTTGTAACGGTTTTCTGTGGTCATCTTCTTATCGTGGACACATTCCCCGAACCCCTGAATGCACCCACCCACGATAAAATTGATTGTCGGCCAAGTATACCACCTCGAGGGGGGATTTCGAACGGAAAGCATGCTGCACCGCGATGATCAAGCGGTTGTTAGAAAAATAGGCCTCAACGGCAAAAGCGCGCTCCTCCACTGACCACTGCATTTTCTTGACTAAGAGGGTGGGAACACAAAATTTCCATCTGCTCCCCTCGACTGAGACGATCCTCCACCCTCCGTGACCCACCGAGACTTCACGCCGCCCTTCTCAAAAACGCAAGTTCCTGCACTCCATCGTGTAGTTTCAGGTCTACCAACAGTTCGTCATTATCACATTTACCATATGTACCACCCACTTTATCACCTTTTCTTGTTGGTCCTGGAGCTAATTTCTAGCACGGATTTTATTTTCTACTTACTCCGAGTGTATGCAACACATTTTTGTAAAACGTTTCTTTATCTTTTTTTGGCGTGTTATGAGGCGCGTAAGTACATCATAGTCTTCTAGGGCATTTGATCATCTAACCATTTTTTATAATTATTTCTATCTTTTGCCATCCTTCAAATATCGCATGTATGACTTCCCTTCTTTTTCTGATTACTTTTTTAATATTATCTTCCCACTTCTTCCTTGGTTTACTTCGGTATCTTCTGCTTTGTACACTCATTCACATTACTTCCTTTGGCATTCGGTTTCTCAGTTTTTTATATTTCGTGAAATTTACACTTTTTATTAATATCGAGAGGCCAATTTTTATTTCATTTCTATTTTATAAACACTTCTAAATATGTATATGAAAAGAGTCTTTTAGTTGTTGCGTATCTTGACCTTTTTTTGTCTCACTAATACTTACTACCGCGTCTAAATTTAGTCGACTTTCTTCAATTATTTCATCCTGTTTTGACCTTAATCCTTGTACATTGCAGGTACCTACATTCAAAATGCGTTCACGATTGGAATGCTGTTTGTTATTTAGAGCGTAGACCATGGTTTAATTCTAGTTTTTTAGCAATAGATGCATTTAAGAAAGTTAACCAATTACGTACCAACACCCCCCCCCCCTGTCCCTAACCTGGAGAACCATGATTTTTGTATTCAGAGTTTACTCCCTGTAACCATTATAGATATTGGGTTAGTTAAGGGATGGTGGTTGCAGAAAATGTTGAACATCAACTCCATCCTTATTCATTGCAACATTTCTGTCGGGTCCTATTAAAATGGTAAGCCTGGCCACATCATTCATCAATTCTTCCTCACAGTGCAGCCTGGGTACAAAATAGTAGAAGGAAACCACAAATCCAGTCATTTACCTACCGATTAGCATGAGAAAGATTACTAACCTAACTGTTAAAATACTGGACCAATCAGATATCCCCGTCAGTTTTTATAGTAGTGCCATTAGTATTCTAAATATTGGGTAACAAGTCCTTGTTAACAACTCCATCATTATCAATCAGTTACACACACATCAACCGTATACAAACCATTTTGAAGATAATGATGAAATTCGAATTCCAATCCCCGAAGATATGTCGACTCTTCCAGGATTAGGCTATCTGTATATAGAGGAAACATTGCAGAAAGAAAACGGTGGCGTTACAACGGCTAAATTTCTTAATAATGGTCTAGTAGTAGTAGTAATAGTAGTAGTTGTGGGGAGACAGAAGTCTAGCAAGTAGAAAATCATAGGCCCTTTTTGCCAACCTCATGCCCCCCCCCCCTCAACCCCCCTTCATTATCGTCCTTTTCGAAGGGCTGTTCTCCCTGTTTAAACCTTCCTGATTTGCTAATGAAGATCAGAATATCGGCCCAGGATAGGAAGTGCAACTCTTTCATTTGAAGCGTAGCTGCTCCAAAGGTTCTATACCTCAGTCGCTGATACGCCTCGCATTCTCCCAAGTAGTGAAAGTATGTTTCCTCATCATCCCACATCTTGGGCAAATGGGATCTTCCTCTACTTATTCCTATCAGCGCTAGGTGTCTCTTTAGTTTACAGTGGCCTGTCAAGATCCCTATCAAAAGATTTGCGGTTCTCCGGCTCCTTCCCATTAGCCAGACCGATTTCTTTGAATCAAATCTTGCTATGTGGTACTTTGCTTGCCGACAGCTCTTGCACCTCTTCCACTTTTCCTCGCTGGTCTTGTAGGCCCACTCGGTTAAGGCTGCTGAGACCTGCTGCCTTGTTATACCCAGAAGGGATTACAATCCCCTGCTCCGAATTTGACTAGTTCGTCTGCCTTCTCGTTGCCTTGGACCCCTGTGTGTTCCGGGAACCAGTTGAGCTCGACGTCCTTTCTCTTGCCAATTCAGCTAAAGCGTCTCCACATTCCTGGACAAGAGCTGATCTTGTATTGGCCGAGAAGATTGTTTGTAGTGCGATTTGGCTATCAGAGTAAATATAAATTTTTTGCTCTGGCGATGTCCTAACCTCGGTTCTTGTTGCCGCCGATAGGATAGCATAAACCTCTGCTTCTGCATCCGTGTGGCATATCAAGGCATTCGGCTGGAGCTTAACTCTTTTTTGCTCCCATTGTTCCCTTGTTCGGTTAGTGAGAGAGTATCCTTTTTATAACCTTAGCCTGTCCTCTGCTTCGGTTACCCTGTAGGCTGATAGGGGTATTTCTCTAGCCGCCACGTCGGCGATCCTTGCATGGCCCGTGCGAACTCCCTGATTATTCCAAAGCCCCGTATTCTGCATTCTGGGGTGGGTAGCCATGTTCTCTCTCTTTATCCAAGTGTCAACGCCCGAGTGCCAATATTACCTCAACTGCGGTAATTGGGGTTGTCCTCATTGCTCCTGTAATTCCAAGACAGGCTAATCGTTGGATCTTTGTGCCAATCTTACGGAAATGCTGGGGCGCTCTACACTAGGCACTGAGCCATACTGAATTCTTGGCTTTACTACCAATGTGTAGAGCCAGTGCAGAATCTTGGGGTTTATCCCCCAGTTCCTGCCTATCGCTCTGCGCAACTGCCATAAGGCCGCCAACTTGTTTACAGTCCTGTCGACATGCAACCTCCAACTTAGTTTGCTATCGAGGATTACCCCCAGGTACTTGACCTCTTGCACTAATGCAAGTGGTATTACATACATTACGGGTATCCTAAGACCCTGAAGTGTCTTTCGTTCTGTGAAGAGAGAGATCTCAATCTTTAGTGGGTTTACCGACAGACCTTTCTATTCACACCATCTCTCAATAGTCCTGCAGGCTACCTGCATTCTATCGCAGACGACGTTTAGGAACCTGCCAGTTACAAGTTCCAGTCCATCATCTGTGTATGTTTGCGCACAGATGCCCTCTGCCTTTGGGCATCCCAGTCGACCGTCCATTATGAGGCACGATAAGTGAGGTGAGAGGTAGCTGCTTTGCGGGCAACCTCCCATCACCCTGGCCCTCACTAAACAGTCCCCTAGGTTCGCCGTCATGCTTCTTTGTTCCAGCGCTGATCTCACCCAACTGACCAAAACGCCAGGAGTTTCTCTAGCCTGTAAGTCTTGACATATTGTAGCCGTTCTTGCCTCATTAAATGCACCTTTAATGTCAAAAAATACTGCGAGGGCCACTTCTCTATAGTGTAGTGCCCTTTCAACCATGTGCACGACAGCATGGAGTGCAGGTTTGGTCGATCTTCCACGTCTGTATGCATGCTGATTTTTATGAAATGGGTGTGTTGTTATTACTCTTTCAATTAGAGACCTATCAATAATCCTTTCCAAAGTATTTAAAAGAAAGGATGTAAGACTAATAAGTCTAAATGATTTGGCAGTCGTGTAGTCCTCCCTTCCCGTCTTGGGAATAAAAACCATTCTGGCTGCCTTCCATTGTTCTGGGACCCATCCCATTGCTACGCTGGCTCTATATACCCTTACGACACTTGGAAGAAGGATGGCGAAACTGTTAACCAAACTTATCATGTCCTCATAGACGCCAGACATTTGTCTACCCTCTTGGACGTGAGAAGCTGCAGAGGGCCTAATATTGATAGCGACCACTACCTGGTACAAGCTAGCATAAGAGCAAGAATATCCAACTGTAGAAAAGGCAGATAAAATAACAATTGAGGGCCTTAAAGACGTCACTATGAGAGAAGATTATAAGGCAAGTGGAAGAAAGACTAAACGAAAGAAACTGTGACAACATAGACGATGTAAACCCACTGTGGCAAACATGTAAAGAAACAGTGTTTGAGAAAGCCATGATCGCCCTATGGAAAGCAAAACCCAAGGAGAGGAAAGAATGGTTTGATGCAGAATGACAAGAAGCAACGAATAAGAAAAATATAGCACACATGAGAACTCTAAATGAAAGAGAGACTAGAAGAACAAAAGAGAAATATAGACAGTTGAGGCGGTTAGACACGAAAATCCACAGAAGAAATAAGAGAGCATGGAAATAACAACGTATGGGAGAGATAGAAAAGTTAACGAAGCAAGAAATAAATTCAAACCCACAGTGGTAAGTTGCAGGAGAAGAAATGGAGAAATGTTAAAGGATAGGGATGCAATACTGAAGAGATGGGCAGAGTATTTTGGATAAAACTAAATGAACACGCACAAGAGAACATACAAATTGCCAAATGAAACGGAGGTGGAAGAGAAGATGGTAATCAATACCGAAGTACCGTCAGAAAAAGAGCCATCGCCAATCTAAAAAACAATAAAGCTCCGGGAGTTGATGAGATCAATAGTAAACTATACAATTCTGAAGGCCAACCACTACAGAAAGTAATATGCAACCTTATATCGTGTGTTCCAAAAAAAAAAACTCATTTGGAAAGAAAGATAGAAAATCTAGTCGTGTCTTAACTTAAGTCTGTAGGTGAATGTCAGATTGCATTTTGTTTATGAAAACAGCCTATAAAATACTCGCATACGTTCTCTACAAAAGGCTGAAACATTACATCGACCATATTATTGGTAACTACCAATGTGGTTTCACATCTGGAAGATCAACAACGGATCATATACACTCAGTCAGATAAATCCTAGAGAAAACCTTTGAAGGCAATATCCACACACACCATCTATTTGTGAATTTCAAAGCGGCCTATGACAGCATCCTGAGAGCGCCACTATTTCAAGCAATGATGGAGTTTGGAATTCCCAGCAAATTAGTAAGGGTTATTAAAATGACAGAAAAAACTTCAAATATTTTCGAAGTAAATTATGAAGTACAAGAAACGCGTTGGCGTGTGGGTTATTTAACATTGTACTGAAAAAAGCTGTTAGAAAATCTGGGATTAACGTAAGTGGAACAATATATAATAAGTCTGTCCAGATCTAGGGATAGACAGATAATATTGATATCATCAGACGCACTAAGCAAGCAGTCATTACCAGCTTTATACTGCTAAAGATCAGCAAGCACGATAGGATTGTGTGTTAACAAACACAAGACGAAGTATATGATGGTGACGAAGGATGCAGTTATACCCACAAGAGTATTAAACATAGGAGAATTCGCCTTTGAACAGGTAACGAACTTCGTCTACCTGGGGCTATTAATCAACTCTACAAATAGAGTTAGTGAGGAGATATAACGACGACTCGTGATGGCCAACAGATGCTACTGGGGACGGTAAGACCACTTCAGATCAAATGCAGTTAGTAAAAAACAAATCTCAATTTACAAAACTCTTGTTAGACCTGCAGAAAAAGATCATGGAGATAACCAAATGGGAACACGTGAGAAACGAGCACATAAGGGAGACTACCCAACAACCACCAGTACTAGAAAATAGAAAGAAAACAGCTAAACTGGTACAGGCATATTACAAGGATGAACAGAGAAGGATTACCAAAAAGAATAATGGAAATGGGAAAACCGATAAGAGGAAGAAGAGGTAGACCAAGAAGAAGATGGCTGGACCAGATAAAGGACTTGGGAAGATTATTAACGGAGATGAAAATTATATCAGGGGATAGGGAAGCGTGGAAGAACTGGGTGAAAGAAGGACTAGACCCTCAATCTGACTCCTGAAAGGACAGAAGGATCTGTGAAAGAAAAAGAAGAAGCAGTTAGACCTGTACTTACATATGGTGCAGAAATGTGGACTATTATCGAAAATGATAAAAGGGGATTTGGCATTTTTGAAAAAAACTCTTGCGGAAAATATATGGGCCTCTTAAATAACACAATTAGTGGCGTATCAGATACAGTTTCGAATTGCATGCAATATATCAAGAACCTGATATTATCAGACATATGAAAATTATGAAGCTACTATGGGCAGGGTATCTAACAAGTTTAGAAGATCAACAAATTCCCAAAAAACTAACAAATAGCAAACCTGAAGGTAGATGAGGAACCAAGGACATGATGGATGGCTGCGCTGGAAAAACACATTGCTAACCTCCATATCCACGACTGGCGAAGTACCGCAAGATAGAACAGAATGGTTTCAAATCTTGTTACAGGCCAAGACCCAACCTGGGTAGTAGAGCCAGCAATGATAATGAAAATCATGTTAACGATTTTCTAACGAAAAATTTAAAAATTGACCGAAAATCTAAGTTATTAAAAGCTTGTCGACTAAAAGCTACATTATGGGTATTTAGTAACATAATTGACTATATGGTATATACACAAGAAGTAAAAAAATCATCACTGAAATAAAAGTAGAAGCAGAAGCAGAACTGGGAACAGACCACAGATGGGTGATAATGAAGACTAACATAAAGAAAACATATGAGAACGAAGAGAAAAAATACAATAAAATAGATACAAAAAGTAACAAATGACTTCCGGGATTGGGCCGTGCCATGATTGAGATCGAAGAACTCAACGTTTCGCCCACTTTCGTAAGGGGCTTCATCAGGAGGAAAAAGCAAAAGAGCACGGTAACTCAACGTGTTAACCATGCCAGAGGCGAAACTCTTTGCATTGAAGGGACAGAAGAGCACGGTAGCTCAACATGCAGCAAATGCCGTCGCGGTTCAGTGGCGGTGGGGCTTAGGAATTAGCACTTTCTACATAGAAGGAAGGGGAAAGCCTTCGTCCCGATTGAGATTATTAGGGTGTTTGCAAATCTCAATGGCTTCGCGAATCTTTCTGCTAAAGAAGAATGGGGATTTGCAGATGATGGAAGTTTCATCAAAAAGGATCTTATGACCAGTGTCGCGTTGGTATTCGGCGATGGCCGATGATGAAACGAGACCTGACTTGAGACAGCGCCGATGCTCAGAGATGCGAGTTTTTACTGAACGACCTGTTTCACCAATGTATACAGCATTACAAGAACAAGAGACTCTATAAACACCTTTAGATGACATAGTGTTTAATTTATCTTTAGATGAAGGAAGAACCTGTGAGATTTTGCTCGGGGGTTTGAATACTGTTTTAATGTTTTGTTTTCGAAGAAATTTTCCTATGCGGTCGGTGACTTGGTGGATATAGGGAAGAAAGGCTATTGCTGCAGGAGGATCGGGTTTTGGAGGTTTGGGTGGCCGTGGATGAAGATGGCGATTGATGGCAGACTGTATATCCCTAGCACGGTAACCGTTATTCCTAAGAGCTTTCCGAATGTGATTTAATTCAGCGTGGATATTATCGGGTTGGGATATGGAAACAGCCCGGTGTACAAGCGAATTGATAACGGAAAGTTTTTGTGTAGGATGATGATGGGAATCGGCATGTAGATAGCGATCAGTGTGAGTGGGTTTGCGATATACAGAATGACCAAGTTTGCCACTGGGTTGGCGAGAGACCTGTACATCTAAGAAAGGAAGGGAACCGTTACTTTCTATCTCCATGGTAAAGTTAATGTCTGGATGTTGACTATTGAGATGATTTAAGAAGAAGGGTAACGTGTCTTTACCATGTGGCCAAATAATAAAGGTATCGTCAACGTATCGGAACCAAACCTTAGGTTTCAATTCTGAAGATTCCAGAGCTACGGTTTCGAAAGCTTCCATGAAGATATTGGCAACGATAGGTGAAAGAGGAGAACCCATGGCCGCACCAGAGATTTGTTTAAAGAACTGACCTTGAAATAGGAAATAAGTGGAAAAGAGGCATTTTTCTATCAGGTCAGGTAGACTTGAAGACGTCTCCCCATGCTCTGATAACAACTGTTGGATTATGACGATGGAATCGGGAATAGGAACTTTGGTAAAAAGGGAAGTGACATCGAAACTCACAAGTAAATCCTCAGGTTCAACGCTTATATTGGATATAAGTTCAACGAAATGGGCTGAATTGCGAACATACGAGGGAGACTTACCAGTGAACATTCTGAGGATAGTGGTTAGGTATTTAGTTAATGAGTAAGTAGGGGAATCTATGGTACTGACAATGGGCCTGAGGGGAATGTCTTGTTTATATTTTGGGAAGACCATAGAGCCGAGTTAAAAGATGACGAATCACAGGAATGGAATTTAGAAGAATTATGGAGCGATTTCAAAGATATAATTAAAAACACAGCAGAAAAGATATGTGGAAGGAAAGTGTTTGATACAAAATTGAAGTGAAAGTATTAGTAAAAAGGAAAAAAGTAGCTTGGAAAAAGTACTACAAAACGAAAACGGAACAAGATAGGGAAGAATATATAAAGAGAAGAAATGAAGCTACAAATGGAGTAAAAGAGGCTAAGGCCAGAATCTGGGAAGAATTTGGCAAAGAACTAGAGGAAGACCATCAATCAACTCCATAGCAGAAAATTCTGAAACAACACCAGGAGAATGTCAGAACAAGGAAAGAAAGCAATCAGTAATATTAAAAATAAAAATGGAGAAATAACGAAAGGAGGAGAGGAGAATCTAGAAGTAAAGGCATAATACTATAGTGAAAAATTCAACATGCACTCAGAACAACAAGAGGGCAAAGAAAAATACGAAACAGGATATACAGAACATCAGCCAAGAGAGGACGTTGAAGGAGTTACAAATATAAGTAGAGAAGAAGTATGCGAAGCAATTAGCAGATTAAAACGGAAAAATCCTGCAGCGAGGACGAAGCTGAAATGATAAGGGGAGGGGGGCGATATGGTCGCTATATGGTTCTGGAATATATGCAGCAAAGCTTGAGAGGAACAACAAATACCGAAAGACTGGCAAAGGAACCTTATAGTCCCAATTTATAGAAAAGGTGAACAGACAGATTGTAACAACTACCGACCCATCTGCCTTTCTACAGTGTGATTTAAAACATATACAAGACTAATAGAAAGAAGACTAAGAAGCGAAGTAGAAGATAAAATGGAAGACGGCAAGCAGCTTTTAGACCATAGAGACAAACAAATAAAAATATAAGATTACTAAGAAACGAACAAATAATTATATTTGATTTTTATAGATCTAAGAGCAGCCTTTGACAATATAGAGAAGGTAATCTTATGGAATTGTCTAACGGAACTAAAAGTCACAGAAAACCTAATAAATGTTGTAAAAAGTATTTATGAAAATGTATATGGAATAATCTAAATAGAGGGGAAAAGATCAAGAACTTTGAGATGTAAAAAGGCATTAAACAAAGCGATCGCCTGAGCCCCCTGCTCTTCATTATTGTGATGGAGAGGCTGCTAAAGAACACTCGACGAGAGCCACCAAAGAAAATAGTAGGATATAAAAACCTCAGCCCAAAACTAATAGATAATCTTCTTTACGCTGATGATATAGTCCTAATAGCGGATACGCACAACAAAGCACAGAAGCAAATGGATGACAGAGATCGAAAAACTAAAAATGGAGATACGCACAGATAAGACAAAAGTTTTGATAATAAATGAACCAACTGAAGATAATGAAACAATAAACATAACATGTAAAGAAAACAGAATAGAACAAGTACCAAATTTTAACTAATGTAGTGTTTATTAATACATATTTACAGGCTATTTACACGTTTTATTGCTAACTAACATAAGAACACAACATAATAACGTTCATAACACCGCAACTAAACTCCAACTGCCACCGCTGAGGGCTGCGCCGTTGGGATGTGCACCCTGTACTTTGGGATTCATGTGGTGACGTCACATGCTTGGCAAGTGTGTTGCCTATCCGTGAGGCGTATTCGTGTAGTGCAAGTGTGTTGCCTATCCGGAAGTTACACCCACCACACTACTTAAGGAAGCATACTTAACGGAAGTTGGAAAAATAGATGCGGAGATAATACAGGGCGTTATGTAAATGAGTGCAAATATTTTAACCCGTAATAGAACTCGCTAAACTGAACAACTTCTTCATTTATCATTTTTTTGAAAACGCCCTCAAAACTGAGTTACAATTCAAAACAATTTCACTCTAAAACTGCATAGGTACTGATAAAACCTTTAGTTCATTCACATCTGGTCAGCAAGTTATTGACCGCATGTTTTTTGTGCAAGAACTTTGCAGTTTTAATATACTTGTGTCGTTCACCTTTAACTTAGATTTGCTTACCAAGCGGCTCGTCACATTTAGGGGAGATAAATGATTAAAAAAATATGCAATTAAATGAAAAACGATAAATAGAAGTTGGTCATTTTGGTGAGCTCTATCACTGGTTAAAATATGTGCACTCGTTTCCATAACACCCTGTATACAGAAGAAAAAAACAAACAATCTATACTACATCTAAACAGAACAATATATCAAAAATCAGAGCTTAAAACAAAAACAAAACGTCACATATACAAAACAACAGTAATCCCAATAATGCGAGCGAATGCTGGCCATTACAAAAGAAACATGAAAATCAACTAACTGCTGTTAAGAAATTAAACATCTCAGAGGAATAGAAGGGAAGATGAAAATGGACAGGGTCCGAAATGAAAAAATTGGAGAAGATTTGAAACAGCAGTCAATAAACGAGGTAGCAGGCGTCAAGCAACTTAAATGGTTCGGACATATCCACAAAATGGTGAAGAACGTAATACGGGCGAGAGGAATAGAAAAGAGAAGAGCAGAAAGACCGAGGAAAAACTGGATGGGCAGAATAGAAGAGCTGGGAGGCAGAGAGGCAAAACAATGGAGGAAATGATAAGGATCGACAAGGACAGGAAAAAATGGAAGAAATTAATGGAGTCCACATCTGACGCCAACTAAAAGGGCAAAAGGTTATACAAGAAAGAAAGAAAGAAGTAACATGAAACATTCAGTTATACATACATTCATAATCTGTAACCCCTTATACGGTTTACATATATTGTAATGATAGCCCCTCTACTAAGAAGGTTTTTTAAATAAAAAATAATAATTAGGGCAATCACCACATTTAACAAATTAAATCGAACAGTTTTAATAAAAAATTCAATATGGTGTCAATCACAGGGCTAATCAAAATGATGTTATAATTAATATTTGCAAAATAAATGGTTTATAGCTCTTTCTATTTTATTCATTTGCACTCAAATAAAATAAAGCTCCGGTCTAGCATGAGAAAAAAAACTCTTTTTCAAAAAGTTAGGTCCTAACACTTTTATTACAATTACTTTTGAGTAGGACAAATTAACTCGTATGACAACTGCTTGAATTCGTATCTGACAGAACAATTTAACCTTCAAAGTGACATTGCTTCCACAAAAATAGCATATTTGAAGGCAAAACACAAAAAAAATGGCAAAATTCACATCAGGTAGGTAAATACAATGCAAATAATATGACGTAATTTCCGACTAACCTGGTTTTGTTTCAGTGACGTAGGGACGCCGAAATCTGCACTTGTTTAACTTCCTGCAATTTTCGGTGTCCAAAACCGCTTATCTGCAAAATCAAGGGACGCTACCTCGATAAAACCTCTCTGGAACAAATCTGGGAACTGGGGCCTGCTTCTACACCTCATACTAAATCTAATCTTGATGAAACCCAAAGCTAGTGGGCTTTCTGCAATTGCTTCCCTGTGAAATTTACCTTGCAAGGGCAGCTTTGTAGGCTGGATCACAAAATCAAACGACGCCACGGCAATTATAAACCCGGTGACGGCTTCCTGCTCCAATACTCTGGACATAGACACTCAGGAGGATCTGCTTTATACGTTCCACTTAAGATTCTAGCTGGCTGATGTCTCAAACTATTTGAAAAGGGACCCCGATGTTGACCGCACTTGGGCGAATCTTGCAGCCTGCACTGGTATCTGTTACCTCGATGAAAATTACACACAAAGATGCTCTGCAGACTGGTGAATATTAAAAACCACTTTTTGGCTCACACAGAAAACTCTTTAATATGAAAATATACATAAAACTGTGAGTACGTCTTGCACACACCACAATTTTATAACGCTTGTTTCCAATTAGGGGAGTTCCGAGAAAGATGACATAGTAAGGTAAGATGACACAGTGCCCATTGAGAATTAAATTTTCGCCCCAGTTGAGCAACAACAAATTTGTTCATGGGCTCATAGATGGCGCTTCCGCAAAATTGTTTACGGCTGTCAGTTGAACGGAGTTTTCAAATTCAAACGATCGCAAATATTTTTGGCAGTTTTTCCTCAATATTAGTAATATCTACAGACAGGTACGTATTCAAATGTTTTTAAGTATGGTGATGCTAATAGCAGTTATTGTTTGTTTTATATTTACCTAAAGAAAAGTACAAGTAACTTCAAAATATGTTTACAAATAATCCATTGGTTAAAGTTTTGTCGATTTGTGGTAAAACGACATACCTGCTGTCAATCTAAGATGACATACTATTTGTCTTAGTCTAATGCGGGTGCGTAATGATGAACGTTTAAATAATGTTTTCAATTTATTTCAGTATGTAGAGTAGATGTAGACAACGAAAGAGACAAGAGTCAACCTTATGGACATGATGACTACTCGAAGAATGATGGTGATGCCACCTGCATTTATTGTAATGAGTTGTACAAAAACTCCAGGCCAAAAGAGCATTGAGTAAGGTGCCAGTTTTGCTTGAATTGGTGCCACAGGTGTTCCATGTAAAATAAAGCAATTTACGTGTGAATTGTGCATAAATAAGTAGTCTTACTCTGACTATGTCATCTTAGATGGACGTGTGTCATCTTACCCAACTTCTACTTGCTTGTTTAATATGTTTTTCTTCTTCTTATGCTTACTTTCAGATTTTCTAAATACATTTTTGTATGATTGTAATAAACAAGAGTTTATGTACATACTTTGTTTTATTTCTTAGCACCTTTAGTTTTTTTTTAATTTCACTCCAATTAAAAAGTATGTCATCTTGTCTGGAAAGTCTCCTATAACAATTGTATGTCTCGTTTCCTAGCAACTAAGTTTTACAATTGTTTTATAAAATAAGTTTTGATGTTTTTACTTAGGAACTAAACTGTCTTTTCCCTGGAAATCGTCACTTTAACCTTACTCTGCTTTTACACAGTTTTTAAATGCACCGGTTCACATGTTTATAATTAGCACTGCACAATTGTCTGTGTCCTACAATAGATTGCCTCATTCTGCTCTTTGCTTTGCTTTGCACAGTTTCTTTACCTGTCTTGCCGTGTGCTGGCTTCATAAAATTTTACTCATAACGCTCATATAATTTTTATCACGCCACAAACCATCTCCATCATTTTAAATTCACATTATTGTGTCGACGTTACCAAATCAAATCTGCCAGCTACACAAATTAAGGTGTGCTTGCCATTCCGAACATCAATTATGAATAAAACGTTTAACGTAACCCTTTTGATTCTGCCTTATCTAATGCTAACCTTTCTCAATCAAATTCTAGTTACTGCTAATCGTATCGTGTGCTTTTATTAGTGTAAAATACCGACTTTATCTTGCAATAAATAAAATATTAATTCTGTGTCCATTTTGAATTTTTCCTTCATTTTTGTGTTAGTTACGACAACCAGAACTGCTGTGGGCAGTACACCATTGCAATATGAAATGTAATTAAAGCATTTTTAAAACACAACCGAAAACTGTTTTGTAGCATATGAAAACACATAATATATAAATAAATAAAACAATATTTTAGTATTTTGCTTTTATTGCTACTAAATTGCATCATTTATTTTACATCTTATATAATTCTCTACTATTAGTATAAAACAATATTAAAAAACTAATATACAGTATCATTATTAACAATATTGCAATTTAATTCCCTAATTTAAAAAAATAAAATTACTTAGGTAACATTTATAGTCATTAAAATTTAACACAAACTGTATTATCTCAGAGAGTCGATAACTTTCCTGCTTACCGTTCACATACTATTAGGGTTATCAAGCAACAACAAATGCTAAATGGTAAAATGGCTGACTTACAACACTAAAAATTATAACATTCAGCAAACATTACCAAGGCAACTTCAAATGTATCGATATAATTAAATAGTATAAGTATTGAGGAGTAAAATATAGCCATGCATAATTTAAACAAAAAATCAAAGTTGCCCCTATATGGCAAGACTGAATTTAATAGCACAATACAATTTTAAAATGGCACAATTATAATATAAATAAATTTGCAAGTTTTCTTAATGTTTCAATAATTGTACTTAGCGAACATAATTTCCACATTTAAAACAAGCAGCAACTAACACAATTTAAAACATTTCATAACTGTACAAAAATTTATCACTGAGTACCATCATATAAAAATATCATTACTGACTCTAGGCCATTAGGCAATACACATGTACACTACTTTTATATACTTTAAATCGGTAAAATATTTACATGCTTGTAGTGCATACAAGACGTAACAACTAAGCAAACACAATCAGATATTACGACATCATTGACTAATAACTTTACAAGACTACTTACTGATCATAATTTGTTTCTAAAGAACTTAAATATATCACACATCGTGGGACTTGCAATAGCCATTAAGTTAGTACTATCAATCGTTAATAGTTGACAGTTACTTACGGCATAGCGAACATTTAAATTTAATTAGCAAAACATAGTAGCAACTCTTCCGGTTATTTAGTCACTAACAGTTAATTTAAGAACTTACAAAGGAACCTTTTTATTAGAGATATGAAGAGGCTAGTTAAAGTTTGTTTTTTCAATAATTGTTTAAAATGTTTTCAGCTAAACTTGATTTTTATTTTTCATTTCCGTCAAAAATTTGTGCTGCTGTAAAAAATTTGAGGGTGCCGCTAAGGTAACTTTTATTTTGATTATTTTTTGGATATTAAAAGATATTTTAGAAAATTTATAAAAAAAAAGAAAATTAGCAACAAGCACAAATTCAGTATAATTTTTGTAAGTTACTAATGGAAAAAATAGAAAACACACTTGCAAATATACCAAAAAGAATATAAGAATATTAAAAAAAGTAGAAATAAAAGTCATGAATGTAGGAAATGTAGGCAATACCATTTTTAGCTGATATGTACTTTATCTCGTTAATTATCAAAAATAAATAATTGACCATTACTAGTTTTATTTTAACCCATTTTACGGTTGATGTTAATTTTCACTTTTGTGATTATTAACACTTACAATATTCATGATGAAATAACATTTCTTGCACTTCAGTGATTACTGGTTTGTCCTCTAGGGTCATATAGGTACAAGACTGCCAGTAAAGATCGTACTTTAAAGTTATCATTTTAGTTTGTACCAATTTTGCTATTAAGTGAACTAGACGGCTAGAGTGGTATCAGAAATTCGTATCCCATCCAGTAATGTCATCGGGAGGCTGCCCGTCGCTATCTGGGGGATATTCGTCGAAATTCGAGGTGTCGGTCACGTGCTTGACTTGAGGAATAATGGGTGGAATTAGAGTCCTGTTGCACAAACCCTCCCAGTTAAATCCATCGAACCATCTAAAAAAGATACATTCAGTTTTAATTAAATTAATTTATAAATGAGTAGCTTTTGGTGTTTTAAAACTTTATTATTTATTTTTATTCTTGAATGTGTGTATTTTTTATCTAAAATTGTTTTACGACTTTTTTGCAGGTGGCCAGGGGACAGAAAAACGTCCCCGATGTTAACATAACTTACAAATGTTGGTTAAAATGTTGTAATTTCACGATTTCTCGATTTCAAATAAAACATAATGTACTCCTAGCAACTGAAATTCCTTTTTATCCCTCATGTGGTTTATTTGCCTTGGCCCTATGGGCCTCGGCAACTAAATCCACATTCGTGATAAAAAGCTAAACTTAAGTACATTGGTATACAAACTACTATTATCAAAGATCACAAAGGATAGGTACTTCCATACCATGTTATTAATAATTGAATTCATTCAGTAGATTTGATAATAAATAGAAGTTGATTATTGAATTTCAAAAATTGTTTCTAGCTAATTTCTACAAGGAATTATTTAATACAATTTATAGATTTAATCAGTGGCATATTACGGCAGGAGGCGCCAAAATGGAATGATTGACAAAAGATTGTTTAATTTTGTCATTAAATATTAATTCCCAGGCAAGTACCTACTGTTGATTGTAACCTAAAATGATCACAGCAAATAATTTCCTGATTTTGTAACACTACGTACAATATGGGCGTAAAAATTCAAAGAACTTCTGGCTGCAGCTATGGTAATATGCCACTGGATTTAATTTATTCGTTTTCCTTAACATTTATTATACAGCCACGGTAAACAGTGTTAATCTTAATACATTTAAAACATGAATTTTGCCAATTATTTTTTTTTGTTATACCTCAACCTTGTAGACAAATAATAAATTTATACACTATTTATTTGTAAATAAGTGTAATGTTGTTACATAATTTTTTGTAAATTGTATAAATTATTGGAAATAGTTTCTTATTATACAGGGTGTTCTAAAATAACTGAACAAAATTGATAGTGGCATGTACTGACATAAAGTGACATAAACTAAATGACTCCAATGGACTCAAGAACAAATAATTATAGAAAATCAACAGCCTCTCAATTAGAGTTTTCGAAACTATGGTATACGCCACTGGATTTAATGTTGTTCGTTTTCCTTAACATTTATTATACAGCCACGGTAAACAGTGTTAATCTTAATACATTTAAAACATGAATGTTGCCAATTATATATTTTCTTTGTTATATCTCAACCTTGTAAACAAATAATAAATTTATACACCATTTATTGGTAAATAAGTGCAATGTTGTTACATAATTTTCTGTGAATTGTATAAATTATTGGAAATAGTTTCTTATTATGCAGGGCGTTCTAAAATAAGTGAACAAAATTGATAGTGGCATGTAGAGACATAAAGTGACATAAACTAAATGACTCCAATGGACTCAAGAACAAATAATTATAGAAAATCAACAGCCTGTCAATTAGAGTTTTCAAAACTATGGTAATACGCCACTGGATTTAATGTTGTTCGTTTTCCTTAACATTTATTATACAGCCACGGTAAACAGTGTTAATCTTAATACATTTAAAACATGAATGTAGCTATTTATATATTTTTTTTGTTATATCTCAACCTTGTAAACAAATAATAAATTTATACACCATTTATTGGTAAATAAGTGTAATGTTGTTACATAATTTTTTGTGAATTGTATAAATTATTGGAAGTATCAGGTAACCAAATAAGTTCGTGCGGTTTTTGTATACAGCAGAGTGCCATGAATATTTCTATGTTGTTGATAGATAACACTTGTTTGTTATCTGTCATCTACTTTAGTATGAATCCTTCTTTTATCGGATACATACACATTTGGTGACAATTGTTTAATTCCTAGTTTTAAATAGTTGAGAATGGCAACGAATAAAACTTTAATTCGAGGTTGTTTACTGTATGAGTACAAACTCGGTACCAAAGCTGCAGTGGCGGCGCGAAAAATATGTAGCGCATTTGGAGATGATGCCGTAAGTGATCGAACAGCACAGAAGTGGTTCAAGAAATTTTCTTCGGGAGAGCACAGCTTGACCGATGAAGCACGCTCTGGGAGACCGAAGATCATTAACAACGAGGATATTCAACAGGTTGTGGAGGCAAATTCCAGGACAACGTGCCTAGAGCTTGCAGAAAGGTTCAATGTGAGTGATGAAACTATTCGTTTGCACCTTCATCAGCTAGGAAAGATGTGGAAGTTAAGCAAATGGGTCCCACATGAATTGTCAAATGATAACAAATTAAGTCGTCTTACCATTTGTTCGGCAAACATTTCACGCAACGATAATGAACCTTTTCTTGATCGGCTGTTAACCTGCCACGAAAAGTGGATATTGTACTCAAATTCTAAGCGTTCGTATCATTGGTTGTCGCCTACTGATTCGGTACCACACACTCCCAAGGCTTCCTTGCACCCAAACAAGATTTTATTGTGTGTTTGGTGGACAGCAACCGGAATTGTCCATTATGAGTTTTTGGAAACGGGTCAAACCATCACTGCTAACTTGTATTGTGAACAGCTTCAGCGAGTACAAGCAGCACTCATCCAAAAACAGCCTTATCTGATCAATAGAAAGAAAGTGGTATTCTTACAGGATAACGCCAGGCCGCATACGGCAAGAGTGACCCGGGAAAAAATTTCCGAAGTTGGCTGGGAAACGTTGCCACACCCTCCATACTCTCCTGATATTTCGCCAAGCGAATACCACCTTTTTTTGTCTCTTGACAACTATATGAGGCATAGGCAGTTCAAAACTCGAGTTGATGTAATAAATGCAGTCCGTTAATTTTTTGATTCAAAATCCATAGAGTTCTACTATACCGGCATACAAAAATTGGTGTCACGTTGGCAAAAGGTCATTGAGTGTGATGGTAATTACTTCGATGAATAATAGTGTATTATCGTTTCTTAATAAATATTTATATTTTACCATCAAAAAACGCACGAACTTATTTGGTTACCTGATAGTTTTTATTATGCAGGGCGTTCTAAAATAACTGAACAAAATTGATAGTGGCATGTAGAGACATAAAGTGACATAAACTAAATGACTCCAATGGACTCAAGAACAAATAATTATAGAAAATCAACACCCTGTCAATTAGAATTTTCGAAACTATGGTAATACGCCACTGGATTTAATGTTATTCGTTTTCCTTAACATTTATTACACAGCCACGGTAAACAGTGTTAATCTGAATACATTTAAAACATGAATTTTGCTAATTATATTTTTTTTGGTTATATCACAACCTTGTAAACAAATAATAAATTTATACACCATTTATTGGAAATAGTTTCTTATTATACAGGGTGTTCTAAAATAACTGAACAAAATTGATAGTGGCATGTAGAGACGTTAAGTGACATAAACTAGATGACTCCAATGGACTCAAGAACAATTAATTATAGAAAATCAACAGCCTGTCAATTAGAATTTTCGAAATATAACATAAAAATGAGGTGTTTTTTAAATATAGTCAAATAATGACAATTTACTTTCCTGAAAATAGTTTTAAATTTCAAGCTTACTTAAGCTGATTATTACGGTTTTGACAATACTTCCCGTCTTGTGGACTTTTATATAATTTTTTTATAAAATTATTCAGACTTACAACAATAAAGTGCCGAGCTATTTTAGCTATCAATTACTGACAAAATTAAATAGAACTGAAAATATGATACCATTAAGATCCAAATTGTCCTAATTACACAATTTTTTAAGCAATCCCAGTACAATTAACACATATGCAACTTACTTATGCTTTTGTATTTCGCTGATTCCTCCTCTTTGATATCCTAGTCTTTCAGCCGGGTTATCTCTACATAATTTTTTAATAAGTGCTTGAGCATTTCTAGTAATATTCCTAGGAAATTCTATGGCATCGATACCCTTCAATATGATATTATACGTCTTCATAGGATCGGCCCCAGTGAAAGGCGGGGTTCCCGTCAGTAACTCAAACATGAGAACGCCGAGAGACCAATAGTCTGCACTGATATCATGACCTTTGTTCAGTATCACTTCTGGTGCAACATACTCGGGCGTGCCACAGAACGTCCACGTTTTTCGCCCCGTCTGAAGCTTTTTGGCGAAACCAAAATCTACCAATTTGACATATCCATTGTTATCCAGTAGCAGGTTTTCTGGTTTTAAGTCTCTGTAAATTATGTTTCTCGAATGCAGGTAATCGAAGGCTTCGACGACGCATGCTGTGTAGAACCTAGTTGTAGAATCGTCAAAGTGACCTTTGTCGCGTAAAACAGTCCACAGTTCACCGCCCAGACAGCATTCCATTAGCATGTACAGGTATTTACGATCCTTAAACGTCTTATACAGTTTGACAATGAAGTCGCAATTGGCTTCGCCCATGATTTCCTTTTCTGACATGATATGTTGCTGCTGCCTGGTTTCTACAATTTGAGCTTTTTTCATTTGTTTCAGTGCAAACGCCCTGCTGCCGTCTCCTTGTATTTGGACAAGTTCTACCCTTCCAAAGCCTCCTACTCCCAGCGTTGCAAGGAGTCGAAGATCGGCAAGACGGACATTCTCAAATTCTTCATTCTCTCTGAAACATTAAAAAACGTATATTATGGGATTATGAGAGTGCGGATGAAAATGTTATGGCTTAAATCACTTACCACTATTCAACTTGTAAGCAACAAATTTGTTTTAATTATTAGCTGTCTAGGTTGTATTTGAAATTACAAAAATAAATGAATACAAACCTTCTTCTTTCGTCACCCTCGTCCTTGTATTTTGTTCTTATTTCATCTAAGCTTGATATTAGCTGGTTAAACGTCTCTTGGTCAATGACTAAACATGAAACACCTTCTGGATCATCACAGATAATATTTGCTGTTCGTAGATCGTCACTAAAAGAAGAAAATCGTAAATTAATGAGTATAATGATCTAGTTTCAAGCTATATTATTTATATGTATAGTAATTTTTTTTTTCAATATATTATGACTAATTAGAAGAGGTGCTTCTTATGTTTATTAATTAGTACCTAGGTAATATTGAATATTTGTATTTTGTAAAAACTAATCTATATTAGCCTACTTAATAATGTACAATAATTTTTGAAAAACGAGAAACAAGAATAAAATGTTTACTCAAGAATATTAAAAAAATTGTAAAAACACCACCATGTTAAAACTTGTAAACGATAATTAAGGACAAATATAACAAAATACTAAAAATACGAAGGCAGTACAAAGACAACACTTTCACGATGAATCATAGTACAATAATAAAGAAAGATTTGAACATGAAAATATCTAAGTAGAAGACAACAAGAAAGACCTTTTGCATCTCCAGTAAGCAGGTAGCATTCTTCCCTTAATTCAATGGGTTAGGCTAAAACTGCACTTAGTGTGGTATAGTAGTAACAAGCTCTGTTAACGCAGAGCTGGGTAAAATACTTTTAAAGAGTATTTAACTACTACTAAATACTTTATGAAAATCTAATATATTTAAATTAATACTAAATACTTTTTATGACCAAAAAGTAGTTGAATACTAAATACCTATAATATTTAATAGTTAAATACTTTAAAAGTATTTGTATCTTTTAAAAGTATTTAAATATTTTAAAAGTATTTAAATACTTTTAGTTTTTAGATATCACTAAAAATGTAACAAGACGTATTTAAATAGTAATGCAGCATTTATAATCTTTTTAGCAGTTTAACAATTTTTCAAATCTAAATTTAAAGTTCATAATTTCCTTTCATTCGAATACTTGTAATAATTGTAAAAAGCCAAGTACTACAGATGGATAAGTTAAGCTATTTTACATGAATTATTTAAAATCCAAAAAATAGATATATATTGGTTTGTAGGGATGCATAGTTTAAATGTTATTTTATAAATATTTCAGCAAAAAAATCTTAAAATCCAGAAAATACTTTTTTGATAAAATTACTTATATTGAATACCTATTAACAAAAAAGTAAAACAAAGTAAGTTAAACAAATATAAATTTAAAACAATATAAAAGCTTTTACTAATTTTTCGTTTTCATATACATAACGACATGTTAACGGAGTGCTTTTAACGGCGCTAGTGCTTTAATGGCACTTGTACACGTGTATCATACGCTATTTTTTCTACGATCGTAACAGAAATATAAAAACTTTGTTCGGTGACACTTTTTCAGTCATATTATGTTAGATATTCTAGGTTATGTTGACAGTCAAACTTACGGCAAAGTGTGTTTTAATTTAGCATTAAAAAACTCCTAATAATGCCAGAATAGCTCAAATGATGACCTAAAAGACGTTTAAAATTATGCAAAAAGTATTTACTATTTAGAAATATATTTTTGTAAGAAATAAAAGTAGTTAAATACTCTCAAACGTATTTAATTACCTTTATTTCTTAAAGAAATATATTTCCAATTAGTAAATACTTTTTGCGTAATTTTAAACGTCCAATACGTCACCATTTGAGAATATTTAAATACTCTCAAAGTATTTAATTACCTTTATTTCTTCAAAAAATATATTTCCAACTAGTAAATACTTTTTGCATAATTTTAAACGTCCAATACGTCATCATTTGAGAATATTTAAATACTTTGAGAATATTTAAATACTCTCTAACGTATTTAATTACCTTTATTTCTTCAATAAATATATTTCCACCTAGTAAATACTTTTTACGTAATCTTAAACGTCCAATACGTCATCATTTGAGAATATTGAGTATTTAAATATTCTCAAAGTATTTAAATACTCTAAAAATATTTAAATAATCTAAAAGTATTTAAATGCTTCCAAAATTGTATTGAAATACTAAATACTTTGCAAAGTATTTGCACCTACAAATAAAAATACATCCCATTAAAAAGTATTTAAATACCTAGTAATTAAATACTACAAAGTATTTAAATAAAAAAATATTTACAAATACAAATACTGCCCAGCTCTGCGTGTTAAGGGGAAGAAAGAAGAAACAGAAAAATTCAAAATAATATAAATAAAAGCTCACAGGACTAATGCAGTAAATGGAGAGCTGGGAACTATGAAAAAACTTAAGATAACAATAGCGGTATGAAAAATGAAGAAAAAAATTTCACACAAGTAATGAAAATAAAAAATACAGATGCTAGAGAAATGAAAATCTGAGTCATAGAACTGTAGAGGCATACTGATAAATAACTATGCAAAGCCATTTAATACAGTCCAGAGATACAAAACAGTTAAATACACTACAAAAAATAGTAAGGTTAGATCAAATAAGAATAGGATCAGAAGTTACAATTAAAATGTAAAATGAAGAAGCAGAATATCTCTACA